>CM055120.1:72892182-73529682 GCA_029206835.1 Rana muscosa
ACCAGAGGAGCACAACCGGGATCCTAACAGAAGCTAGAGCCAAGATTCCCCAGGGCGCGGAGTCTAAGACCCAGCAGGTCTTCTCCAGGGCCTCTAGTGGTGAGGATGTTATGCTGCAGGCTGGGACCAGGTCGCGGCCCCTGGAGTTTCCTAGCTCACGCCCCGTAGGATAAGGGGAAAAGAGGGGAAGCAGCAGCACAAGATATGAGAGAACCAAATAACAAGCTGAAGGTCAGGGGCCACAAGCAGACAAGGATAACAAAAGAACGAGCCGAAGGTCAAGGGTCACGAGCAGACAGGGATAGTCGGGGACAAGCCAATAACGTAACAGAGAGACAGACGTAGCACACGGCAGGCAGGAACCCAAACACACAATGCCTAACAAACACGTTGATCCGCAAAGCAGGCTTGCAGTGCACAGGTTAATATAGTGTTCTGTGATAGGGCCTGGGGTGGAGTCTGGCTGGGAGGAGATTATAAAGGAAGCCAGGTGAAAGGGCTCAGGCCTCTAAGATGAACACATGGGAAGGAAGGTAAGCTGACAGACAAACACTACTGCATATCCATGACAGTACCCTCCCTCTTATGGGCCCTCCCCCGCCTGGGCCCAGGCTTAAAGGGAAATCTCTGATGAAACCTTCTCAACAGATGAGGTGCAGCGACATCAGATGCAGCGATCCAAGATGCCTCCTCAGGACCAAAACCTCTCCAATGCACAAGGTACTGAAGAATGCCTCTGCAGAGCCGAGAATCCAGAACTTGTCTAACCTCGTACTTAAGATTATCCTCAGAGACTGAAAACGAGGTAGGGAGATGACAAGAAGATCTATTGAGGACCAAAGGCTCTCTAGGAATAAGCAAGGGCATGAGAGGATCAACAGGAATCTGAGGAGGGTCCCCTAGACCCTTAAAGGGGAACTGGTCATCTTGCACAGGACCATCAAACTGGGCAGATGTCAGTGGAACCCTGAAGTCAGGTTGGTTAGAGGGTGAAATGTCACAGGAGTCAAGCTGAATAGCTGAAAGACAAGCAGAATGTCCTGAACAAGAAAAAGTAGGAGGCTCACTGGGCATGGGCTGGACTGGCATAACTAGTACAGAGGCAGAGTGAATAGCTGAGTCAGGTGTAGCGACTACCTGAATCGCATCGCAAGACGTAGCGACTGCAGGACTTGTAGACAAGCTAGCCTGGCTGTGCGTCCAAGGGTGGTTAGGGACAGAGAAATGTAAATGGTTATGCAACCTGGAATGAATGACCGGCTCAGATTCACAGGGGGCAACCTTGGGTAGGCAGGACGAGGAACAGGAGGGACCCCAAGCCAGGATCTGTCCAGTAGTCCAGTCCACATGAGGAGAATGGAGCTGTAACCATGGGAGACCCAAAATTATAGGCGTTGAGGCCTTGGGTAAGATAAGGAAGGATATCCACTCCTGGTGGAGTGTCCCTACCGACATCTTAACAGGGAGGGTCTGGAAGCGGATAGGTCCCCCTGGGAGAACAGTACCATCAATCGCCAAGACCACCAATGGTGTGGTGAGGGGCAAAAGAGTAAGTCTCATGGACGATGCGATTTCCCAGTCCATAAAATTACCAGCGGCTCCGGAATCCAGATATGCTGAGACCGAATGAAAAGAAGCACCAACATGAAGGAACACAGAAAGCAGAAGACGAGAAGGGGAAGGTGATATTTCTGGGTCCAATACTCCACTTTCCAGATGAAGTGGACCCGAACGTTTTTCTGGACAAAGAGAGCAAGTGTCACGAAAATGACCTTTGCCCCCACAGTAAAGACACAGACCAAGAGTTCTGCGCCTAGCACGTTCCTCGGGGGATAGCCTGGTCCGACCCAGCTGCATGGGTTCCTCAGCTGGTAGGAGATGCTCTACGGGTCAAAGAGAGGGGAGCTCAGGCTGACTAAGAACCAAGGAGTGCTGGCGTTGCTTTTCTAAGGTCCTCTCCTGAAAGCGAATATCGATCTGGTTACACAAGGAGATAACGCCGGCCAGATCAGTGGGGATGGTTCTTCTTGCTAATTCATCCTTCACTCTATCAGACAGGCCATGCAAAAAGGTTGCGACTAAGGCCTCATTGTTCCAGCTCAACTCAGCCGACAGTATGCGGAAATGAAGGGCATACTGTCCCACAGAAGCAGACTCTTGGCGGAGACGTAAAAGGGCGCTGGCCGCTGAAGAGACACGAGCCGGTTCTTCAAAGATATTCCAAAAAAGTTTCAAGAAGCCAGACAGGCTAGAAACCACTGGATCATTCAGTTCCCACAGAGGGGCTGCCCAGGCTAAAGCTTCACCAGAGGAGGGAAATGATATAGGCTACCTTAGCCCGATCAGACAGGAAATTTTGGGGCTGGAGCTCAAAATGAATTGTGCATTGGCTAAGGAACCCCCTGCAAGCCTTGGAGTCCCCAGAGAAACGGGACGGAGCTGGCAGTTGTAGTGAGTGTGTGGCTGCGGCTGGTGCAATAGGTGCAGCCGCTGGTTGTATTTGAGGTTGCGGATTCAGGGTTCCCAAGGAGGCCTGAAGCTGCTCAAAGCGAGAAGCCAGATCCTGGAGGAATCGCATCACCTGAGTCTGATTCGATTCCTGGGTTTCAAGTCTGCAAACTATGCCCTGCAACGGATCATCCACGGGTAACGGGATGTCAGCCGGGTTCATGGCTGATCAAACTGTCAAGGTCACCTGTGGCCAGGTGACAGATGCACACCGTAGGGGGACAGGAGTGCACCGCAAGGTAGTGAACCCTATGGCTGACTGCTGCGGATAGGAAACTGGGTGGTTGTGGAAAGCGGGACCAGAGGAGCACAACCGGGATCCTAACAGAAGCTAGAGCCAAGATTCCCCAGGGCGCGGAGTCTAAGACCCAGCAGCTCTTCTCCAGGGCCTCTAGTGGTGAGGATGTTATGCTGCAGGCTGGGACCAGGTCGCGGCCCCTGGAGTTTCCTAGCTCACGCCCCGTAGGATAAGGGGAAAAGAGGGGAAGCAGCAGCACAAGATATGAGAGAACCAAATAACAAGCTGAAGGTCAGGGGCCACAAGCAGACAAGGATAACGAAAGAACGAGCCGAAGGTCAAAGGTCATGAGCAGACAGGGATAGTCGGGGACAAGCCAATAACGTAACAGAGAGACAGACGTAGCACACGGCAGGCAGGAACCCAAACACACAATGCCTAACAAACACGTTGATCCGCAAAGCAGGCTTGCAGTGCACAGGTTAATATAGTGTTCTGTGATAGGGCCTGGGGTGGAGTCTGGCTGGGAGGAGATTATAAAGGAAGCCAGGTGAAAGGGCTCAGGCCTCTAAGATGAACACATGGGAAGGAAGGTAAGCTGACAGACAAACACTACTGCATATCCATGACAAAAACCACCGGGGAGACCAATCATAAGCGGAATAAATTCTATTTTTTTCAAGACTAAGCGAATATCTCGACAAGTTCCTGAAACCAACGGTCAGCCAAGGAAAATCCCATCTGAGGGACAGTTCACATCTATTGGATGAGCTTCAGAAGCAAACAGAAGTCAGGGAATGTTTAATCGCTACAATTGATGTGGAATCTCTCTATACAAGTATAGTGCAGGAGGATGGATTGAAAGGAGTGCGAAAAGTAGACTTGTGCACAACGGAAAAATTCGTTCCGTTTCGGTTCGTTTCTTTCCGGTCCTGTTGATTCGTAATCATTCGTAATTTTGCTAGACGGGATTTTTCGTGTTCGGACTCATTCGTATTTTTGCAAGCGACATTTTTCGTTGAATTTTTTGTTGCTTTATAATTCGTACTTTCGGTAGAGTACGTTGTTTTTCGTTGATTCTGGACACAACTCCTACTTTCGTAACTTTTTTTGGGTTCGTTGATTCGTAATTTTCCGTGTCTCTCTCACAACGACGCTGCCTATTATGCCTAATGTGCTTCGAATGGATTTGTACTTTTCTAAATACATAGCGGTTATTTGTAACGATTCGAAATCTCGTATTTTACTTTCGTTTTTTACATGCGGCTATAGGCTCCGCCCCTGTACACCATTTTGAGAGGGTTCAGCACGGTGAGGGAGAAGCAGAGAGCAGAGCAGAGTGTTATTGTGCTTCGAATGGATTCGAAATCTCGTATTTTACTTTCGTTTTTTACATGCGGCTATAACCTCCGCCCCTGTACACCATTTTGAGAGGGAGTTCAGCACGGTGTGGGAGAAGCAGAGAGCAGAGCAGAGTGAGTGTTATTGTGCTTCGTATGGATTCGTACATTCGTAACTTTTTCATAACGAATTATGCCGAAGACATTCGGGCATTCGCTATTTGCGGTATAATTTATTTCGGATTCGGTCTTATTCGTAATTGCTTTGTTCGGAAATTCGAATGCTTCCGAATGTCCGAAAGTTGCTAAATTCGGACGAATTTCAATTCGTTACGAAACGAATTGCACAAGCCTAGCGAAAAGCCCTATATGAACGTACAGATCTAACACAAGCACAAATGGATTATATCCTCGAGGGACTACAACTGGCCATGAATAACAATTATTTCTGGTATAACAAACATTATTACGTTCAAACCAGGGGAATTGCCATGGGGGCACGATATGCCCCCAGTGTGGCAAACTTGTTCATGGACATGTGGGAAGAGGAGTACATTTATAACAAGAACATACCAGAAATTAGATTCTTTAAGAGGTACATAGATGACGTGATCATCCTATGGGAAGGCACAGAAACAACGTTCAAACATTTCCTATCCAATTTAAATATTAATACATACAGCATTAAATTCACAGGGAAATGTCACAAGGAAAAAATGGAGTACCTAGATTTGGAGATAATGAAGGAAGGGGATGGGTTATACACACAAACCTTTTTTAAAAAACGACGAAACTGTTACAAAGAAGAAGACTTTGAGAGGCAATCAGAGATCATACTGAACAGATTCAAGGAAAAGGGGTATCAAGAACACCACCTCCAGAAACTCAAAGAGGCGGTAAAAAAGGTTGATAGAAAGACTCTAATAAAGAAAATCAAACAACCAATTACCAATGAGAAAACAGCATTTATCACCGGGTACAGCAACCAATACCCCCAAGTGGAACATATTTAAAAAAAATACTGGCCCATCTTGATGGAAGATAGAACACTCTCTAAAGTAATTTCAAAGAAACCCACCTTCATTTACAGGAAAGCTCCTACGTTGAGGAACAAGCTTGTGCACAATGTTATTGATGCCCCCTCTCAAATCCAGTTATGTCCTGAATTAAAGGGGTTTTACAAATGTCAAAGGTGCTTACCGTGCAGAAAAAGTAGACCGCAGCCTAGGAGGAAAACTACGTTCACATCACATACATATAACAAAGAATACAAAATAAGAGAACTCATCACATGTAATAGTACTCATGTCACCTATGTGATCGAATGTCCGTGCCACTTGCAATATGTGGGGCGAACCACCAGACCACTAAAAGTGAGGATTCGAGAACATATCGCCAATATAAAGAAAGGATTCCCTAAACATAGTCTGTCAAGACACTTCGATGAGGTACATCAAAGAGATCCATCCGGAATGGTTTTCTTCGGGATAGATATAATAAAGGATCACTGGAGGGGTGGCAACAAGTTAATTCAAGTATCCCAAAATGAAACGAAGTGGATACATAGGTTGGGGTCCCTTGCCCCCAACCTAGACATCGACCTTAATTGTTTTCTCTCTAATTATTACGTTTCCAACATATTCAGAAAGAATCTTTCCAAAAAAAAAAAAAATAATTATCTTTCCAATTTCTTCCGCCTTTCCTTTTTTTCCCTTTTTTTCCATTTTCCCTTGTTTTCCTAGGTAAACCATTGTGGAATAATTAGCATATGGGGACAAACACACAATGTATACACAGGATGACTATAAGCAAATGATGGTAGAGGGGGGTCCCCCAACTGTATATATGGAATCATATACAGACAATGCAAAAATAATGAAACTAGCTTGGGGTTAATATGGCATGGATTGGGAAAATCTTAATCCCAGGCTCTAACGTATGGTATGCATATAACTAACAATGAATATTGATGTAAGGTATAAGATGTCACACTTAATGTACCCAGGCTTAATAGTGAAAGTAACAGTAATTCGGAAACAAAATATATATAAGCAAGCAATAGCATAGCAAAGCAAACTGCAAACCCACCACTAGATGGAGCCAAGTAATATACTCGGTAATGAGCACGTAACTCACACATAGTAATTTGGACAAGGCAGGCACGTCCTGAAGGGGCGGAGCTTAAGGAGCTAATGCTTGCTTATAGACGTTGGACATGAAGGGAGGTTATCACCTTTGATAACGACAATACGTCGAAACGCGTCAGGTGACCATTCAGATATGTCCACATCACGTCCGGTTAGTTAGGCTTGAGCGGTGGAACGCACGCCGAAGCCGCAGCATACAGCAATCACTGGCGTGACTTCTATGGGACCTGTCTGCTTATGGTAAACTGTTTGGAGATAGTCTAGCCTGACACCTGGCGGTTCTTGTGAATCAAAAGGAAGGGAACCCAGGAAGGTTCATAGAACCTATCTTTTGGTTTGTTTTGTTTAATCTATTTAGTACTTTTTAAACTTTTTAATAAAAAGCGGATTTACGCTATGGAAGCCATTTTTGTGGTTCATTTCTGAGGATTTGGAAAGAGGTGCAGGAGTGAGCAGACGCGGAATGCAAAGAGCAGAGGACACATTGCTGGGGATACCCGACGAGCCTGTGACCCCTGCAGGGGTACGTCAATCTGGTGAGTGGGGACCCATATGTGGGGGGAGCACCAAAAGTCACCCCTTTGTCTACCTGCGACTTGGAGGATACTTCTCGGCAATATAAAACACCAAAGTCACTGATAATGTGTGAAGGACACTTGAACTTTTTATGAATTTCAGCAGTGTCATATAATTCCAGTTTTGTACAGCCACCTGGACTGAAGAAATATAGGGGTAATAATCCTTACCAACAAAGTGGTTAGCCATATATGACCATTGTGCACACTTTCAGTGGTTGAGTCAATGGATTAACCTACAAGGGAATAAACCAGGCATTTGGCAGCTCCCACTTGGAGCAGTGACCAGGAACCATAATCGTAATATAGTACATTTTCCAGTATAAACTATATTATTTTGCTTGGACAGATTTGTGGCGACCTTTGGATATCTGGCAGCTCCCACCTGGGGCAGTGACCAGGGATTACAATTGCCATTTTATTGTGTTTACATAGGAGATTATTGTGTCATTGGCATTAGGCTTATAATGTATGGGATAGCATACAGGTTTCTTTCACGTAACAGATCAATTCACTAATTAATCACAGGATTCACCAATTTTGTTATTTAAGTAATAACACTGTCAATTATTTGATTTTTTATTTATCTTTCTATTTTTGATTTTTGATTTTGAACTTTGGTTTATGTTTATGGGTAATAGATGTGACACAGTATACACCCAATCAAGGAATACACACACTGGGTTAGGATAATCAGAGGATAATATAAGGAAATTGAATTGCATTCATACACAAGCACACTAGCCACATCCATCACAGGATATCTAGCAAGTGAGACACTACTCATAAAATTAGGATTTAAACATTAAACCAGTATAGAACATGGTATTATAAGCACGTTATAAGAAGCACATAATTACACACAACATTACCCCCACCACATAATATCCCAGAGGGACCCACAAGGTGGGCAGGGGGAGGGTATACGCATCAAACATAAACCCTTCCACAATAGGGAGAGAGAACTCCCCAGACCACTAGGCAGCGCCATCTACCCCAATCTGTTCTACATATCTAATGTCATTAGGATTCCCCCTTATAACAGCCACAAGCTCTCCCCCTCCCTCTGCACTTTCTACCCCCATGCACTGTTTCCCTTCTCACTTGGGTGCTGCACAAGCCTCTCCTGCTCCTCATTCATCCATGCTTTGGTCCACCTTCACTGTAACACAACATAACTGCCTTTCATTCACATTACATGGTAATCTATCTCTCACTCCCACTAGCAATGCCACATCTCACAGAACTTCCACTCTCCCATTTATTCATCCTCTTCCTTTCCCTCACTACCGACTCTGGTCCTCCGCTGACCATGCTCCTTGCTCACCTCCATCTGCATCTCTCACCTTATAGAGCAAGCTCCCTTCTCTCTGCAAGTCTCATTCCATTCTTTTCCACCCTCCTCATCCTTGTCTGTATATCCACCAACTCCACCAACCTATCTTTGCTGCATCCCCTGTTTCCATCCCCCTCACTCACCTTCCCCCCACCTTTCTGTCCTCAGTCCCCCCCCCCCTTGCAGCCCCTGCTATTTATACTACCCACAATCGCCCCCCATGTCCACCCCCCCATCCTTCTGCATTATTACTCTCCTTGGTGCACCCAAAGGTGTCCCAGGTCTTTTACTAATCCTATAGTGTATACCACAAAAACAAAAATTGCCATGCGCCGCTAAATTGAACAGTCTATTTGCCTTTAGTAAATCTCCCCCACTGTCACCTTGCCTATTCAGGACAAAGGGGTTGATTTACTAAAGGCAAATATACTGTGCACTTTAGCAAGTGCAGTTGCGCTCTACAAGTGCAGTTGCTCCAGAGCTTAATAAATTAGGTAAAGCTTTACTTTACAAAGAACACCCAATCACATGCAAGGATAATAAAAAAAAATGCATTTTTGCTTGCACATAATTGGATGATGGAAGTCAGCAGAGCTCTACCTCATTTACTAAGCTCTGGAGTAGAGAGTTACCGCTCAGATGTGACTGGTGACCCATTCACAAGGTCCAGAGCCGTGGGTGCAGGCAATGCATATGACAATGCAAAAAATCTGAGGAAAACGCTTGGACAGCCGCACTCCAAAAAAGGTTATTTTATTTAAAACAAAAGCACAAATAACATGCCACAGCAAAAAAAAATAGGATTTTTATAACAGCTTACCTGTAAAATCCTTTTCTTGGAGTACATCACGGGACACAGAGCGACATAGTCATTACTAATGGGTTATATAGATACCGTCAGGTGCTGGCATTGGCAACTTCCAAAACCGGAAGTACCCTCCCCTATATAAGCCCCTCCCATCCGGGAGCACCTCAGTTTTGTAGCAAAGCAATAAGTGTCCCCAAAGAGGGGCGGGAGCTCTGTGTCCCGTGATGTACTCCAAGAAAAGGATTTTACAGGTAAGCTGTTATAAAAATCCTATTTTCTTTCTCGTACATCACGGGACACAGAGCGACATAGTCATTACTAATGGGATGTCCTAAAGCAATGCCCAATGAGGGGGGGGATACACCATACATAAGCTGAGCGCTATCAGACATGAGGATCTTTTGCGGCCTGCAACACACTGCGCCCAAAGGCGACATCCTCCTGACTTCTAACGTCCACCTGGTAGAACCTAGTAAACGTGTGTACTGAAGACCATGTTGCGGCCTTACAGATTTGAGCCAGGGAGGCCTGGTGATGCACTGCCCATGAAGTTCCAACTGCTCTCGTGGAGTGCGCTCTAACTTTGAACGGAGGCGGTCTCCTTCTCAAGCCATAGGCTTGTATTATGACCTGTCGAATCCACTTGGCTAAAGTAGATTTTGACGCTGCCTGACCCTTTCTGGGGCCTTCCGGCAGAATAAACAAAGTATCCGTTCTGCGAATCTGAGCAGTGGCTTTTAGATACGCTTTAACTGCTCTTACTACATCCAAAGAATGCAATAACTTTTCCTCTACCGAAGTAGGTTTGGGGAAAAAAGAAGGAAGAACCACATCTTGGTTCAAATGAAACCTCGATACCACCTTAGGAAGAAAGGCTGGATGAGGACGTAACACTACTCTATCCTTATGGATAACCAGATATGGCTCCTTACAGGACATAGCTGCTAATTCCGACACTCTTTTAGCCGAACAAATGGCTACTAGAAAAATCAATTTCCTGGTGAGAAGCACCAAAGAAATATGCTGTAATGGTTCAAATGGTTGTTTCTGTAGAACCGACAGAACCAAGTTTAGATCCCATGGACATATGGGAATATTAACCGGAGGACTAATACGCATCACCCCTTGTATAAAGGCTTTGACTAGTGAATGCGAAGCCAAGGGCCTTTGAAAAAATATTGACAAGGCCGAAATCTGACCCTTGATAGTACTCAAGGCAAGCTTCCTATCTACAGCCCATTGTAGGAAGTCCAGAATCCTACCTATTACGTATTTACGTGGATGCCATTTCTTGGCCTCACACCAGGCGATGTACGCCTTCCAGATTCTATAGTAGATCTGCCTGGATACCGGCTTCCTGGCATTGATCATGGTAGATACCACAGCATTAGAGAGCCCTCTCTTTTTTAGAATGTGGGCTTCAATAGCCAGGCCGTCAAACCTAGGGCTGGTAAGGAAGGGTGGTATATCGGTCCTTGCGAAAGCAGGTCTGGATGATGTGGGAGGGTCCAAGGACTCCCCACAGACATTTTTACAATCTCCGCGTACCATGCTCTTCGGGCCCACGCTGGAGCCACCAGAATCACTGGTTTCTTTTCTACCCTGATTCTGCGGAGTAATCGAGGTAACAATTGTGGCGGTGGGAATGCATATATCAGCTTGAACTGATCCCAAGGGAACACTAGGGCATCCGAGCCGCAAGCTAGGGGATCCCTTGCCCAAGAGACAAACCTGTCCACTTTTGTGTTGAATCTGGATGCTAGCAGATCTACATCCGGTGTTCCCCACCGCTGACATATTGTCCGGAAAACCTCGGGATGAAGGGACCATTCCCCTGGGCATAATTGTTGGCGACTTAGAAAGTCCGCCTTCCAATTCTCCACTCCTGGAATGAATACCGCAGATATGGCTGGGACATATCTTTCTGCCCATCTCAGGATGTAATTTACTTCCCTTTGGGCTGCACGACTCCTGGTGCCCCCCTGACGATTGATATATGCCACTGCTGTGGCATTGTCTGATTGAATTCTGACAGGGGACCCTTGGAGTTTGGATGTCCATGCTACTAGGGCATACCGGGCTGCTCGTATCTCTAAGAGATTGATGGGCAGGGCCTTTTCCGCATCCGACCATCTGCCCTGGAGAGACCATTGCTCCAGTACTGCTCCCCAGCCTATAAGGCTGGCATCTGTAGTGACCACCTTCCAGGAAATCGGACTGAAGGATTTCCCTCTTTCCAGATTCTGGGGAACCAACCACCAGCGGAGGCTCTTGCGAACGGAAGGGGACAAGGACATTGGTAAGTCCAGAGCCTGAACTTTTTTGTTCCAGGCTGACAGTATGGCCCTTTGCAAATTCCTTGAATGGAATTGACCGTAGGGTACTGCTTCGAATGATGCCACCATTTTTCCCAGCAGCCTCATGCACAGGCGTATGGATGGCTGTCTTTTTGAACCCACTAAGTGGATCAAATCTCTCAAAGACGACCCCTTTTCTTGAGGCAAGAAAATTTTTCTCTGGTCTGAATCCAGCCTTAGCCCCAAGTATTCCAGACTTTTGACTGGTTTTAGGGCTGACTTGTCTCGGTTGATAATCCAACCGTGATATTCCAGATACTTGATTGTCTCGTGAACAACCACTTCTAGTTTTTCCACTGAGTGGTCTATCAGCAACAAGTCGTCTAGATATAGTTACATAGTTACATAGTTACATAGTTAGTCAGGTTGAAAAAAGACACAAGTCCATCCAGTTCAACCGTAAAAAATAAAAAAAATAAAAAAAAAATAAACATATATCGTACAATCCCATATACCCAATTCTATACCCACAGTTGATCCAGAGGAAGGCAAAAAAACCCAGAAGAGCATTATCCAATTTGCTACAGCAGGGGAAAAAATTCCTTCCTGATCCCCCGAGAGGCAATCGGATATTCCCTGGATCAACTTTACCTATAAATGTCAGTACCCAGTTATATTATGTACATTTAAGAAAGAATCCAGGCCCTTCTTAAAGCAATCTACTGAGCTGGCCAGAACCACCTCTGCAGGGAGTCTATTCCACATTTTCACAGCTCTTACTGTGAAAAAACCTTTCCGTATTTGGAGGTGAAATCTCTTTTCCTCTAGACGCAAAGAGTGCCCCCTTGTCCTTTGTGTTGACCGTAAAGTGAATAACTGAACACCAAGTTCACTATATGGACCCCTTATATATTTGTACATGTTGATCATATCCCCCCTTAATCTCCTCTTCTCAAGAGAGAATAAATTCAGTTCCTCTAATCTCTCCTCATAGCTGAGCTCCTCCATGCCTCTTATATGCCATTATCGTTACACCTCGTGTTCTTAGATTGGCCAATAATGGGGCCAGAATTTTTGTGAACACTCGTGGTGCTGTGGCCAGACCGAAGGGTAAGGCTCTGAACTGAAAATGGCGCCCTTCTACCGCAAAGCGTAGAAATTTTTGGTGGGCTGGAAAGATGGGAACGTGCAAATAAGCATCTTTGATGTCGATCGAGGCTAACCATTCCTCCCCTTGTAGGGCAGTGGCCACCGACCGGATTGACTCCATCCGGAAAGTCCTGATATGTAGGAATTTGTTTAGCCCTTTTAGATTTAATATGGGCCTCACGTCCCCGTTTGGCTTCGGGACTGTAAAGAGGTTTGAGTAAAACCCGAACCCCCATTCTTCCAGGGGAACCTCTATAATTACTGCTTGGAGCAATAATTGTTCTAGTGCCAACAGGAGGGATCCTCTCTTTTGGGGACCCCTTGGCACGTTTGACCTTATAAAGCGGGAAGGAGGGGAGTTTTTTAACTCCAATTTGTATCCCAGATTTACTGCGGAGAGCACCCATCTGTCTCTGATCGTGTCCCGCCAGGTCTCTGCGAACAACTGAAGTCTTCCCCCCACCCGATTGAGTGGGGGCAACCCTTCATGCATTTGACTTTGGGGGAGGTTTTGTACCTCTCCTGCTCCAGGGCTTCTTGTTACCCTGCAATTGTCCCTGATTTTTACCTCCGGGATTTGACCGAGGAGGCCGTCGGAACTGTTTCACAGCCGATGTCCTAGGGACTGGAGAAGCAGGCCTCTTAAAAGAGGGACCTCTAACTCTATTTTTAACCGGCAAAAGTGTACTTTTACCGCTGGAAATTCTCTGGATATATTTGTCCAGGTCTTCCCCAAATAAGCGTTCACCATGAAATGGGAAGCTGACCAGCAATTTTTTACAGGGAGCTTCAGCAGACCAGTTTTTGAGCCATAGAAGCCTGCGCATATGTACTACAGACAGCGTAAGGCGGGAGGCCTGATGGATTGAATCCTTTATAGCGTCCACCGCAAAGCATAAGGCTCTAGGTAGATCGGCTAGGGCAAGAGCCTGCTGATCTGGCAAGTCCCTTAAGACCTGCTTCAACTGATCCTTCACTGCTTGGCAGACCCCAATAGCTGCCACTGCTGGTTGTGTCACCAATCCTGCTGTAGAAAAAGCAGATTTTAATAAGGACTCCAATTTTTTATCTATTGGGTCCTTGAACATTTGGACATTATCCACTGGACATGTCAGTGATTTATTCACACAAGAGATGGCTGCGTCCACTGTAGGGACCCTCCATTTTCTGATGAACTTATCCTCCATGGGATAGACCACCGGAAATCTCTTGGGGGGAGTAAATATTTTATCAGGATGCTCCCAATCCTGGTAAATGAGCCCTTCCAGTAAAGGATGGATCGGAAAGGAACAAACAGTCTGGGGAGATTTTAGCGACCCCAACGAGGAGACAGAAGTGGATGATGGCTCCGCAAGGGGCATTTTAAATGCTGATCGGACCATATTAGTCAGGGACTGAACCCATAACCTTTCAGCATGTGATGCTGAGAATGGCTCTTCCACTGTTGATTCCTCTACAACAGAATCGACCTCATCCTGATCCCCTTCAGGTAGGTCGATCCCTGTATGGGACTGTTGCTCTGTTAACAGGCACTCTGAGGGAGGAGACAGAGATCGGGCGCTTTTTTCCTGTGACAGGGAAGCAGCGATCAATGCTGACAATCTCTCTTCCAGCCCTCCCAGAGCTGAGGAAAAAACCTCCTCTGTTACATACACAGGAGCAGGTGAACTGAGGACAGCCACAGTACCAGGTACTCCTGAGGGTGCTCTACGGTCACTAACCTCTGATTCTTCAGGGGAGACTGGTGCAGCCGAAGCATGCCCAAGATCCTCAGAGCCCGATGGAGACCCCCTATGCTTCCTGGAATTTCTAGTCCCGGAGTTTTTAGACGGCATTATTCCTAAGCCCAAAGCTGAGGTATTCCAGCCGAAATACACCACTTACTGACAATAGTCTAGCATAAATGCTGCTATAAGAAACAGTTGGTGTCTACTAATGTGCCTTTCTAGGGGATGCCTGCATCAACCGCTTGCTGTATGCCTTTTTTAAATGTTGCCAGCTCTGTCTCTGCACTCTATAGCCAGCTCACAACACAACTTTGTGGTTTTTAACATGCTGGGACGCCCGCACATGCGCAGAAGCACTGCGGCGCGCACAGAGCGTCATCCCCCAGGCTCCGCCCCCTTTTCCGGCTCACCTCTATATATAGAGGCGCGTGCACGCGCACGCGCGCGGCCACGTGCGCCTTCGGCGCTAATTTCGAAAATGGAAACCAGGGACAAGAGCCAGGGCCCCTCTTTGCCGCAGGCCGGGGGATGGACGAGCATTGCAACATGGCAGAGGAAGCAGTTTCCCATAAGAGAACTCACCATCTGCCTGGACTTGCTCTGATGAAAAGAAACTAGTCCACATGACAAGAAACGTTCCACAGCGGCCTCTAGTGGACAAACACAGGTACCGCAGTCTAATATATTAAATATATATATAAAACATTTTTTTTTTTTTTTTCTTGACCACTATTAAAATTATTACATTTTTTTAGTAGTTACAGGCATGCACAGATATCAGCGGGAATACCGTTAGGTAACAGACAGAAAGACAAATTAGGCTTGGGGGTCCCCCAATAGAACCAAGTTCCTGGGGGCCCCCACTTACCTGTTCCCCGCCGCAGGACTTTGTTTGGTCCACAAAAGCCCAAACTTCACCTATCACGGCAGGCATTGTAATCAAACCTTCAGGGACCGGGTTCCCAAGGATTCCACTCCCCTGGACCTGTATAGCACCCTGCACAGAAAACATCTTGGTCGTGGGTATGACCAGAGCTCTGGATCCCAGGGTCCAGCTCTCCTAAGAGAAGCATTACAGGCAAAACCTTGCTCTTCTCTGCAAGGCCCGGGTACCGACCGTTTAGCTATGAAGCTTTTTTGGTCGGATCCGGAATAGCTTACTGAGGCCCAAAAGAACCTGTACGCAAGCTCAGTGAAAAACACATGTTTCTTCTTGGCCAACACCTTAGACACTGGCAAAAAACTGAGGTGCTCCCGGATGGGAGGGGCTTATATAGGGGAGGGTACTTCCGGTTTTGAAGAAAAACAAAAAAACAGCAAGTATGAGCTGACGTTTCGCACTGCGATTCAGTGCTTAATCATAGCTGGGCTATGATTAAGCACTGAATCGCAGTGCGAAACGTCAGTGCGAAACGTCAGCTCATACTTGCTGTTTTTTTTTTGCTGTGGCATGTTATTTGTGCTTTTGTTTTAAATAAAATAACCTTTTTTGGAGTGCGGCTGTCCAGGCGTTTTCCTCAGATTTTAAGCTCTGGAGCAACTGCACTTGCAGAGTGCAACTGCTTTTACAAAAGTGCACAATCTATTTGCCTTTAGTAAATTAACCCCAACGTGAACGTGTAAAGAGCCCCCCACTCATATTGTCAGCGATCCAACTCTTCTGCTGTCTTAGTTTGTACAAATGCCCTTCGCTTCAGGGTATGGAGGAGCATGTGACCTCCTACCTTGTGACCCCATACAAAGAAATTAATGGTGTCACTTCAGGCTCTAGCCAACAGGTTTTTGAGTGTTTTTGTTTCTTGCATTCTTTCAATGTTTTATATCCTTTGGACATCATCCTGAACTATTGTGGGCTAGATCTTTGTGTTCCATGGCTCCCAAGTGTGGCAAACATTCACCTGATATTGATCTTTTCTCAGTTAAGCAACAGCTTTATTTATCTCCCCTGTCTGTGGAATCTCTATTTCCATGACTAAGCCCCGTAGGCGGGGCGAAACATATCAGGGGCAAGACCTGGACAGAGTTTAGGCAGAGGCTGTGTCCACTGCTTACACAAGGGTTTTGTGTGATGTGTGACTCTTGGGACTTCTTTTACTTCTTCATTGACCTCCTACCATGTGACAGTGCTCAGCTCTAGCAGCCAATCGCAAGGCCCAAACACTGTTACTGTGCTGGTAAGGTATCAGTTAGTCAGGGAGGGACCTTTTACACAGAAACACACACACACACACACACACAAACACAGTATATATTTGATCATTTTGTAATTTAATATTATTTTAAAATAACTTTCTGTTTAAATGCACAGTTACTACAAATAATTAAACTGCCAAAAAAATCTAATATTATTTCCTTGCAACCATGCCAACAATTAGGACAGTTCATACTTCCCAGTAGTTTTCCTGTTATTACAAAACTGGTACTGATCATTTCATTGTAGCTGGTAGAACATAGCACCCAGGAAGTGGGAAATTATTGGAATCCATGATTTGGGCTTCACAAAGCAGCATGTAGGCTGGCCAGTTGATTAGTACCATAGAATAAGAGAATGTACACAGAGACCAAAAGAAGGTGGCACATTATTATTTGGTAAAGCAGAACTAACAATTAGCATGTGGAAAACAGTGGCAAGGAGCTCACTAATGCCGCGTACACACGGTCGGAATTTCCGACAACAATTGTTCGATGTGAGCTTGTTGTCGGAAAATCCGACTGTGTGTATGCTCCATCGGACATTTGCTGTCGGAATTTCCGACAACAAAAATTTGAGAGCTGGTTCTCAAATTTTCCGACAACAAAAGTTGTTGTCGGAAATTCTGACCATGTGTACACAATTCAACGCACAAAAATCCTACGCATGCTCGGAATCAATTAGACGCATGCTTGGAATCATTGAACTTAATTTTTCTCGGCTCGTCGTAGTGTTGTACGTCACCGCGTTCTTGACGTTCACAATTTCAGACAACATTTGTGTGACCGTGTGTATGCAATACAAGTTTGAGCAAACATCCGTCAGAAAAAAATCCACGGTTTTGTTGTCGGAGTGTCCGATCGTGTGTATGTGGCATTACAGTTTGAAAAACTATGGCAATGGAGCCTCAATATTACAGGCAACCAAGATATAACAGCTCTTAACATCGCTGGCAGTATTTTAACAAAGTCTTTGTACTTGAGAGAGCACTTTGATAGGCTGCATTATCATAACAGTGTAGCAGGGTGTTCCCCTTTAATGCAGAGAGACAAGAAGTTCCAGGTGAGAGGTGAGTCGGGAGGAAGGAGAGAAGAGACATGACTGGAAGTGAAAGCAGAAGAGAGAGACTACATCTCCCAGTACATCTTGCAGCACCCAGGGTACATTGCTCCGGAACAGAGACTGCTGGGGCAGACTTTATAAAGGGGAGGTGGAGTTTGTTCTGCCTCTTTTGGACACCCCTCTCCTAGCAAGAGGATCTCTGTGCTGAACTGCTGTATGCACAAGGCCTGAAGCCTGGGCCTTGTGCACTTTTCCGAAGAGCCCCTCTGCCAGCCTAGCAGAGCCTTAGAGACATCTTCTCCCCCTTGCTGCAGTACACCAGTAGGATTGAAGACTTGGATGTCGGTGGATTCCTGTTCCCAGACGAATCGGCAGAGGAAACGGACTTGGACTTGTCCGGGTGGTGAGAGCTGTTTAAAGACAGATACTTTATCTTTACTATTCGTTGGGATTACAAAGTTGTTCTTCAAGTGCACCACCGAAAGATTGCTAGCGAATATTGTTTCACTGAACTTCCATTTAGATCAGTCAGGCCTGACTGCATAGGTAGACATTGCTGGGTGTTAGTCTGCCCATGAGGGGAAGTAGCTGAAAAAGGGCAGCGCTAGAGTTGCATAGCAATACTTTATTTTTCTGATTACTCTGTTTATCTTTATTACTGTTTATTGCAGGGATCTGCAACTTGTTATACTGTTTATTACTTGCCCATTAGCCTCAGTAAAATATCTGGGTCAAGTACATTGGTGTCAGTTTCACTTACTTTAATAGAAGTTTTAAAGTATATCACTGTGTGTGTTTGCCATAGGACTGCGTCACCTAGAGTTGCGGTCACGCGGTCCTATCTCCCCTTACTAGCTGTGCCACGGGAGGTTAGAGCCGATTGCCAGGGTTGACAGCGGTGCACTACAGGGCCCAAAACAAAACCAGCGGCTCTCTTAACTGGGGGTAGCGCTACAACAGCATTTGATGAAGGGGGTGGCTGATAGGCAGAACAGTGGTATGGGCACCAAGTAGGATGGTCCTCCTCCCAACTGTAGGGTTCACTGATGGTGGAGCTAGGTGTCGTATAGCTGCACTATCCCTCCTCAACCGTAACATCTGTCAAGCACCTAGCCAGCGGAGAACTTGTCCCTACACCATAGCTCCCAACTGTCCCCTGATTTCGAGGGACTGCCCCTGATTTGGAGCAATGTCCCTCTGTCCCTCTTTCCCCCCTTATTTGTCCCTCATTTTGGTCTGACCTATAAAGCTGTATATAAAAATGCACTTTTTATCTTTCAAAAAGTGTTTCCCAGTGCTAAACCTTTCATCCATATTCTAAATTGCTGCATTTGCAAATTTTAAAAGCCAATATAAAAGAATAGTAGCCCTTGTGGATTTAATTGACCTTTTTTGTGGTTAATTCTCCTTTAAGGGGTGTGGCAGGGGGCATGTCCTATGCCTACATACATTCCCATCTCAGAATGTTGGGAGGTATGCCTACACTATCTACTTTGCAAGTGCGCACCAACTACAGTGGGGAAGTGCTACAGAGGGGAGGCTGAACTGCACCTGCCTAATATCAGGAGGTAAAACTCCCCAGTAAAGCCTGATAAAATACTTGTGAAAAAGAAAAAACTGTGCTAGTGAAATAAAAAATAAATAATAAAGCTGCAACCATCAGTGTTATACTTACACAAAACAGATAATAAAAAAAGGGAAAAGGTTGCGCTATTGAAAATATCCCCAGTACAGCAACTGGAAACAGTGTAAATATGAGCCAAAGGCTCACCCAGTAAATAAGTGACACAAAGTATTGAACATGGGTGATGCAAACCTGTGATACGGAATCACATAAACCATAAACCACAGAAAATGTCACATACAGTCCAAACAATAAAGTTCATATGCACATATGTTAGAGATGCTCCTCCACCGTGCGGGTAGTGATCCAATGCATTACACCCAGAGCAAGTGTAAGATAGGACAGCCTCCACCAATAGATTTACTGCCTCTTACCGAAAAAGATGGATCCCTTGTCACAGGGGTTCAAAGAAAGCCTGTGGCTATTCCCCAGCCAAGGGTATAGGGCAAGCAGTGTCTCTTTGACCGGGAGATCAGCAACTCTCAGCAGCAGGAAACACGATCCCTTTTCTCCTGTAGGGAACAATGTAGACACATCCACTCCCAAGTCAGCAATGTCACATTGTAGTTTCCCTTTCTGGTAGATGGTGGCTACGTTTGTTTTCCATGGTCCCACTCTATGTATGAATGTAGCCACCCTCCCTTACTCACTCCAGAGATGGACTATGAACCATGGAAAGTATAGCTTGCATAGAACAGTGCACATGATCACAACTAATGTGCCCCGCTCATTACTAACAAACAGAAAAGGAGAGGTTCAAGAGCTCATGGAGAACGTTAAAAGAAGGCAGAAGAACACAATAGAGAACAATTTCATGCAAAAGAGATTGCAGGGCCATTAAGTGGTGGATGTGTATGGATTTGTTTTTAGGAGAATAAGGATATTGTGTCACTGTAAACTTTAAATGTGCCAATTAAACATAATTAAAAATAAATAAATAATAATACCAACAGAAAACTGATTACAGCATTGTACAGAATGAATCGATCAGGGGAAAAAAATTAAGTTAAGAGCACCAGAGATGTTTCTGTGTAGAAATGTTTAACCCATTAGGTGCCGTCCAGTCCTGCCTCCCATAACATTTCTGTCTTAGAGAATTAGAATGCTGAATAGGATTCTTATGATCAAACAATAACATAATGGCTTTTGTCTTGTGTCAGATTGCGTTAGCCAACATGAGAAGAAAAAATAAGCAAAGACTCGTGTTAGTGCCTCTATTTTAAAAGGCCCTTCCATCTGGTAGGAAGCAGAAGCCATCAGCATTGTAATTAAAATGCAATTACTGTCCCCCACCGCAGTCCCAAGACAACCGTTCCATCTGTGTGATATTCGGTGGAAAAAGCACAATTTTTTGCACTTTTCTGGCCCCATTAAGTTTATTCTCTTTCTATTAATTAATCTAACAGCACAGAGGGGTTCTTATTCTGCAAGCCTCCATGTCACAAACTGTGCAAACACATAAGATAAATTTGCATGTGTTTCTATAAAACTCTGCTCCGTCCCCGTGACACAGAACCTTAATTACATCTGACTAAATCTCTAATTAAAATATATCACCAGCACAGATTTACCTGCCTGTGTGGGTGTTAGTGTGTGCATGCGTCTGTGACTGTCACAAAAGAATCTCTCCAAGAAGCTCGGACATAAAGATTAGGATCTAGCACAAAGAGAAACAAAAAAATAAATACAAAACAAAGACAGGTGCTCCTTTAAGAGAATTTGCATAGTGTTTTCAATTTGATGGGCAATTACCCTGACTTTTCCTTTTATGTCAAATATTAAACCTATGTATATAGAAAATGACCTTCCAGTTTATTGGTGAAGGTTAGAAAGTCTGTGTACTGTATTAATGACATACCAAAAAGGCACAAAGGCAGACACAGGCATAGCTACTGGTGGCCAGGCTTCCACGTGATGCTATTATGGAGGAACACAGCAAGTTGGTTGGTATAAAAAATGTGTGTAGTGCTGTTCATGAACTTCAGCTCATGTTTATTCAAAAGAAAAGTTAAAAAAAAATCAGACAGAAGGTTACCCTCACACAGGGCCGTTTGAAGGAATTTGGGGGCCCCAAGCAGATTGAGAATTTGGGGCCCCCGAGGGGGGTAGGGTTGCCACCTTTTCGTCAAGCCAAACCCGAACGCTTAAGTAGCGCACGCCAATTTTTATTTTTTTTTTGTAGTACATTAAATTCATTACCTCTGTACAAAGCAATGCACAGAAATTTTGATATGTAGTATACACTATACATATATTTTTGTGATTAAATAACATTTCTAATCAAATGGAATTAATCACAAGAGTCTCCCTTTACATCAGAGTCAACAGAGTTTCCCTTTAGATCTGAATCCGCAGAGTCCCCCTTTACATCTGAATGCAAAGGGTTTGTTCCCCTTTACATCTGATTCTGCAGAAGAGGAGTGCAGAGGGTAAGATGGAGGCAGTATGTACATGAGAGGATTGCAGAGGGTATGATGGGGGCAGTATGTACAGGAGAGGACTGTGGAGGGTATGATGGGGGCAGTATGTAGAGGAGAGGACTGTGGAGGGTATGATGGGGGCAGTATGTAGAGGAGAGGACTGTGGTGGGTATGAGGGGGCAGTATGTAGAGGAGAGGACTGTGGAGGGTATGATGGGGGCAGTATGTAGAGGAGAGGACTGTGGTGGGTATGAGGGGGCAGTATGTAGAGGAGAGGACTGTGGAGGGTATGAGGGGGCAGTATGTAGACGAGAGGACTGTGGTGGGTATGAGGGGGCAGTATGTAGAGGAGAGGACTGTGGTGGGTTTGATGGGGGCAGTATGTAGAGGAGAGGACTGTGTTGGGTATGATGGGGGCAGTATGTAGAGGAGAGGACTGTGGAGGGTATGAGGGGGCAGTATGTAGAGGAGAGGACTGTGGAGGGTATGAGGGGGCAGTATGTAGAGGAGAGGACTGTGGTGGGTATGAGGGGGCAGTATGTAGAGGAGAGGACTGTGGTGGGTTTGATGGGGGCAGTATGTAGAGGAGAGGACTGTGGTGGGTATGATGGGGGCAGTATGTAGAGGAGAGGACTGTGGTGGGTATGATGGGGGCAGTATGTAGGAGGAGAGGACTGTGGAGGCAGGGCCGTCTTTAATATTGATTGGACCCTGGGCAAACATTTTCTTGGGGCCCCCATGCAATTTTGCCCCCCATCATTACACAGGACTCCCTCCCCCATACTACCCAAATCACTACATAGGACCCCATTCCCCATACTACCCCCATAATTACAGGACCCTCCTCCCACATCATTGCACAGGACCCTCTCCCCAATACTACGCCCATCACTAAACAGGATCCCTCCCCATAATACCTCCATGATTACACATTGTGGGGTGCTCCATACTAGATTGTCACTTATTAACTATCAGCACACTGTTGTTTCTGCAGAAAGGAGGGGTATTGCTGTAGGGGGAGAAGCAGGGAAGGGGTTATTGTTAGGGATGGAGAGGCAGGGATTGGGGTTATTGTTGGGGGTGGAGAGGAAGGGATTGGGGTTATTTTTGGGGGTGGAGAGGCAGGGATTGGGGTTTATTGTTGAAGGTGAAAAAGCGGGGAGGGGGGTTATTGCTGAGGGTGGAGAACCGGGGAGGGGGGTTATTGCTGAGGGTGAAGCGGAGAGGGGGGTTATTGCTGAGGGTGGTGAAGCGGGCAGGGGGATTAATATTGGGGGTGGAGAAGCAGGGAGGGGGTTATTGTTGAGCACACAGCTGTCAATCACTGTCCTGCACTATAACACTTAGCAGCCCTGCCCTCCAAAAAGTTCTGCAGCAGCCAAACTCTGCCCTGCACTACAACTCCCAGCAGGCAGCAGCCCTGCCCTCCAAAAAGTTCTGCAGCAGCCAAACTCTGCCCTGCACTACAACTCCCAGCAGGCAGCAGCCCCCCCTCCAAGAAGTTCTGCAGCAGCCAAACTCTGCCCTGCACTACAACTCCCAGCAGGCAGCAGCCCCCCCTCCAAGAAGTTCTGCAGCAGCCAAACTCTGCCATGCACTACAACTCCCAGCAGGCAGCAGCCCCCCCTCCAAGACGTTCTGCAGCAGCCAAACTCTGCCATGCACTACAACTCCCAGCAGCCCTGCCCTGCCACCCCAAGAAGTTCTGCAGCATCTGAGACTCCCTAAAAAGTTATCAGAGGTGATGGGAGGGGGAACCTGGCTCAGGACAGCACACAGTGTCTCAGAGGGAGACAGTTTTACTCACTTTGCAGAGCGATGTCATCAGCAGCCGCCCGCAAAAAGTTCTGCAGCAGCCAAACTCTGCCCTGCACTACAACTCCCAGCAGGCAGCAGCCCTCCCTCCAAGAAGTTCTGCAGCAGCCAAACTCTGCCATGCACTACAACTCCCAGCAGGCAGCAGCCCTGCCCTCCAAAAAGTTCTGCAGCAGCCAAACTCTGCCCTGCACTACAACTCCCAGCAGGCAGCAGCCCTCCCTCCAAGAAGTTCTGCAGCAGCCAAACTCTGCCATGCACTACAACTCCCAGCAGGCAGCAGCCCTGCCCTCCAAGAAGTTCTGCAGCAGCCAAACTCTGCCATGCACTACAACTCCCAGCAGGCAGCAGCCCCCCCTCCAAGAAGTTCTGCAGCAGCCAAACTCTGCCCTGCACTACAACTCCCAGCAGGCAGCAGCCCCCCCTCCAAGAAGTTCTGCAGCAGCCAAACTCTGCCATGCACTACAACTCCCAGCAGGCAGCAGCCCTGCCCTCCAAGAAGTTCTGCAGCAGCCAAACTCTGCCATGCACTACAACTCCCAGCAGGCAGCAGCCCCCCCTCCAAGAAGTTCTGCAGCAGCCAAACTCTGCCCTGCACTACAACTCCCAGCAGGCAGCAGCCCCCCCTCCAAGAAGTTCTGCAGCAGCCAAACTCTGCCATGCACTACAACTCCCAGCAGGCAGCAGCCCCCCCTCCAAGACGTTCTGCAGCAGCCAAACTCTGCCATGCACTACAACTCCCAGCAGCCCTGCCCTGCCACCCCAAGAAGTTCTGCAGCATCTGAGACTCCCTAAAAAGTTATCAGAGGTGATGGGAGGGGGAACCTGGCTCAGGACAGCACACAGTGTCTCAGAGGGAGACAGTTTTACTCACTTTGCAGAGCGATGTCATCAGCAGCCGCCCGCAGAGGAGGGGCGGAATGCAGCACATCACCCAGGAAGAGGCTCAGACTGAGATAAGGGGAAGGGGCGGGGTCAGTAGAAGAGACACTGCAGGGACGCGACTTCACTTAACCCGTGCCGAGCTGGATAGAATGGAGGAGAAAACAAATGCACTTGATTTATCAGCGTTTGATGACTCATTTGCCCTGCATTAAAGACGGCCCTGCTCCCCACGCCTGAATGGGAGGGGGGTGCCGATCATGGGAGGGGGGCCGCTCTGCTGGGGCCCCAGGCCAACTTGGGGCCCCAAGCAGTTGCTTGGTTTGCCTCTCCTGTTCCGACGGCCCTGCCCTCACAGTGTCACAATGACAAATCCATAGTTCCATGCTGGGTCGATGACATCACAAAGGGAGTGGGGTCACCGGCTGACGTCATTGGGTGACTTAGCCCCTTAGCTATTTAAGATATGTCAGAAAGCAGGGCAGGCAGTCGGTTACATCGTTCTTTTTTCAGGTCCGGCGGTGCAGCGGGTGTCTTGATTGAAAATTGAACCAAACCGGGGGGACAGTATTTTTTACATTTTTTAATAAAGGAATTGTCAAAAATTTGTGTTGTGTCTTTACTCACTTTTTACACTTTTATGGTGACTGGGTAGGGGTACTATGTACCCCATACTTATTCACATGGGGGGCCTGGGATCTGGGGGCTTTCAGATTCTGATAAGCCCCCCGCCTGCAGATCCCCACAACCACCGCCAGGGTTGTGTGGAAGAGGCAGAGCCCCCCCACCCCAAAGCACCCCCAATGTTGAGGGCATGTGGCTTGGTATGGTTCAGGAGGGGGGGCGCTCACTCACCCCCCCCCCCCTTTTCTGGCCTCCCGGGCTGCATACTCGGATATGGGACCTAGTATGGATTGGGGGGGACCCCATGCTGTTTTTTGTTTTTAATTTTCTATTGCCGGCATTCTTTTTTTTTACATTCATCTGTCAGCGGGGAAGCCCACTGACAGCTGATGAGTCATTGGTTGTTAAGGACATGACGACTGGCTTACCGGCCCACTCCTTAACAACCAGCGATTCTTCACACAGAATTACAATCAGTCAACCATTTTTGGACCGATCCGAATTTCAATTGTTCCCAAAATTTGGAATTCGTTCGAAAATTTATAAACAAAACAAAAATTACACAAACTAAAACTAAACTAAACGAATTCCGAAATGAATCAACGAAACAAAATTAATAACATAATTAATTTATCTGAAACTAAACTAAACAAATTGCACATGTCTAATGACATCTAATCCTTCTGACACTGTGACAAAGCACAGTACTATTACAAACTTTACTTAGTGGAAGAAAAAAACGTTTTCTCATATGCCCTGACCCCTCTGTATTATAAATGCAATACAATAGTGAATCCACTGTAAATGAATACGTTTTATGTGGAGTTTTTTTGTAATCAGCATGAAATGATTCAGAACAACAGAGAAACAACTTCAGTAAAGCAACGCAAAGAAATTCCAAAAATACTTGAGCAATTAATAAGGGTCAAACAAAAATGAATGGTTTGCACAATTCTCATCAGAGTCAGAATCCCTATCAGAGTCCCCCTTATATCAGGATCCCCATCAGGTTCTCCATCAGAGTGCCCCTTACATCAGAGTTCCTCCTTAGATTGGGGTCTCCATCAGAGTCCCCCTTACATGAGAGTACCACCTCACATCAGGTCCCTATCAGAGTGGAGACTAATGCCCTGTACACACGATAGGAATTTCCTATGGGCTAAAATCTGATGGAATTTTCTGTCAGAATTCCGTTCAAGCTGTCTTCCATCAGTCTTGCATACACACTGTCCGACTAAATTCCGACCGTCCAAAGCGCGGTGACGTAAAACACTACGATGAGCCGAGAAAAATTAAGTTCAATGCTTCCGAGCATGCGTGGGTTTTTTCTCTGACGGAGTTCCACACAGACGATCGGAATTTCCCATAGGATTTTTTTCCATCAGAAAAATTTAAAACATGTTCTATTTCTAAAATCCTACAGAAAAAAGTCTGATGGGCCCAACACGATAGGAATTTCTGATGAAAAAATTCCATCAGACTTTTTTCATCAGAAATTCCTATCGTGTGTACAAGGCATAAGTGTGCACATAAGCTGCGGGATGGATAAAATCTTGTAGCGGGCCATAGTTTGGATAGAGTAAGGGAGGGTGTTAACCCCTTTGTGGAGATTTCCCTTCTCTTTCTGTCCCAAAGCCACAACAGGAACTAAGAGAAAAGCCATCGAAAGTGAGGGAATACCTGGTTGTTACCAGAACTAGTGTCCCCATTGGAAGATTTTCCCTCTATCCCTCTTCTGGTGACAACCCAAAATTTGGGATGTTCTTTCATTTTTTAGTGATAATGGTAAACAGGACAAATTGAGATGGTGAATCTCCATAATAGGGGGTTTTCAAGACCCAGCACATCACGGTTTGGGGTAAAGGACCAATGACAGTGGCCCTTTACTACGTGATCATGCCGTCCAATGATGGCGTGATCACTTGTAAACAAACTGGAGCATGTCCAGGTTCAGCTTCTCCCCTCTCCTCCCACTGATCGGTATAGTGTGTGAGGAGAGGGAGATAGCCGGGTGCAGCAGCACTGTGGGCTAGCTCTGAAGTGCCCACATCGCTGATCTGTGTTCATCCATCCTCATTCTGGCTCATCCATGCACCATCCATGGCTCATCCATGCTCATCCATCCTCTTTCATGCTCATTCATCCCTATCCAAGGCTCATCCATGCTCCATCCATGCTCATCCATCCTCATTCATGCTCATCCATCCCCATCAATGGCTAATCCATCCCCATCCATGGCTCATCCATGCTCCATCCATTGCTCATCCATCCTCATCCATGGCTCATCAATGCTCCATCCATGCTCATCCATCCTCATTCATGCTCATCCATCCCCATCAATGGCTCATCCATCCTCATCCATGGCTCATCCATGCTCCATCCATTGCTCATCCATCCCCATCCATGGCTCATCCATCCCCATCCATGGCTCATCCATGTCCATCCGTGGCTCATCAATGCTCCATCCATGTTCCATTCTTCCCCATTCAAGTAAACTATTTCAGTACAAGACAGGACCCTTTACAACTGCGCAAGATTAGACGTGAAGCTGGAGTTCAGCAACCCTATTTAATTTCGAACCTCAAAGCTAACTATAAAATGACTCCAAAAAAAAGCTATAAAAATCTCCTGCAAATGAAAATGAACAATGTTTATCTCTCTGGCAGGCAATGACTCCTATTGTTGCTTCCTCCAAGAGCTAGGGTGTCTGAATATTGTTCATGGGGGAAAGGGAAGATATGGGACTTTATATGAGGCATAGGACCCGAAGGTACAATGCCTTATGCCTCCATCCCTGTTTGACAATTCAGAGGTTTAGGACTTTGTATGAAGCATCCAGCTGGGGGGTGACCATGATGCAGGGTAAATGAATATTGTTCACCATTCAACACATTTCCATTCGCAGGCACCTACAGGATAGAAGGGACCACTAGATGGAACCACCACACACAGCAAAGGGGCAGGCATCCAACATACCTGAAAGTATGTATTTAATACTATAATAAAAATAGCAACAGAAAGTTACTCACAGATGGGAACCTTGAATATTGCTTGATGGCCCTTCCTCCAAGTAAGCTTACTCTCATTTTATCCTTTGTTATAAACTATTGTAAAGTATATTGTTTCAGTTTACTGTACTCTAGTTACTATGGATTCAAATAAGAGTACACATTACAGAGAGTCCTTAACGTGGTGGTGTGGTTTCAATATGTATGTAAATGTGTGCAATAGAGAACAGTTTTTAATCTAAACTTTACAAATGAATTAAAATAAGGTTCTTTATGCTGGCTGGCAGGAGTGAATGCCAAGGAATTTTTATATTGTACATTTATTGAGAATTGCTCTGCCTGCTTGTACTGTTCCTTTGCTAGTTATAGTGATAGGCATTTAAAGTGACACCAGATGATATTCTTATTTTTCAAAAACAATCCATACCCACCCACTACTTAAAGCGGAGGTCCTCCTAAAAAAAAAAAATATTAAAAGCCAGCAGCTACAAATACTGCAGCTGCTGAATTTTAATAAATGGACACTTACCTTCCAGGGTGCCCGCAATGTCGGCAGCCGAAGCTGAGCAATCGCTCGGCTCTCGGCTGCCCCCGCCACTATCCTCACTGAGGGAATCAGGAAGTGAAGCCTTGCGGCTTCAATTCCCGGTTCCCTACAGCGCATGCTCGATTCGCGCTGCGCGTCCTCCCTAGGTCCCGCTATCTTCTGGGAACTGTGTGTTTCCCAGAAGACAGCGCCGGGGACGGGAAGGGGTATGACCTCCGCGGGAGTCTATGCCCAGAAGTGGGTGCCTGAAATATCTGAACCCCCCTCCCCTGAAAGGTGCCAAATTTGACATCGGAGGGGGGGAGGGTTCCGAAAAGCGGAGGTTCCATTTTTGTTTGGACCTCCGCTTTAATGGTCCTGTAATCTATTTTTAATAGATAATTTTATGCTGATTTCTTCTGCCTCCTTGTAAGATACTTTGTGAGATGCACACTAAAAATCTCATAGTTCATATTCAGTAGTCCCTAGCCCAACCCAGGAGCAAGCAAGAGAAGGTGGCTATGTTCTAACATATAGTGGGACCATAGAGAACAAATGTAGTCACCCTCTAACAGGAAGTCACATCACATTTTAGATTTTAGAATTTAGAGATGTGGAGGAGACTGAGAGCAACAGATGTTTTTTGGGTTAAGAGGAAGTAAACTTCCATCTTTGACCTATAGGTAAGTCTACAGTGAGGGAAAAAGTATTTGATCCCCTGCTGATTTTGTATGTTTGCCCATTGACAAGGAAATGATCAGTCTATAATTTTAATGGTAGGTTTATTTTAAGAGTGAGAGACAGAATAACAACAACAAAAAAATCCAGAAAAATACATTTCCAAAAAGTTATAAATTGATTTGCATTTTAATGAGTGAAATAAGTATTTGACCCCTTCGCAAAAAGACTTAGTACTTCGTGGCAAGACCCTTGTTGGTAATCACAGAGGTCAGATCTTTCTTGTAGTTGGCCACCAGGTTTGCATCTTAGAAGGGATTTTGTCCCACTCCTCTTTGCAGATCCTATCTAAGTCATTAAGGTTTCGAGGCTGATGTTAGGTAACTCGAACCTTCAGCTCCGGATTAAGGTCTGGAGACTAGCTGGTCCACTCCAGGACCTTAATGTGCTTCTTCTTGAGCCACTCCTTTGTTGCCTTGGCCGTGAGTTTTGGGTCATTGTCATGCTGAAATGCCCATCCACGACTCATTTTCAATGCCCTGGCTGAGGAAAATAGGTTCTCATCCAAGATTTGACAGTATATGGCCCCGTCCATCGTCCCTTTGATGCGGTGAAGTTGTCCTGTCCCCTTAGCAGAAAAACACAATCAAAGCATAATGTTTCCACCTCCATGTTTGACGTTGGGGATGGTGTTCTTGGGGGCAAAGGGGAGTATTCCTCCTCCTCCTCCAAACACAGCGAGTTGAGTTGATGCCAAAGAGCTTGAGTTTGGTCTCATCTGACCACAACACTTTCACCAATTTCTCCTTTGAATCATTCAGATGTTCATTAGCAAACTTCCGACAGACCTGTACATGTGCTTTCTTGAGCAGGGGGACCTTGCGAGTGCTGCAGGATTTCAGTCCTTCATGGCGTAGTGTGTTACCAATTGTTTTCTTGGTGACTATGGTCTCAGCTGCCTTGAGACCATTGACAAGATTCTCCTGTGTAGTTTTGGGCTGATTCCTCACTGTTCTCATGATCATTGAAACTCCACGAGATGGGATTAACAGTTATTTTGTGTTTCTTCCATTTGCAAACTGTTGTCACCCTCATACCAAGCTGCTTGGCAATGGTCTTGTAGCCCGTTTCAACCTTGTGTAGGTCTACAAACTTGTCCCTGACATCCTTGGACAGCTCTTTGGTCTTGGCCATGGTGGAGAGATTGGAATCTGATTGATTGATTGCTTCTGTGGACAGGTGTCTTTTATACAGGTAATAAGCTGAGATTAGGAGCACTCCCTTTAAGACAGTGCTCCTAATCTCAGCTCGTTACCTGTATAGAAGACACCTGGGAGCCAGAAATCTTGATGATTGATAGGGGATCAAATACGTATTCCACTCATTAAAAGGCAAATCAATTTATAACTTTTTTGAAATGTGTTTTTCTGGATTTTTTTGCTGTTGTTCTGTCTCTCATTGTTAAAATAAACCTACCTTTACAATTATAGACTGATCATTTCTTTGCCAGTTAGCAAATGTACAAAATCAGCAGGGGATTCAAATACTTTTTTCCCTCACTGTATGATAAGGCTTACCTATAGGTAGTGTAAATATCTCCTAAATGTGCACCGTTTAGAAGATATTTATTGTACATGCAGCCAGTGACATCACTGGCACATGTGCTCTGAAGGAACAGCCACCTGTGCCGTTCCTTCAGAGCCCTGTGCTGTGACCGATGGCTCCCGAGCGCATGCACGGGAGTGACGTCATCGTCATCGTGGCTCAGGCCAGTCACAGAGCCAGAGTTCACGAACCTGGAAGCAAGATGGGTGAAGATCGATGCTGTCTCCGGTGATGACATTGCATCGCTAGAAGGCTTAGTTTTCAGGTACGTTTCACATAATGTGCTAGATGGCATACTAGCACATTATGCATTTTCCTTGCAGGTAAGAAAAAAAAAAACATGCAGCGGTTTACAATACATACTTTAATTTTTTAATACTTTACTTTACATACTTTAAGAGTTTTTTTTTCTTTCTTTTACATAAATTAGAAATATTTTATATATGGAAATGGGAAAACAGTATTTTTATAATTTTAACTGTTATATATTTTAAATATCATTTGTTTCTGATACACATTACTTTAGCTAAATGTCACTTAGTTTCTGTGGATACCAGTGACATCGCTTTGTAGGAACACTGGAGTTTTGAGCATCTTACTGCAGCTTATTTTAAAAGCTATTCACCAATATTAGAGGAAATCCTCCCAACTATGCAAGTACCTACTACACTGATAGTATTTGATGTTATATTTCAATTTAAATGTTTTAACAATTTACTTTTATTTTGTGACAGTATCTTTTTTAACAAGACTAAAACCATTTTTATGTTTTGTGACTATTTAAATAAAATATAAATTGTGTATGGAATTAGCACCAAGGTAATTGTTATACTTTTTAAAATTTTTGCTCATTTGGGGAGAGTTTTATACATTTGACAGCTATTTTTAAGGGTTCCTCCTAAGTAAAAGGCTTGACAAAGGCTACTGGGGTACACTATAGGGTTCAAGTCTTGAGAGCAAGAATTATCTTCATAGATGCAACATGGAAAATTTTCTTTGGTGTGCAATAGGCTAGCATGCGTGTTTAACATTATGCATTTGCAACAAATGTCACATCAACCTTTGCCATTTTAAACTCTAAGCTTTCAATTTAGTTAAATATAAAAAAAAGTTCCCATCTTACTTTGGCTGTATCAGAACTTGAGAACAGATTTGGAAAACTCTGACTTTAGGTGAAGCCCCAGCTGGGCTTCTGTGCTTTCCGGTGTTCTAGAACCGTGTGCCTCAATTACGTAAAAGCAATGCCCCATTAATTTTCTGTCAGTTACAAAGCTAAATGCTGCAGTGACTTCTGGAAGTGCAAACATATGTTACTAGGTGAGACTTCACACATTTAACTTTTCCACTTTGCCGGCTGAAAGCAGTTAGTGAAACTTGATGTAATTTTAATCACTGGCTTTTTATCATGACTTATGTTTTGGTGGTGTCTCGGAGCTATCTTGTTGAATTTGTCAGTAAATAATTGCATTTATCTTAACAAGGTTATATTGAAGAACTATCTATAGCAGGGCAAACAATTGCTGCATCAGCATGAGCAGTGCAGGATGAAGAGCATTAATTACCGGGGAAAATTAAAAGGACTTGCGGCAACATTTCAGTTCGCACGTCGCGGACACGAGGCTGGAAAGCCAAATTGGGTTTGCTTGAAAGTTTTAGCAGTTAACTTTGTGCAGGTATCTCACATATACAGTCATGGCCGAAATTGTTGGCACCACAGAAACTTTTCCAGAAAATCAAGTATTTCTCACAGAAAAGTATTGCAGTAACACATGTTTTGCTATACACATGTTTATTCCCTTTGTGTGTAATGGAACAAAACAAAAAAAGGGAGGAAAAAAAGCAAATTGGACATAATGTCACACAAAACTCCAAAAATGGGCTGGTCAAAATCCTTGGCACCCTTTCAAAATTGTGGATAAATAAGATTGTTTCAAGCATGTGATTCTCCTTTAAACTCACCTGGGGCAAGTAACAGGTGTGGGCAATAGAAAAATCACACCTGAAAGCAGATAAAAAGGAGAGAAGTTCACTTAGTCTTTGCATTGTGTGTCTATGTGTGCCACACTAAGCATGGACAACAGAAAGAGAAGAAGAGAACTGTCTGAGGACTTGAGAACCAAAATTGTGGAAAAATATCAACAATCTCAAGGTTACAAGTCCATCTCCAGAGATCTAGATTTGCCTTTGTCCACAGTGCGCAACATTATCAAGAAGTTTGCAACCCATGGCACTGTAGCTAATCTCTCTGGGCGTGGACGGAAGAGAAAAATTGATGAAAGGTTGCAACGCAGGATAGTCCGGATGGTGGATAAGCAACCCCAAACAAGTTCCAAAGAAATTCAAGCTGTCCTGCAGGCTCAGGGAGCATCAGTGTCAGCGCAAACTATCCGTCGACATTTAAATGAAATGAAACGCTATGGCAGGAGACCCAGGAGGAACCCACTGCTGACACAGAGACATAAAAAAGCAAGACTACAGTTTGCCAAAATGTACTTGAGTAAGCCAAAATCCTTCTGGGAAAACGTCTTGTGGACAGATGAGACCAAGATAGAGCTTTTTGGTAAAGCACATCATTCTACTGTTTACCAAAAACGGAATGAGGGCTACAAAGAAAAGAACACAGTACCTACAGTGAAATATGGTGGAGGTTCAATGATGTTTTGGGGTTGTTTTGCTGCCTCTGGCACTGGGTGCCTTGAATGTGTGCAGGGTATCATGAAATCTGAGGATTACCAAAGGATTTTGGGTTGCAATGTAGAGTCCAGTGTCAGAAAGCTGGGTTTGCGTCCGAGATCTTGGGTCTTCCAGCAGGACAATGACCCCAAACATACGTCAAAAAGCACCTAGAAATGGATGGCAACAAAGCGCTGGATAGTTCTAAAGTGGCCAGCAATGAGTCCAGATCTAAATCCCATTGAACACCTGTGGAGAGATCTTAAAATTGCTGTTGGGAAAAGGCGCCCTTCCAATAAGAGAGACCTGGAGCAGTTTGCAAAGGAAGAGTGGTCCAAAATTCCGGGTGAGAGGTGTAAGAAGCTTATTAATGGTTATAGGAAGCGACTGATTCCAGTTATTTTTTCCAAAGGGTGTGCAACCAAATATTAAGTTAAGGGTGGCAAGAATTTTGACCAGCCCATTTTTGGAGTTTTGTGTGGCATTATGTCCAATGTGCTTTTTTTCCTCCCTTTTTTTGTTTTGTTCCAATACACACAAAGGGAATAAACATGTGTATAGCAAAACATGTGTTACTCCAATACTTTTCTGTGAGAAATACTTGATTTTCTGGGGTGTCAACAATTTTGGCCATGACTGTATACATGGCTTGAGTCATAGCGCTATAGGACTGGGCAAGTAAATATTGGGGTATGTCAGAATGGTATCATCTATCTACACCCTACAATGCCAGCATGGGAAGGAAAGGGTTCTAGTCATCTGTTTGGGTCACAGGTCCTGGGGCCTTCTGATAATGTATGCATAAATAGTAAAGTTGTACTGAGCAATATAATTACTTACTGGAGTATTTTAGCATAATACAAAACAAATACTATTTTGAATGTGTCTGCTTTATTAAAGACTATTTGTTCATGTCCCATCTTCTCATGCAGAATTTCAAAATTAGAATTATGGCATGTAGACCAGTGCCTAAGGAAGTGGGGTTAAGGGAACAGAACCATTCTTTAAACTGTATAAGCAATTATTTGGTTCCACCTTTGGACATCTGTGTCTAAATTAAGCCAGAAAAATGTAGAGGGGATGCAGAGATTGTTGAGCGGAAGGCTCTTAAGATTAAAAGAACATGACCTAATCTTTAATTTCTCTTATTTGGTGGTCTTTACAGTTAAGAATGTAAAAAATACATTATTATGCCTAGAAAACTGTATTCAAGGTTCAGATTTTACAAAAAAAAAAACACCTGACACAAAGGATTGTACAAAAGAGTGTTATCACTTAGCCTAGACCAGTGGATCTCTAAATACTGGCCTACTTACAATTGATGCCCAACTACCCGCAAACCTATAATTAACCTCAACGATCAAGAGGAATGTGGAAGGTGAGGAGAAAGGTGTGGGAAGGGATGGACTGACCTTCAAGGCTACCAGGAAGTTTTGAAGCTCGCGGATTAGAGTGCTGTGGTGTTTTGGATATCTTATTCTATGCTAGAGGACATCTGATGTTAAATTACAATGTTTATTTTAGTATTGAAGAGATGGTGGCATTTTAAATAGCAAGCTTTCCATGTTTATCAATAACTCCAATGCTGAGGTATGTCAACCACTATTCCCCTGATTTCTGGAGAAGGCAAATTAGTGTGCGGAAATCTTACTAACAATGTTGAGAAATATAAGAATTAGAGTGTGAACTCATCTTTTCACAAAAAATTTAAAGTTGAAATAACCCACTACACCCTTCCCTGCACTCTAAGCACGGAAGGTCGGTCACTCTGCATGAGCGCCATTCCGAGAATACTTTGCATTTTCTCTGATTGGACAAAGTGGAGAGGTGGGGCAGTGATGTCACACTCAATACTTTGTCCAATCAGAGATTGCCTTGCGTTCATTCAGAATGGTCAGAATGGTGCTCCAGCTGAGGATCAAGTAAGTTATTTTCGTCCTCCCTGGACTAAACAAGCAAATAACCCTTGCAGTGCAGTTGCAGCCCCACTGTAATCATTTTAAATTTTCTCAGAGTTGGGCTTTAAAATATGACACCCACAGCCTCTAATTGAGGAAAATAAAAACCGACAAGATTTAGTTGCATTTCACTATCACAATCTAAAGCCTCGTACACACGAAAACTGCTGGGAGAGCTTTTTGCCGAGAAAACCGTTCGTGTGTATGGTTTCTCGTCGGGAAAACTCAACGAGAAAAATAGAAAACCAGCTCTCTATTTTCTTGTCGGGTCTCTTGACGGCCTGTTTTCCGACGAGAAAACCGTGCGTGTGTACCAGGCCACATGCTTACCTGTCCCCAGGTAAGCCCGCGCATGCTCGATGAGACTTCAACGCATGCGCGGTAGCTTACAAGGGTAGTGTAGGGTGAAGTAAGATGGCGGCGACGGCATTGAATGTGACGAGCGCATGCTCGTCTTAGTCGATGACATTTCCGCATTCTTGCCATTCAAAAGAACGGCGGTTCTTCTGAATGTGCGTGTGTACACAGGGCTTGGCAAGAAAAGCTTGCCAGGAATCCCGTTGAGAAAACCGACCTTTATTTTGACGGGATTCTCGCCCGTGTGTACAGGGCTTAAGAGTAAATAACACCTTATTGTTTGACACATTTACATCAAGGCCATAATATACATATACAATATTTATCTTTTTATTGCTAGTGTGAGACTTTTTATTTTTATCTTTCGTTACAGAATTTATTGCAGGTTTGTGCTGCCCACGTACAGATTTATAGGGGACATTCAGCGAAATAGGTTTTTAATGATCATTATGGATTTCATTCACAGCAATCAGCAGAGAGTGTTTATAGAATGTTGGATTTATTAGACATTAGCCCCATCATATAGAGCACAATGATGTGAAACAGAGCTGAAGTAACTGTATCATTGTAAGATACAACAGGCTTAATTAAGATTACTGTTCATTTTACTGTAAATAATGTTAAAAAGGAAAGTAAGGAATAAAGACCCTTGGGTGGAGTTTGGTCATTAACCACTTGTCTACTAGGCACTTTCACTCCCTTCCTGCCTTCCGACAATGTCACCCCCTGTCACCCCCTGTGACGAAGTCGGAAGGGTCGAAACGTACATCGGGTGTGACTGGACAGCAACTGGAATCATTGCAGTAACATTGTGAGAGCGATTGGCGTTTCCCTGGATAGCCAGCATGGAGGTGGTGAGACTGAAGGGGATGATTATATCATGAGCTACAGTATACAATGTTTGATACAAGATGTTTTACATGTGAGTGGACTGGGTATTGGTTTTAGATTAAAGACTGCTCTTTGACAATATTACACTAGTGGAGCCTTTCTTTTTTATGTACCCATGGATATATACCTTTACTACAAGGAACTGTGGAGAAGTGGATTGGCTTACTAGGTAATCTTTGAGCTACTGATTCTTATGGCTTACTAGCCTAACCATGAGAGTGGTAGGCAAAAGTATTTGGTGAGTTTCCACCTGATGGCAGCAGGTCTGATGTGACACTTTATGGTCATGGATACCTCATTGTGTTTTTCTTGATTAGGACATCACTGAACATTATCATTGCATTGTTCTTCGCTGTTTAAAGAGGACTACTATTGGACTCTCTTTTTTTCATACTATAATATTTTTACCATTTTTCATTATTTATTTTCTTTTGCACATAGAATAATTTATATATTCAATTTCACTACATGTTTGTATTGAGCACTGACTGAATTAGGTTTTATTGTTGTGTTACTGTAAATCTTGCTATATATATATGCACCTTGGTATATATATATACATATATATATATATATATATATATATTGTGACAGCAGGAAGGTAAAGTCACCTGGTTGCATCCAGGGGGGTAGATATATTTCGCCCAGATTCAGGCTTTACGCCGACTTATACAACTAGGTGGAGAGTTGTATAAGCCCAGCTGAGGCTAGTGGGCTCATGGATGACTCATACCTCTAGGGAGAGTGTGGGGCGTCGTGCAGACAGGGAGTTGATGAGACCAGCTGAAGCTTGTCAGCTCATTTAGGCCTCTATAAGAACTCCCAGATTCATTAGGTGTTTGCTCATGCCTGGAACCAGACCTGTGTGGACTGTCTAGGGAGAGTGAACCCCTGTGCGGTGAGACAAAGCCTGTGTGGCTATTTGCTTGGACATTTAAAACCAGGGACTTAGGGACTAGGACAGCACTAGGCTGATCCCAGTTGTTAGTTAGGAAACCTGTATGTTTACTCAGAGGTCAAGTTGACCAGGATTTATTTTATTTATGTTTCTTTTGCTTTGCTGTGTTTTGTCACTGTAAATAGAAAATAAACCGCACCTTTTTGATTTTGAAAACCACAACCTCCGTTTGCTGGGCCTGTTTTTGTGTGGGGAGCCCATCCCGGGGGTCACACACACCCGCTGCCGAGCTAACCCCCTCACAGTTGGTGGAGAACCAGTGGCAGTTTTTTTTTAAGCCAGCATGGAGGAGATACTGAAACAGCTGGCTCTAGCAAATGCCAATCAACAGCAGACAAATGCAGGTTTGCAAAGGAGCCTTGCAGCCCAGCAGCAAGCTCATCAACAGAGCCTTGCAGCCCAGCAGCAAGCTCACCAACAGAGTCTGGAAGCTCAGCAACAAGCCCAGCAGCAATCTGAGGCCCGCTTCATAGACCTGTTACAGAAGCAAGAGCAGAGACTACAACAAATGGAAGCAGTAATGCAGCAACGTCCGCAGACCAGTGAGGAAAGCCGTCCCACTAATACCGCGTCCTTTGGGGTGAGTCGTTTATTGACAAAAATGACTGGAGAGGATGATCCAGAGGTATTTTTGACCACATTTGAAAGGACCGCTGAAATGAGGAGCAGTGGGCTGGACTGGTGGCTCCTCTGTTAACTGGTGAATCGCAGAAAGCTTACTATGACCTAGAGCCTAACCAAGCAAAAGACTATGTGATGCTAAAAGCTGAAATTTTGGCAAGGCTGGGTGTCACCCAGGCTGTCCGGGCTCAGCGTGTGCATAACTGGACTTTCCAGCTTGGAAAACCCCCCAGGTCTCAAATGTATGATCTCATTCACCTGAGCAGGAAGTGGCTACAGCCAGAGACTTTGTCCGCACCAGAGATTGTGGAACGTGTTGTAATGGATCGGTTTTTGAGAGCTCTCCCTACTGCCATCCAAAAGTGGGTAAGCCATGGAGACCCAGAGACGGCCGGTGGTCTTGTGGATCGTGTAGAGAAATACTTGGCTACAGAGAACCTGACGGCCTCTTCCAGAGACTCTCGGACTTTCCACCCTAAGACCAGACCATCCCCAGGGGCGGATAAGAGGATTCCAAGGGGTGAGGGTGGAGAGAGTGAGAGGGTGGGAGCTCTGCCCAAAGTTTGGCGAGAACAGCCTGGGAAGTCAGGGGCTCAAGAGGCAGCCAAAAGGATTGTTTGCTACCGCTGCCGGCAAGCGGGACATATTGCAGCAAATTGCCCGGTTGTGGAGGAACCCATGCAATGTGACTTTCTGACGGACAGACGTCAGTCGCTGTGTGCGACAGTCGCATGCACTGCCATTCGGGGAACTGAGAAACATTTATGCAAAATGTGTATTAATGGTAGAAATGTTGTGGTATTGCTGGATTCAGGTAGCCTTGTGACCCTGATAAAGGCTGAATTAGTTAAAACAGAGGTCTCTGGGAATAGCAAGGTAGCTGTTATTTGTGTGCATGGGGACACCCGAGAGTATCCAGTGACTACAGTGTGTTTCGAGACCCCCAAAGGTACCCTCTCTCATCCAGTGGGGTTAGTATCTCAATTACCGCATGATGCCATTGTGGGAAGGGATTTTCCGAAGTTCTGGGAACTGTGGGATGATCCTGGGCCCCCCACTGGTGCCCCTATGTACCAGGAATGTGATAGCCAGAACTCCTCTGAGAGTGGTGAGGACTCTCCAGAATTTCCCTTGTCAGTATTGGCAGGGGAGACTCAAGAAACTGGAGAGGAGCCCACCTCCTCAGACGAAAACCTACCGTCTGTGGAGTTTTCTGATCTGGAGGTTCACAGGGAAAATTTTGCCACAGAACAGTTAAAAGACCCCGCCCTAATAAAGGCTCGAGAAAACGTAGTGGAAATAGATGGCGAGTTAGTGAACCCAGATAGTACCTGCACTTACCCATACTTCAGCGTAGAGAAGGACCTACTGTATCGGGTGGCAAAAAGGGCAGAAGAAACCGTTGAGCAGCTTGTGGTGCCCAAACCTTACAGGAAGTTGGTGTTGGAGTTGGCCCATGGGCACATTCTTGGAGGTCATCTGGGGACAGAGAAAACCCGAGAGAGGGTATTACAGAGATTCTATTGGCCTGGGGTGATGAAGGACATAGAAAATTATTGTTCCTCCTGCCCTGTGTGTCAGAGGTCGGCCCCGATGCCACCTTTCCGTAGCCCGCTGGTCCCTCTACCCATCATTGAGGTCCCGTTTGAGAGAATCGCAATGGATTTGGTAGGTCCTATAATCAAGTCCGCTAGGGGGCACCAGTACATATTGGTTATAATGGACTATGCCACCCGTTATCCAGAAGCGATCCCTCTCAGAAATACCTCGGCCAAAACCATAGCCAAAGAGCTATCTCTTGTTTTTAGCCGGGTGGGTATTTGTAAAGAACTGCTTACGGACCAAGGTACACCCTTTATGTCCCGGGTCATGAAAGAGCTGTGTAAATTGTTCAAAGTGACGCAATTGCGTACATCTGTGTATCACCCCCAAACCGATGGGCTGGTTGAAAGATTCAACAAAACCCTAAAACAAATGTTGAAGCAAGTGGTGGATAGAGATGGAAAGGATTGGGACTGTCTACTTCCTTATTTGATGTTTGCTATTAGGGAGGTGCCCCAATCCTCTACGGGATTCTCCCCCTTTGAGTTACTGTATGGGAGACACCCAAGAGGGCTGTTGGATATTGCCAAGGAGACTTGGGAAAGTGAGAGTTCTCCCCACAGGAGTGTGATTGAGCATGTCGCCCTGATGCAAGATCGAATTGCACAGGTAATGCCCATCGTGAAGGAACATTTGGCCCAAACGCAGTTGGCACAGCAGAGAGTGTACAACCGTGGAGCCAAGACGCGTACCTTTTCCCCGGGGGATAGGATATTGGTACTTGTCCCTACGGTTGAAAGTAAATTCCTTGCCAAATGGCAAGGCCCCTACGAGATAATGGAAAAAGTGAGCGAAGTGAATTACAAGGTCAGACAACCAGGAAGGCGAAAGCCCGAACAGATATATCACGTTAATCTGTTGAAAGCCTGGAGGGATAGAGAGTCCCTAGTCGCAGACACTTGGTCACCAGCTCAAACTGGTTGCGTGATTCCGGAGGTTGGAATAGCAGCCACCTTGTCACAACCCCAACAACAGGAGGTTAAGGAGTTTGTGCTTCGCAACAAGGAGGTGTTCTCTGAGCTGCCGGGACAAACATCTGGGGTAGAGCATGATATTATTACCCCGCCCGGTGAAAGGGTGAAGTTAAAACCCTATCGGATCCCAGAGGCCCGACGGGAGGCAATACGGGAGGAAGTACAGAAAATGCTGAACTTAGGGGTGATAGAGGAGTCCCAAAGTGATTGGTCTAGTCCCATTGTGTTGGTGCCTAAACCGGATGGGAGCTGGCGATTTTGTAACGATTTTCGTCAGTTGAACAAAGTTACAAAATTTGACACCTACCCCATGCCACGTATAGATGAGTTGATCGACCGGCTGGGAACAGCCCGATACATGACGACTCTTGACCTCACAAAAGGGTATTGGCAAATTCCCCTGGCCAAGTCGGCCAAAGAGAAAACCGCATTTGTAACCCCAGACGGGGCGTTCCAATATAAGAGAATGCCGTTCGGGTTACAGAATGCGCCGGCCACATTCCAGCGGAAAATGGACCAGATACTGAGGCCCCATCGGAAGTATGCTGCGGCTTACCTGGATGACGTAATTGTCCATAGCACAGATTGGGCCTCACATCTGCCAAAAGTGCAAGCAGTCCTAGACTCTATCCAGGAAGCGGGGTTTACGGCTAACCCCAAGAAGTGTACCATTGGGCAGGAGGAGGCCAAATATATTGGGTACACCATTGGCAGGGGAGTGATAAAACCCCAACTCAACAAAGTCGAGGCCATCCAGAGTTGGCCACGTCCCAACAGCAAGAAGCAGGTACGGGCCTTTCTGGGAATCGCGGGTTATTATCGGCGCTTCATTCCCCACTTTGCTTCTAAGGCTGTGCCCCTAACCAACCTGACGAAAGGGAAAGGGTCGGTCATGATTAAATGGACCCCCGAGGCTGAGGCAGCATTCCAATTCTTGAAACAAGCCTTATGTAGCCAGCCAGTGTTGTACTCACCCGACTTCTCTAAAGACTTTGTCGTACAAAGTGATGCGTCAGATGTGGGGTTAGGAGCAGTATTGTCCCAGGTCTGGAACGGGGAAGAGCACCCAGTCATTTACCTCAGCAGGAAGTTGAAGTCCCATGAGGTAAATTACGCCACCGTTGAAAAGGAGTGTTTAGCGGTGAAGTGGGCTCTAGATTCCCTTCGGTACTACCTGCTAGGTAGGCACTTTGACATGGTTACGGATCACGCTCCGTTAAAGTGGATGGCTCAAAACAAGGAAACAAATAGAAGAGTGAATAGGTGGTTCCTGGCCCTCCAGGAATTCAACTTCACAGTAAAGCATCGCCCTGGCGTTCAAATGGGGAATGTGGATGCTTTGTCTCGAGTACATGAATGCCTGATTGCTGGTGTTCCAACCCCAAGGTTAAAACAAGAGGGGGGGGTATGTGACAGCAGGAAGGTAAAGTCACCTGGTTGCATCCAGGGGGGTAGATATATTTCGCCCAGATTCAGGCTTTACGCCGACTTATACAACTAGGTGGAGAGTTGTATAAGCCCAGCTGAGGCTAGTGGGCTCATGGATGACTCATACCTCTAGGGAGAGTGTGGGGCGTCGTGCAGACAGGGAGTTGATGAGACCAGCTGAAGCTTGTCAGCTCATTTAGGCCTCTATAAGAACTCCCAGATTCATTAGGTGTTTGCTCATGCCTGGAACCAGACCTGTGTGGACTGTCTAGGGAGAGTGAACCCCTGTGCGGTGAGACAAAGCCTGTGTGGCTATTTGCTTGGACATTTAAAACCAGGGACTTAGGGACTAGGACAGCACTAGGCTGATCCCAGTTGTTAGTTAGGAAACCTGTATGTTTACTCAGAGGTCAAGTTGACCAGGATTTATTTTATTTATGTTTCTTTTGCTTTGCTGTGTTTTGTCACTGTAAATAGAAAATAAACCGCACCTTTTTGATTTTGAAAACCACAACCTCCGTTTGCTGGGCCTGTTTTTGTGTGGGGAGCCCATCCCGGGGGTCACACACACCCGCTGCCGAGCTAACCCCCTCACAATATATATATATAACATTTTCAATGGGCACTGATAGGCTGCACTGATGAGACGGCACTGATAAGCACTGATAGGCTGCACTGATGAGGCTGCACTGATAGGCAGCACTGGTAGGTGGCACTAATGGGCACTGAAAAGCACTGATGGGCACTGATAGATGGCACTGATGGGCACTGGAAAGCAGCACTGGTGGGCACTGATAGGCAGCACTGATAGGTGGCACTGATGAACACTAATTGGCAGCACTGGTGGACACTGATTGGCAACACTGGTGGGCATTGATAGGCAGCACTGGTGGGCACTGTTGGGACTGCACTGATAATCAGGACACTGATAATCAGTGCCCTGATTATGAGTGTAGATGTCCTTTTCACACAAGCCAGTTACTGGTTCTCCTCTCCTCATGCTGTCAGCATGGGGAAAGAAATGCCGATAACTGGCTTGTATTTACATCATGATCAGCTGTGATTGGACACAGCTGATCACATTGTAAAGAGCCGCTGATTGGCTTTTCACCCCGATTTGTGATGAGCTGTGTCCGAGGACACAGCTATCACAGAGCGCGCTACCCATGTGGGTGCGCGGCGGGTGCGATCACAGGAGGACGTCATATGACGCCTTCTCAGAACTGTCCGACCGGTCGTGCTGTAGCTGTCATTTGGTTATAGCGTGGTTGGCAAGTGCTTAATTAGGCCATAGAAATGTACTCTTTTTTTTAGCTTTGGAAAGAGAAGAGAATGGTTATAACTTCTGTCAGGCTTTAAAGGCATTATAAACATTCCAACCTACAACACAAGTTTTCCACCTGCATTTATCATGTACAGTGGGGCAAAAAAGTATTTAGTCAGCCCCCAATTGTGCAAGTTCTCCCACTTAAAAAGATGAGAGAGGCCTGTAATTGTCATCATAGGTATACATCAACTATGAGAGGCAAAATGTGGAAACAAATCCAGACAATCACATTGTCTGATTTGTAGGTGACCAAATACTTATTTTCCACCATAATTTGCAAATAAATTATTTCCAAATCAGACAATGTGATTGTCTGGATTTTTTTCCACATTTTGTCTCTCATAGTTGAGGTATACCTATGATGACAATTACAGGCCTCTCTCATCTTTTTAAGTGGGAGAACTTGCACAATTGGTGGCTGACTAAATACTTTTTTGACCCACTGTAGTTTCATGTTGTCATGTGTTGCCCTATATGTACAGCCTATAGTAGCATAAATCTTCACATTCCGGACTCAGAAGTTTCTGTTTGTGATCAAACATGAGGCATGCAGCATGGCACTGCACAAGTTAATGCATGACCTCTGCCTGTCTGTTGTCTGAGAACTGACACTTCCTCTGAAGAAAATACACATCCCTCAATCCATGGGTCTCTTACTCCAGTGCTCTGCAGGTGAGAGCTAAACAGTAATTAGATCGGACACAAGCAGCCAGAACATTCAGTGAGAGATCACATTGCTGGAAGTGATTTGTTTTTCATCATATTAGTACTCACATTTTTGTGTTGCAACACAGAGATATGGCGAGGCATGGACTGGACACTGTGTGACTCTGAACAATAAGCTGCCTTTCCCTTTAGTAAATTGGGACAAGCTAGGTGAATGAATACACGGATTGGCAGATGAAGGCATTCCCGGGAAGAGTACTGTGATCACATGGAAGAAATAAATACCTGTAATTGCTACAGTTGCATGTTAGAATGTGTTTATTTATATTATATTGTTTTTTATTTTATTTTTTTAAAACCGCAACACACAGGAATTGATTCCTTTTGCACAGTACAGTAATCAATTCCATCATAGTTCATAAAAATGTACCCGCATCCTCCCTCTTCCTGCGTGCTGCTTCCCTAAACTTCCTGTTGGGGAGGTTTCACTAATAACGTCAGTTCCGTTCATTACACTATTTTCATTGGGACTACATTTTCCATCATGCACATCGCCAGCGCACATGCATGCCCTATCTTTGGATATAATTCCCAATGTAAGAACGCTGCCATACCATCAGGGAGACGTGTGATCGGTCCCAAATTTATTCTGCAACAGAACATCGACTCCAAACATATAGCCAATGTCATTAAGAACTATCTTCAGTAGTGATGAGCCGAACACCCCCCTGTTCGGTTCGCACCAGAACCCGCGAACGGACCGAAAGTTCGAACGAACATTAGAACCCTATTAAATAGAATGGATGCGAACGTTCGAATTCTAAAGTGCTAATTATAACAACTATTATGCATGTTATTGTCCTAAAAAGGGTTTGGGAACCCGGGTTCTGCACCAGGGGACATGTATCAATGCAAAAAGAAGTTTTAAAAACGGTCGTTTTTCGGGAGCAGTCATTTTAATGATGCATAAAGTGAAAAAAAAAAGTCAAATATTCCTTTAAATATCGTACCTGGGGGGTGTCTAAAGTATGCCTGTGAAGTGCCACGTGTTTCCCGTGTTTAGAACTGTCCCTGCACAAAATGACACTTCTAAAGGAAAAAAAAGCCATTTAAAACTGCTTGCGGCTTTAATGTAATGTCTGGTCCCGGTAATATGGATGAAATTCTTTAAGAAAAATGGCATAGCTACCCCATGACCCCCCCCCCTACCCCAGCCCATTACCAGCCCCTTTGGGTCTTGTATGGATATTAAGGGGAACCCCGCACATAAAATAAAAAAGGCCCTATATACTCTGAACAGCCCTATACAGGCGGTGCATACAACACAGGGACTGTAGGTTTGTTCTTATGTAGAATCTGTTTGTAATTTTGAACAGGTACATTGTTGAAGTGTAGCTCCAGACCAAAAATCTATTTTTAAACTTTTTGGAAAACATAGGTAAGGGTTATCACCCCTGTAACATTTGTTTTGCTGTCTGTGCCCCTGTTCAGAACATTTCACCTCACTTTCCGTCCCAATGACAACTGTTTTTGAAATGTGGTGTTTTTCTTGAAACAAGGATTGCTGATAAAGCATCAGTACAGAGGAGACACCTTTCTCCCATATTTATTCTTACAGGAGAGAATTTTCCTTCCTAGTGGTAGATTTCCTCTCACTTCCTGTTGTCTTCTTGCGTTTGCAAGTAGGAGTCGTTTGTAAGTTGGATGTTTGAAAGTAGGGACCTGCCGTATATACTCTGCAGAAATAGGCCCCTTAGTTGTTGGTGTTGGCACAACACTGTAAGCACTCACAGTTACTCTTGGTTGGTGCTGGAACGCCCTGCTGTCAACTATTATATCAGGAATTTTAATTACATATAATTGTTGAACAGTGGTAGTAAAAATTGGGCCTTTGATGGTGGTGCTGGTGCCACAACACTGTAAGCCCTGACAGTTACTCTTGGTGGGTGCAGCAATGGGCCCTGCTGTGAATTATTAGATCAAGAATTGTAATTACATGCCCCTGTTGAACAGGGGCTGAAAAATTGGGCCTTAGGCACTGGTGGCACAACACTGCAACCCCTCACAGATACTGTACTTGGAGCACAGCAATGAGCCCTGTTGCAAAGTATTGCTTCAAAAATTGTAATGACACGCCCCTGTTAAACAGGGGCTGAAAAATTGGGCCTTAGGCACTGGTGGCACAACACTGCAACTCCTCACAGATACTGTACTTGGAGTACAGCAATGAGCCCTGTTGCAAAGTATTGCTTCAAAAATTGTAATTACACGCCCCTGTTAAACAGGGGCTGAAAAATTGGGCGTTAGGCACTGGTGGCGGCACCCATAAACAAAAATGATCTTCCAAGCTATCATCATCAATCGTATCATTGAGGACTCGGAGGAGGAGGATAGCCAGTCAACATAACAGCACAGGCACTCAGCATCAGCATCAGTCTTGAAGGGATGTGACATGTTAAAATCAATTAGTCTGTTATATCAGCATCAGGTGTGTGGTAGCTGGTGGTGATCCAAGACTGGTTCATCTTGATGAAAGTCAGTCGATCAACCGAGTCGGTGGACAGGCGCACCCTGTGATCCGTGACAAATCCTCCAGCAGCACTGAATGTGCGTTCCGAAAGAACGCTGGATGCAGGACAGGCCAGTAGCTCAATTGCATACTGTGCAAGCTCTGGCCAGTGATCCATCCTCAAGACCCAGTAAGCCAGAGGATTTTCGGTGGGGAAGGTGTCCAAGTCTGACCTTGCCCCTAGATATTCCTGCACCATGTTTATCAGTAGTGATGAGCCGAACACCCCCGGGTTCGGTTCGCACCAGAACCCGCGAACGGACCGAAAGTTCGAACGAACATTAGAACCCTATTAAATACAATGGATGCGAACGTTCGAATTCTAAAGTGCTAATTATAACAACTATTATGCATGTTATTGTCCTAAAAAGGGTTTGGGAACCCGGGTTCTGCACCAGGGGACATGTATCAATGCAAAAAGAAGTTTTAAAAACGGTCGTTTTTCGGGAGCAGTCATTTTAATGATGCATAAAGTGAAAAAAAAAAAGTCAAATATTCCTTTAAATATCGTACCTGGGGGGTGTCTAAAGTATGCCTGTGAAGTGCCACGTGTTTCCCGTGTTTAGAACTGTCCCTGCACAAAATGACACTTCTAAAGGAAAAAAAAGCCATTTAAAACTGCTTGCGGCTTTAATGTAATGTCTGGTCCCGGTAATATGGATGAAATTCTTTAAGAAAAATGGCATAGCTACCCCATGACCCCCCCCCCCTACCCCAGCCCATTACCAGCCCCTTTGGGTCTTGTATGGATATTAAGGGGAACCCCGCACATAAAATAAAAAAGGCCCTATATACTCTGAACAGCCCTATACAGGCGGTGCATACAAGACAGGGACTGTAGGTTTGTTCTTATGTAGAGTCTGTTTGTAATTTTGAACAGGTACATTGTTGAAGTGTAGCTCCAGACCAAAAATCTATTTTTAAACTTTTTGGAAAACATAGGTAAGGGTTATCACCCCTGTAACATTTGTTTTGCTGTCTGTGCCCCTGTTCAGAACATTTCACCTCACTTTCCGTCCCAATGACAACTGTTTTTGAAATGTGGTGTTTTTCTTGAAACAAGGATTGCTGATAAAGCATCAGTACAGAGGAGACACCTTTCTCCCATATTTATTCTTACAGGAGAGAATTTTCCTTCCTAGTGGTAGATTTCCTCTCACTTCCTGTTGTCTTCTTGCGTTTGCAAGTAGGAGTCGTTTGTAAGTTGGATGTTTGAAAGTAGGGACCTGCCGTATATACTCTGCAGAAATAGGCCCCTTAGTTGTTGGTGTTGGCACAACACTGTAAGCACTCACAGTTACTCTTGGTTGGTGCTGGAACGCCCTGCTGTCAACTATTATATCAGGAATTTTAATTACATATAATTGTTGAACAGTGGTAGTAAAAATTGGGCCTTTGATGGTGGTGCTGGTGCCACAACACTGTAAGCCCTGACAGTTACTCTTGGTGGGTGCAGCAATGGGCCCTGCTGTGAATTATTAGATCAAGAATTGTAATTACATGCCCCTGTTGAACAGGGGCTGAAAAATTGGGCCTTAGGCACTGGTGGCACAACACTGCAACCCCTCACAGATACTGTACTTGGAGCACAGCAATGAGCCCTGTTGCAAAGTATTGCTTCAAAAATTGTAATTACACGCCCCTGTTAAACAGGGGCTGAAAAATTGGGCGTTAGGCACTGGTGGCGGCACCCATAAACAAAAATGATCTTACAAGCTATCATCATCAATCGTATCATTGAGGACTCGGAGGAGGAGGATAGCCAGTCAACATAACAGCACAGGCACTCAGCATCAGCATCAGTCTTGAAGGGATGTGACATGTTAAAATCAATTAGTCTGTTATATCAGCATCAGGTGTGTGGTAGCTGGTGGTGATCCAAGACTGGTTCATCTTGATGAAAGTCAGTCGATCAACCGAGTCGGTGGACAGGCGCACCCTGTGATCCGTGACAAATCCTCCAGCAGCACTGAATGTGCGTTCCGAAAGAACGCTGGATGCAGGACAGGCCAGTAGCTCAATTGCATACTGTGCAAGCTCTGGCCAGTGATCCATCCTCAAGACCCAGTAAGCCAGAGGATTTTCGGTGGGGAAGGTGTCCAAGTCTGACCTTGCCCCTAGATATTCCTGCACCATGTTTATCAGACGCTGGCGATGGTTGCTGGAACCGATCATACTTTGGGGCTGCGGACTAAAGAATTGTCTGAACGCATCGGTCAGACGGCCACCTTCCCCACCGCTCCTTCTTTGACTGGCCGAAGCCTCAGCAACTCGTTGTCCAGGACCAGGAGTTTGCAACCTCCCAGTCTCTGGGAACGCGTTGCACAGACCTTTCTGCAAGGCCTCCCGGAGTTGTCTCATCCTCTGCTCCCTCTGCGACGGTAACATAAGGTCCGCAACCTTACCCTTGTACCGTGGATCAAGGAGAGTGGCCAGCCAGTAATGGTCCCTCTCCTTGATCCGAAGAATACGAGGATCCTTCCGCAGACTTTGCAGGATCAGGGAGGCCATGCAGCGTAGGTTTGCTGAGGCATTCGCTCCGGAGTCCTCTGGGTCACTAAGGACGACATGATCCGCAGCCACCTCCTCCCAGCCACGTACAAGTCCACTGGTTTCTTGGGACTGTAAATCATCCCTAAAAGACTGCTGCTGATGATGCTGAGTGCCAGCCTCCACCTCCATGCTGACACAATCCTCCTCCTCCTCCTCCTCCTCCTCTTCCTGTGCGATGGGTGGGACAGAAGGAACACTGTCTGGGTAAAGGGGGCCTTGAGAGGCAAGGAAGTCCTCCTCTTCCTGCCTCTGTTCTGCCTCAAGTGCCCTGTCCATTATTCCACGCAGCGTGTGCTCCAACAGGTGGACAAGAGGTACAGTGTCACTGATGCATGCACTGTCACTGCTCACCATCCTCGTGGCCTCCTCAAATGGTGCCAGGACAGTGCATGCATCCCTGATCATGCCCCACTGGCGTGGAGAAAAAAAACCAAGCTCCCCTGACCCTGTCCTGGTGCCGTAGTCGCACAGGTACTCATTGATGGCCCTCTGCTGCGTGTGCAGCCGCTGCAGCATGGCCAACGTTGAGTTCCACCTGGTGGGCATGTCACATATAAGGCGGTTCTTGGGCAGGTTCAACTCCTTTTGCAGCTCAGCCAGGCGAGCACTGGCATTATAAGATCTGCGGAAATGCACACAGACTTTCCTGGCCTGCCTCAGGACATCCTGTAAGCCCGGGTACCTGCCCAAGAAGCGCTGCACCACCAGGTTAAGGACGTGAGCCACACAGGGCACATGGGTCAGTTGTCCCTGTCGGAGGGCGGAGAGGAGGTTGGTGCCATTGTCGCAAACCACCATTCCTGGCTTAAGCTGGCGTGGCGTCAACCACCTCTCGGCCTGGCCCTGCAGAGCAGACAGGACCTCTGCCCCAGTGTGGCTTCTGTCCCCCAAACACACCAGCGCAAGCACGGCATGGCATCTTTTTGCCTGCGTACTTGCGTAGCCCCGTGAACGGCTACGGAGCACCGCTGGTTCATAGGACAAACCACAGGAAGAGGCCATGGAGGAAGAAGAAGAGGAGGGGGTGGAGGAGAGAGGTGTGTCACAACCAGTAGTAGCATTTTGGAGGCGTGGCGGTGGGACAACCTCCAACACTACTGCACCTTGTCCTGAATCCTTCCCAGCTGCCAAAAGAGTGACCCAATGGGCCGTGAAAGAAAGGTAACGTCCCTGTCCATGCCTGCTGGACCATGAGTCAGCGGTAATATGCACCTTACCGCTGACCGCCCTGTCCAGCGAGGCCAAGACATTGCCTTCCACATGCCGGTAGAGAGCCGGAATAGCCTTCCGTGCGAAAAAGTGGCGTTTGGGAACCTGCCACTGAGGAACCGCACATTGCACAAACTCACGGAAGGGGGCCGAGTCTACCAACTGAAAAGGCAGCAGTTGAAGCGCTAGCAATTTAGCCAAGCTAGCATTCAACCGCTGGGCATGTGGATGGCTGGGAGTGAACTTCTTTCGACGGTCCAGCAGCTGGGGCAGGGAAATTTGCCTGCTAGAATCGGACGTCGGTGTACTGCTAGCAGAGTGGGCGCAAGTACTTGGCTGTGACACACCTAATTCTACACCTTCATTCCTCTCAGTGCATGTTTCAGAGAGGACTGAAGTTATAGTGGGGTTGGAGATCCCAGCTGATGCGGTGCAAGGAGAGGTCCGCTTTGTTCTTTGGTGTGGGTCTTTGAGGTAGGCTTGCCAACGAGCTGCATGGCAGGTCAACATATGTCTGGTCAGGCATGTGGTACCCAAGCGGCTGATGTTTTGGCCACGCGATATACGCTTGAGACATATGTTGCAAACAGCAGCTGTGCGATCTGATGCACTAGCCTCAAAAAAGGCCCACACCAAAGAACTTTTTGAATGACGGGCAGAGGCAGCGCCCTGCACAGGCGGAGCTCTGCGGTGTGATTCCGTCGGTGTACTGCCCTTACGCTGGCCACCAAAGGGCATCCTGCCTCGTTGGAGATGTGCCTCCTCCTCATCCTCCTCCTCCTCCTCTCTCCTATTAGGCACCCACGTGGAGTCAGTGACCTCATCATCCCCTCCCTCCTCATCACTGGAGCCAATCTGGCAGTATGCTGCAGCTGCTGGAACATGACTGCCAGATTGGTGTCCTTCTTGAGCATCCCCTCTGTCTGCTCTCACGCTACTGCCTTCCTGTAGCTGGGTTTCATCATCAGACCCTTCGAAACGCTGGGCATCCTCCTGGAGCATGTACCCAACACTGTGCTGAAACAGTTCGGGGGACTCCTCAGGAGGAGGACATGGTGGGTCTAGGGAAGGAGTGACTGATGATTTGTCTGACATTGATACCAGGGAAGACGACGCTTTGGCAGCTGCTTTTCCAGTACCCTGAGCCTGGGTGAGAGAGGATGAGGAGGAGGAGGAGGGCTTGGTCATCCACTCTACCAAGTCTTCGGCATGATGTGGCTCAACATGTCCAGCTGCCGAAAAGAAGGACAAGCGTGTCCCATGGCCATGTGCTGATGACAATGCACCGCGTCCACGACCAGCACTGTTGCCCCCAGACACAGAGCCTGCTTGCCCTCTTTTATTGCCTCCTGACTGTCTGCCTCTCCTTGTTTGCCTTCCAGACATTCTAATAGATGGCCTGCACGGAGATGGGAAAAAAGCAATAAGGGCTACCTTCAGGTGTCCTTCTCTGTCCCTTGAAACAAGGACTTTCACAGTGAAAGAAACTGACACTCTCCCTACCTACAGTTTTCTGTCCCTAGAAAAAATGTTTTTTTTAATCACAATATAGCACAAGAAAAATTCACTGACTGTCCTTACAGGTCCCTGGAAACAAGGACTTGCAGAGTGAAAGAAAAAAAACACTCTCCCTACCTACAGTTTTCTGTCCCTAGAAAAAATGTTTTTTTTAATCACAATATAGCACAAGAACAATTCACTCACTGTCCTTACAGGTCCCTGGAAACAAGGACTTGCAGAGTGATAGAAAAAAAACACTCTCCCTACCTACAGTTTTCTGTCCCTAGAAAAAATGTTTTTTTTAATCACAATATAGCACAAGAAAAATTCACTCACTGTCCTTACAGGTCCCTGGAAACAAGGACTTGCAAAGTGAAAGAAAAAAAACAATCTCCCTACCTACAGTTTTCTGTCCCTAGAAAAAATGTTTTTTTTAATCACAATATAGCACAAGAACAATTCACTCACTGTCCTTACAGGTCCCTGGAAACAAGGACTTGCAGAGTGAAAGAAAAAAAACACTCTCCCTACCTACAGTTTTCTGTCCCTAGAAAAAATGTTTTTTTTAATCACAATATAGCACAAGAAAAATTCACTCACTGTCCTTACAGGTCCCTGGAAACAAGGACTTGCAGAGTGAAAGAAAAAAAACACTCTCCCTACCTACAGTTTTCTGTCCCTAGAAAAAATGTTTTTTTTAATCACAATATAGCACAAGAACAATTCACTCACTGTCCTTACAGGTCCCTGGAAACAAGGACTTGCAGAGTGAAAGAAAAAAAACACTCTCCCTACCTACAGTTTTGTGTCCCTAGAAAAAATGTTTTTTTTAATCACAATATAGCACAAGAAAAATTCACTCACTGTCCTTACAGGTCCCTGGAAACAAGGACTTGCAGAGTGAAAGAAAAAAAACACTCTCCCTACCTACAGTTTTCTGTCCCTAGAAAAAATGTTTTTTTTAATCACAATATAGCACAAGAACAATTCACTCACTGTCCTTACAGGTCCCTGGAAACAAGGACTTGCAGAGTGAAAGAAAAAAAACACTCTCCCTACCTACAGTTTTCTGTCCCTAGAAAAAATGTTTTTTTTAATCACAATATAGCACAAGAAAAATTCACTCACTGTCCTTACAGGTCCCTGGAAACAAGGACTTGCAGAGTGAAAGAAAAAAAACACTCTCCCTACCTACAGTTTTCTGTCCCTAGAAAAAATGTTTTTTTTAATCACAATATAGCACAAGAACAATTCACTCACTGTCCTTACAGGTCCCTGGAAACAAGGACTTGCAGAGTGAAAGAAAAAAAACACTCTCCCTACCTACAGTTTTCTGTCCCTAGAAAAAATGTTTTTTTTAATCACAATATAGCACAAGAAAAATTCACTCACTGTCCTTACAGGTCCCTGGAAACAAGGACTTGCAGAGTGAAAGAAAAAAAACACTCTCCCTACCTACAGTTTTCTGTCCCTAGAAAAAATGTTTTTTTTAATCACAATATAGCACAAGAAAAATTCACTCACTGTCCTTACAGGTCCCTGGAAACAAGGACTTGCAGAGTGAAAGAAAAAAAACACTCTCCCTACCTACAGTTTTCTGTCCCTAGAAAAAATGTTTTTTTTAATCACAATATAGCACAAGAACAATTCACTCACTGTCCTTACAGGTCCCTGGAAACAAGGACTTGCAGAGTGAAAGGAAAAAAACACTCTCCCTACCTACAGTTTTCTGTCCCTAGAAAAAATGTTTTTTTTAATCACAATATAGCACAAGAAAAATTCACTCACTGTCCTTACAGGTCCCTGGAAACAAGGACTTGCAGAGTGAAAGAAAAAAAACACTCTCCCTACCTACAGTTTTCTGTCCCTAGAAAAAATGTTTTTTTTAATCACAATATAGCACAAGAAAAATTCACTCACTGTCCTTACAGGTCCCTGGAAACAAGGACTTGCAGAGTGAAAGAAAAAAAACACTCTCCCTACCTACAGTTTTCTGTCCCTAGAAAAAATGTTTTTTTTAATCACAATATAGCACAAGAAAAATTCACTCACTGTCCTTACAGGTCCCTGGAAACAAGGACTTGCAGAGTGAAAGAAAAAAAACACTCTCCCTACCTACAGTTTTCTGTCCCTAGAAAAAATGTTTTTTTTAATCACAATATAGCACAAGAAAAATTCACTCACTGTCCTTACAGGTCCCTGGAAACAAGGACTTGCAGAGTGAAAGAAAAAAAACACTCTCCCTACCTACAGTTTTCTGTCCCTAGAAAAAATGTTTTTTTTAATCACAATATAGCACAAGAACAATTCACTCACTGTCCTTACAGGTCCCTGGAAACAAGGACTTGCAGAGTGAAAGGAAAAAAACACTCTCCCTACCTACAGTTTTCTGTCCCTAGAAAAAATGTTTTTTTTAATCACAATATAGCACAAGAACAATTCACTCACTGTCCTTACAGGTCCCTGGAAACAAGGACTTGCAGAGTGAAAGAAAAAAAACACTCTCCCTACCTACAGTTTTGTGTCCCTAGAAAAAATGTTTTTTTTAATCACAATATAGCACAAGAAAAATTCACTCACTGTCCTTACAGGTCCCTGGAAACAAGGACTTGCAGAGTGAAAGAAAAAAAACACTCTCCCTACCTACAGTTTTCTGTCCCTAGAAAAAATGTTTTTTTTTAATCACAATATAGCACAAGAACAATTCACTCACTGTCCTTACAGGTCCCTGGAAACAAGGACTTGCAGAGTGAAAGAAAAAAAACACTCTCCCTACCTACAGTTTTCTGTCCCTAGAAAAAATGTTTTTTTTAATCACAATATAGCACAAGAAAAATTCACTCACTGTCCTTACAGGTCCCTGGAAACAAGGACTTGCAGAGTGAAAGAAAAAAAACACTCTCCCTACCTACAGTTTTCTGTCCCTAGAAAAAATGTTTTTTTTAATCACAATATAGCACAAGAAAAATTCACTCACTGTCCTTACAGGTCCCTGGAAACAAGGACTTGCAGAGTGAAAGAAAAAAAACACTCTCCCTACCTACAGTTTTCTGTCCCTAGAAAAAATGTTTTTTTTAATCACAATATAGCACAAGAACAATTCACTCACTGTCCTTACAGGTCCCTGGAAACAAGGACTTGCAGAGTGAAAGGAAAAAAACACTCTCCCTACCTACAGTTTTCTGTCCCTAGAAAAAATGTTTTTTTTAATCACAATATAGCACAAGAAAAATTCACTCACTGTCCTTACAGGTCCCTGGAAACAAGGACTTGCAGAGTGAAAGAAAAAAAACACTCTCCCTACCTACAGTTTTCTGTCCCTAGAAAAAATGTTTTTTTTAATCACAATATAGCACAAGAAAAATTCACTCACTGTCCTTACAGGTCCCTGGAAACAAGGACTTGCAGAGTGAAAGAAAAAAAACACTCTCCCTACCTACAGTTTTCTGTCCCTAGAAAAAATGTTTTTTTTAATCGCAATATAGCACAAGAAAAATTCACTCACTGTCCTTACAGGTCCCTGGAAACAAGGACTTGCAGAGTGAAAGAAAAAAAACACTCTCCCTACCTACAGTTTTCTGTCCCTAGAAAAAATGTTTTTTTTAATCACAATATAGCACAAGAAAAATTCACTCACTGTCCTTACAGGTCCCTGGAAACAAGGACTTGCAGAGTGAAAGAAAAAAAACACTCTCCCTACCTACAGTTTTCTGTCCCTAGAAAAAATGTTTTTTTTAATCACAATATAGCACAAGAACAATTCACTCACTGTCCTTACAGGTCCCTGGAAACAAGGACTTGCAGAGTGAAAGGAAAAAAACACTCTCCCTACCTACAGTTTTCTGTCCCTAGAAAAAATGTTTTTTTTAATCACAATATAGCACAAGAAAAATTCACTCACTGTCCTTACAGGTCCCTGGAAACAAGGACTTGCAGAGTGAAAGAAAAAAAACACTCTCCCTACCTACAGTTTTCTGTCCCTAGAAAAAATGTTTTTTTTAATCACAATATAGCACAAGAAAAATTCACTCACTGTCCTTACAGGTCCCTGGAAACAAGGACTTGCAGAGTGAAAGAAAAAAAACACTCTCCCTACCTACAGTTTTCTGTCCCTAGAAAAAATGTTTTTTTTAATCGCAATATAGCACAAGAAAAATTCACTCACTGTCCTTACAGGTCCCTGGAAACAAGGACTTGCAGAGTGAAAGAAAAAAAACACTCTCCCTACCTACAGTTTTCTGTCCCTAGAAAAAATTTTTTTTTAATCACAATATAGCACAAGAAAAATTCACTCACTGTCCTTACAGGTCCCTGGAAACAAGGACTTGCAGAGTGAAAGAAAAAAAACACTCTCCCTACCTACAGTTTTCTGTCCCTAGAAAAAATGTTTTTTTTAATCACAATATAGCACAAGAACAATTCACTCACTGTCCTTACAGGTCCCTGGAAACAAGGACTTGCAGAGTGAAAGGAAAAAAACACTCTCCCTACCTACAGTTTTCTGTCCCTAGAAAAAATGTTTTTTTTAATCACAATATAGCACAAGAAAAATTCACTCACTGTCCTTACAGGTCCCTGGAAACAAGGACTTGCAGAGTGAAAGAAAAAAAACACTCTCCCTACCTACAGTTTTCTGTCCCTAGAAAAAATGTTTTTTTTAATCACAATATAGCACAAGGACAATTCACTCACTGTCCTTACAGGTCCCTGGAAACAAGGACTTGCAGAGTGAAATAAACTGACACTCTCCCTACCTACAGTTTTCTGTCCCTAGAATAAATGTTTTTTTAAGCACAATATAGCACAAGAAAAATTCACTCACTGTCCTTACAGGTCCCTGGAAACAAGGACTTGCAGAGTGAAAGAAAAAAAACACTCTCCCTACCTACAGTTTTCTGTCCCTAGAAAAAATGTTTTTTTTAATCACAATATAGCACAAGGACAATTCACTCACTGTCCTTACAGGTCCCTGGAAACAAGGACTTGCAGAGTGAAATAAACTGACACTCTCCCTACCTACAGTTTTCTGTCCCTAGAATAAATGTTTTTTTAAGCACAATATAGCACAAGGACAATTCACTCACTGTCCTTCCAGGTCCCTGGAAACAAGGACTTGCAGAGTGAAAGAAAAAAAACACTCTCCCTACCTACAGTTTTCTGTCCCTAGAAAAAATGTTTTTTTTAATCACAATATAGCACAAGAACAATTCACTCACTGTCCTTACAGGTCCCTGGAAACAAGGACTTGCAGAGTGAAAGAAAAAAAACACTCTCCCTACCTACAGTTTTCTGTCCCTAGAAAAAATGTTTTTTTTAATCACAATATAGCACAAGGACAATTCACTCACTGTCCTTCCAGGTCCCTGGAAACAAGGACTTGCAGAGTGAAAGAAACTGACACTCTCCCTACCTACAGTTTTCTGTCCCTAGAATAAATGTTTTTTTAAGCACAATATAGCACAAGGACAATTCACTCACTGTCCTTCCAGGTCCCTGGAAACAAGGACTTGCAGAGTGAAAGAAAAAAAACACTCTCCCTACCTACAGTTTTCTGTCCCTAGAAAAAATGTTTTTTTTAATCACAATATAGCACAAGAAAAATTCACTCACTGTCCTTACAGGTCCCTGGAAACAAGGACTTGCAGAGTGAAAGAAAAAAAACACTCTCCCTACCTACAGTTTTCTGTCCCTAGAAAAAATGTTTTTTTTAATCACAATATAGCACAAGGACAATTCACTCACTGTCCTTACAGGTCCCTGGAAACAAGGACTTGCAGAGTGAAATAAACTGACACTCTCCCTACCTACAGTTTTCTGTCCCTAGAATAAATGTTTTTTTAAGCACAATATAGCACAAGGACAATTCACTCACTGTCCTTCCAGGTCCCTGGAAACAAGGACTTGCAGAGTGAAAGAAAAAAAACACTCTCCCTACCTACAGTTTTCTGTCCCTAGAAAAAATGTTTTTTTTAATCACAATATAGCACAAGAACAATTCACTCACTGTCCTTACAGGTCCCTGGAAACAAGGACTTGCAGAGTGAAAGAAAAAAAACACTCTCCCTACCTACAGTTTTCTGTCCCTAGAAAAAATGTTTTTTTTAATCACAATATAGCACAAGGACAATTCACTCACTGTCCTTCCAGGTCCCTGGAAACAAGGACTTGCAGAGTGAAAGAAACTGACACTCTCCCTACCTACAGTTTTCTGTCCCTAGAATAAATGTTTTTTTAAGCACAATATAGCACAAGGACAATTCACTCACTGTCCTTCCAGGTCCCTGGAAACAAGGACTTGCAGAGTGAAAGAAACTGACACTGTCCCTACCTACAGTTTTCTGTCCCTAGAATAAATGTTTTTTTTAAGCACACTATAGCACAAGCACAAAACACACTGACACTCTCCCTACCTATCCTTCTCTTTCCCTAAACTAAAGGAATCCAGGTTAAGCAAGAAAGAAATAACAGTCACTGTCCCTGCCTATGCTGCTCTATCCCTGCTCCGGAACACACTACACTAGGTCGCCGTGCTGGCGGCCTTTTATAGTGTGGGGCGTGTACTAAACACCCTCAGCAATAATTGGCCACAGGCATCCTGCCTGTGGCCAATCATTGCTCTCCTCGCTGCCGGCGCTGTGATTGGCCAAGCATGCGGGGTCACAGTGCATGCTTGGCCAATCACAGCGCCTGGATGACACTGCGATGGCGTAGTGCATTGTGGGCCGTTCGCGTCACTCGAATTTGGCGCGAACGGCCCAAATCGTTCGATCTTCGTCGAACGATCGAACAGCCGATGTTCGAGTCGAACGTATGTTCGACTCGAACACGAAGCTCATCCCTAATCTTCAGTGTAAAGAAGAACAAGGAGTCCTGGAAGTGATGGTTTGGCCCCCACAGAGCCCTGATCTCATCATTGAGTCTGTCTGGGATTACATGAAGAAACATAAGGATTTCAGGCAGCTTACATTAAGTGCCGGTTCACACCACCGCTTGCAAAGAGCGGTGTCTCAGATGCACGGATATGAAGAGGTCAGTCTACCCACATCCCTAAATACATACAGAAAAAGAGTGCGCTCCGAAGAGGGCAGTTCCCCGGTGGGACTTTTAAGGGTGACTGTTGAAAACCTCTATACAAAGTAATGAAGTACAATAGTATTTGTCATGAAGACTTGTTTATTTGAAAAAGTTTTATACAAAAATATATAATATGAAGGGCTGCTACTCTATACGCACAACACGTATCCAAATGACCAGTGTATACATGATGAAAAAGGAACAATCACAACGCATAGAAACAGATATCATAGGTTCACACCACCGTGGCTTCAAAGTTGCACGATTTTGAAGCCGACATTGCTGCGTGACTTTATCGCGGCTTACATATGACTTCTTTAACAGAAGTCAATGCAAGTCCTGTATAAGTCGCCCCAAAGTAGTGCAGGAACCTTTTTCTAAGTCAGAGCGGCTTGAGTCGCACCAATTAGAACGGTTCAATTGCCGTTAATGGGATGCGACTTGTCATGCAACTTTGTCGCATGACAAGTCGTGGCAGTGTAAACCGGGGCTCACAGAAGATCCGTGGTTAGTACTCCAAGATGTTTGGAACAACGTACCTGCCGAGTTCCTTCAAAAACTGTGAGCAAGTGTACCTAGAGGAACTAAGGGCGTTTTAAAGGCAAAGGGTGGCCACACTAAATATTGATTTGATTTGGATTTATTTTCTGTTTATTTACTTTTCATTTTGTTAACTGATAAAAATAAACTGTTAAGAGCCCATTCACACAGGGGCAACACAACTTCCAGTGCGATTTTATGAGGCAACTCAGACTCGACTTGAGAATGAATCACAGCGCGACCTGGAGCTATTTACAAGGCAACTCCAAGTTGCCTGCAGGACAGGAGACATTCCAGTGGCCAATCAAACAAGAATCAGCTCTGTGGGAGGGAGGGGGGAGGGAGAGCTTTGCCTGATAAATGTATGTTTTCTTCCTGGAGAGTTGCTCCTATTAAGACGGTGAGAGGCGACTCCCATTGAAATGAATGGTTACAGGTCGCCTAGGAGTCGGATTGAAGTAGTACAGGGACCTTTTTTGAAGTCGGAGCGACTGCAGTAGTGTGCATAAGGATGGCTCTATTAACTTACATTGATTTCTTCAGCCAGCACGACCTGAGGCGACTAGGGGCGACCTGGGGCGATTTGGAGTCGGATCCAAAGACGCCCCTGTGTGAATGGGCTCTAACACTTCTATTTCTGAAAGCATATTTTACACCTGCCTAAAACTTTTGCACAGTACTGTATATCTGTTGCTAGGTTCACTTTAGGTTAAAGTGGTACTAAACCCAAAATCTAACATTTATTATATTGCAGCTTACCAATTCTTAGATGTGATGGCTGCATTTGTTTCCTTTTTTAGGATTTCTTTCTTCTATTTTTATCTGGTGATCTGCCAAGAAAGTCTGTTGGTTTTCACAAGCTCAAGCTCTCCAGTAGAATGTGTCAGTTTACATGGATGAAACAAGCCACTGAACACTGACAGGGGTGATTAAAATGATCACATGCACCCTCCCATAAAAAGCAATACACACCAAACTGAGCATGTGCAGAGTGCCCCCAAGGCTCTGTACTATCAGCAGATGGATTGGGTACTGTGGAAGAAGGGGAGGATCAGATAAGACAGGATCACACAGCCTTTTTACACAATGCGCAGGATTAACTCCTTAAGTTCCACAGTGAGTATAACAAGAATTCTTTACTGCATATACAGACTGATTTTACTGTTGTGGGTTTAGTAACACTTTAACTACCGTATTTATCGGCGTATAACACACACTTTTTTCCCCTGAAAACAGAGGATAAACAGTGTCTGCGTGTTATACGCCGATATCATGTTTTACCAATGGGGGGCGGGGATCGGGCGGTCCACCCCAGGAGCCACTCATTGGGGGGGTGTCAGGCCGGTCATCCTGCCTCTCCTGGCCCTGGGAGAGCGCTCCCTGCATAGTCTGAAGTTGAGAAATAAAACATTTGCCAGCCCCTTCTACACCGCTCCTCCTGTGCCAGTGTCACCGTAAAACAAAGCTTGTAAATATCTCAATAGTTCAGTTTTTTCTGGCTGCTCTCCTCCTCCTCTGAGTGTAGCATTGATTGGAGGAGGAGAGCGGTCACATGACCATCTATGTAACATCAGAGGAGAGCAGTCATGTGACCAGGTCAGTAAAAAAAAAACCGGAGCTATTCAGGTATATGGAAGGTTTGTTTTGCAATAGGAGTGACACAGGAGGAGCAGTGTGGAAGGGGCTGACAGTGATTTTTTTTCTTAACTGTAGAGAATGCTGGCAGCTGCACTCCCAGGAGACTGGGGATCTCCTTGGAGTGTAGGGGGGCTGTGTACTGGATGGGGGGATCTATAATGGATGGGGGATGTATAATAGGGGATAGGGGATGTATAATAGATGGGGGGGCTGTGTACTGGATGGCGGATGTATAATGGATGGGGGCTGTGTACTGGAGAGGGGGGCTGTATAATAGATGGGGGGGGCTGTATAATGGATGGGGGGTGGCTGTGTACTGGGGAGGGGGCTGTATAAATGGATGGGGGCTGTATACTGGATGGGGGGGCTGTATACTGGATTGGGGGGCTGTGTACTGGGGAGGAGGGCTGCATAATAGATGGGGGCTGTGTACTGTGCAGGGGGAGGGGTGCTGTGTACTGGGGAAGGGGGCTGTGTACTGTGCAGGGGAGGAGGACTGTGTAAAAATATTTTCCTTAAACTTCCCTCTTAAAATTGGGGTGCGTGTTATACGCCTGTGTGTGTTATATGCCGATAAATACGGTAATTATAAAGTGTGAGTCGGGGGTTGGCTCCAATTTGTTAGTGCATCTAAATCTGCTAATATATTTTTCACTACCCTCTCCCCAGGCTGACAGTGCTGCTGTCAGCAGTGTCTCCTGTTCTCATTCCTGGGTCTCACTAATACAATAAGTGTGTTACTGGCCAGATCACCAGTGGGAAAAAAAACAAATAAATAAATAAAACTGATGAAGCCACCACATCTAATAAGTAGAAAGCTGCAACATAATACATTTTTTAGATTTGGGTTGAAAATTGCGTTAACCCTTCAAATCCTATTTAAAATCCAATAGTAAAATAAGCCAAAAACGTGACTAAGTATCTATTGAAGCGTTGATGACAGCACAAAGCCGGGGACAAATCAACAAGACTGTAGAAGGTTAGCAAACACTGCCCTACCATTCCCAATGTGATTTCAGCTGACGTACACATGTATGTTTTAGCTTTTAAAAGATAACTGGGACACACCAGCCAACAATAGAGCAAAAGCTTTCTATGAAAGGACATTGCATTACATTAGATGGAACATTCTGTGCTCAGCATCTATAAAAATACTTGCTCTTTTTTTAATAGAGATTGCATCAGATTAGAGAATAGTCCATAAAACATTTTTTACCATCCAAGGTTCTAAAATCTCTTTAATAAAGGACAAAAGATTTCAGTTATCAGAACAGTAAAATGTATTTCTGAATAGTAAGTATGAGGACCGCTTCATGTGAGCAGCATCATTTGTGCGACACGTTTTTACATATTTCTTTCTAGGTTTAATAAAATGTTGCATCTGAGCTAGATTAACCTCCAACCTTTGCCTGTCAGAATCCTGTATAACACATAGAAAGTAATAAAGTAGAGAGAGTCTTCTGTATGACTTCTGATTCTGAATAGATTCTGAATAGAGACGAGTAAATCACACACAATATAGGATGTTAATATAAGCAGCTGGATATGTAAGATGAAAACATCTATGCCGGCGAACTTGTTATTGTCCATAAACCATAAAGCAGAAATATTAACGACTTTCAGAGATATTTGGATTAGTCACACCCTTAAAATGGAAGTCTAGGATCAGCAAGAAGAAGAACAAATTACCATGTTATGAGCCTTTGCTGTCTTCATTTTTTTTAAAGTTGTGTAATTCTATTTATGGCTTGTGCAATGCTAACAAGATTCACTGATAGCTCATACTTACAAGTATTTTCTATTACTATTCCCTATCTGTGCAATCCTGATCTAAGGGCAACCATACATGGACCAAAATTCAGCCAATTCAGCAGGGACTGGCCAAATTTCGATCCATGTATGGGCAGGATGGTTTTACAGAAGTCAGTCTACCGATCTGTTGGGTTTTTCCTAAATTACCAGTACTGCCAGCTGGCGGCACTGATCAGTTTATTCTGGTGGTGGGGAAGTCTCCCCGCCATCAGAGCACAATAGCTCAGCTGGAGTGATTCCCCCATCCACATTGTCTATGTAGATGGGGGAATCAGGTCATTTGAATTTTTTCCTCCAACCTGCTGATTAATGTACAGTGGCGAAAGTAATAATTTGATCCCCTGCAGATTTTGTAAGTTTGTCCAATTACAAATAAATGAAGGGTTTATCATTTTTAACATAAGTGTATTAAAAATTATAGAGACAGAATATCAACCAAAAATCCAGAAAAAACACGATACAAATGTTATAAATTGAGTTGCAGTTCAGTGAATAGAATACATATTTGATTCCCTACCAACCAACAATAATTCTGTCTCCCACAGACTGGCTACAGTATGTCCTCATGTGGTACACAGATTAGTCCTGTCAATTTAAGAAGGTGCTCCTAACGACAATATATGTGTGTAAAAGACACCTGTCCACAGAATTTCTTTCTTCCATTCAAACCTCCCCATCTTGGGCGAGACCAAAAAGCTGTCAAAGGACGTCAGGGATAAGATTGTAGACCTGAACAAGGCTGAAATGGGCTACAAGACCATCAGCAATAAGCTTGATGAGAAGGAGAAAACTGATGGAGCGATTATTCGCAAATGGAAGAAATACAAAATAACCATCAATCGCTCTCGGTCTGGAGCTCCATGAAAGATTTCACATCATGGGGTAAGGGCGATCATGAGAAAAGTGAGGGATCAGCCCAGAACTACACAGGAGGAGCCTGTGAATAACTCAAGGAAGTTGGGGACACAGTCACCAAACAAACCATTGGTAACACAATACGCCGCCATGGATTGAAATCCTGCAACGCCTGCAAGGTCCTCCTCCTCATGAAGGCACATGTACAGACCATTCTGAAGTTTGCCAATGAACATCTAAATGATTCAAAGAAGGATTGGGAGAAAGCACTGTGCACAGATGAGACCAAAATTGAGCTCTTTGGTAACTTGACTCGCCGTTTTTGGAGGAAGAACTATGCTGACTATGACCCAAAGAACACCATCCCTACAGTCAGGCCTGAAGGTGAAAACATTATGCTTTGGGGCTGTTTCTCTGCTAAAGGTACAGACTGACTTTTCCGCATAGAGGGGCCAATGGACGGGGCCATGTATTGTAAAATTCTGGATGAGAACCTTCTTCTCTCAGCCAGAACACTGAAGATGGGTCATGGATGGTTCTTTCAGCATGACAATGACCCAAAACATACCGCCAAGGCAACAAAGGAATGGCTCAAGAAGAAGCACATTAAGGTCATAAAGTGGCCTAGCCAGTCTCCAAACCTTAATCCTACAGAAATTGTTTGGAGGGAGCTGAAACTTTGAGTTGCCAAGCGACAGCCAAGAAACCTTAAAGGGGTTGTAAACCTTTTGTGTCTTTTCACCTTAATGTATCCTATGCATTAAAGTTAAAAAACACCTTGCAGTGTCCGGACCCCCAGCCCCCCCACCCCGTTTGACTTGAGCCCCGAATTTCAATGGGCGAGATCCCGCGCCGCTCTCTCCACAGCTTCCCGGCTCTTCATACGATAGATTGATAGCAGCGCAGCCATTGGCTCCCGCTGCTGTCAATCAAATCCAATGACGCGGGTCAGTGTATGACACAGGAGCACGCCCGCAAGGTAACCTCCTCGGGAGAGAGCTTCCCAGAAGGGGTTATCTATTGCGGGGAGGAGCCCCGAGAGCCGCCGTGGGACCCCAGAACAGAAGGATCAGGGCCACTCTGTGCAAAACTAACTGCACAGTGGAGGCAAATATGACATGTTTGTTATTTAAAAAAAAAAAATCTGAACCTTTAGTGTCACTTTAAGGAGTTAGAGAAGATCTGTAAAAAAAAGAGTGGACCAAAATCCCTCCTGAGATGTGTGCAAACCTGGTCACTAACTTCAAGAAACGTCTTACCTCTGTGCCTGCCAACAAGGGTTTCTCCACCAAGTACTAAGTCATGTTTTGCTTGGAGATCAAATACTTATTTTACTCACTGAACTGCAACTCAATTTATAACATTTGTATCATGTGTTGTTTTCTGGATTTTTTGTTGATATTCTGTCTCTGTCATTTAAAATACAACTATGATGAAAATGATAGACCCTTCATTTCATTGTAAATCGGCAAACTTACAAAATCTGCAGGGGATCAAATAAATATTTATTGTTCATACATCACGGGACACAGAGCGGCATAGTCATTACTATGTGGGTTATATAGAATTACCTTCAGGTGCTGGCACTGGCAACTTCCAAAACAGGAAGTACCCTCCCCTATATAAGCCCCTCCCATCCGGGAGCACCTCAGTTTTTTGCCAGTGTCTAAGGTGCTGGCCAAGGTTAACATGTATTCATCTGGGCTTGTGTACAGGTTCTCTGGGCCTTAGCAAGCTATTCCGGATCCGACCAAAAAAGCTTCATAGCTAAACGGTCGGTACCCGGGCCTTGCAGAGAAGAGCAGGGTTTTGCCTGTAATGCCTCTCTTAGGAGGGCTGGACCCTGGGATCCAGAGCTCTGGTCATACCCAAAACCAAGAGGCTATCTGTGCAGGGTGCTATACAGGTCCAGGGGAGTGGAATCCTTGGGAACCCGGTCCCTGAAGGTCTAGTACAATGCCTGCCGTGAGAGGTGAAGTTTGGGCTTCTGTGGACCAAACAAAGTCCTGCGGCGGGGAAAAGGTAAGTGGGGGCCCCTCAGGAACTTGGTTCTATTGAGGGGACCCCCAAGCCTAATATGTCTTTCTGCCTGTTACCTAAAGGTATTCCCACTAATAGCTGTATATGCCTAAGAAATCCTAGAAATTTCTTTTCATAAAGGAAGTTTTAAAAACTGTAAACCTAGAAATGTTTTTCATAAAGGAGGTTTTAAAAAAAAAAAAAAAAAAAGACAAAAGTGCGGTACCTGTGTTTGTCCACTAGAGGCCGCTGTGGAACGTCTTTTTTTCTTAGGACTATTCCTTCCATGGTGAAAGTCCAGGCAGATGAGTGAGCTCTCTATCAGGGAAGCTGCATTCCTCTGTCATGCTGCCAAGTAGTTTCCTTCCATCCCCGAGTCCTGGTGAAACAGGGACCCTGGCTCCTCTCCCTACATGGCGCCAAGAGCGCACACGTGCACGCGCGCGCGCGCACACACGCTTTCTTTTTATAAGATTTAGCTTCAAAAAAGGGGGCGGAGCCTGGCGGATGACGCGCTCTGTGCGCCCAGCGCTTCTGCGCATGTGCGGGCATCCCAGCAAGATAAAAGGACTCAGTCCACGCTGCTTGCTATGGACACAGAGCATGAAAAGGAGCTGGTAGCATGGTATAGGGGCTTACAGCGGGCGGTTGATACAGGCATCCCCAGAAAGACGCATTAGTAGACACCCACTGATGTACATAGCAGCAAATTGCATTAGACTATTTCAGTAAAGGGGTGTATTGCGGCTGGAATACCTCAGCTTTGAACTAAGGAATATGCCGCCTAAAAAACTCCGAGATATACCTCTCAGGAAGTGTAGGGGGTCTCCATCGGGCTCTGAGGATCTGGAGCAGTCATCTGCACCTTCCTCCCCTGAGAAATCAGAGGTTAATACCCATAAGGAACCCCCGGGAGTGCCAGGTACTGCGGCTGTCCTCAGTCCACCTGCTCCTGCATATATAACAGAGGAGGTTTTTGCCTCAACTCTGGAGGGATTGGAGCAGAGATTGGCAGCATTGATCGCTTCTTCTCTACAGGAAAGAAAGCGCGCCAGATCTCCATCCCCTCCGTTAGAGTGCCTGTTGGCAGACCAACAGTCCCAGGAAGGGACTGACCTTCCTGAAGGGGATCAGGAGGAGGTTAACTCTGTTTTTGAGGAATCGACAGTAGATGAACCATTTTCAGCATCACAGACTGAAAGATTGTGGGTCCAGACCCTAACGGACATGGTTCGATCTGCATTTAAAATGCCTCTTGTTGAACCATCAACTACTGCTGTCTCCTCGTTGGGGTCGCTAAAAGCTCCCCAGATTAATTGCTCCTTTCCAATTCATCCATTATTGGAAGGACTTATATACCAGGACTGGGAACATCCTGATAAACTATTTGTTCCACCTAAGAAATTTCAGGTGATCTATCCCATGGAGGAAAAATTCACCCAGAGATGGAATGTTCCTACGGTGGACGCAGCCATTTCTTCTGTGAACAAATCACTGACATGTCCAGTAGATAATGTTCAAATGTTCAAAGATCCAGTAGATAAAAAATTGGAATCTTTATTAAAATCTGCTTTTTCCACAGCAGGGGCTGTTACACAGCCAGCAGTGGCAGCTATTGGGGTCTGCCAAGCTTTAAAGGATCAAATGAAAATGGTCCTGAGGGATTTGCCAGACCAGCAGGCCCAGGCTCTGGCTGATCTGCCTAGAGCATTATGCTTTGCGGTTGACGCCATCAAGGATTCTATCCATCAGGCCTCCCGCCTCACGCTGTCTTTGGTACATATGCGTAGGCTTCTGTGGCTCAAGAACTGGTCTGCTGAGGCTCCCTGTAAGAAGCTCTTAGTTAGCTTCCCATTTCATGGAGAACGCCTTTTTGGCGAAGACCTGGATAAATATATCCAGAAGATTTCCAGTGGTAAAAGTACTCTCTTACCAATTAAAAAGAGGTCTAGGGGTCCGTCTTTTAAGAGGACTACCTCTCCTATCCCTGGGACGTCTGCTACTAAGCAGTTCCGACGGCCTCCTCGGTCAAACTCAGGAGGTAAAAATCAGGGACAGTCACAGGGTAATAAAAAGCCCTGGATCCGAAGAGGTACTAAACCAGCCTCCAAGTCAAGCCTATGAAGGGCTGCCCCCACTCAAACGGGTGGGGGGAAGACTTCAGTTGTTCACAGAGACCTGGCGGGAGACGATCAAAGACAGATGGGTGCTCTCCGCAGTAACTCGGGGATACAAGTTGGAGTTAAAAGAGTCTCCTCCTTCCCATTTTATGTGGTCAGGCATGCCAAAAGACCCTCTGAAAAGAAGGTGTCTCCTAGTGGCGTTAGAACAACTATTGCTCCAAGGAGTAATTATGGAGGTTCCTATGGAAGAGTGGGGGTTGAGTTTCTACTCAAACCTTTTCACAGTCCCGAAACCAAACGGGGACATAAGACCCATATTGGACCTAAAGAGTCTAAACAAATTTCTAAACGTCCGGTCCTTCCGGATGGAGTCGATCCGATCGGTCACCGCTGCCCTACAGGGGGAGGAATGGTTAGCCTCGATCGACATCAAAGATGCTTACTTGCATGTTCCCATCTTTCCAGGTCATCAAAAATTTCTACGCTTTGCAGTAGAAGGGCGCCATTTTCAGTTCAGAGCCTTACCATTCGGTCTGGCCACAGCACCACGAGTGTTCACAAAAATTCTGGCCCCACTGTTGGCCGATCTAAGAACACGAGGTGTAACGATAATGGCATACCTACACGACCTGTTGTTGATGGACCACTCAGTTGCCAAGCTAGAAGTGGTAATTGTCGATACAATCAAGTATCTAGAATCTCACGGTTGGGTCATCAACCTGGACAAGTCAGCCCTACAGCCAGTGAAAAACCTGGTATATCTAGGGCTACGGCTGGATTCAGACCAGAGGAAGATTTTCTTACCTCTAGACAAGGTATCCTCTTTGAGGGGCTTGGTCCGTCTGCTTTGTGCAAAAAGACAGCCGTCCATACGCCTGTGCATGAGGCTGCTAGGAAAGATGGTAGCATCATTCGAAGCTGTGCCATACGCCCAATTCCACTCAAGGAATTTACAGAGGGCCATATTGTCAGCCTGGAATGGAAAAATTCAGGCTCTAGACTTCCCGATGGCTTTGTCCCCTTCCGTTCGGAAGAGTCTCTGCTGGTGGTTGATCCCCCAGAATCTCCAGAAGGGAAAACCCTTCAGTCAGATATCCTGGAAGGTGGTCACTACAGATGCCAGCCTTATAGGCTGGGGGCAGTACTGGAGCAATGGTCTCTCCAGGGCAGATGGTCAAATGTAGTAAAAACCCTGCCCATCAATCTCTTAGAGATACGAGCAGCCCGGTATGCCCTAGTAGCCTGGGCATCCAGACTCCAAGGGTCCCCTGTCAGAATTCAATCAGACAATGCCACAGCAGTGGCATATATCAATCATCAGGGAGGCACCAGGAGTCGTGCAGTCCAGAGGGAAGTAAGTCACATCCTGGAATGGGCAGAAAAGCATGTCCCATGTATGTCAGCTGTCTTCATTCCAGGGGTGGAGAATTGGAAGGCGGACTTTCTAAGTCGCCAACAGTTATGCCCAGGGGAATGGTCCCTTCATCCCGAAGTCTTCCGAGCAATATGTCAGCGGTGGGGAACACCGGATGTAGATCTGCTAGCATCCAGATTCAACGCAAAGGTGGACAGATTTGTCTCCCGGACAAGGGATCCCCTCGCTTGCGGCTCGGATGCTCTGGTGTTCCCTTGGAATCAGTTCAGACTGATATATGCATTCCCTCCGCTACAATTGTTGCCTCGACTCCTTCGCAGAGTCAGGTTGGAAAAGAAGCCGGTGATCTTGGTGGCTCCAGCGTAGCCCCGAAGGGCCTGGTACGCGGAGATCATCAAAATGTCTGTGGGGAGTCCTTGGACCCTTCCACGTCGTCCGGACCTGCTTTCGCAAGGGCCGATATACCACCCTTCCTTACTAACTCTAAGTTTAACGGCCTGGCTATTGAATCCCACATCCTAAAGAAGAGAGGTCTCTCTAACTCTGTGGTATCAACTATAATCAATGCCAGGAAGCCTGTATCCAGGCAGATCTACTATAGAGTTTGGAAGGCGTACATCACTTGGTGCGAGGCCAGAAAGTGGCATCCACGTAAGTACGTTATAGGCAGAATTCTGGACTTCCTACAGTGGCTGTAGACAGGAAGTTTGCCTTAAGTACTATCAGGGGTCAGGTTTCGGCCTTATCAATACTATTTCAAAGGCCCCTGGCTATGCATTCACTTGTCAAATCCTTTATGCAAGGGGTGACTCGTATTATTCCACCGATTAAAGCTCCCATATGTCCATGGGATCTAAATTTGGTTCTGTCGGTTCTGCAGAAGCAGCCATTTGAACCTTTGCGGCACATTTCCTTGGTTCTACTCACCAGAAAATTGATATTTTTAGTAGCCATATGCTCGGCTAGAAGAGTGTCGGAAGTAGCCGCCATGTCCTGTAAAGAGCCATATCTGGTTATTCATGAGGACAGAGTAGTATTACGTCCTCACCCAGCCTTTCTTCCTAAGGTGGTATCGAGGTTTCACTTGAACCAGGATGTGGTTCTTCCTTCTTTTCCCCAAACCGAGCTCGGTAGAGGAAAAGTTATTGCATTCTTTGAATGTAGTAAGAGCAGTTAAAGCTTATCTAAAAGCCACTGCTCAGATTCGTAGAACGGATTCTTTGTTTGTTCTGCCAGAAGGCCCCAGAAAGGGTCAGGCAGCATCAAAATTTACTTTAGCCAAGTGGATTCGACAGGTCATAATACAAGCCTATGGCTTGAGAAGTAGACCGCCTCCGTTCAAAGTTAGGGCGCACTCCACGAGAGCAGTTGGAACTTCATGGGCAGTGCATCACCAGGCCTCCCTGGCTCAAATTTGTAAGGCCGCAACATGGTCTTCAGTACACACGTTTACTAGGTTCTACCAGGTGGATGTTAGAAGTCAGGAGGATGTCGCCTTTGGGCGCAGTGTGTTGCAGGCCGCAAAAGATCCTCATGCCTGATGGCGCCCAGCTTATGTATGGTATATCCCCCCCCCTCATTTGGCATTGCTTTGGGACGTCCCACATAGTAATGACTATGCCGCTCTGTGTCCCGTGATGTATGATCAAGAAAGTAGGATTTTTAAAACAGCTTACCTGTAAAATCCTTTTCTTGGAGTACATCACGGGACACAGAGCTCCCACCCCTCTTTTGGGGACACGTATTGCTTTGCTACAAAACTGAGGTGCTCCCGGATGGGAGGGGCTTATATAGGGGAGGGTACTTCCTGTTTTGGAAGTTGCCAGTGCCAGCACCTGAAGGTAATTCTATATAACCCACATAGTAATGACTATGCCGCTCTGTGTCCCGTGATGTACTCCAAGAAAAGGATTTTACAGGTAAGCTGTTTTAAAAATCCTACTTTTCCCCACGTGTGTAGTAGACAGCTCTCCATGGGCTTCAAAAAAGCTGACCAAAACGTTTCAAACGGTTACAGTGCTCACAGGATTGTCAGATCTTCCAGGATTTTCAAGATTCCCTTAGGACTCCTTCAAGAATTACAGAGTTCCCAGAAAAAACACTGGGTGATTCTTCTGACTAGAAGGGTATTTAAAGTGTTACTAAACCCACAACAGTAAAATCAGTTTGTATATGCAGTAAAGCATGCTTGTTATACTCACTGTGAAACCTAAGGGGTTAATCCACTGCATTGTGTAAAAAGGCTGTTTAATCCTGTCTTCTCTGATCCTCCCTTTCTTCCATCGTCCCCTAATAGTACAGAGCTCGGGGACAAGCTGCACATGCTCAGTTTTGTGTGTATTTCTAGAGAGTTTTTTTTTTTTCTAGGGAGAGTGCATGTGATCAGCACAGGGCCAATCAGCACTGTCCAAACAGAGAGTCAGGGGTCCTGCATCCTTATAGGACAATCATGGGAGAATGAAAACTCCTCCTACAAGCTTTAACCAGGCACTAATAGAAGTCACAAGACTGCTCTAACTGCTGATGAGAAAAGGTATTTAGCAGTTTATATTTAATAACATAATTGCATTTCCATGTTCTGTGAACTGTGGGAGATCAGATATAGTGAACGAAGGGTCCTGGGTTTAGTAACACTTTAACATATGCCTTTGAAGTGGCTGGTCATGTGACTTATTTACAGCTACCTGAGAGCTAAGCACTATAATACTTAAATGTCCTGTGCCTATTTGTTGCCAATCCAGATTGGACTGACTACTCTTTTGCCTGCTGCCTGCCAAGACCTCTACCTAACCTGACCACTATCTTGTCTGCAGACCTGTTAACAGTCTCAACACAGTAGCCTTTCCATGTGGTTGGATGATCTTCAGGGCCATGACCTTGTGCCAGTTTGCCACAAAGAAACTGGGACCACTAGGGTTCCCAGGCCTATCTCCACCATCAGGAACCCTAAGGAAGACCAACTTCCAGTTAGACTCCACGCTTCGATTTAGGCGGTGTCATCTGCCAGAGGCACCATAAAACAAATGCTTAGTGAATGCTTGGTCTAATTTAATACCCTGCACACTTACATTTTTTAAGGTAACGCCTATATAAACCTGGCCTAATAAAACTAATGAATGTGGCACGAGACAGCTTTACATATATAGCAAACAGTATGTTATCTGCAACAGTGTTAGTCAAGTTTTATTTAGACAAAAATTATGCAGTATTATGGGTAGTTATGAAAGGATCTGGCCAATTATAAATGGGTACCACTTGTGTTTGCCCAGGGTAAGAATAAATGCCAAACACAACTGGAGAAGGAAAAGAAGGCAGTGAGATAAAACGTGAGGGGAGAAGTGAGCAAGGCAGATGAAGAGAAATATAGCAGAGTTAAGGGTCAGAAGAGATAATGAACTGTTGTATTTAATTCAGCACTGAAGCTCAGGATGTGTATTACTGTTTAGCTGCAGCCTATAAATAAGGCTGTGCTATATTCCTTCTTTATTTTCTCTGGTCTAATGTAATCAGAGCATGTGTAGCAAGCGCGGTTCACCTTTGTCTGCATTAGATTGACCATGATATGAGCTTCACGGAGTGGAGACTGGAACGTCTCTGCAATCAGTGCACAAATGTAATGAAAGAGAGAACTGACTGCTGAGGCTGCCGAGAGAAGCGTGTAAAAAGACTCATTGTGGTAACCTTCACCATGAAGAATTGTGCATTGCTTCCAAATGAGCTTTCTTATCAAACATATTTATCACTAACCACAATCCTAAGAATCCATCTAAAATGTGCATGTAACCAAGAGTGGTGAAGTAACAGGGGTCACAGATCCCCCTTGGGCAATCAGGCCCAAAGCCAACATCTGAAGCTGGGGGAAAGTGACCCATTGCTGGCATTCCCCGCTAGTGTTCCCAGACCCGCATCATGTACACCAGTCAGGTGAATAATGATGTAGGAATTTAGATCAACTGCATTCATTTTTGGTGGTTTTAAGGGGAAGTGAGATTTTAAATAGCTCCTGAAGGTTATGGAAGCTCTTAAATTTTTTTCAATTCAATAATATATTTTTATTTAATTTTTTTGTTAATTCCTTCTTTAAACTTGTATTATTAATTTTTACAACACCTTTTAAGAAACCTTTTCTTTCTAAATGCACATTGTGTGCCTAGAAAGAGATACAGTGGTAGCTGCCACTATCAAGGCTTTGCTTATCAACATAGCCATGGGATCATTATGTCAGGGCTAGGGATGGTCCCGATGTTCGAGTCGAACATGAGATCGACTCGAAAATCGGGTGTTCGTTTGTTCGTAGAACAAATTAACATATTGGCGTTTGTGACAAATGCACTGCGAGATCGCACCTGACCAGCATGCTTTGGCCAATCACAGCGCAATATGCCGTGAGAGCCATGATTGGCCAATGGCAGGGTGCCTTTAGCCAATCATGGCTCAGTGGGCTAAGTCAATGCCCTACACTATATAAGGCTGCTTACACGCCGACCGCCGTATGAAGTGTGACGTGGAGATTGAGACTTTAGAAAACTTGTGCTAGATTAGACAGGTTAGTTAGTGGCGTGCAGGCAGTTTAGTGTGTGCGTGTATATATATATATATATATATATATATATATATATATATATACTGTATTTATTGCCTTTAAACACTCACCTTTTTACCCTGAAAATAGAGGGTAAACTGTGCCTGCGTGTTATACGCAGGGGGCTGTGGAAAGTTCTCCCTGAAACTTCCCTCTTAAAGTTAGGGTGCGTGTTATAGGCCTGTGCGTGTTATACGCCCATAAATACGGTGTATATATAGGAAGGCCAGTATGCTGGCCTGAAATTATGGGAGGAGTTCGAGGGATACATAAACAGACCATCCACGATGGTCAGTGTCGGCTCTAATGCGCGATATTTTGTCGTCATCAGCCGACGCCGTACGACTCGCAATGCCCGTCTAGTCGCTTTGTACCTTCCAGCTTCACTCGCAGTTGATCGTATCCCTGCTCGCTGTCGCAGGTAGGACCGGCCGTTACCATTCGTACGAATCGTAGCGCCGGTACACGTTTTCTTCCTTTACAATCACACGGTTCATAACCCTGTGTTTTCGTCTGCATCGTATGTTTACCGGCTAGCCCAGTTGTCTTTTCGAACCCTGTCGCACGCTCGTTACCACCGGTAACGGCCCGCCTAGACACTACGTCTCACAGAGCTGTTGTACGAATTATTCGCAGCTCGCAAGTCTCTTGCCTCAGTCGCACTTCCTTATCCCTAGTCACTGATGCCCTACACCTCCTACGATACTCTCCCTTCACCTTACTGATGCCCTACACCTCCTACTACTCACACCATACACCGAACAGTCCGGTCCAGCTCTGGTCGCTAACAATCGGCACTACAGGTCGGACTCTCGGCAAATCACAAGCCCCTTCAACTTCGAAACACCGAACAGCCGTCCGAGTCCAGCCGTATCTCCGGCGCTATGATTCGGACCCGGCAAAAAAAACCCCGCCTTGCACCCGCTATCAGCCCGAATACAGGCAGCATCGGCTCGGAGATTCGGATCTCTGGCATCCACGATTGATCCGAGCATAGTCACACGTCCGGCTCATCGGCTCGGATCTACAAAACGTCAAAACTTCCAACCGCTCCGAACCCAGTTGCAGCATCGGCTCAACTTTCGGACCCACGGCACACCCCATCGATCCGAGTCCAGTCACAGCGCCGACTCATCCGTCTCGGATCTTTAGCAAGGAATCATTCTACCCGATCCGCACGCAGTCGTAATGTCGCCCCTTGACATTCGGCTCTGGCATTTACAAATGGTCCGAGCCCAGTCGCACCATCGGCTCGGCTCTCCGGCACCTGACTTTCTGATCCGTACTCAGTCGTAGCTTCGGCTCGAGGTTCGAATCACCCGCTAAACACGTCCGATCCAAGCACAGTCGCACCACCGGCTCTAATAGCTCGGACCCGCACCATCGACACTTCCGACCGATCCGAATCCAGTCGTAACGTCGGCTCCATGATTCGGACCCTTTACAATCCCAGTCGATATAAAAGGAAAATGCAACTTTCTTCTTGCATTACATATGCACCTTACTTTAATTACTCCAGGTTCTCTTCAGACGGTCACCCCTACATACTTACAGTTTTCAAACTTTCCTTCTTTCGCCTCACAGCAAGGCTACTTCTCCTCGCAATCGCTGCGAGCGTCCGACAAGTGGTTCGAAATCAGCCACTCTTCATCTCCAGTAGCAACACGGCAACTCACCTTTTTCTCTATCACTTTCCCCACACAGGTCAATTACGGTAAGCTTCACTTGGTCCACCCTACTCCAGGTTCGGACATTATCCTCCCCAGGTAAAAAAAAAAAGAGGGAAAGTGTCACAAACCACCCCTTGAAAAAAATAAATAAAAAGAAATAATAATAAAAAAAAAAAAGAGGGGGAAATATATCAATTATACATATATAGATACATGTCTCCGTGTCACCCTTGTCTCAGGTTTCCGGTCGACCCACGTCTCGACCTCAACCAGACTCCATCCATCAGCGCACCAGACAGGTGCGTAAAACAATGCAAGGCCCCTCCTTGCTTTCTTCTCACACTCTTTCACGACATATGTTCCTTCACATACACAATTTTGACCGCTTGAGAGGCGTTAGTGACTGTCACATACTTCTGCGCATTACACTCTGTTTTCGAAGAGCGATCCGAGATCCTTCACCACACAGACAAGGTCGCTTAACATCCACCTTGCTGGCAGTGCAAGGGTGAGCAGACCGTCCACACGTCAACCACTACAGATCGAAACATTCTTACTTAGCGTACCAGACTTCTACTACCCGCCCCAGCACGCCCTGGGGGCTCTGGTCCATCAGTCTGTGCCGAGCACAGACGGCACCTGAGCTATCGGTGACCTAGCCAGTCACCTCCTGGCTCACCTCAGTTGCCACGCATTCTTTTGAGTTTTCTAAAAATTTCACTCAACAGCGCTCGTACGCAAACTAAACTGTCATCTACGCCTTTCGCTCCTTGCCCTGTCCTCACTGTTTTCCTTTTCATTCTCGCTACCTAATACTTCCCTATCCCCTCCTATCTGGCATCTTATTCTAAAACATATGCATTTCCCTTCTCTTAGCCGACAACATGTCGCAGGCCGACAGCGAGGACTTCGCCTCCGCCCCGCCATCACCCCTCGCGGGCACACCAGACGGCTCTACGCAGTCCCTCAGGGCATGGACCATCCCCAGGCTTACGGCCGAACTCCGCCGTAGAGGCATCCCTTATCCTGCCACCGCCAGGAAAGCCGAACTGTTTCAGCTGTTGTTCCCACCGCCAGCGGCTGTCCCATCTGATTCCCAGGCATCTCTACAGTCCATATCCTCCGCCATCTCCCAGCTCCATGGCTTAGTGGCTTCACTTGCTACATCACTTACCAATGTCCAGCTAAGAGTAGGGGTCCTGGAAACTCATCCAACTTTGCCACCAGCAACCCTGGTCCCCACGGCTGTAGCAGTACCCACACTCACAGGTACCCCAGGCAGTAGCAACACCATCCTCCCTTCTCACCTTGTCCCAGCGGGCATCAGGAAGGACATCCTGGATGGCAAGGACGTTAACTTAGCGTCTCTGCTCATTTCCGTCCAGGACATGGCAGAGAATAAATCGTACTCCTGGGGGGACGTCTCTGTTGTCCTGAAGGCCAAGGATCCTAGGCTCAACCGTAAGCTCTCGGTCACTGAATTTGTATTGGCCTTCGGGATGTTCAGAGATGTGCTCTGCTCAGCCAACCCCGACAGGAGGGAGGAACTCGACCTGTATCTCCATGCGATAGTCGACCTAGGCCACAAATATGGTGGGTATGCCTTTTACGACTATCATTGTTCCTTTTCTGCAAAAGCTGCAGCCAGGTTGACCCAGTTCCAGCTCGTCACTGACTGGAGCACCGTTGATACGGAATTGTTCTGCCGCCACTTCGCGGGCCTCCGCTCTCCGCTCTGCTCCATCTGCCAATCTGCCACCCACACAGCGAATTGGTGCTCTGAGTCGAGTGGCAGACGCCCCCCCAGCTTCCCTTCCACCTCCAATGCGCCCCTTGCAAACATGCAGTCATCCCAGGCCGACAGGCTTGGACGTCCGGTTCGAGCATTGGGGGGGGCACCCATATGCAATAACTTTAACTTTAAGGGTTGCTTCTACCCCAACTGCAGACTTCTACACATCTGCCTCCTGTGCCGGAAAGCCCATCCAAGAAGCGCCTGCAGCATCAAGCAGCTGGGTCCGGCCTGACTAGGCCGCGTACACGTCGGGTGGCTCAGCTTCTACCTATCTGATCACCCTACCCCGTCCCTTACAGCCTTTCTAGTACAGGGCTTCACCACAGGATTCCATACCGACTTATCGCCCTTCCCGACTCCACCTACGAGTGCAGGAATCTGCTCTCGGCAGCCTCAGACGAGGAAGCTATCTCTGCCCTCCTACAGGTCGAGTTGGACCGGGGGTACATGATTGGCCCCTTTTCGCAATCACCCTTTACCACCTGGAGAGTCAGCCCTATTGGACTTGTCAAGGGCAAGTTCTCTAATAAATTACGCTTAATTTACGACTTGTCCGCGCCTCATTCCTCCAACATTCCTAGTTTAAACTCCCTTATACCATCTGAGGAGTTTTCTCTCAAATACTCCTCTGTCGATTTAGCCATCCAGTCAATTATCAAGGCAGGGGTCGGGGCTTGGCTTTCTAAAGCTGACATCTCAGATGCCTTTAAGTTACTGATCATTGAGCCGAACCTGTGGAGGTGGCACGGCCTCAAATGGAAAGGTCTTTATTATTTCGCTACAAAGCTGACCTTCGGCTCCAAAAGCAGTCCCTGGCTCTTCGATACCTTTGCTCAAGCCCTTTCCTGGATTCTTGCACACCAGGCTCACTGTCAGCAGGTCATCCACTACTTAGATGACTTCCTCCTCATAGAGTCACCTAGCAGGCCTCCAGTAGACCTAGCAAGCCTTAGAGAGGTCTTTAGGAATCTCAACGTTCCAATAGCAGAGAACAAAGTCGAAGGCCCAGCACAGCTTATCACCTTCCTGGGAGTCAATCTGGATACTCGCACCATGCAGGCCAGCCTGCCCCTTGATAAACTGACCCGCATCAGGTCAGTCGTCCACACCTTTACTATCTCACGAGTGTGCACCAAGAGACAGCTGCAATCCTTGCTGGCAATGCTCAATTTCGCTATGAGGATCATCCCCCAAGGGCGTTCCTTCATCTCACGACTATTCGTTTTCCTTTCCCAGGCACAAGATCCCGACCAAACCGTTAAACTAGACTCACCCGCGGTAGCAGACCTGTACATGTGGGATCAGTTCCTCGAGAACTGGAATGGCAGGTCCATGTTCATTCCCTCAGCGTCCTCGTCCTCTCCTCAAGTAGTCACCGACGCAGCTGCTTCCACAGGTTTCGCTGCTATTTTTGGCCATCATTGGTTCGCCGGGCCATGGCCACCAGAAATACTCGCCATTCCCGGTTTCAGTCAATCCTCTTCCCTCTTTGAGATCTACCCCATAGTCGCTGCAGCTCGAGTATGGGGCAGCACCTGGGCCGGTCAGACCGTCACCTTCTTTACAGACAACCAAGTCACGGCCGCTATCATCAATAAAGGCAGGTCCAAATCATTGGCCATCATGTCCTTCTTGCGCAGGCTGGTACTATTATCCCTTCAACACCAATTCAATGTCCTCTGTGTCCACATCCCCGGTCATAGCAATTCCTCAGCCGACGCACTGTCACGGTCTAACTATACCATGTTCTTTTCGCAGGAGCCCGGAGCCGATCCAACCATGTCACACGTCCCACACTGGTCTCAACTGACCCTGGATTGAGTCAGCACCTCCAGGGTGCAACCTCCCTGATCAACTCGTCTTTGTCTCCCAACACGCTGAAAGCTTATCGCTCCGCCTGGAAGACCTACAACAGGTTCCTAGCCGCTAACCCCGGGGCGCTCTCTGGGAATCTCAGCCATATCCTGGCTTTCATTTCACACTGCCACACCCAGCTCAAACTGTCGTATAATACTGTCAGGTTGTACTTGGCCGGCATCCAGCACTTCGTGTCCATTCAAAGTCCGACCACGCCATCCTTGTTCGCCACCCATGCGGTCAAAGCCATATTACGCGGCATCCAAAGGCAGCAACCGCACACCAGTACCAGTCGCCTACCGGTGACCAGCTCCATATTCCGAAGCATATCCTCGATCCTCACACGCGCTCCCTTCGGCATACGGCCTAGTTTGGTCATACAGGCCGCCATATACCTGGCCTTCTATGGCTTCCTCCGGCCCAGTGAGTTCACTGTCACTAGCCCTAGCTGCCAGATACTCCGTAGACACCAACTGACTCGCCACCAGGATCACTTCATCCTGCACCTAACAGTGTCGAAAACCCATCAGACTGGTCCCGGGGTTGACATCAGGCTTTTCCGGACGCACAACGCCTGGTGCACCGTGGACGTCTTAGATCGTCTGCTTACCTTACTGTCCGACCTGCCCGCGGACAGCCCACTCCTGCCTTTTCCTTCTGAACCCCTGAGCGGGAACCAGTTCATTGCCCATGTTAGGACACTGCTAATTACCTTGGGCCTTGACCCTAGACGATACTCCGGACATTCCTTCCGTATCGGAGCCGCCTCCGCAGCATCACGGAACGGAGTCCCGGACCACGTCATCAAGACGATGGGCCGGTGGAAATCCATGTGCTTCGCTCGTTATGTACCCGATCCTCAGACGGAGGTAGCACGAGCCTTCAGCAGTCTCGCTTTGTAGTCATCTACCTTCATAAATAAAACGGTTCCTCCCTAAACTTGTGTGACTTTTGGCCCCTTCTTTGGCATACCATACACCAGGCCAGGCCACACTTCAGGTCTTATTTGTGTCGTTAGTCTTGTGGCGTGTTTATGTGATTCATATCTCTTATGACAGAGGGCTCCGACCATAAATAGGAAGGCCAGTATGCTGGCCTGAAATTATGGGAGGAGTTCGAGGGGTACATAAACAGACCATCCACGATGGTCAGTGTCGGCTCTAATGCGCGATACCCACCCAACCCATACCCCTTTTTAGGGCACTTCCCTTCAAACAATTCTCAACAGAATTATTCATTACTTCTATTTCAGGTATGGCCCCTTCTTTGGCATACCATACACCAGGCCAGGCCACACTTCAGGTCTTATTTGTGTCGTTAGTCTTGTGGCGTGTTTATGTGATTCATATCTCTTATGACAGAGGGCTCCGACCATAAATATATATATATATATATATATACAGTGTAGTTAGTGTAGACTATATATACAGTGCAGGCAGTGTATTCATATATATATATATATATATATATACTGTGTAGTATATATATATATATATATATATATATATTTATATATATATACTCTGCATTCAGTGTAGACTATATATACAGTGCAGGCAGTCTAGTATACAGTATATATATATATATATATATATATATATATATACAGTGCAGAGTATATAATACAGTGCATTAAAGAGGTTAAGTGGAACCCTATGACAGAATTAAGGGAAAAAATAGCACAGGGTCCCCCCCAAAATCTATACCAGACCCTTATCCGAGCAAGCAGCCTGACAGGCCAGGGAAGAGGGGGGAGCCCCCCTCCTGAACCATACCAGGCCACTTGCCCTCAACATGGGGAGGGTGCTTTGGGGTCCCCCCCAAAGCACCCTGTCCCCATTTTGATGGGGACAAGAGCCTTTTACCCATAACCCTGGCCCAGTGGTTGTGGGGGTCTGTGGGTGGGGGGCTTATCGGAATCTGGAACCCTCCATTAACAAGAGACCCCCAGAACCCAGCCCCCCCTATGTGAATGGGTAGGGGTACATTGTACATAAGCACATGGTATCATGGTATTCTCAAACAAATTCACAATCGCCATTTTAGTTTCTATCTTGTTTAACCACACGTTATATAATGTTCATAACTAGCATTATTATTATGATGTGTTTTGCATATAACCCTGACCATAAACGTGTTTTGCACTAAGATGTATGATCCTGTAAAGATCATCTTATTATCCTTATCCACTTAAGGACCGCCTCACGCCGATATCCGTCAGCAGGGTGGGCACAAGCATGTACAGGTACGTCCTCTTTAAGAAGCCCAGCCGTGGGTCGCGCGCTCACGACCGGTCCTGAGCTCCGTGACCGTGCCCGCGGGACCCGCAGATCCGATCGCCGCCGGTGTCCCGCGATCGGGTCACAGAGCTGAAGAACAGGGAGAGGTACGTGTAAACAAACCTCTCCCTGTGCTTCCTAGTGTGAGTGTCACTGATCGTCTGTTCCCTGTCATAGGGAACGACGATCAGTGACGTCACACGCCAAGCCACGCCCCCACACAGTAGTAATCACTCCCTAGGAAACACTTAACCCCTTCAGCGCCCCCTACAGGTTAACCCCTTCACTGCCAGTGTCATTTTCACAGTAATCAGTGCATTTTTATAGCACTGGTCGCTGTAAAAATGACAATGGTCCCAAAATGGTGTCAAAAGTGTCCAATGTGTCCGCCATAATGTCACAGTCATGATAAAAATCGCTGATCGCCGCCATTACTAGTAAAAAAAAAAATATTGATAAAAATGCCATAAAACTATCCCCTATTTTGTAGACGCTATAACTTTTGCGCAAACCAATCAAACCCTTTTTGCGATTTTTTTTACCAAAAATATGTAGAAGAATACATATCGACCTAAACTGAGGAAAAAAACGTTTTTTTTAAATATATTTTTGGGGGATTTTTATTATAGCAAAAAGTAAAAAACTTTGAATTTTTTTCAAAATTGTCACTCTATTCTTGTTTATAGCGCAAAAAATAAAAACCGCTGAGGTGATCAAATACCACAAAAAAAAAGCTCTATTTGTGGGAAATAAACAACGTCAATTTTGGAGCCACGTCGCATGACCGCGCAATTGTCAGTTAAAGCGATGCAGTGCCGAATCTCAAAAAGGGGCCTGGTCCTTATGCTGCAAAATGGTCCGGGGCTGAAGTGGTTATACACACCATAAATAGGAGCACAGTGTTTGGCTATACTATAACACATATGGACTATAATGTTGCGGATTATTAGTTTTAATATATTACTGTATTTCACAATGTGTATATCACTATTATTTACATAATTGTGGTTGGAATTTTTTGAATGTATATAAATTGCCTATGAGTTACACGAGATACATTTGAAAAACCTGTTAAGGCTATAGGATCAAATTCAGGAGTTCAGCCCTCTAAATCTGACCTACTATCAATTCTTATTCTCAGTCTGTCGTATCAAAGAAAGCACTTCCATGCTCTCAAGCCACTGTATTTCTGTCTACCTAAACTAACATAGACAGCCCCAGGCATAAGCCAAACGGTGCTACAGGAAAATCTTAGGAAGTTGCTCTTCTAAACAGCTTGGGGCTCTGTCATGGTTACCTGCTCTTTCAAGGCGTGAAAGGCAAAAAAAAAACAGTGTCTCTTTGTAGCTGAATTAAATGTGTTGTTTCAAAACTGAACTAAGATGTCATTGAGAAATGAATTTGTGCTAATTGTTTTTGTGCATACATAATTTGCATGCTTCAACTCAATGGGCATATTATGTGACCCTTCTCCGTCTGCATTAAACTGCAATTATCCCCCTTTGTCTAATGCAAATTAATGTATAATTATGTTATCATCATTTGACTTTTTTTTGTTTTCTACAATATTCTATAAAGCCTGTTGGCAATGCTTAGTATGCCATTGCCTTCCAAGGGCAGAACCGGTTGTGTGGCATCACTTGAGACAAAGAGAAAAAAGTAAGAGTATGATATTCATTTTGGAATAATAGAAATCTTTATGCCCCTGTGACCTGTTGTACATTGATTACCACCAGTATATAACACAAATGTTTTTAATATATGAAGCCAATCAACTTGAATACAACTCATGGATAAAGAATAATTATTAAAGTGGTTGTAAACCTCTCTGTGTCACTTGTACCTATGGGTAAGCCTATAATAAGGCTTACCTATAGGTACTGTAAACATCTTCTAAACGTGCACCGTTTAGGAGATATTTGCTACATACTGTGCCAATGATGTCATCGGCGCATGCGCTGTGAAGAAACAGCCCTCCGTGACATTTCTTCACTAGTAAGTGCTGTGACTGACGGCTCTTACGCACATGTACGGGAGTGACATCACGAGACTCCGGCCTGTCACAGAGCCGGAGTCCACGGCCCCGGAAGGAAGAGGGGCGAAGATTTATGCGGCCACAAGTGGGGACAGCACAGGCTTTGTTTGCAGGTAAGTGCCACATGGGCTAGTATGCAATGCATACTAGCCCATTATGATTTTACTTTGCAGGGGAAAAAAGAGGAAGTAAAACCCATCAGGGTTTACTTCCTCTTTAAGGTAATGTCGTTTTTTTTTTATCCCCCTTTTCCCCATCATGGGGACTTACAAGGTTGATATCATTTAGCCCCTTTACAAATCATTAGAATATGGAGTTCTGTTTTGGGCATGTCCTTTTTTTCCCACAAATAGAGCTTTCTTTTGGTGGTATTTGATCATCTCTGCGATTTTATTTTTTGCGCTATAAACAAAAAAAGAGCGCCAATTTTGAAAAAAACACAATATTTTGTACTTTTTGCTATAATAAATATCCCCAAATTTTTTCTCAGTTTAGACCGATATGTATTCTTCTACATATTTTTGGTAATAAAAAAATCGCAATAAGCGTATATTGATTGGTTTGCGCAAAAGTTATAGTGTCTACAAAATATGGGATATATTTTTTTTAACTAGTAATGGCGGCGATCTGCGATTTTTATTGGGACTGCGACATTATGGCGGACACATTGGACACTTTTGACAAATTTTTGGGACCATTGGCATCTATACAGCGATCAGTGCTATAAAAATGCACTGATTACTGTAAAAATTTCACTGGCAGGGAAGGGGCTAACTCTAGGAGCAATCAAGGGGTTAAATGTGTTACCTAATGTGTTTCTAACTGTAGGGGGAGGGGACTGACCTAGAGGAAATGACAAATTGTGGTTCCTAGCTACTAGGAACTAACGATCTGTCTTTCCTCACTGAACAGAACAGGGACGTGTGTGTTTACACGTCCATGTTCTGCCACTTGTGCCCGCGATCGCTCATGACCACCGGTCATGAGCATCGGCACCCCCCCCAATGCAGCGGTCTCGCACCTGCTACCCCGCTTAAAGGGACCGACGTACAGCTACGACGGTTCACGGGATTGTGCCACCCAGATGGTGGGCAAGTGGTTAAGGTCATCACAGGGGACAAGGGGGCACTCTTCATGTGTAAAGGAAAAGAGATTTCATCTCCAAATACAGAAAGGTTTCTTCACAGTAAGAGCTGTGAAAATGTGGAATATACTCCCTCAAGCGGTGGTACTGGCCAGCTCAGTAGATTGCTTTAAAAAAAGGCCTGGAGGGGGCGTGGCCTGGACGGGACCCGAGATGGCAGCTTAAGGCAAGAGCTCCCGCACAACGAGGACGAAAACGAAGCTCAGATACGGGTACATCAGCCTACAAACATGGGGAAATCGACCAGGAGCTCATCAACACCCCGCACGCTGAAAGATACCGGGTCCCAGCCGAACAACAACATCCCGGAGATGTTCCGGAACAGGCCGCAGGGACAACACGTGGACGCGCAGGCCGCATCCCCGGCCTCAATTAATACTGCGGAGGAACCGCTGACAGACGACGGCGGCGCCGCAGCTCCCAACCCGACCCTGTTGGACCTCCAGAGGGACCTACAAAAGGTGGCGCTAGACATCAAATCCACCATGATGTCCTCCATATCAGAGCTCAAATCGGAGCTCCTGGGGATCAATCGCCGCGTGGCTGAAGTGGAGGACACGTTGCATCTGCAAGCAGCTGCAATCAGGCAAGTGCAGAAGGCCTACGACATACAACTGCCACACATGTTCGAACTCCACAGGCATGTGGAAGATTTGGACAATAGGGGGCGTAGACACAATATCAGGGTGAGGGGGGTCCCTGAAAACGTAGACCAGACAACCCTGATGCAGACTATATGCGCCATTTTTAATGACCTGCTCGGCCGGCCGGCAGATACTCCAATTGAAATGGAGAGGCTTCACCGTGCCTTAAAACCCCTACCCCGGGACTCCGAGCCCCCCAGAGACATTGTGTGCTGCATTGTGAACTACCCCCTTAAAGAGGAGATCCTCAGGAAGGCCAGAGACAGGGGACGTATTGTGTTCAATGGAGCTGACATTAAACTTTTTCAGGATCTATCGCAGATCACCCTGCAGAATAGACGCTCACTTCGCCCCCTGCTGGACGTCTTGCGGTCACGCAACATACAATATAGATGGAAGTTCCCATTTTGTTTATCTGCTACCTACAGAGGGCGCACAGCCCTTCTCAGAACGCCTGAAGACCTACCGACATTTTGTGAGCAGGTAGACATTCCACCGATCGAGCTGCCCGACTGGTATTCCTTCTACTTCCCCGCGGAACCGTGGAAACCGGTTTCCCACAGCTCCTCTCCAAAGGCTCAACGACAACGATCCAGACGCCGCCGGCTGGATCCCACTTCACCGAACGATCGCAACGTGAGACGGGATCACCCCTCACACGACCGGGAGAGGGCGGACACCCCCCGAAGGAGTTGCCAGGAGGATTGAATGTCACTCTCTCCATGCTATTATACAAGAGCGGCTGAGAGACGCTTTCATCTTCCCCTACACCTTTTCTTTTTTTTTTTTTTTTTCTCTTCTCCCCCAGGAAAATCCTCTCTACCTCACAAGTATATCAGCATCTACTCTGCTTCTCTATCGATATCGGACCTGCGTATTCTTTGTTTTGAGGGTCCTGACCGAAGTTCGTTCTTGGTGACTTGTAGGACGCTCTGATCGACTCACCCCAGGTACCAATAGTTTCTTGTTGAACTTCCTTTGCAGGCGATCCCTCATGGATATTTCAAGTCACGCGGATCACTTAGCTTTCTTCCTTCCCCATGGATCCCATTCTTTTCTCCTAAGCCCACGCTATACACTGCATTCAGGTGATATTGTCTTCTAACTTGTGAATGCTGCTAACAAGCTTATATGAAGTGGTTGACTAGTGTTTGGGTACTTAGAGTTTAAAATACCCCTCTGTAACATTTGCTTATGTTGTTCCTCATCTGGGAGGGTTTGTGCCAATATAGCAGAGGACCGGAGCTGTAGTCCAGAGACTCCTTTCTTCTCCCCCTCTGCCCCACTATTCATGGACGGGAGGGGGAGCGGATGTCCAAAGTCTCGTGTAGGTACTAACCTCCCTAGATGCTGGTAACCTTAGGCTATCAGACGGATGACTATTCTATCTGTCAATTCTTGCAACTCAACTGGCAGACGGCATTGAGAAGGTGTTAGTTGTAGTTTAAGACAGCCCTGAATTTCATCTAGCCTTGGGTGCAAGTATTCCACAACTACCTAGCTTGTGATACGCGAATATAGACTGAATACGAGTACCTGCCTGGACACAATTGGGATCTATATTCGCACCTGTTATGGTTCTCTTTGTCTTTATTAGATATATTTTACATACGTCTGCTAATTTCTGGTCGTGACCCACTAAGTTAATTGTTCACAGTTACCCTTAAAAGGTGTTTTTCTGTTTATAACCTTGTTCGTCCTCCTTGTTGCGTATTCTCGAGTTGTAGTCCTAGTTTATTGTCCCCCATCAGCTGCCCTATTGGGTAATTGCTGATCCTCCGGAACCCCCCCCCCTCAGGTGGCTGGGAGTGCTCTCAGCTACCTCCGGTACAACCCTTGTACCAGTGGCCAAAGAACCCCACGTACGTACAAGACCTATATACCTCATCTACACCCCCTCCGCCCCTCTGGGAGCGGAATACTGTACCCCTGACCTCTTTCCCCCCCCCTCTTTTCTCTTAGACTCCTTTCCCTACCCTCTACCTTCCCCTTCTCTTTCCCTATCCCTCATCACACCCCCCCTTCTTTTACCCCTATATTGGTGGGGGTCACTCCTCGCTCTCTCCCCTAAGGGGAGCCTTTCGGTACTCCGCCGGATCCCCAACAATTTTCTGGAACCCCCACGAATACCTCTTACACTTGTTCACGTTTCTTGACCCCCACATACTTGTAAGATGCAGAAAGGCTCAACGACCAGGCAACAGGTTTCTCTAAAATGTCTTTCTCTTAATGTTAAGGGCCTGAACCTGCCAGAGAAAAGAGCCCAGGTGCTTTCGGCACTAACCAAACACAAGGCCCACTTCCTTCTGCTGCAAGAGACCCATTTTCAGTCTGACACTATCCCGAGAATGGGGAACCATGTATACAAAAAGGCAGTGCACTCCACGAACCCAGAATCCAAAACTAAGGGTGTGTCTATACTTATCTCTAAGCACGCAGACTTTACCATGACAGATTCACTGATCGACCCCAAAGGCAGATACGTCTTCATTAAGGGCACATATGCGGCCAAGCCGATTACACTGGCAAATGTGTACTGCCCCAATGAACGCCAAGTATCCTTCTTTAAATCTACCTGTATGGAGTTGGCATCCTTCCAGGAAGGAATAGTAATCCTGGGAGGAGACTTTAACGTCCCGCTGAACCCACCTCTTGATTCCTCCACAGGTGCATCGAATCTCCCGTATCGTGCCCTGCGTCAGATCAAAAAAGAACTACAAAATCTAACACTCCATGACACGTGGCGTACTATGTTCCCTACGGTTAGGGATTACACCTTCTTCTCTCCCCCTCATAATAAATATTCCAGACTAGATTCCTTATTTCTTTCGCAACCTGACCTATCCCTCCTTACTCATGCTACCATCGAACCAATGTTTCTCTCTGACCATCACCCCATAACAACTACCCTCACGTTCCCAGATTCGAACAAAAGGACAAAATCCTGGAGACTGAACCCCTCCCTACTGAAGGACCCAGAAAACCTCAGGCAGATAAGAGAACAAATTAAGTTATACTTTCAAGAAAATTCCACCCCAGATGTGACACCTGTCACAATTTGGGAAGCGCACAAATGTGTGTTACGAGGGAAGCTGATTTCTTTGGCAACGATGGCCAAGAAGAGACAGCAAGAACTCATCAAATCCCTTATTGTAACAATTAATAAGCTGGAACTAGCTCATAAACGCTCGGCCTTGCAAGCCACCTTACAGGATCTTTTACAAGCTCGCTCTGCCCTAAGGGAGGAACTGGGAAAACACGTTAGGAGACGGTATGTACTTGGTCAGAAAGTATTCTACGAACACGGGAACAAGAGTGGGAGACTACTAGCACGGACGATACAAGCAGCTAAGACCACATCAGTGATACACCATATTAGAGACGGACAGGGTGTACTTCACACTAAAAATGAAGACATAGCCAAACAATTTGAAAACTTCTACAGGAGACTCTATAACCTATCGCCTGAGACGGTAGGACCGTTGACCCCGGTCAACCGTTCTTCCCAATTAGCAGAATTTTTAACAGAATATTGCCCCAAACCTCTCACCACTCAGCAGGCCGAAGCCTTGGAGAGCCCGCTCTCCATGGATGAACTCAGCGTAGCAATTAAACAAATGCCTGTTGGTAAGAGCCCGGGACCCGACGGCCTCCCTCTGGTGTATTACAAATGCTTTCGGGAGGAACTGACTCCTCAGATGCTTCAAACCTTTAACTCACTTGCAAGCCCTCGCGCGTCCCCTGGCAGGCTTTTAGAGGCACATATAACTGTTATCCCTAAGACAGATAAAGACCCCTCATTGGTATCCAGTTACAGACCGATATCCCTCCTCAATGTAGACATCAAGCTCAATGCAAAAATGTTAGCTAATAGACTAGTACCTCTGATACCCGAACTTATATCATACGACCAGGTGGGCTTTGTCTCGGGAAGGGAGGCAAGGGACAATACCATACGCACATTGAACATACATCATTGGCTATCCTCTTCAAATACCCCGGGCTTTCTCCTCTCCCTTGACGCTGAGAAGGCGTTCGACAGGGTGGCTTGGGACTATATGCAGGGGGTTCTGAAGGGCATAGGCCTATTACCCTGGATGTTAACGCTCATAAACGCCCTTTATGCCAACCCAGAGGCAAGGGTGAAAGCCAATGGTCTCCTGTCGGACGCCTTCTCCATAAGCAATGGGACGCGACAGGGCTGCCCACTCTCTCCATTGATTTTCGTCTTGTCTCTTGAACCGTTATTAAATAGATTGCGCGCCAATCCCAACATTAAAGGGATTCCCATACAACATAGGGAGTACAAAGTCGCGGCGTTCGCGGACGATATTTTGTTGACCCTACAGTCCCCTCGAGTATCCTTGTCTAACCTTTTGAGCGACATTAAATATTTCGGTGAGCTGTCGTACCTTAAAATTAACTTCTCCGAGTCCCACGCCTTGAACATATCTCTAACTCCGCAGGAAGTTTCTCACTGCCAAGACACTTTTCCATTCCTATGGAAAAAAGACGCTATCACATATCTAGGGATTCAGATACCTACGAAACTTTCAGATCTGTATAGCCTTAATTTCCTTCGCGCACTCTCCAGAATACAAGCGGATTTGAAGGAGTGGGCTAGCCTGAATGTGTCCTGGTTTGGCCGAGCGGCACTTATTAAGATGGTTGTCCTCCCGCGCCTACTGTATCTAATGCAAGCGATCCCTACACACCTTCCCCCCTCCTTCTTCTCGTCATATAAGAAAGCATGCACAATCTTTCTCTGGAAAGGCTTAGCCCCACGTATTAAATATTCGAGCCTGACCTGCTCCAAGAAGACTGGAGGTATTGGTCTACCGGACCTCCAAAAGTATCACCTGGCCTGTCACTTGACTAGAGTGGTGGACTGGAATATTCACAAAGCGGGGAAAGCCTGGGTCACATTGGAAAACGCACTTACATCAACACCGACTTGCACACTTCCGTGGCTAGTTCCACGATCTTACCTCCAGGATATTAAACTGCATCCTCTGATCATGCCCTCGCTGTTGGCCTTTGGGAAGGCGGTAGCCCTCTTTCACATCTCCTCTCGACCAGGCCCCCTGACCACATTGCGGGGTAACCCTGAGTTCCCTCCGGGAGAATCCGAAACCTTCTTACGCAGGGAATGGCCACGAGAGGAGATCCAGGCACGTCACTTCTTCCGCGGAGGCCGACGGCGATTGTATGAGGAGTTGGTGGAGGATTCTCGCACCAATTCCTTCCCTTTTTGGTCGTATAGACAGTTGTCACATTTTTTTATCTCTAATGGCCCCACAGATATTTGGAGTAGACAACTTACTCCCTTTGAAACCCTATGCTCACGCAATTCCCCGCAACGACACCTTATTTCCGCTATATATGCTATGTTACTGGAGTTCCCTGGTATTTCAGCGACACAGGCGGTCCGATCGTCTTGGGAGAGAGATTTGCAAGTCTCTTTCACAGACAAGGAGTGGGAGTCTGTCTACACTATGGCGCACACGGGTTCGTTGAATGTGGCGATCCAAGAAAACGGATATAAAATCATTACAAAATGGTATAGAACCCCAGCCCGTTTACACAGATTTGCACCCCAGATTCCGAACATTTGCTGGCGATGTAACATAGGCGACGGATCCATGATTCACATCTGGTGGGAGTGTGCCTTGCTCCGTTCCTTTTGGAGCACGGTTCACTCCATTATAGAGCAGGTTACCACCCTTACCTTGGACTTTGGACCAGGACAATTTCTCCTGCATCACTCTACCTTAGCGAAGCGCACCTACCATAGGTCGCTAGCCATGCATATGGTGAATGCTGCCAGACTGTGCATCCCTGCCCACTGGCGCTCAACGAATATCCCCTCCATTAGGGAATGGTTACTTAGAATAGTCAGAATAGAAGAGATGGAGGAATTAATCTCGGTCGCACAAGACCGCATTCAGAAATTTACACTAACCTGGGCCTGTTGGATTCATTTTAAAACCACTGACCAGTTCAAATCCCATTTTTCTTCTCAACACTGAGATCCTAAACCCACCCAATACCCAAACCCGGTGTCCCGGTGGGGTATCGGGGGCCCTGAGAGGTGGAGTGACCCCCCCTCCCTGCTCCCTCCTCCCCTCCCCCTCTAACACCCAGATCCCTTACCCCCTCCTTCTTCCTTCTACCCTGACTACCTTTCCCCCCTCCCCTCTTCCTTTTCTCGTCCACCCCATAGGTTCATCACCACACGGCCGCAACTCACCTAATACTTGCCGGGGTCCCGGCTGGGGCTCCATGCATCACATCTACCCTCCGAGCCACCAGGTATATTATAACCTTATTGGCCACGATTAGACCGGATGATAGGGGTCTACGGGGCCTATGCTTTCATGAACAGGGTGCCCGCGGGGCATCCAGATACCTGAACCTGCTAGAAGGAGATGCGGTCGGTCTTCAATATTACATAGGCTTTGTCGTGAATAAACTTGTACTATTCCCTGTTGTCTTACTTTTTGCTACCTAATGCTGTATTACCGCATAAAATGTTCGTTGCATGTTGAAGTGCGATGGTTCCATTTGCAGATGGAATATTTTACATAATGTTTGTACAACCATATTCTTTTTTCTTGCTAATAAAACTAATTGTGGAAAAAAAAAAAAAAAAGGCCTGGATTCTTTCCTAAAAGTAAATAATATAACTGGATAGTGGATACTAACATATATAGGTAAAGTTGACGCAGGAATATCTTGTGGATCAGGAAGGAATTTTTCTCCCTGCTGGAGCAAATTGGATCATGCTCTGCTGGTTTTTTTGACTTCCTCTGGATAACCTGTGGGTATGGGATTAATTATATAAGAGTGCATGTATTTTTCCCTTATATTCATTGAAATAGATGGACTTGTGTCTTTTCTCAACCAGACTAAAGGCCCGTACACACGGTCGGACTTTTTGCCAACAAACTTCAAAATGAGCAAGTTTTAAAAAAAATCTGACCGTGTGTACGCTCCATTGGACAAACTTTTTCGGTTTTCATTGGACAAAACTTCGCTCTGCAAACGGACAAACTTTTCGGCAACAAAAGTCTGATGGTGCAAAGTCTGACCGTGTGTACAGAAATCCATCGGACTTTTGTCCGAAGTACAAATACGCATGCCCAGAACCAATGTTAATATCAACCAACAATAGCAGAAGTTGATCAACGGGTGGCGGTAAAGAGCAGAAAAGAGCAGAAAAACCACGTGATGTTGGGAAAGTTTTGGGAAAGTTTGCAGAAAAGTCCTGCCGTGTGCATGCTATGGGTGTGCCCGGCCAACTGCCTTCAGACAAAAATCCACGGAAAAGTTTGTTTGAAGTCCGACTGTGTGTACGAGGCTTAAGGCCCCTTGCAGATAGGGAAGACTCCTGTCCACCCTGCTATGCATACACAGAGAAAGCCCCCTCTTCTCTATAGGGTGGTAGGATGGAAATGGACTGCCTGTCCGTTTTCCATCCGACTGTCATCCGATCTGATCTGCCAGATGGGGATCCCCATCCATCTGTTTTTAGTGGGCCAGATTGGAACGGATGCCAGACACATGTCTGCTGACATTCGCCGCTCCAAAGAGAGCTATGGATGGTCTGATCGATCCGCCTGAAAAACTGACCCGATTGATCCATCAGTGTGAAAGGGGCCTAAGTGTATAACTATGTAACTATGTTTAGAGATAATCACCACCCTGCAAATCCAAATAAAAGGCACACTCCAAAATAATTAACCCTTTTACTGCCAGAGCCGTGTTGGCATTCTTCAGCAAAATTTCTGTAAGCGTTGACTAAAGTGAATTTTAGGGCACATAAACACTATATATTACCCAATTTTGGCAAAATACAGTATAAAAGATGAGGTTGCACCAAGTAATTAGATACCCAACATGTTAAGCTTTAAAATTGTGTAAAACAGCAACAGGCTTCAGTACCCTATATTTTTATAGGCAACACTTTGAAAGCCCCGACAGGTCATCAGTTTAGAACTAATCATGGATAGTGGGCCTAGGATTATTGCACTCACTCTGACATGTGCGGCAATATATGTAACATGTGTATTACAATCAATGTTTTTATGTGTAGGTGCCCCAGACACATGTATTTACGTTCGTACATGCATATATGTGGGGGTAAGGGGCCTCTGAAAAATAAATTGGGGGGGGGGTCGATTTTAAGTGCTTGGGTGTAACTTTGATTTTTTACACTTTTTTTTTTACATTTTTTTTTACTTTCCTTTTTTTTTATCATCACATATGGGACAAAAAGTCCCTAAAGTGATTTTTTTTTTTTTGGTGACAGATTTTCTTTCACGAGACACCAGAGACCCATAATATCTCACCCATCCTTCAGTGAATCATGTGTAGCACAGATTGCACTGCATCGTAAAGTGACATAGGGACCCGGAAATCAATTTTTTTCCAGGCCAGAAACAAGAAGGGGAGACGAAGAAATGGATGGTCCCTCTACCAGGCATCCCTTGCCATGCCTGTTCCGTGCCTGCCGATGAGTGCGTAGAGGCCGGGAAACATAGCTGGTGAGTAGGGGGGGTGGTCGTTATCGGAGTGTATGTAAGCGATCAGGTGGCCGCAGATGGCCCACTCACTTCCATTTGACAGCAACAGTCAGCTTGCCAGATTTACACACAGTCCTGGTGGTTGCCGGGACTGTGTTTACAACCTCCCTCTGCCACTGACGTAGTTTCTACGTTGGTGGAAGTAAAAGAGTTATAGCCACAGAAGTCACAGAATTGGGCATGCAGTCAGATAGACTTTGCTCTAACAAATTAAATTATTTTAGTCTTTCCTCCAGTTTCCAGTTATAGCAGTTCTGCAGTGGGTTTAAATATGACTGTGCAGTTCAATACATCCCACAGTTAGACCTAGTGCATTCATTAAATATGTCTCAGTAACAGACCTGGTCAGACACACCCCCTTTCTTCCTCTACAATTCAAGTTTGGAGAGGTACTGAGGGGAGTGGCTGTTACTCAACTTTGCCAGCCTAGAGCAATGGAGTGGGAAGGCAATAAGCAACCTTTTGTTACTGAGAGAAAGTAAGATATTTTAGGAATCTCCAACAAAAACAGATCAGGCAGGGATAAAGAGATAAAAATGTGAGACTTCAATTTTGCTTTAAGTAGACACTCTCATTGTTTTGTTTTTTAAATAGCCACTTTAGCTACAGCAAAATATTGGTACATCACTGAGTGGTTATACCGGGATGATGCCTGCAGCTGCAGGGATCATCATCCCAGTATTGTTTTTTATAGCCGATGGTCGGATTTCTTGAAAAAGCAATCCTAGTGGCTAATTATAGATCTGCCGGTTGATTATAAAGGTAATCAGAGACCGGAATGGCTCTGATCGCTTCTGTACTATAGGAAACCGAAAACTACATGCATACATCACTTCCAGTTTCCCCATATGTAAACAGCACCATTTTTAAATAGGGAAAGCATTTGATCTCACCGATCTTGGTGTGATCAAATGCTTTTAAGGGCATATGAGACATCTGGAGTCTGGAGGGGGTAAAGGGGGTTAATTATAATATTTTTCTTTTTTAAAAAGACCCCCCATGCTCACACGCAATGACAACAAGTGCACATTTTATTGTATTTTTGTGCATTAAAATTCCAAAAAGTTTGTTTTTCTAAAAAAAAATTGTGTTCGATAAACCGCTGCGCAAATACCATGTGGCATAAACAATTGCAATACCATTTTATTCTCCAGGACATCTGCTTTAAAAAAACTGAAATGTTTTAATTATATATATATATATATATATATATATATATATATATATATATGTAGCGGGTGTTTGGGTTTGGGGGAGGCATCTGGGTGGTAGTGTAACCCAGATGCACCAATTGCTAGGGGATCCGAGACCCTTTTCTGGTTCTTAGAGGACTCTGGTGGTGTGAGGTTCCTTGCGGTCCACAGGTGGCACTGTCGCCCTGGGTCGGAGCTGAACTCACACCGCAAGACTGTACCTTTTTGTCCTCCCCTGGAGCTGGTACAGTGGGGCGGGGAACCCGCTGTGGCGTGAAGGGAGAGGGGATAAAAGGGGCGGACGCCCTTACCACGGGGTTCAGAGTTCGTAGAGAGTTGGAGGACGCAGCCGCACCGAGGCACCTTCAGCCTGGGTGCTGGCGTTCCGGAGTTCCGCGCTCAGGTGCCCTTGACCTGGCCAGAGCGAGAGATGGAGTCCATCCCAGGCACCTTTAGCCTGGGGTGAGGTACTATGGTGGATGACTGGGGCTCAGTACCTTCGACTGAGTTCTGCAAGGGTGGAGGAATCCGAGAGGGTCCTAACACCTTGGGTGCCCGTGTCTGAGTTCGTGAGGACTGGTGTGCGGAACTTCTCTGAAGAGTCCAGCGCAGCATTGCTGGTGACAGAGAGGCCTCCTGTTTCTCCCTTGGATGGATCTCCTTCCCCTGACAGGGGCCGTGCTAGCGAAAATAATTCACATTCTACTCAATATAGTCAGTGGCAGTGACTATCCGCCACTGGTGATATCACAGTGGTTAGCAGGAGAAGGGAAAGGATTTTGCCTCGATCTATTCCCCATCACTATTCAGTAGAAGAAACTGTTTATTGTTTGGCAAGAAGAATAAAACTGAGTTGGACCTATTCACTGTGTGGAACTCTGGTTACTAGGAGCAAAGGAGTCAGGGACGAAGTACAGGACTTGACTCTAGGACACCTACACAAGACCCAATCTTCTGGCCTTCACCTCTTAGCTATGGAGGACATGGGCCGTGGTGTATCTCATCCCTCCCCCCAGCACTGAGACCCCTAGACGAAGAAAGACAAGCCGAGTACGAGAAGGGGAGAGAGGGGTGAGGCCGCTACATATATATATATATATATATATATATATATATACATATATATACACACACACAGTATCTCAAAAAAGTGAGTACACCCCTCACATTTTTGTAAATATTTTATTATATGTTTTCACGTGAGAACACTGAAGAACGGACACTTTACTACAATGTAAAGTAGTGAATGTACAACTTGTATAACAGTGTAAATTTGCTGTCCCCTCAAAATAACTCAACACACATTTTCATTAATGTCTAAACCGCTGGCAATAAAATAAAAAATCTTCTGCCTTTACAACCCCTTTAACCTCTATAGCTCAGGCAAGTTGGCAGCAAAAGCCCTGAAGTTGTCCATGTCCATTATCTCAGCAACTCAGCTTATCCTGCTACCCTCTCCCAGTAGTTACTCATAATCTCCAAAGTAAACATAGAGCATCTGATCTGGGATAGGGAGGAGAGTAAGTTAATCTGTTCAAAAATAACAACTTCAGTGCGTCTCTTGTAAAATTTGAGGATTAAGTTCTGCACAGTTCCTGCAGCTGCAGAGGTCAGTGTTGGCTTGTCTTAAAGCGTGTTTACTTCTTAACTGTAAATACTTGAATTTCCATATCCTGACCCCAGGTCCACTTTAATGACAAGGTGTGAAATTAACAATTAATGCCCAGCCTCCCATGGAGCTCTATAGCCTATTTCCTAAAAGTGGAGGTAGTAGAGCACACTGGTGCAACTTCACGCACATCAATCTGCCTTCCCCAGAGCTAGCAGGAATTCTGAGAAAACAGCTTCTAGAAGGATCAGCTGTGACTGGTTCTTTCTTTTGAACTCAGCATCATCCAGGCATCAATACTCAGAAAATAATATTACTTTGCAAAATGACACAGCTCCGCCCTTTATAGTATCTTCATCAGATCTGTGACATGGCTCCGCCCTCCATAGAACCTTCTCCAGAGCTGTGACACAGGTCCACCGTCTATAGTATCTTCATGAGAGCTGTGACATGGGTCCGCACTCTATAATACCTACTTCAGAGCTGTTGATATAGGTTGCTTTCTATAGTATCTTCATTAGAGCTATGACATGGCTCCACCCTGTACAGGATCGTCATAAGAGCTTTGCCATAGTCTGCCCTCTCTAGTACCTTCATCAGAGCTGTGACACAGCTCCGCCCTCCGTAGTACCACCATTATGCCCTGTACACACGATCGGATTTCCGATGGAATAAAATCCGATGGAATTTTCCGTCGGAATTCCGATGAAGCTGACTTCCATCAGTCTTGCATACACACCATCACACAAAATTCCGACCGTCCAAAACGCGGTGACGTAAAACACTCCGACGAACCGAGAAAAATGAAGTGCAATGCTTCTGAGCATGCGTCGACTTAATTCTGAGCATGCGTAGGTTTTTTCTCTGTTGGAGTTCCACACAGACAATCGGAATTTCCTATCATTTTTTTTTTCCATGGGAAAAATTTCAAACGTGTTCTTCGTTTTTTTACGATGAAAAAAGTCCATCAGACTTTTTTCATCGGAAAAAACAATCGTGTGTACAGGGCATTAGAGTTGTGATATGGTCCCTCCCTCTGTACTATATTCATCAGAGCTGTGACACACTAAGTAGTGGACAGCACAGTGAGCGATCTACCTGGAAATAGATTTCTGCTAATGCCGGCTCCCTGCATCCCCTCCATGGCTTTTCTACAATAAAAGGAGTGAATTTCCCAAAAAAAATTAAAAAAGTTCCCTGAAACTCATCACTGTTCATCTTTATGAAAATCTTTAGGAAAAGACAAAAGATTTATATGGTCGATGATAAACTAGAGTATACACCAATCAGCCATAACTTTATGACCACTGACAGGTTAAGTGAATAACATTGTTTAGCTCATTACGAGGGCAGATATATTAAGAGGTATTGGTATCACAGATTGTTGTGTATGGGTCTGCATAGCTGCAGACTGGTTAGGGTGCCCATGCTGACCCATGTCCACAGCCAAAAGGGCACATGAGCATCAGAACTGGACCACGGAGCAATGGAAGAAAGTCACCTGGTTTGATAAATCACGTTTTTTTTATGCATGGCCAGGTGCGTGCATGGGGAAGAGATTGCACCAGGAGGTAATATGGGAAGAAGGTACGCTGGGGGAAGCAGTGTGACACTTTGGAAAACGTTCTGCTGGGAAACCTTGAGTCCTACCATTCATGTGGATGTTAAATGACATGTACTACCTACCGAAACATTGTTGCTGAGCAAGGACACCCCTTTATGGAAATGGTATTCCCTTATGGCAGTGGCCTCTTTCAGCAGGATAATGTGCTCTGCCACACTACAAAAATGGTTCAAGAATGGTTTGAGGAACACAACAATGGGTTTGAGATGTTGACTTGTCCTCTAAATTCCCCAGATTTCAATCCAAACAAGCATCTGTGGGATATCCCTGAAAAATAAGTCCGATCCATGGAGGCCCCACGTCACAATTTATAGGACAATCCACGGATCTGCTACCGCTGGCTTAGGGCCAGATACAGCACACATTTGGAGGTTTAGTGGTGTCCATACCTCAATGGGTCAGGGCTGTGCTGGTGTCAAAATGAGGACCTACTCAATATTAGATGGGGGGTCATAAAGTTATGGCTGATTGCTGTTTGTAACTGGTTCCTTTTAAATGAGCAAGAATGCATGCTATAAGATGTAAAACACAAAAGATTAAAAAAAAAAGCGTAAAAATTAACCTTAAACAGTTTTACGATTTGCTCCATAGGACCTACAGCAAATTGTTACACCGTTTAGAAACGCAGCATGAAGATTATTAAAAAGCTGTATAGTTAGTCTATATTATTGGTGAATTATATGACTGCAGATGTTCCCATTTCTTTATTGTTTGGCTGCTTAGTTTTAGCATTATCCCTTGAAATAAGCTTGCACACTGCGGTGTCTGGAGGTTTGCTCCTGAACGCTTGCCTAACAAACGGCTTTCTGTCTCCATGCCTTCCTCCTTCCCTGAAACAAACAGGAAGTCCCAAGACTAGTACAATAAGGAACTCGCCACTAATTGAGCGGTGTCCTAATACTGTACACTGACTCCTGATAGCTCTTTTTAGGCTTTCGCAGTTAGCATCTCCTGGAGTCACTCTGATGAAAACAGCATGGAAGTCAATGGGAAACCACTGGAAATGGATAGAGCTGTTTTAAAGTCTCAGCAGTTAATGTGCATTTAAATGTTTTTCAGGCGGTTAATGCAGTAATTCCTGCATTACAGTTTGCTATCTAGCGGTCTAATGGCTGCTGAGACATACTGTAGGTTTTAGATTTACTTTTATGTTTTGTTCGGCTAACTTAAATGGTTTACAATTACCAAAAAAAAATAAAAACATTTTTAAGACTCCTAAAAGCATGCCTTTTTTTTTTTTAATGAGTTTAGGTTTGCATGGCAATAAAAATGAAAAAAAAGCTTAACTTTAATTCACCTGCCTCGATACCCATACGACTAGAGCTGCAGAGAATATGTCATCTAAAACTGCATTATTATGTAATATTTTCAACAAGGCTTTATTAAAATGCAGTATGTACTAGCAGATGTCTTGCTTTATTAGGTACAGTATGAAGCAGCATTTCAGGTACCAAACACAGCCCTGAGCTCCACCCCTGCCCAAGGTCCACTTATATACCTATTGGTGTATATATATGGAGGAGAGAAAATGCATCAGCATCATGACCACAAACATTAGCTTCCTATCACACCCTTTGAAAAATGTCCCACCCAGGGCCGTAACACGTAAGGGTGGAACGAAGGCAGTGATGTCATCATACTCGCCAACTCAGCTCGGATGAAGGAGGGGTGGATCCCTGAACTCCATACTTGAGGATTGATTATATGTCTGTGATATGCCACTTCTCTATTATCTTAATGTGGGTAGCTGCTATATATATTTTTTAAATTAATAAATGGAGAGCAATAGATCCTCTGGTTTTATTGCTTTGAAAGGCATTGGTCACATATTTTGTAAGGATGGCTATGGATCGAATCTACAAAATCTCAATTCCTTTCATTGTGGGTGGAAAATAGGAGCCTTTCTTTTTATTGCTTGTTTTGACCTGCTGTTTAATACAGAGGCCAATTCCAAGGTGAGCAGATTTGGTGTTAGATCACACTGGTGAGGTGGAGTGGATTTTCACTGTGTGGAGTTTGAAGAGCACTTTGGTGGATGCACATCATCTGATTTAAGGATTGCTGGGACTGCACAACTAATAGTTTGATGTTTCTTGGGATTGATTATTGACACATGTTATATAGATTTTATTAAGGCTGTTCATACATATTTTGAGTACTGGTTGATCGATTGTTGAAGATTGTTTGTTGTATTATTTATAAATAAATTTTTTATGAGCGTCGCACAATTTTTATTATAGGTTCCTATCACAGCTATCACACCAACTCCCAACTTTTGGATAAGAGAAACAGGGGCATCTTTGATTTTTATAGCTATCCATTCAGTTCTGAGATTAACCAAGTTCTACCACACAGTGCAGGCAGGTAGGTGGTGGCACCACTTACAATAAGGGATAAATTGTTGTCCCATCCTTAACCCCAGCCAGATGTCACACTTACGCCTAATGCAGGTGATCAGAGGCTAGTTTCTGTGTCTTTAATCTATAGCAGCCCCCTTTTTCATAAGGCAAGCAGGCCTACCGGTATTCAGTTGCCACTGGGTCTTATACACAATGCTATAGTCCCATGTCCATCACGCTGGGGCAGGCGTAAACTAAGCAAAGCAAACAGGTACTTGTGGTTGGAAGACAGGCAGAGTGGTACAATGACAGTCCAGGTACAAGGCAGGCAAGGTTCAGAGAAGTCAGCGTCCATACTGTAGTCAAAAGGCAGGCAGAATTCAGAGAATAGTCGATATCTGATCTGAGGTCATAAACAGGGGAATCCAAACAGCAGAGCAGAACAGACTAACAAGGGAGGTTAGGCACAGATTAAACATGCTATCACAAGCATGATACTGCCGGCTTGGCTGACTTAAATTAGGTTTGTTCTCCACCCAGAGACTGGCCACATCCATAACCTTGCAGGTGGACAGACAGGCAGGGATGCATCGTAGCCAAAATCAGGATGTTGGAATGAGACCAGCAGCTGTTAAAGAACAGGATAGTTTCAGTGGCGGCTGGTGAAGTTTTAGGATGGGGGGGGCGCCAGACCCCGCCCTTTCTTTTTGACCCATCCCACTTGTCATAAGCTCCACACCTTATATAATCCACCTACTCTGTCCCCTGTATTCCACCCATAGTGTCAGGTGTATACAGCTCAGCATTACCGGACAGAGTATGCCCCAGAATCACAGGACATAGTACATAGCTCAGCCTCACAGATTAGGGTATATAGCTCAGCATTACAGATAGGGTATATAGGACAGCATTACAGATAGGGTAAATAGGACAGCATTACAGATAGGATATATAGGGCAGCATTACAGATAGGGTGTATAGGGCAGCATTACAGATACGGTATATAGGGCAGCATTACAGATAGGGTGTATAGGTCAGTATTACAGATAGGGTATATGGGTCAGCATTACAGATGCGGTATATAGGGCAGCATTACAGATATGGTATATAGGGCAGCATTACAGATACGGTTTATAGGTCAGCATTACAGATACGGTATATAGGTCAGCATTACAGATACAGTATATAGGGCAGCATTACAGATACTGTATATAGGGCAGCATTACAGATACTGTATATAGGGCAGCATTACAGATATGGTATATAGGGCAGCATTACAGATAGGGTATATAGGGCAGCATTACAGATAGGGTATATAGGGCAGCATTACAGATACGGTATAAAGGCATGTGGGACTGGCAGTACAACCAACCCCCCCGTGGGTGGCTTGCAGCACTAGCAGCACCACCCACCCGCCAATCCCCCCCCCTCGTGGGTGGCTTGCGGCACTGGTGGCACTGGCAGTACCCACAACCCCCCCGGCAGGTGGCTCGCAGCATTGGCAGCACCAACTCCCTCCATGCGCGTGGGTCGTAGAACTGGTGGCACAGAACCCACCCCCTCCCCTGCGGGTGACCTGCGGCACTGGCAGCATCAACCCCCCTCCCCACGCAGGTGGCTTGCGGCACTGGCAGCAAAATAGCGAAAATTAATTCGCTATGGTCACACAATAAGGTGGGATCAGGGTGCACTCTCTGCGCCCCGAGCCCATCCTTTTTTTAAACCTATTAGAGCCTCTGGCTCTAATCAGGTGCTTAAAAAAAAAACACCCCCACCATAGGAATCCATGTGTCCGGCGTCCTGAATGGGGCCGGGCGCATGGATAGGGAAGCGGCGGCAGGGATAAGGGGGCAGCGCCCTTGCGGTTGCACGGGCCGCCACTGGATAGTTTATATGTTGCTGACACCAGATAACTAACTAGACAGGTAAAGAGCAGCGGCAGAATGATGAGTCCACCCCCCTGCTCATTCTCCTCTATTGGGGCAATGTACATCTCTGCAGCATCAAGGAAGTACCACTGCTTCTGGGAGTTAGACACTTTGGGAGTCTCAGCTGAAATAGTTCCCTTTAAAATATAAATTAAGCAATATGCGCCCTTCAGGCAGAAATGTACAGAACAGGAATAAATAAAGCTAACAAAAAAAAATTGGCTTCACTCTTCAATGAATCTTATTCATGAGCATTCTGTATTTTAATTTGGGCCCATTGTACAGACATTATATTACAGTTTAATATATGACTAGAACAATCTATTTATTCCTGTGACTTTGGAAACCTGTTGGGTTCAGTAACTGCATTAATCCAGCCATATTACATACTACCTGCTCTCCTGCTAATGAGCACACATGGGACTTCATCATCATTTGTACACATACTCCCGACAAAGACCAACAAGACAGAGTTAATCTTTATCATAATGACCCTTACCCTGAACTTGGAGTTTTATCTCCACTGGTAAGTAATTAAAATCCACCGTTCAGTGTGAGTAGAGACATATTACATCTGCATGTCTGAACTTCTATATTTTATTCATACATTTGTTTTAAATGGCTTAGCTTTGGCATTCAGTGCATTATGACTTATAGGTTTAAGCCTATGCTGTTTTCAAGGCAACTAGCATAGCACGAAGCACAAAAACATAACTAAAGTCCAACGGCAGTATTTTTTAATAGGTATCCCATCTGTTTTGAAAATTAAAACATGCAGTTCCGGCTGCAATACACACCCCCTCTCTGTCACTGTCCCCCAAAGACTCTCCAAGGTCTAGTGACAGGCCTATTCTGGGTTGAATGAGGTCCAGTGTCATCCAACCAACTTCCTGTGAGTCTAGGTTGTCATTTAAACCACCTCTTAGAGTAGGGTGACCAGACATCCACGGTTTCCGGGGACAGTCCCCGGATTGAGGACACCGTCCCCGGACCAAATCTGTCCCCGGTTTTGTCCCCGGATTGGATTTGAACAGGGGCTGGGGCAATTTGAAAGACAGTCAGTGCAGAATAAAAAAAAACAATAATCTGAGTTACACCCCCCCCACCGCTCCACCGCTCCTACTAGCTTAGGGGGGTGTATTTTTTTCCCATTATCTGTGCCCCTTTCTGATGATCATGTGCTGGCCGGAGCGAAGGGAATATTTCTTCAGTTTCGGGTGAATGCCCATTCAGCTCCGCTCGCATGTTCTTCTGCCTTGGCTCAAGTCCCGGCCAGCCGCCTGCCTGCTTATCTACTTGCCTTCCCTGGCGGAGTGATCTTCCTCTGCTCCCCACCCAGTAGTAGCCGGGTCCTGGAGAGTAAGACTTGACAGGCTGTGAGGCGGACGGCGGCGGTGACGGGTAGAGAGTTGCTGATTGCCGCCATTACTAGTAAAAAAAAAAAATATGTCCCCGGATTTCATTAAAAAAATCTGGTCACCTTATCTTAGAGATATGTCATCTAGGCGCCCTACGATGTTGCAGGGAGTAGAAATTGCATCATTATATCAGTGACACTTTCTGCATTATTGAGGACCATCAATCACTGGAGAAGAGGTGAATGAGGACCCTACACATTGTGTAACCGTCAGGAAAATATATGAAAAGGGTATGTATAAAAAATATTTTCAATTGAATCATGTTGGGGTTGGGCTTCCAAGGATAGGTAGAAAGGAGGCTGGCATTAGACTTTAACTATACTGTAGGGTTGATTTACTACAGGCAAATAAACTGTGCTTTTTGCATATGCAGTTGCACTCATTTTTCTCAGAGCTTAGTGAATGCGGTGAAGCTCTGTTGGTTTCCACCTTCCATTTATGTGCAAGCAAAAATGCATTTTTTTGTTGTTTTTTTTTATTTCTTTACATCTGATTGGGTATTCTTTACAAAGTGAAGATTCAACCACATTCACTAAGCTCTGGAGAAAATTTGTGCAACTACACTTGCAAAGTGCACAGTCTATTTGTCTTCAGTAAATCACCCCCAAGTAACTCAAGTAAATAGATACCAAACATGTTGAGCCTTAAAATTGCACACGGCTATGAAATCACAAAAAGGAGGGTACCCAAAAATCTCCATAGGCAACACTTTAAAAGACAATACAGGTGATCAGTTTAGAGGTAACTGAAATATGGCGCTCAATCCTACATGTTTAAATAGACATGTTAGCCAATTTTTTTTTAAATTAGATTTATTTATTTTATATCATTTTTTTTTCATTTTTGTTATTGTTTTCTTTATTCAACTTTATCGCTATCACAAAGAGGCTAACACGCTCCCTATGTGATAGAATTGGACAGGTTACAGGTCATTTTTATGGAGACATCAGGAGTCTATTTAACCCCCAATCTCTCCCCTGCCCTCTACTGTAGATAATCAAGCATAGATCATGATTAAAGTGTTTGTTAACCCCACCCAAAAAAAAATGGATCCTATTCCCTTAAAGCATGTTATACAGCACATTGCTTGTGCTGTGTCATTTGGCCCCCTTTATCACCTGAAATACCTGGCTGATCCTGCCAGTTTCCACACTCCCCCCCTTTATGCTGACCATGATATATCAGGGCTACTGAGCCCTGACACAGTGGTCAGAGTATGTGCCTCCATCATCTGCAGCTCTCCTCTGTCTCCCTCTGTCATTCTCCCCCCTCCCCTCCCTGCCTGTCAGCTCTCACTAGTGCTGCTCTGCTCCTCTCCCCACTGCTTCAAAACTGAATCTTTATATCATCTCCTCTGTCAGATAAAAATCTGTATCCTGGTGCCTGTGCTTTATAAAAAAAAATAAAAAAGCCGATCTCCACCTGTTATAACAGCATCTCCCAATGATCATGTGACTCCAGGCTCTCTCCTCCTCTCCTCCCCGCCTCCTTGGCTGACGTCAGCAGGGGAATCTCGGCTTTGCCCACTGGACCTATCAGATGGGGAGAGCAGAGAGCCTGGAGTCATGTGGTCACTGGGAGATTCTATGAAAACAGGTAGAAATCAGCTTTTTTTAATAAAGCACAGGCACTAGGATACAGCTTTTTATTTGACAGAGGGGTTTATATAAAGATGAGCTAGTGGCTTAACAACCACTTTAATTAGCTACATCCTCGACTACAGTAGCCAAGGAATGACAGCTATGAACCCAGAAGTGACGTAATACACATCGCTTTTGGGTTGATTAGTCACAGGGGGGATCTGGGAATGGAAGTCCTCCGATCACCTCCTGCTCTAACTATAAGAGCAGGTTTCCGTTGTCTTGGACTTCTCTGAAGAATGGGAGAGCCAAGGAACCAGGTGCTGCACAATCACTTTTACCTGAAAGCACTTCACCTGCTGCTAAATACAGTATCAAGCCACGAGCTTGCTTCAAAAGTGGTTGCAAAGTCACTACTGAGAAATCCTTTAATCCCCTCTCTTACAGGATGATATAATGTGCAGTATCTGTATATTTTTTTTTATTATTGCGCAAAATATCTTATTTTACAGCGTTGCTGGGTACTGACGTGACCTGCCGGCGTTCTTCTTCCCCGCTCCGAGCATTACAGTGGGAGGGGCCAAGATTCCCTGCTGACATCAGCCAGGAGGAGAACGGTGGGAGGTCACATGAGCGCCCAGCGGCACAGTAAATAAGGTATTTTGCAGAGTACTTTTATAAAAACACAGATACTGCACATTAAATCTTTTCTCAGTAGTAATGTTACAGCTATAGTGGCAGGAGGGGCAGGGAGGAGATGGATCACACACAGACTTCCAAGCAGACAGCCAGCGAGGGAGTGGGAGAGAGGAGAGCAGCGGGATGACAGAGGCACATAACCTGACCACGGTAATCATGGGTAAGCAGCCATGATTACCACGGTCAGTACACTAAGGGGGACACAGGAACAGGCAGGATCAACCAGGTTTTTTAGAACATAGAGAGGGAGAAATCATGCAGCACAAGCACTATGCTGTGTATCCTGCTTTAAAGGATCAGGATAATTTTTTTAGGGTTACAATCACTTTAAGTCCCTTGTTTACCATGCCATTAATAAACGTAGCAACATTTTTTTTCTTGTCGCTCTGGCCTGTGGGCAGCCACTTAGCGCCATCACATATAATGCAGCACTGTTAGCTATAAGCGTTTAACTGCGCCTTAGAGAGGAGGCTTCAGAGAGTTGAGAGTTGAGTTGAGAGGTATCTTAATATAGCGCGGTCTTACCCCGAAGGGTCCTGATGCGCATAGCAGAGTTTCTGGGAAAAGAGGACCCAGGAACCAGAAGCAGCACAGAGTGGCAGAAAGAGTGGAAGAGAGAGGCTATGCAGGGAAGGCTTGCGTGAGAAGCCAAGTCTTCAGTAACCCGCGGAAGACCGGAATAGTTGGGGCCTCCTGGAGCTTGACAGGGAGGCTATTCCACAAAACGGCACCCTGGTGGGAGAAGGCCCGACCACCACGCCGGATCTTCTTGGGCACCGAGATGTGGAGGAGATCTCTGCCGGTAGATCTGAGTGATCTAACAAAAGCTTGTTTATGAAAACGAGAGCAGAGATAGCTTGGGGCCAGGCCTCTCATTATCTTAAACATAATACATCCGGCCTTAAATAAGGTGCAATAGTGGACCGGCAGCTAGTGCAAGGCGCAGAGGACAGGGGTGATACGATCCCTCAGCGGGACATCCATGAGTAACCTAGCCGCAGCATTTTGAATAAGTTGAAGCTTCTGCACTAACATCTTTGGCAATCCCAGATAAAGAGAGTTGCAGTAGTCTAGGCAGCTACTGTACCTATCGTGGCACAGATGACAGTTTTTCTGTCTGAGATATCCAAATATTTAAACAGCCCCCTCAGGAGTTTTAGCTGCCAGTGACATGCACTGACGACCCTCTTTACCTGAGGAGCCAAAGTTAAACCTGAATCTAGGACAAATCCCAGATCACGGACCTGGGGGGCCACCTACGGAGCAGGACCAAATGAGGGAGGCCAAGGTGGGATATCTGGAGGGGTGGCCAGATCGCTGAAGATGATCATCTCAGTTTTTCCTCCATTAAGTTTCAGGAAGTTGGCAGACATCCATGTGTTGATGGCCTCCAAACAGCTGGCAAGGGTGGCATCAGCCGTCTGGTTCCTAGGAATCTTTAGGTAAACCTGGGTGTCATCCGCATAAACATGGTAATGGATGGCGTGGGACTTTAGCAGGTCGGCAAGGGGCCTCATATAGATATTAAACAGCAGGGGAGACAAGGCAGAGCCCTGTGGCACTCCGCAATCCAGGGCAGTGGACTTAGAGTAAAAGGGGCCAGTCTTGACTCCCTGAACTCTGCCCTCTAAGAAAGAGGCCACCCATGCCAAAGCCGACCCACTCATACCCAAAACTGACTTCATCCGCTCCAGTAAGATTCCATGATTAATGGTATCAAATGCGGCCGACAGATCCAGAAGAACCAGAGCTACTGAGTTACCCCTGTCCAAACTGTGAAGGACATCATCATAGACACAGATGAGGCTTGTCTCTGTTTCATGTCCAGGTCGAAATCCGGACTGGAATTCGTCCAAGAGATGGAAAGACTCAAGGTAAGCCTGTAGCTGGATAACCACCAGGCGCTCCATCACCTTTGCCACAAAAGGCAAGATGGAAATCGGCCTGTAGTTGCCCAGTTTGTCCGGGTCCAAGGTCGGTTTCTTCGGCAGGGCCAAGACCACGGCCCGCTTCAGAGCGCCTGGGACAGTACCTGTCCTGAAACAGCAGTTGATTGTCTCCCCAATAAAGGGGGCCAAAAGGGCAGCAGATTTTTTAACCAGCCTGGCAGGACATTTTAAATTCAGGGAGCCAGTTGCATAGATGGAGGGAGCCTGCTAGAGCTAGACTTAACAAGTATTTAACACATGCATTGTGGGGGGGCTCCACTGCAAAGGTCGTTCCCCCCCCCCCATGCCTAGAATACTGGACTTGAATAACCCAACGCAGGCAATTGTGTGAATGTGCCAGTGTTCTGCAGCTATTACAAGAACATCTTGTCATTCCCAATGGATTTTCCACTAAACACTACCAAGAGCAGAACTATCCATTTCTATTTGAATTTAAAATAGGATCATTTTCGATACGCTATTAATAAATCAAGAAGAAAAATATTATTTTGCTATTTATATTTAATGTATTGATTTAATTCTGCCAGCCAGCTGGATGAGTGGTTAACTTGTAACTAATTACGGCACGTAAGGTAATAAATACATTCAGCAGTGCTCGATCTCTTCTCTCATAAGAAATAAGGTCACTAACCATGAATGGAGTCTGCAAGTTTAATACACTGTTATATATTCATAACCCAAGCTGTGGTTTTTGTTTTTGTACATATAAATTGAAACATGCATTTCTTTCCATCAATATAAAAAGAAAGAATTTTCATATTTTAAAAATAAGGTCACCTTGTTAGAAATACAGTATGTTTAAGGCACAGAAGAAAGAATTCTATATTTATTATAACTTGTCCCTATATGCACCTTTCTTAGCTACTAGCTAGATCTTTAATTTGTCGGCTTATTCAGTAAGCCAATGGGCAAAGTATAGTAAGATATATCAGAGGATTCAATTGACTGAGAAGACTTGGGCCCCTTTTACAATGATGCAGTGCGGTTTTCCCATACCACATGTGAGTTTAGTGCGGGTTAGCTGTGCTTTCCCATAGAGCAGGGGTCTCCAAACTTTCTGAACAAAGAGCAAGTTTATTTGCCTTCAGACTTTAGGGGGGCTGGACCATGGCCTGTAAGAGCAGAAATTTCCTGGAATTAATGGGAGTAAACATTGGGGGAGGAATATTGGCCCATCGGTGGTATAATTGAAAGGAATAGTGGCCCATTGTTGGTACCATTGGAAGAAAAAGTGCCTCATTGTTGGTATTATTGCAAGGAATAGTGCCCCATTGTTGGTATCATTGAGAGGAATAGCGCCCCATTGTTGGTATCATTGAGAGGAATAGTGCCCCATTGTGTATGTCAGTTGGTAGAATTAGTGTCTCGCATCAGTGGGAGGAATAGTGCACCAAGGTCCGTACAAAGGCAAGCAGAGGGCCGCATCTGGCCCCTGGGCCATAGTTTGGAGACCACTGCCATAGAGCATAGGTGTGCGCAGCCTATTGCATTAGGGTGGTACACCCCAAAGTTCAAACACACATGCATGTGTGAGTGTTTACATATATATGACCCCGTCACATTGATCTCCCTGCCAGCACAGTGAAAAAGAAGTGCGTAAGCTCTTCTCTTATGGCAGAGACAATAAGAGGGAGATCTTTCCCATCTCCCCGCCTGCAGGGTGATCAGGGTGTGTCCAGGCACACCTATGCCATAGAGTTCTATCATTACCTATATTATGTCCCACGGTTTTGGCGCGTTTCTGAAAGCACAGCAAAACTCCTGCATGCAGGACTTGCTCTTTCAAAAAGTGCACCAAAGCCATGGGACACAATATAGGTCAATGGGAAAGCACAGCTAACCCCCACCAAAAACCCATGGGTGCACATGTGGTATTGGCAAAACCGCACCGCATCGGTGTGAAAGGTGCTTTGAATATGTGTGGCTGCTTTGAAAAAATGTATCACCACAATGCTTTATTGAACAAGCAAATGACAAAATAGAGCTCATCATTCTGCATTGCTTTTCAGAGGGCATTTTGACAGGCGGTGAGGAGGCATTTTATCATCTACTCACCGCCTGATTTACCCCTATAATGCCTTGTCAAACTCTGCATTTTTAACTACGTTTATGATATACTGATAGTTTTTATATATCCACATTAATGGTCCTCATCTTAATGTTTCTCTCCAGCTCCGTCCCATTTCTATTACACTAGCAAATTATAAAGATACACCCTTTATATATCTATTATTCTTAATATTTTAGCTGTTTACTGCTTTAATGAAAATACAGTATATATATAAGACTTACCCTAGTCATTTATATAAAGGTTACTACATTTGTACAGGTCTGTATTTTGTGATTTTAGCTTCCTTACAATATTGTAATTTTTGTTGCACTTTTTTTGAAACGAATACAATTTATTTAAAAATAAAATGCAGCAGCCGTGAAGCAAAGCAGTTGTTATATTACAGTTCGGTAGGCAGCCAGAGGTGGTAAAACCACAGCTAAGCAGCCCATTTATACCGCCTCCCGACCACCTATCTGAAAGAGACTTTAGTTTTAAATTGACTTAGAAAGGGTCAGTACCTCTGTCAGGTTTTTATTGCTCTTTGTGACCCCAGGATTTTCCCTCACATGTTTTGTTGATTGGTGCCAGGATTGAAGCTAAAATGCCTATTACCATTGTGAATAGTCTTTTCACATTCTCTCCCAGATATTGGTGCTACCTAGGACAGAAAGTTAATTAAAAGAGAAGTGCAGGAATTAAAGACAACAAACACACAAACTTACCAAGATGAATGCAACACTGATCGGATGCTGCATTTGTCCCCCCCACCACTTCTAAGACCAAGAAATGAGTGTTCAAAGACCACTGATCTCTCAGTTCTCTGTCTTCAGTGAGCAGAGAGCCGGTGACTGTCAGCCACCGGCTCTCTGCTCTGCCCCTCCATCTCTCACAGGAGCGCCGGGCTGTGGAGGAGGTGGGAGCGGCTGGCTCAGTCTCCCAGTGGTGCACTGAGAGGCTGAGCCAGCTGCCTGTCCAGACATCTGGGTGAATCCCGACATTAAAATTGGGATTCCTCCAGAGTCTGGACCGGCTAAGTGATGTCGGCCGACAGTGGACTTTAGCCGCTATTGGCTGAATATGGGTCACGGAAATGCAGAACTAAGTGCACTCCTGTGACCCACAGGAGAAGTAGGGCCAATAGAGCTTTGGCCTCACTCCTCCTTTAAAAGCTCCCCAATGGAACACAGATAGTAGTACAAAACTTTTTATTTTTTTTAACAGAAAAGTTTTTATTTATCAGATACAAATACAAAGAAAATAGCAAGGTATACATTACACTAATGTACATAGAGTAATTTGCAAAACAGAAGGAGGTTCGTCTTGAGCATATACCATACAGTTACAGCCAAATCAAATCGTTAGAACAATTAGAGGAGAGCATTTGGGAGAGAACAACATTAACTACTTCAGCCCCGTATAATTTTACCCCCTTCCTGACCAGAGCACTTTTTACAATTTGGTACTGCGTCTAAACTGTTCCCAAACGAAATTTGCGTTCTTTTTTTCCCACAAAAAGGGCGTTCTTTTGGTGGTATTTAATCACCTCTGGGGTTTTAATTTTTTTGTGCTAAAAACAAAAAAAGAGCGACAATTTTGAAAAAAAACAATATTTTTAACTTTTTGCTATAATAAATATCCCCCAATTTAAAAAAAAAACAACAAATTTCTTCATCAGTTTAGGCCAATATATATTCTTTTACATATTTTTGGTAAAAAAAAATAAAAAATCACAATAAGCGTATATTGATTGGTTTGCGCAAAAGTTATAGTGTCTACAAACTAAGGGAAAGATTTATGGCATTTTTTTTTTACTAGTAATGGCGGTGATCTGCGATTTTTAGCGGTACTCGGACATTGCAACGGACAGATCGGACACTTTTGACACATTTTTGGGACCATTGACATTTATACAGCGAGCAGTGCTATAAATATGCACTGATTACTGTGTAAATGTCACTGGCAGGGAAGGGGTTAACACTAGGGGACGATCAAGGGGTTAATTGTGTGTTCCCTCACTGTGTTCTAACTGTATGGGGATAGGATTGACTGAGAGAGGAGACATATCATTGTTCCTATTTACTAGGAACAAACGATATGTCTCCTCTCCCCTGACAGAACAGGGATTTGTGTATTTACACACGCAAATCCCTGTGCTGGCTCTCGTGCACACGATCGCGCGTGGCCGGTGGCAATCGTGGCCGTCGGCCACGTGCATCGGGTCCGCCACCGTGCAGCGGGCGCACGTGCCCTCTGGCGGATTCTAAAGGGAAAGCCGTACCCGTACGGGGTTTCGCCCAGGAGAGCCATTGTGCCGCAGTTTATCTGCGTGAGCCAGTTGGGAACTGGTTAAAGCAGTACAAAACTTTACAGACGTTCTAACAGGGTTTCATAACACTAACCTAACACCAAATAAAAAAGTGTTGAAAAGAACAGTGTTAGGGATTAGTGATTGGCTGTTCAGGCCTGAGCGCTGCATCCTGACAGTAACAAGCATTCCCATACCTGGAAACGCTGAGCATTATCTGAGGGCTCAGGAGTGATCAAGGAGACTAGCAAAGGTCAGGATGGGGGTGAGCTTTAAAGAGACTGTCATTTTGTTAACCATTAACCATGAATACAGTAACCCATCCTCCATTATCAATTAATTGGACACATTACCGTTTTCTACATTGTATAATGACTGGAACTACACAAATTGATCCAAGATTCCAAAATCTTTCACATTTATCAAGGCATCTTGAATTGGTGAAATTTAGCTATGGGCTGTTAATGAACAGCAAAACATAAATAGCACTTATATTTTCCCTAGGAACCAATTATCTTCATCCAGGTTAGTTAGCCTAACCAGTGGTTATCACCCAGGTTATCACTCATGGGTTGCTATAAAGGCTTTTTAACACCACGGGCCATTGTAATCCTTTAAAAAGGCTTGTAATTAAAATAATTATGTTACCGTATATACTCGAGTATAAGCCGACCCGAATATAAGCCGAGGCACCTAATTTTGCCACAAAAAACTGGGAAAACGTATTGACTCGAGTAAAAGCCTAAGGTGTCCATGTGCATGCCTCACTGTGTCCATGCCTCACTGTGTCCATGCCTCACTGTGTCCATGCCTCACTGTGCCCATGCCTCACTGTGTCCATGCCTCACTGTGCCCATGCCTCACTGTGCCCATGCCTCACTGTGCCCATGCCTCACTGTGTCCATGACTAGACTGACGTTTAACATGGGAGTCTATGGAAGGGGTGCCCAGCTTTGAAAAATCGGTGCTCCCTGGCCGTAGGTTCCCCAGACAAAAAATTTGCACACTTGTAGAGGAAGAGTAAGGCTACATGTGTGCTGAGTTTCTTGTCCAGGAGACCTACGACCGTCCAGTACCGGGTTCCCAAATTCACCAGAGAAATGACCGTTTAACATGGGAGTCTATGGAAGGGGTGCCCGGCTTTTAAAAATCGGTGCTCACCGGCCGTAGGTCCCCCGGACAACAAACTTTGCACACTTGTAGAGAAAGAGTAATGCTACATGTGTGCCAAGATTGGGGTCCAGGGAACCTACGTCCGTCCAGTACCGGGTCCCCAAATTCCGGGAGATCAGGCGCAAAAAGGTGTCTCGAGTATAAGCCGAGGGGGGCATTTTCAGCACAAAAAAATATGCTGGAAAAACTCAGCTTATCCTCGAGTATATACGGTACTTTTTCTATATATGAATATACCTATATACAATCTGTAAAGCAGTATTAAACCCAAAACAAAAATGTATTAAATTCCAGCTCACCAATTCTAAGATGTGGTGGCAGCATTTGTTTTCTTTTTTTAGGTTCTCTTTTTTTTTCTTTTTTTACCAGGTGATCTGGCCAGTAATTCTGTTATTTTTCAACTTCCTTTAACAGCCCAAGCTGTCCAGACAAAGTTTGAGAGATGAGACAAAAAACGATGTTCCACTAACAGTAATGCTTACAGTGATCAGCCTTTATTCATTTATGTAAAATTTTTATGCGAAAAGAAAAAAAAAGTTTACGGTAACTGTTTATAAAGTGTTATAGCTGGAGTTGGTATTCAATTTATTAGTCAAGTTCATCTAAATCGGGTAGTCTCAAGCCTCGTACACACGACCGAGTTTCTCGTCCAAAACAGTCAAGAAAAGTGCCGCGAGAGTTTTTTTGTCAAGAAAAACGTTCGTGTGTATGGTTTTACGACGAGAAAATTGCCGAGAATCTCGACGAGAAAATAGAGAACCTGCTCTCTATTTTCTCGTCAGGATTCCAGATTTCCTCGTTGTGTTTCTCGTCGGCCTGTTTTGTGACGAGAAAATGGTTCGTGTGTATGCTTTTACGACTCTTCCAAAAGCGCGCATGCTCACAAGCAACTATGAGACGGGAGCGCATCTTCTGGTAAAACAAGCCTTCGTAATGGAGATAGCACATTCGTCACGCTCAAAAATATTTCATCGTTTAAATGTTCTGCATTGAAATCTTCGTTAGAATGTTACATTAATCAAAACGAGTGACCTTCTTTTGCTGCTGATATTCACACAGAGTTATGCCTTATTTTTAACCTTTTTTCATGCTGCTCTTTATAAGATTTATGTGTATTATATCGTGCAAGTTTTTAGGAATAATTTAAATGGTTAGATTTTTCAAAATGATGTTAATTATAATTTCACAATGTTTTGATAGTGATCTCCCATTTAATTTTGGAATCTATATTATTTAAATTTCCCACCATGTTTTTGTGCTAATCAGATTTAGTTATTCTTTTGGGGGGGTGATATCTGTCCCTTTTCTTGTCAGTCAAATGTATCTGCTTACTCCAAAGCTTGATTTTGTTTATTTAAAAATACACATAGTCAAGTATGAACTTAAACAAAAATCACATTTATTCATGTTTATAAATTAAATAAAGAGAAGGCAGCGCTGGAGAAGCTGCTGCCATTTGTGCATCCCAGGGACCCCAGAGCACACAGCAACCCTGTGTGGACACTAAAATTGGGAGCATGAGAAGGCCAACATTTCTGAACACAATCTGATGCTGGCCTCCCAGAGGTCAGGAACAGCAGCAGGTGAGATATATGTCCCAAGTGTGTGGTACTACAACAGGCTGCCTTCTGTCCGACCACAATGAAGCAAGGCCATCACTTCCTCTTCTTCCTGGCAACCTTCCCTGCAGCCTTTCCTGAAGCCTGCCCTGCAGCCTTTCCTGAAGCCTTCCCTGCAGTCTTCCTTCTTCGTTTGGCTGGAGGCTGGCCCACTGGAGGGGTACTCCTGTCAGGAGGAGGAGGTGGAGGTGTAGCAGAAGGGGGTGGGGCAGAAGAAGAAGGTGGAGGTGTAGCAGAAGGGGGTGGGGCAGAAGGTGGAGGTGTAGCAGAAGGGGGTGGGGCAGAAGGTGGAGGTGTAGCAGAAGGGGGTGGGGCAGAAGGTGGAGGTGTAGCAGAAGGGGGTGGGGCAGAAGAAGAAGGTGGAGGTGTAGCAGAAGGGGGTGGGGCAGAAGGTGGAGGTGTAGCAGAAGGGGGTGGGGCAGAAGAAGAAGGTGGAGGTGTAGCAGAAGGGGTTGGGGCAGAAGAAGAAGGTGGAGGTGGAGGTTGAGGTTGGGTCAGTTGGGCCACCTCACATATGGCGGTATTGGGGGTAATTTTCTCCATCACCCCCTTGTTGAGCAAGGTGATGAGCAGGGGCTCGCATAGGAGGCGTTGCTCCATGCTCATCACCTTGAACTTAGCCTCCACTAGGCCGGCAATGGCCTCTTCAGGGGATGTGGGCTCCTTGAGGGTGGCATGGGCCTCTTTAATAAGGGCCATTGCTGCCTCACTGGTGGTCCTGTCCCTCCTGCCTCTTTTGTGAAGCCGGATGGGAGGCACCTGGGATCTGGTGCTTCTCCTTTGCCCTGCCACCTTCTGTCTGCCACTGGGCCCTGCCACCTCCTGTCTGCCACTGGGCCCTGCCACCTCCTGGCTGGCACTGGGCCCTGCCACCTCCTGGCTGGCACTGGGCCCTGCCACCTCCTGGCTGCCACTGGGCCCTTCCTCCTCCTGCCTGACAGTTTCCAGACCCTCCTCCTGGCTGATTTCATCCTGTGTATGAAAAAGGAACATAGTTTAATATGTTGGTTTAATCTTTGCATCAAACTTTGTAATCCTGATTGAAGCAATTAGAATGTAAATGCATAAATCCTTGCTTTAAATTTACCACTACATCAGATTGACTATTTAGCACCCAATTAAGTGCAGAATAATGTCTACAGATCTTGATTTCACTTGTGGAATCCAAAATAATGTATGTTTCTCATCTTGACATATTTGTCAAACATTAATTTTATCCCAATACATTTTCAGTTAATACTATACCTGGCTCCAGATGGCCAAATCAGGATCATCCAGGATGGATGCCTCCTCTTGCTCCAGAGAAGGCTCAGGTTGGCTGCAGGGAAGTCTGGGGGGAAGAGTGGAGAGTGATGGCCTTGTCTCAATGTGGTCATCCAGAAAGGACATCCTGTTGTAGTACCACAAAATCGGGACATAAACATCATCTGCTGCTGCTCCTGACCTCTGAGAAGCCAGCACCTTAGAGCGTTCAGTCCTGTAGGTACCTCTCAAGCTCCCAATTTTAGTGTCCACTTGTTTTGCTGTGGCTGTGGGCACCTTGGTATGCACAAATGGGAGCAGCTTCTCCAGCGCTGCTTTTCTCACCCCTCTTTTTTTTATGGATGGGGTTTTTCGTCTCCCACAGAGCCGGCAGCTCCCTTACACGGTCAATAAATTCCGCCAGGAACTCTTTGTCGCTAATAAAGACATTCATATTGTATCTGCAAGTTAAATAAATTATATTTAACTAATGTGAGGCAAACAGTCTAACCTCCTTAACATCCTAGTCACCATATATATCCTCCAACAATCTCAAGACAGTATAGGCCAACAATTTTTACAAGTCACAAAATCACATACCTTCGTTCGCACGTCCGTCACTTGAACTCCTCTCTCCGCACACCGAACGTACTATAGTCACATGTGTGTTTGCTATATACACACCACGCATGCGTCAAAATTCGAACACGTCGCTCCGCACACGTCGCCCGCCCATGACGTTCTAACTAACATCTTTTCCCCGCCCCTTCTCTTTCGGCGCGCAGACAGATATGGCGGAGTTACAGCAGGTGTCTGATAATTCCGCAACTAACGAGGAGACAAGCCCGGAGACCGAGGAAACGTCACGATCAAGGAGGAGATTCAAGGCATTGAATATGTCTTTTGCCAAGATGGCGGAGATGGTGGACATCTTGCTCAAGGCTGATTATGATGCCAAGCATGGGCCGTATAGCAAACCAAATAGAAGGAAGGCCAAAATCCTCACTAAAGTTGTGAAGAGTCTGAAGGCGAATTTCGGGGTGAAACGCTCAAATGAGCAGCTCAGAAAGAGGTGGTCAGACCTCAAACTGAGGGAGCCAGACCAGTTGAGGAGCATAAAGAGAATGCTCGCTAAAAGTAAGTAAAATGTAGACTTTTCTGCTATTAATCTTTTTATAAACTGACATGTTTTTTTTTTTTTTCTCATATTGGACTCCCTTCCAAAATGTAATATTTTGAACTTGGTTGGGCACAGTAATCGTTCATTACGTTACCGACACTTCGTTCGGCCACTATCCGCGGTTTTGGCTTATTTTAGAGCCACAAAAGTAATTAGACATCTGCCATTTTTGATCAAATATTGTTGATAATTTTTTAGTCTAGATGATGTGTTTGTAAAGAGAATGAAATGCAAACTTTTATCAGTGTAAAGGAGAGGACACTCAGCAGCTGCTTCCACATCTGTACTTTGGAGCACTAGTGTGGGCCACCAGACCCGCCTTTTTTGGGTGTCCCACACAGGTGCATCAGAGAATTTTTGTGGTGCCTCCATGTCAAATAAATTACATCCAAATGTGAATACTAAACATATTTTGGGTCATAAATAATGCATTCTTCTTTAAATTCCGCACAAACACACACTTGTACCCCACTTCCAAGCAATTTATCCTGTTTTTATTTTAACAATGAGATTTACAGTGTGATAAATAGACCTTTTGTTTTATTCTCATAGGGGAGAGAAGACTGGGAGGAGGACACTCCAGGGAGCACATGCACCCCACAACTTCCAAGCAACCCCAAACTCCCAAAGACCCACAACCGAAGGATGTAGAGGAAGTTGAGGTGGAGGAAGGAGAAGTGCAGGAAGGAGAGGTGGATGACGTTGTGGATCTGGTCACCACAACAGGTCAGTATCTGTCACCACAGCTTCAGGTAAGAGAGGTAGGCCTGCAGAGTTATAATACCTTTTTTTTTGGTTTTTAGGGGATGTAAATGTTGTGAAGGATAGTACACGGTTCTCTGCTGACAGTGCCCTCCGCCTCATCCAGCAAGTGATGGAATGTAGCACGGAACTGGACCTAATTAAACAAAGAATCAATGTGATGGAACAAACATTTAAAGACATTCTCGATGTTTTGGGGAGAATTCAATAAGCCATCCAAACACATTTGTTTTTACATGTTTGTTTTTGTAATTTTTTGAATTTTTTTGACAATCAAACCAGCCAAAAATTGAATATGCACACAGTGTGTCAACATGTGCTATCTGCCATCAGGGGATATCCATGTACGTCTTTTGTGGGTGCAACCCCTTCCTCGTATCTAAAGTCGGTGAACTGAGGAAGGGGATGCACCCCCAAAACACGTCCATTGATCACCCCTGATGGCAGATAGCACATGTTGACAATAGGGATCAGGATTGTAAACTTCCTAGATGAAAAAAATCCCAAATGTGTGCATATTCAATTTTTGGCTGGGCAAGGGGTGGCAGGACCCCATATTAGGACGGGCACATAGAGACATAGTTTGTGTAAGTGAATGTCTCCGATTGCTCAGAGGTATCCAATGTTGTAATTTTTGAAATGCAACTGTTATTTTTGTATTTTCATAAGCAAAAAATTGCCGGGTTGGGGCCAGGCCAACCCAAAATAAAAAAAAAATTAAAAAAATTTAAGAGAATGTGCACAGAGTAAAATATTTGACCACAAACAACGTGTAGCTTCTTTTTATAATACCCTCTAAGCTTATTTGGTTCTTTTGTAAGGTTACATAGTGAAATGGTTGTTATTTACTAAAGTAAAATACATTTGCCACTACAAATGCACAAAGACAAACTAGGAGACAGGAAAGAACAAATAATTAAAGGTTTAAACAAGCTTTTTATTGGGATACTTAGACATAGGCTGGCATAGGAATTGCCCCCCTACCCGTGAAATACTCCATGTATTTGTCCTGAACCTCACGGGCATTTTGGGGGGGCAAGCCAGGGCGGGCAGATTCCAGGCCCGGCAGGGGATTTGCAGGGGAAAGTCCAGCCTCTGGCAAAACTGAGGCCATATATGAATTCGATTTGCGGCAAAGAAAATTGTGTAGCACACAGCAGCATAACACTACATAGTTTATTTTGTAGTCCGCCAAGTGGATGGAAGTCATAAAAAGGCGGAACCGGCTGGCCATTATGCCGAAGGCATTTTCAACGACTCTTCGGCCCCTGGCCAGCCGGTAATTGAACACCCTCTTCTCTGGGGTCAGGGTCCTCTGAGGAAATGGCCTCATAAGATGCCGTCCGAGCCCGAAGGCTTCATCAGCCAAAAAAACAAAGGGGAGTCCTTCAATATTCCCTGCATCCGGTGGCAATGCAAGGTCGTCACTCTGGAGACGGAGGGCAAACTCCGTCTGGATGAAGGATCCCCCATCGGACATCCGGCCATTTTTCCCTACATCAACATAGAGGAATTCATACCGTGCTGACACCACCGTCATCAGCACAATGCTATGAAACCCCTTGTAGTTGTAGTAGTAGGACCCAGAACGGGGTGGCGGCACAATGCGGACGTGCTTCCCGTCTATGGCACCACCACAGTTGGGGAAGTCCCACCGCGTGGCAAACTCCGATGCCACAGTCTGCCATTCCTGTGGCGTGGAAGGAAGCTGTGGAGTGAAACAAGATGAAATAATATTAGAAAACCAAAGTCATACATTACAAGGAAATTCTATCCAAAAAAAATAGAGGCCAACATCAATCAAATTCTACGTTTATTAAGGTGTTTAAAAAAGTATAATGGAAGGCTCATTTATCATATTCATCACCCCCTCTGATGGGCCATTACTAAATTATTTTGGGGGGGGGAGATGTGTTTGGCCACAGGATAGCATTGCAGTGGCGGTGCGTCCAGAGTGGGCGCTGGAGCACTGCCCCCTCTTTCCTGTGCCCATCACTCAGAACAATACATAGGTTCATACGTTGCATGAACCTATGTATTGTCTATGCCGCACACTATTCAGGTGGCTGGCCTCTTGTAAAGCGACCGACATATGAATCATTGCGGCATTTAGGGGGTTCAAATTGCATAGCAGAAACAGGTAGTAAAATAGTCTTGCACATTACAACCTGAGGGATGTAATTGGCTTCCTAAAAGTAAAATCGGGGACACAGGGGGGGGGGCCTTCCTTGGGTAAACACTGACAGGCTGCTCTGCCAATCATGTTCACCAAGTCTGTTTAATGGTAACATGATTGGCTGATGCAACATGAAGGGAAGGAGAAGACATCAAGGACAGAAGAAGGATGGCGCTGACCACAAGAAGGTAAGTGCAGGGCTGGGGGGAAACTGGCTGCATTAGAGGGGACTAAATGGCTGCATTGGAGGGAACAAAATGGCTGCATTGGAGGGGACAACTGGGGGCGTTTAATAGGCACCAGAGCAAAAAAGGAGGAAGTTTATTTCCTAAATTGGGGTTTGAACCCCCAAACATTTGGAGCAACAGGCGCCCCTGCTGGAAAAGTTAGTGAAGGGAAATATTTATGGAGGAGAAAAAAGGGGCAATCTAAAGCTTCCAACATGCATGGGGACAAAGGGGACATTCGTAGCATATTACAATCATGGTAATTAGGGAAGGATGAAAGAAATACAATACATTAGCATACATGTAATACATAAAATGTGATGTTAAGGGAGCAAACTTACCCTAATATAGTCCTCCTGCAGGACTTGGATGATGGCAGAACAGGTGTCTGGGATTATGAGGCCCAGAGCCTGGGGGGAGATGCCTGTCGTGAACTTCAAGTCCTGAAGACTTCTCCCTGTCGCCAGGTAACGCAACGTGGCGATGAGCCTCTGCTCAGCACTGATGGCTTCCCGCATAACGGTGTCCTTCCTGGTAATATAAGGGGACACCAAAGCCAACAGTTCCTGAAAAATGGGGTCAGACATCCGCAGAAAATTCCTGTAGTCCTCAGGATTATTCTCGATGATCTCCCGCAGCAGAGGCATGTGGCAGAATTGGTCCCGCTGGAGCAACCAATTCTTGGTCCATGAACTCCTCCTCACACCATTCATGGACTGGTCTTGGTCCAAAACAAGCAGACCAACACCAAGCGCACGCACAGCACGAACTCAACGACGAGAACGTCCAGGCGACATGGCTAGGAAACGGTCGTCTAATCAGAACGTACAGAACAGAACGCACTTTAGAACAGCAAGGCCTATGAATAACGAAATGAAAAACAGAAACGACCAGGCAAGAACGCACTGTAAAACAGATACGACCTGCCTAGACGCCCTGAAAGTCAAGATACGAACCCACAAGCACAAACTGAACGGCAGAAAACGATCTGAAAAGTACGAAGACTGAAAAGCGCGAATCGTCTCTTCCCAAACTTTTACTTCACATGCGGTAACACGAGATCAGCAAAAGCAGCCCAAGGGGTGGCGCCAAGAAAAAAGATCTTCCCCTTTATAGTGCCGTCGTACGTGCTGGACGTGAGCGCGGAGAACAACGAGGAAATTGGGAAATGACAGTGTGTACGCATAGAAAGCTTGACGAGAAAATCGACAAGGTTAACAAGAATCTCGTCGAAAAAAACGACGTGTTTTTTACGACGAGAAACTCGGTCGTGTGTACGAGGCCTCACACTACCCTCTCCGCAAACTGACAATGCTGCTGCCCAAAGGTGTCTGCTTTACTTCTTCATCCAGCATGCAGACACCACAAGGCTCAGTTCACACTAGTGCGGGATTTGTGCCCCACGTTTGCTCGGGCAGGGCAGCCAATTTATGTGAACGCGTGAAACACACAAAAAAGGTTCATGCACCTTTTTAAAAACGTGGCCGCAGGGAAACCGCATGGTCTGGTTTGACCATGCGGTTCCTGCACCCGGGGTTGCGCTGCAGGCTGAGATGCATGGGGGTGCAATTCAGAATGACTCTCTCGCAAGAGCAGTGCAACTCGGCTGTGGCTGGTTGCGGGTATGTGAATCTATGTGATTCCTGCAACCAGAAGTGTGAGCGGGCCTTAGACAAGAAGTGCTTTAACGGCTTACCAACCAGCCGCCGTCATTATACAGTGGAAGGCTGACTCCCCTGCGCGAATTGCCATAGGTATACATCGGGCGCTTTAAGAGGGATAGGGGCCACTGGAGACGATGCGCAACCGCTCCTCAGAGAGCCAGAACGGGGATCTGTCAATGTAAACAGACAGATCCCCGTTCTGACAGGGAAGTAGAGAGAGATCTGCTGTTCCTAGTGATCAGGAACAGCGATCTCTCTCCTCCTCCAGTCAGTAAAATCCCCCCGCAGTTAGAAACACCTCCCTAGGGAACACTTAACCCCTTGATCGCCCCCAGTGTTAACCCCTTCCCTGCCAGTGACATTTATACAGTATTCAGTGGCAATTTTTAGCTCTGATCGCTGTATAAATGTCAGTAAACCCAAAAAAGTGTCAAAAGTGTCTGATCTGTCCACTGTAATGTCGCAGTCCTGCTAAAAATTGCAGATCACCGCCATTACTAGTAAAAAATAAATATGCCATAAATCTATCCACTATTTCGTAGATGCTATAACTTTTGCCCAAACCAATCAATATATGCTTATTGCATTTTTTTTTTTTTACCAAAAATATGAAGAAGAATACTTTTTGACCTAAACTAATAAAGATTTTTTTTTTATATATTTATTATAGGTAAAAAGTAAAAAAGATTATTTTGTTTCAAAATTCTTGCTCTTTTTATGTTTATAGCGCAAAAAATAAAAACCGAGGTGATCAAATACCACCAAAAGAAAGATCTATTTGTGGGAAAAAAGAACATAAATACAACATTGCGCGACCGCGCAATGGTCAGTTAAAGCGACACAGTGCCGTATCGCAAAAAATGGCCTGGCCATTAAAAGAGAAGTATGTTTTTTTGTTTTGTTTCATACTTACCTAGGTGGATGGAACACCAGACTGATGCTGCAGCTGTCCCCCTGGCATCTCTGCACTGAGAACCGAGCCACCGAACACCGCTGATTGCTCGGTCCTCTCCCCTCCCCGAGCGGAGAGATGCTACCTGTCAGTCAGCATCTCTCCTGCTCTGATCCTCCACGCTCATTGGAGCGCTGAGCTGTGGAGGGACGGGAAGCAGCCGCTGAGATGCAGAGACTGCCATCAATCAAGGCAGGAAGTCGGGATGATGCGCTGTCTCAACTGATGGCAGTGACGTCAGCGGAGAGCGGACTTCACACCCCTCTTTGCTGAAAACGGGTCACAGGAGTGCAAAACGAATTGCACTCGTGACTCATTGGAGAAGCCCAGCCTAAAAATCCCAAGCTAGACTTCTCCTTTAACCACCTGCCTACTGGGCACTTTCACCCCCTTCCTGCCCAGGCCATTTTTCAGCTTTCAGCGCTGTCACACTTTGAATGACAATTGTGCGGTCGTGCGACGCTGTACCCAAACGAAATTTCCGTCCTTTTTTTCTTTTGGTGGTATTTGATCACCTCTGCGGTTTTTATTTTTTGCGCTATAAACAAAAGAAGAGCGTCAAGTTTGAAAAAAAACACAATATTTTTTACTTTTTGCTATAATAAATATCCATTTTTTTTTTTTTTTTACATTTTCCTCAGTTTAGGCCGATATGTATTCTTCTACATATTTTTGGTAAAAAAAAAACGCAATAAGCGTATATTGATTGGTTTGTGCAAAAGTTATAGCAGATACAAAATAGGGGATAGATTTATAGCATTTTTTTTTTTTTTACTAGTAATGGCGGCGATCAAGGATTTTTATCGTGACTGTGATATTGCAGCGGACACATTTTTGGGACCATTCACATTTATACAGCGATCCCTGCTATAAAAATGCATTGATTACTGTATAAACATGACTGGCAGGGAAGGGGGCGAGGAAGGGGTTAAATGTATTCCCTGGAAGTGATTCTTACTGTGGAGGGGACTGACTGGGGGAGGTGACCGATGGTTGTCCCTATGTACAAAGGACACACCATCGGTCTCCTCTCCCTGACAGGATGTGGATCTGTGTGTTTACACACACAGATCCACGGTCCTGCTCGGTTACTGGGCAATCACGGGTGCCCGGCGGCCATCGCAGCCGGCGGGCACGCACATCGGGTCCCCAGTGACATGGCGCGCGCCCCCTAGTGGCTCTTAAAGGCGCAACGTCATATGACGTCCTGTCAGAACAAGAGAGTCTTCCGCCCGCCGTCATTTGGCGGTGGGCGATGGACAAGTGGTTAAGGGGGAAAATCCTTCCGGTCCTTAAGTAGTTAATACCCAGATCACAAGGTGAAATAAAAGGGGGGGAAAAAAAACTATCAAACGATAACTAATACAGCCACCATATCTCATGCCACGTACACACGATCACTTTTCGGCGAGAATCATGACGAGAAAAATTAGAATATGCTCAAATTTTTCTCGTCGTGAATCACGGCATTTTTTTCCTCAGCAGTTTTCCCATAGGGAAACACTGCTAGGGAGCCTACACACGGCCGGTTTTCTCGACCAAGAGAAAACATGTCGTGAAAAACGGCCGTGTGTAGGGGACCAAGCCGGTCCTCGTTTTTCCCGTCGGGTTTCAAGGCGGTGTTTTCACTGCTGTGAAACTCGATCGTGTGTACACGGCATAAGGATTGGCAAGCTGCAATATATTACATCTTTGTTATTGAGTTTAGTACCACTATAAAAAGAAGAGAAAAGAAGGGAAAGTTAGGACTCATTCACACCTGATGCATTTTCCTATGTGGATAATGTAGCTTATGCTATAAAGCAATATTTATTGAGCGGATTGTTAAAAAAAATAACTTGCAGCTGATGTACGAATGACCCACATTTTATTATTTCAAACTTCTTTTGAGGTCCCTTTAAAGGTGTTTATCAAATACAGGACCAACAAAGCACACCTGATGCAAACATAGTACCGTGCATGATTGCCACTTCTTCTAGGATAAAAGTGGGAAAAACAGTGATATAAAGGTAGAAAACTAAAGTCAAAAGTTTATCTGTGAACCTTCAGTTCCTGTTATTTATTTTTTTTAAAAGCAGATTCTCTGCAGTAAGGTGTACACTGAAGGTCTAAAAAGAACAGGTCAGGTCTAGGCCGAAGGGCCTGCATGGCTCTAGAACTGTACAGCACAAGAATAAATTATAAAAGGGGCGTGGCTTGGACTCCACGGAGATGGCGGTGTGATCCCTGAGCTCCGGCATACAGTGGGACAGATTAGCGGCTAATAGCAACCTGAGGCAGTCACAAAGGCTCCACACTTAGCGGTCTGACACCCCACCACTCGGGCGACATGACCAGAAAACGGCAGGCGGAACACCGCCCGAAAAAACTAACAGACTACTACACGCTGCCACCGCAGCCTCGAGGACAAGATGGCGCCGGTGCTTCTTCCTCTTCCAGAGCGGCCCGCGGACACACACAGAGCGGTAAGGGTGCAACAAATAGGCAGCCCTTTAACAGCGGTGAATCATTCCAGACATCCCCTTCTCCACTCAGCGGTAGCCCAGCTAAGTCTCGATTCAGAGCAGAAAACCCGGATCTGCAACACTGCGAGGTAAGATCTAACACAGACTCGCAGGAGGACACTAGAGAACTCCCTGATTCCATAGTCTCATTCCCCACGCTGCACCAACCAGTGTTAGATACAACACTTAAGGACATGCTTATCTCACTCAGGAGCACCATACACAGTGACATGATGGCATGTATGAGGAAATTCAATACTGAGCTGACAGCGGTGGGTGATAGAGTTGATCACATTGAGACAAAGATGGGGGAATAAGCCACGACCATTAATGATTTGGTAGATGCTAATGACGCAGCAGAGGAAGAGCAGACATGGATGAAAGCCAAATTAGCGGATTTAGAGGACAGGTCTAGGAGGAATAATGTCAAAATAAGAGGAATACCAGAAACTGTAAATCCTTCTGACCTGCGCTCTTATGCTACTACAATGGTCTCCACACTTATGCCTGATCTCTCCGCAATAGAACTCTCCATAGACAGAATACATAGGTTGCCAAAACCTTCGTTCATACCAGAAAATGTTCCCAGAGATGTTCTGTTTCGAATCAATTTCTACCATACCAAAGAGAGACTAATGTCCATCACACGTAAAGGGGAACACCGTACTACTGAGTACTCCTCTTTACAATTCTATGCGGACTTGTCCCAGTTTACTCTGCAACTCCGCAAAAACCTGAATAATGTCACTAAAGCCCTAAGAAACCATAATGTTGTTTATAGGTGGGGATACCCCACTAAGCTATTGGTGACTAAGGATGGGACAACACACGTAATCACATCTCCGTCCAAGGGTTTCCGGTTACTCCAAAAATGGAAGATTTTACCGGAAGACTTAGCTGAACCCTCTAGAGCAGGCAATCCTGGCAGGATTTCCCCGGAGTGGAAACAAGTTGCTGAATCCTCTTGAAATGAAAGAACTGTAATTATCTGACCTATTGCCTTCTAACAGCTGCCCTTTCACAGGGCCCCGCATATCGGAGCTTCCCCCACATCACAAGCTCCCACTTTTTTGAGCAGAGTTGATCTGCATCAGGGTTATGACGACCCACCTCTTTCGTTCCAGTTTATGTGCTTTTTGTTTTGTTTACCTGTTCTACTTTCAGGAACTGCACCGTTCATCACATCTAGAAACCTATACTTATGAATTTAGACGCCAGCAGCATTACTTCTATGCCACCAGCTCAAAGTCTCCCGGTCCTGGACAATGGATTCTCCCCCTCAGGGGTTTTGGCTGTAAGTACTCTTTGCCGCACACAGCATCCTTGATTGACCAATATGCCGGTTAAAATTCTCTCGATTAATGCCCACGGCCTAAACCATCCGGCTAAGAGGGCATCCCTTTGGAGGGAGGCTGATTTTTCTCAGTGTGATATACTGTGTGTCCAGGAGACCCACTTTCATCTAAATGCTCCACCTAAATGTACTTACAAATCCTTCCAGCATTACTTCTTCTCTAACATGGCAGCAAAGCGGAGAGGAGTTCTCATTGCGGTCAGAGACACAATTTCTTTTAGCCTAATTTCTGAAGTCAATGATCCGCAAGGTCGATATCTGATACTCGTTTGTGATATCAATAATGCCCGCTATACTTTAGTTACTCTATATGCGCCCAACAAGCGACAAATTCACTTCCTCAACAAACTCATGCGCAAAGTGCAGAAGATAAGGCAGGGTTCACTCATACTAAGTGGGGACTTCAACATAGTACCCAATCCATCTTTGGATTCTACCACAACTCCGTCTAAACGGACACCATCTCTGGGGAACTTTTTACGCTCCCATGACCTTTTCGATGCATGGCGTTGTACACACGCCAGCGAAAAAGACTACTCCTTTTTCTCTCATAGGCATTGCTCATATTCGAGGATTGATTTGTTTCTACTAGACAAGTGGTTGCTTCAGAAAGTATCTCAAACCAAAATTGACACGATAGCATGGTCAGACCATGCTCCTATCCTCCTTACATTGCGGGATTCCTATCCTGAATCCACTACCTATATCTGGCGGGCAAATTCTCAGATTATCCAAAATCAAACCACTAGAGAGATATTGAGAGAGCGCTTGTCGGAGTATTTCCAGATCAATTCCACTTCCACAGATAATGCTTCTCTATTATGGAATGCCCATAAAGCATATATAAGGGGTATATTTATTCAATTGGGAGCTAGGCTAAGGAGGCAGAGGCAGCTGAAATTCTCTACGCTGATGACAGACATTAGTACCTTAGAAGACTTGAACAAACAGAGCCCATCCCCATCCATTAGTGATAGACTTACCACACTAAGACACGACCTTAGAATACTCCTTCTCCATACTTTTGAACAAAAAGAGAAGAGAATGAAAATGTCCTTCTACTCTACTAGTAATAAAGCAGGAAAAGCGTTAGCGCGACGTATACAAGGACAACGTTTTAAATCTAAGATAGCATACCTTATACATCCTAAGAGTAAGGAGAGGGTGTATGACCCCCAGGGCATCGCTGATGCTTTTAGCGAATACTACAGTTCTCTTTATAATCTGAATCTAGATAGCGACACTAACCAACCCTCTACTTCAGACATAGAGGGGTTTTTGGCTGGCGTCAATTTACCTGCCCTTTCCCAAACACAGCTTCAAGAACTCTACTCCCCCTTTTCCCTCAATGAGGTACTGCAGGCTGTAAAAACTCTCCCTAGCAATAAATCTCCTGGCCCTGACGGACTGATAGGTGATTATTACAAAACATTCCAAACAACTTTAGGACCATATCTACTCAAGATTTTTGACGCAGCGGCTTCCTCTGCCTCTTTTCCGTCTGAAATGTTGGAAGCTTTAGTTGTCACACTCCCCAAACCAGGGAAGACACCGGATGTACCTCAAAATTTTAGACCAATCTCATTATTGAACAATGACCTTAAAATTTATGCCAAAATGATAGCTTTGAGGTTAATCAATATTCTACCTACTATGATCGATCCTGATCAGTCAGGGTTCACAAAGGGCAGACAGGCTTCGGATGCCACAAGACGACTGATTGATATTACTCACATCGCAAGGAAATGTCGCACGCCTTCTCTGCTCCTGGCACTGGACGCGGAGAAGGCGTTCGATAGAGTACACTGGCTATATTTACAAATGGCGTTAAAAAAATTTGGGTTCAATGGCTACTTACTATCCGCCATTTTGGCTCTATATACTTCACCTTCTGCCAAAGTATATGTGTCAGGAATGTTATCCAGACCTTTTGGGATTACTAATGGCACGAGGCAGGGGTGTCCACTGTCTCCCCTCATTTTTAATCTCCTGATGGAGCCGCTTGCTGCTCGCATCAGACAATCATCAGAAATACAAAGTTTTACAATCAATAACAAAAAACATGTCATCAGCCTTTTTGCTGATGACGTGATTCTAATGCTTACTAATCCGGTGTCTTCCTTGGAAAGGGTCTCATGTGTACTCAAAGACTATAGTCAAATATCATATTATAAGGTAAACGATGCTAAATCTTATATTCTTAACTTGGGGGTGCCTCTTCAAGATAAAACTGCAATACAAGCCAAATTCCCGTATATTTGGTCGGACTATGCTATAAGCTACCTGGGGATCCACCTCACATCCCATCCTGATCAGTTATTTAAGGCCAACTACCTGCCGCTAGAGGGAAAGGTGACGGGAGGGTTGGGGAAATTAAGCAAACATATACTATCATGGACAGGAAGGTTGGCAGCTTTCAAAATGCAGATACTACCTCAAATTTTGTACGTATTTAGGACAGTTCCTATTCCGATCCCCAATACCTTTTTTAGTAATCTACAAAGAACACTCTCTAGTTTCTTATGGCAAGGTAAGAGAGCGCGCTGCGCCTTTTCTAAACTTAGCAAACTTAGGAGGGCAGGGGGTGCAGGGGTACCGGTTTTTTCTGAGTACCATAAAGCTGCAATACTAGCACAGCTCAGGGGGTGGTTTCCAAACCCTCTTACACCATTATGGGGCCTCATAGAGCAATCCTTAGTGCCAAAAGGAAATTTGAAGGACTACTTACTGGCCTACCCTTCCTTTAAAACAAAGTTCAAGAATCTATCTCTTCCGATGACAGCAACCTTAGAAGCCTGGAAGCAATTAGTACTGACCAAATCCGCATTATCTCCTAATATCACTCTTGAAATGCCTGTTACCGCCATAGCTTTGATAATACCTGATATGAATTTAAAGAAATGGACCTTAGGGGGATTAAATTGGGTCTCGGACCTGTACTTGAACGACACTTTGAAATCCTTTCCACGAGCACAAATAGAATTCAACCTCCCGGCATCGGAACAATTTAACTATATCAGAGTAGTGTCATTCCTTAGCAGCGGTCGCCTTCGACAGTATAAATTGTTCTGGAAATTACACACATATTTATCTTCAAAAGTCAGTCGAAAAGGTGGTATTTCGCTATTCTATAACTTTCTAAGCGATAAATCAGTGTTTGAAAAATCTGGCTCGTTGTTGGCCTGGGAGAGGAAGCTGGAGGCTTCTTTCACAGAGGAACAATGGGTTAGAGCTCTACAATATACCCATTCAGCTACCAAATGTGCCAATTTATGGGAGCTGTCACATAAGGTCACCCAGAGATGGTATCTCACGCCATTTAGGATAGCTAAATTTGACCCAAATACATCCCCTTTATGCTGGAGGCAATGTTCGCAAGTTGGAACATTATTCCATATATTGTGGTCTTGCAGGAAATTAGCTAAATTTTGGTCCAGTACATTCTTAATTATACAACAGGTTACAGGCTTACCTATGCTGCCCTCCCCGGCCCTAGCCATTCTACATCTGGGCATAGAGGTTATTCCACCTTCCTTCAGGAAATTTACAATCCATTTACTCCTAGCTGCCAAGCTGGTTATACTTAGACTCTGGAGATCCTCTGAGGCTCCTAAAATAGACGAAGTTATACGAACGGTATCCATCCACTACACATACGAAAGCTTGTTAGCATCTATAAACGGTAAATATGTCGACTTCTGTCCCCAATGGGACCCATGGTTAGAGTGGTATAAGTCTTATAGAAGTCAACACCGCTGAGAGGGGCCTCTCAATTTGTGTGCTGAATCACATTCATATAACACATAGCATAAATGGTTCTTTGATGTATCCACAAACTATACAAAGTGCTGGTTCCTTGGATTTCTTTTCTTTTGGTTTTCTTTATTTCTTTTTTTCTTTCCTTCTGTTTATGTTTATGTTTTTTACCCTGCTTCCAAGTTTATCTACCCTTTCTTACCCCTTTGTTGATTGCAGTCATATTTGCAAAATTCTCATCAGATTTATATGACACTGAACAGACGTACTGAATTACTGTGATTTTCCAATGAGCTGTTTGGAAGGTCCAATTGAGCTGTACAGGTTTAGCTTCCTCAGATCACAGTTTGTACCCATTGGGGTGATCTGATAAGTGAACAAGCGATATGTGGTAAAATGGCTTATTGTAATCTTTAAGTAACAAATGCAATTACCTGTAATCCTGGACGGTGGCCTTTTCGTCTGTATAGATATATAGATATAAAGAATAAATTATAAAAAATAAATTATAAAGCATTTAATTTATTTTGGCCTCATGCACATGGACATCAAGAGGCATAAAAAATACTGGGTGCAAAAATCCAAGAGTTGCGGGTGCCACATTCAGCCTGACATACAAGTGAATGGCTGTTTGTGGCCGTAGTCTTGTGAACGCCGATACTCCTTTGCGTTTAAATGCAGCATATTTTTTTCCGATGCGAATAAGCATTGGTGTTACAAGAGAACGGCTACATACAACTATTCACTTGCATAGCAAGCTGTATGTGGCACCTACTGCAACCTGAGCTCAGATTTATATGCCCAGCATTTTGTATGCCCCTCTACATTTGTGTGCATGGCGGCACTATCGTTTTAATTTATTCATATGTCTGTTCTTATTTTTACAGGGCAGGTAAGCATGACATGTTTGTTATTTTATTTAAAAAATTACTTTAGGTATCAACTTTCTGAAAATCTCATATGTCTGATATAATGGTGCCCACAATGAGCTTTGTTGAAGGAATATTAGGCGTGATTTGTGCAAATTTTTTGAGACACCAAAAAAACCTCATAGAGAAAACTGAAGGGAAAAACAAAAATGTATAAAAAAAAGTCAAACGTTATTCATGATGTCTTCCAGAAAAGCCTAATCTAGACTGAAGATACTGTCAGGAACCATAAATCAGATCAAGACAGAAGTACAGTTAAATCACACTTGTTTAATAATAAAAATAAAAAGATTAACAGAGTAAGCGTAGTCAAAACATAGCCAGAGTTCAGTAACCGGATAGGGTAGTCGGCCAAGCCAATGTCCAAGAGCCAGTGATCAAGGTAGTAGTTCAGCAAGCAGGATCTGTAGCCAGAAGGAACGTCAGACAAGCAGGTCTTCAACTGGAACGCAGGAGAAAGTCTCTTGTGATGTTAACACAGGCGAAGGCAAAGAGCAAATGAACTGGAAGTCCTTAAGTAGGCAGAGCTGACGCGTAGGATCATCAACAGGTGAATCACTGTGGAGAGATGGGAACTGGCAATTAGCTGACAGCTGAGCTGCCAGCACAGAGAAGGAAGAGCTGAGCCCAGCCCTACAGATATGGACTCATCAACTGTGGGGTTATTGGGTAAACAGTCTGGATGGGACCCAGGCTACTGCAACTGCAGTAACCTCTTAGAGTCTTGGACTCTCAGGCCGCAAATAGCCTTGTAGAAAGTCAAATACTATATAGGCTAAAGACCGAAACACAGAAAAAAAATCAGAGCAAGAATTGACTGATCGGGGTTCGGGGCAAAACACTGATCTCCAACTTCTATGGATAGAAATTAGGGGTTCCTCACTCTCACTTACTCTCTGCCTATAGCCGCAAATTAATCCCAAAGTTATACAAGTAACACGCTTAGCGGGGTTTTCTCATTTCCAAAAGCTCTCCATTAAATGCTGAATAAACCTGACACAGAGAATAACAGCCACACAAAGCAAATGAGTTTTCAGAAATGTCCGTGCCACCGAAGGCAATAAAGGAAGCCAACGATAAGAGCAATAACCTTGCATTCCAGTTATTACAGAACAAACCCGGCCCCTTCTGCACGGCAGCTATTACTGTATTCCACAATGCACAGTTAGCACAGCAAAGTTTTTCCTGATCTAATTCTTTTTCTTAGGCTAAAGCAGTTTAAACTGGTTTTGTATAATAAAAAATTATAATAACATCATAGATTGTAATATAGTAGGCTATATTTCAACAAATTCAATTTTCATCAGAACAACTCAGGTGGTTATTTATTACGGAGTATGTACATATAATCTTGATGTTTTGAAGGTGACTTGGGCTGACTGAGTAAGTAAGCCTGGGAATGCCAGCAAAAGCATTTGCTCAGCAACTAGGGTACCTATTACAAGCTCAACTCTGCATGAAGGACAATTTGGAGATTGAAGAAGCAGCAAGCTAAATCAAGGACAATGGAAGCATTAAACGGCACGGTGCATAGACCAAAGCCCAATTAAAGCCGAGGTGAAAGAGCCAAGAATCTAAGGAGTACGGAGAAAAGAAAGCTGTAAGGGACTATTGAGGCAGAGGGAGTTTCTTTCATAAACACATGAAAACATCTAAATAAGCGGTGGAAACGGAGGCTGATAGAGGAAAATGGTAATAGCAGGAGTGTATAAACACTTATTGAGTAAACCAGGCTGAAAGCACAGATAAGAAAAAGCAGTTATGTAGTATATTTTGGTTCAAGTTTCCGGAGGTTTTGCAGATAGCCAGGAAACTAAAAGGCCACAGAAGCCAGTGGGGAAGGACTGAGGACTGTGAGCCTGGGGAGGTGACAGGGAGGGGCACACACAACCAGTTGGCCCATTCATGGCAGAGATATTCTCCCATAGACTAATGTGTACCACGTAAAGTGGGCCAAGGTACCACAGTGATTGGTGGGCAGGAGTCATTGAGATCAGCCTGGGGTTGGATGAATACAGTATAACTCCTTTTCTTCTTTGTGTAACTAAAGTCAAAGAAATACCACATATACTGTATAATAGGGGAGCAGATTAAGTTCAGATAGATAGGCAGACAGTCAGTAATTGAAGGTATGAATAGGGTGCAGGTGGCTATACAATGTTCAGCTCAGCGGTTTCTAATGATTGTGGGTCCCCTTCTGAAATTGATCTGAATGGGGCAGTAACCCAATATATCATATTTAAATTGGCCCCAGAATCAAAAATACCGCCTGATGTCTGACCCAGTCCTTCCCTTGAAGCCAGTGAAGTTGCTAATTGGCTCTAGCAGTGCAGAAAGTATGGGCTGTAGACCATAAGCATGGAAGAAAAATTCAGGTCTAGTTAAAGTGTACAAAACACATAGACATTTTCAGAGAATTAACTTGGGCAGTGGATCATCAAAAGCTGTTTTAGCTCTGAAGGAGGGGGTGCGTCCCCCAAAATGTGTCAGTTTGCCAGTGCAGCATTGTGGTCTGTTTGGCTATATTATTCCGGCACTGGACTGAAATTTAGTGTCATACAATGGCAGGAATATATACTTTTTTGTGAGTATCCATTTGGTTGTATGTTTTGTTTTATACAATAAACCTTCAGTAATGCAGTAGGCATGTGTGCTCTTTTCTAGTCAAAGTGAACGCTGGGGCTTGCCATGAATTGTGACACAGCTGGAGTATAAAAATGCAGACACCAACCAACACATAGACGGTTACTTTGCATCCTGGTTCTCCTCAAATGATGGGTCTTCCTATCTATTAAAAAAGTGACCAAAGCTATCAAGTCCTCACTGTGGTTCCCCCCTTCTCACACTCCATCCTGTTGGCCACAAAGTGTAATCAGCAGGCTTCTGGCTAATAGGAAAGTAGTAGGGCAGAAAGTGGCGAACCTAGTGTGACATAACTGTGGTCACTGTTTGAATAGAGAGGCTGAAGAAGGTTTTTGGGGGTAACAGGATACTCTGGAAAGTACCTAAACATGCGTGCAGGCAGGGAGGGGGGTGCCTGACTTTTAATCCTGAGACCAGATCACTATCTGAGCTAAGCTAATGTTTGCTTTGAAGAGCACCAATCTACTTTAGTAATTAATACAAGTGAAGGAGGAGGGTAGCAGATATTGAGAATATAGTTAATATTTCTAATGACGAAGATATTTGCACTTTTTGGAAATGACACTTGTAAATTTGCCTTGTAGTACTTTATGAGTAGCTCATCTGAAGTATAGAGTAAAGCCCCATACACACGGTAGGACTTTTTGACAAAAAACTTCAAAATGAGCACGTTTTCCAAAAAATCCTACCGTGTGTACGCTCCATCGGACAAACTTTTTCGGTTTTCATCGAACAAAAGTTCAATCTGCAAACAGACAAACTTTTCGGCAACAAAAGTCCTACGGTGCAAAGTCCAGAACCAATGTTAAAATCAACCAATAAAAGCAGAAGTTGACCAAAGGGAGGCGGTAAAGAGCAGAAAAGAGCAGAAAAACCACGTGATGTTGGGAAAGTTTTGGGAAAGTTTGCAGAAAAGTCCTGCCGTGTGTATGCTATGGGTGTTCCCGGCAAACTCCCTTCGGACAAAAATCCACAGAAAAGTTTGTTTGAAGTCCGACCGAGTATACGAGGCTTTAGTTATACTTAACTCTGAATTTAGGCTGGGCATATATGTTTTTTTTTTCTTTGAGCACGTTTACTTGTAAAAATAAAGGCAAAACTTTTTTTAAGTATAATGGACTGAGTAATCCCAACGGGGATGGGGGGGGGGGGGGGTTGTACCCTGTCACTTCCTGTCCCAAAACTAATGCCACGTACACACGGTCGGAATTTCCGACAGAAAAAGTCAGATGCAAGCTTTTCGTCGGATATTCCGACCGTGTGTATGCCCCATCTGACTTTTTCTGTTGGAATTTCCGACGGACTTAGATACAGAGCCGGTTCTCTATTTTTCAGACGGAAAAAAATTCTATCGGAAAATCCATTCGTCTGTATGCAATTCCAACTGGAAAAAAAACACGCATGCTCGGAAACAATTCAACGCATGCTCGGAAGCATTGAACTTCTTTTTTTTGCCTTGTCGTAGTGTTGTACGTCACCGTGTTCTTGACGGTCGAAAGTTCAGAGAACTTTTGTGTGACCGTGTGTATGCAAGCCAAGCTTGAGCGGAATTCCGTCAGAAAAACCATCCAACTTTTTTCCGACGGAAATTCCGCTCGTGTGTACAGGGCATAAGAGGAGGTGAGGAAATTGTTGGTTGACCAGGGTCACTAGAACTAGTGTCCCAATCTTAAGATTTTCCATGTATTCCTGTTCCGGTGACTTCCGGTACAATGACTCCCTTCACTTTCTGTCCCAAACAGGAAGTGAGGAAATTCTTGGTTGCAAGCAGTGGGTTGATTGATAAAAAAGAGGATGTATTCCTCCATCCATACAAGCCAGGTGGATGGAGGAACCCTCCCTGCTGTGCTATTGTATTTTGACAGAGAGGACTCCTCCGCAGTAAGAATACACTGATCAGTGCGGAAGCTGATTGAATGCAGCCCCTGATCGAATTAAAATTTTCCAACATTCCCGTTGGACAGAAGTTGATTGTTAGACGGCCTTGAAACCTGCTGAACCGGCTGAATTTGATCCATCTATGACCAGCTTAAAAGTATTGAAGATATCAGATTACCTTGAGAGCTAATATCTCTCTCAGCACATGTATTCCTGTAAAAATAAAGGCAAAACTGTTTTTGTTTTTATTATTGCTTTAACGAAGAAAGGGCTATATTCCCTGTCAGGTTTTTTTTTGCCATCTGTGTCCCATTGGGAATGGGGGGGGGGGGGTTCCTTTTACTTCCTGTCCCATAACTAAAACAGGAGGTGAGGAAATTCTTGGTTGCAACCAGGGTCACCAGAACTAATGTCCCAATTGGAAGATTTCTCATTTATTCTGGTTCTGGTGACTTTGGGTACTAACTACGACTCTGTAAGGTACCCTCAATGGACAAGAATTTATTTTGAACCTATGTACTATGTAACTATGTACCTGCAAGTACCTCTATTGTGCTCAAAATCCTATCCTGTGAGTTTGGAAAGTCTCTTTAGGGCCCACTCAGACCCGTACACTGCAGTAACACATGTTGAGTGCATTGGTGTGTTGCAGTGCCATTTGATCTGAATGGTATCCCAATGTCCTTTCCAGCGCAACACAAGGCAGAAAACTACTCTGCACCCTCCCAACACACCTTTCTGTGCACTGCACTGCCACCAAAAATGCTGAATTTGTGGTTCCTTGTGGTACATTACGCAGTATATTTCCATGCATGGGCTGCCCCTGTGCAATGCCCTTACATTTATTGACCTTTATTCCTGGGCACATACTCAAAGAGAGAAGTAAAAGGAGGAGAGAGAAGCGCCAAGCCAATCCTTTAAACAGCTTAGAGATTTATTCAGTAATTAAGTATAAAACAACACTAAAAACTTGCGTGAAAAAAGTTGGAGCACTTGCAGAGTGCTAGAGCGGGTGGGAACTTCCACATGCAGTGTCACAGGAGCACAGGAGGGCCGCCGGAAAGTCTCTATTGAGGGATCCACGAGTGCCGTGTGTTAGCCGCAGCTGGAGCCTCGATAAGCTTCGTGGAGATGTCGGCTCCCCCGCTACGCGTTACGTCACACGCCACGTGACTTACTCATGGGTAGCCATGTGACAGGAAGGACTGTGTATTTATGCTGAAAGCTGCGTACTCGTTGTCATAGTGACATTCACATATTCACAGAGGGTTGGTTTTAGCGCATCAGTATATATTTATCATTTATTTTTTGGTCACCAGATTACCATTGAGTGATTGCAGCTTTTATCATTTATTCATCCTGTGTTGATTGGTTTCACTAATTGTTTTTCACTTATATGTGCACCTTAATAGCGCTTCATTAAATATACCTATTTTATATCACTGCCATTATCTGATACCGCACTGAAGCAGCAATTATGGATATATTTAAATTTGTGGAAAACCGTACAGTAGATCTCAAAAATGTTTTCACCACGAATCCTATTACTGAAACTGGTGATTTAGACACCAATTTTAGGAAATTTGGACATTTAATGGAGAAAAAGGTGAGCCTTTGGTGGGATCTTACCACCCATGAGCAATATATTAAAGAAGGGATAGTTCCTAGGAGGCTCAGGTGGGATGTTCCCATTATTGATGGCATGTTAGATAAAGATTCAGGTAAAGATTATCAAATTTATTGCAGGATTTTGCACATTGATGTCACGGAACACTTCACATTATTTATTCAATTGATTGTTTTTTCACGCATTATACATATATATTTATTGCAGGATTTTGCACATTGATGTCACGGAACATTTTACATTATTTGCAATACTGTACTATTCACAGAGGGTTGGTTTTAGCGCATCAGTATATATTTATCAGTTATACAAATATCAGTTCCTGTAGACTACAAATCCATGTATAAAAAGAATAAGACATTTGTTAAGCTTTTCCTAAAAGTTTTTATTTTTTTCCTTAATTTAAAAAATCCATATTATACAGAAAAAAAAAGAAAATGGCAAAATGGTTGAATTCAGGATTTGACAGTATGTGTCGTTGTGGCAGTCACAGCCCATTTACCCATCAAAGCGGCTTTGTCAATTTAAGTGCCATAAGAGATATGTAAATGTATTGTCAAAATGGATTTTTAGGGCCTTAAGTAACGATAACAGAGGTTTTTTTTCAGTCTAAACATGTCATTTTCCATATCAGTATTTGGAATACATTAACAAGCATTAGCATAACTTTGTAAAATTAAAAAGCAGAACAGTATGGAATTGGATTTTGAAGCCAGAGAGAACAACGAAAATGTATCTTTTGTTAATATACCAACGTGCCATTTAAAAATATCAACATCACGCTTGTTAAGATTCCATTATGTGCAGCAAATCAAAACACTGAGCATCGATACCCTATTTCAGAATAGCAGGCCGCTTCCATTTATGCATCTCTGGTCTTCCAAACAATTAAGAATTTCAATCTTTAGTTTGTTCGGCAAGGTGAATTACCTTTTCAACTTTATTTAAAAACTTTTATAGCATGCATTAACCACTTGTCTACCACAGACACTGTCATTTTTCATTTTTTGTACACATCTTAGGCCTAAAGATTAAGTAAAACCCCAAACATTATATATTTTCTGAAAACAGAGATCCTGAGGAATAAAAAAGTGTCAGTTGCATTTTTTTTATGTCATAACATAATTGCGCACATGATTATCAAAACCCATATTTTCAATATTATCATAAACCGAGAAAGCTTTGGATACCGCTCCAGTTACCCATCCCCACCTCCAGTGATACCCATAAATTATTATTATTTTTTCGCGGTTACCCATTTAGAGTTATAGAGGAGATCTAGTGCTACAATTATTACTATCGCTCTAACAATTGCAGCGATACCTCACATGTATGGTTTAAACACTGTTTACATTTGCGGACGTGACTTACGTGTTTGTTTACTTTGGGGCATGAGAACGGAGGGATGGGGCACTTTACATATTTTTTTTATTTTTTTTACACTGTCCCTTTATTTTTTATTTATTTTTTATCACTTTTATTGCTGTCACAAGGAATCCCTTGTGACAGCAATAGTCACGTGTCAGGTATTTTTTTTAAAGGGATCTGGGGTCTATAAGACCCCAAATTACTCTTTGCACCTAAAAGCATTCAAAACGCAAGTTTGGCTGTTTTGAATACTGATTTTTTTTTAAAATCTGGTGCCTCTAATGCCGCATACACACGACCGTTTTTATTGTCATGGAAAAAAACTACGTTTTTCTTGACGTGATTCTTCTCAAGCCTGCCTTGCATACACACTATTGAGAAAAAAATGCTCAAGCAAAGCGCAGTGACGTACGACGGCACTATAAAGGGGAAGTTCCATTCAGATGGCGCCACCCTTTGGGCTGCTTTTGCTGATTTTGTGTTACCGTGTGTTAGTAAAATTTTGGTGAGAGACGATTCGCACTTTTCAGTCTCCGTGCTTTTCAGTCCGTTACAGCATGACGAATGTGCTATCTCCACTACGAACGCTAGTTTTACCAGAACGAGCGCTCCCGTCTCATAACTTGCTTCTGACCATGTGCGTTTTTTTCCCGTCGTTAAAGCGTACACACGACCGTTTTTCAGGACGAGAAAAACGACGACGTGAAAAACGACGAGAAAAAATAGAGCAGGTTCTAAATTTTTTTAATGGCCATTTTTCTCGTAGAGAAAAATGCTCTGGAGCCTACACACGACAGTTTTTCACGACCAATTAAAAAAATGGCATGTTTCTCGTCATGAAAAACGGTCGTGTGTATGCGGCATAAGGCTCCAGTAAACCGGAAGTGTCGTTGTGACGTCACTTCCGGGTTTCTAGATCCGAGACTCAATCAGGCCTCCCGGTGGTACAGGAGAGCCTGGGCAGAGCGGCGGAAGGATGTCCCCTCCGGCTGCTTGTGATAACGATCGAGCGACTGCTTAGCCGCATCGGTTGTTATGACAAAAAAGCCGACCGTCAGCTGCAGGCTTTATCATCCCGGGATAACGACTTGTAGCAGAATGTCGTACAGGTACGTGATTTCACAGCAAGTGGTTAATAAGTGGTCAATAAGGTGACCACAGCAGCCGACGAATGACAGCTCTGAACCCAGAAGTGGCATAATCAAAGCAGAAAAAACTTTGCTTGCCCAACCCGATCCTGTTAATGGCATCTTTTATATTTTACCTAAAAATTGTGTAATGTGCATTTGTGTGCCCTAAAATTACCTTTGGTGTATTTTTTACTGACATTTTTCCCTAAAATGGATGTAAACCGGATTCAAGAAATTTGAGCTGGGCACATATATCTGCAGTATTTTGTTATCTCTCTTCAATGAGCTAAGTCCCATAGCTCTCTCTTGACCAGTTCCTCTGTTATCAACCTAATAACTCTTGACAAATTCTCGGACACTTTAGACAAAAGCAGCCTGAATCTTCAGTCCGGGGAAGTTACATAGTTACATAGTTACATAGTTAGTCAGGTTGAAAAAAGACACAAGTCCATCCAGTTCAACCCTAAAAAAATAAATAAAAAAAAAATATCATACAATCCCATATACCCAATTCTATACCCACAGTTGATCCAGAGGAAGGCAAAAAACCCCAGCAGAGCATGATCCAATTTGCTACAGTGGGGAAAAAATTCCTTCCTGATCCCCCGAGAGGCAATCGGATTTACCCTGGATCAATTTTACCTATAAATGTTAGTACCCAGTTATATTATGTACATTTAGGAAAGTATCCAGGCCTTTCTTAAAGCAATCTACTGAGCTGGCCACAACCACCTCTGGAGGGAGTCTGTTCCACATTTTCACAGCTCTTACTGTGAAGAAATCTTTCCGTATTTGGAGATTAAATCTTTTTTCCTCCAGACGTAAAGAGTGCCCCCTTGTCTTTTGTGTTGACCGTAAAGTGAATAACTCAACACCAAGTTCACTATATGGACCTCTTAAATATTTGTACATTTTGATCATATCCCCCTTATTCTCCTCTTCACAAGAGTGAATAAATTCAGTTCCTCTAATCTTTCCTCATAGCTGAGCTCCTCCATGCCTCTTATCAGTTTGGTTGCCCTTCTCTGCACTTTCTCCAGTTCCCAGATATCCTTTTTGAGAACTGGTTTCCAAAACTGAACTGCATATTCCAGATGAGATCTTACTAATGATTTGTACAGGGGCAAAATGATATCTCTCTCTGGAGTCCATATATCTCTTAATACAAGAAAGGACTTTGCTCGCTTTGGAAACCGCAGCTTGCCAGTGCATGCCATTATTGAGCTTATGATCTACCAAAACCCCCAGATCCCTCTCCACTACGGATCTCCTCAGTTGTACTCCCCCTAGTATGTATGATGCTTGCCTATTCTTATCCCCCAAGTCCATAACTTTACATTTATCAACATTAAACCTCATCTGCCACATAGTTACCCAATTAGATGGTCCTATTACAAAACACCTCTGAGAGTCTCTGCCTATGATGAGAGGGGTGTGTGCCTTTCCTCCAATCAACAATGTTAGCTGTCTTGGCTGTATGCCCAGACATCACACTCTGTGTTAACCAGGAAGAGAAAATCTCCTAACACGATCTCAATTTGCTAAACAGTATATAAATGTGAAGACAGCAGATATACATGTAAAAATTATGTAGGGAGATTTGGTTCATCCCTGTGTATCATCTGTGGCTGTTTTCTTCACTGGGTGTATGGAGGGTTTACATCCACTTTAAAATATTGCGCTAATATCCTGTGACATAAAAATCTGGAACAACCAACATTTTATTCTTTAGGGTCTCTGCTTTCAGAAATTATTGGGGATTTGAAGTCCTAAATTCTTTTAAGTCCTTTTTTTAGGCTTAAAATGATTTCTTAAATGTATGCAAAAAAGAAAAGGCCCAGGCAGTGAAAGGGTTAAACTTTACGTCTATGCACTGTTTTATTGATTACGCCAGCTCTATCCCTTTCCATGTGTTTCAAGTTTTTCATTCTTTATTGTAGGTACAAGAATGTTTGCAGCCTCCACTTCATATTCATAAATGCAAGGTTAATAATGTTATGGACACAGCCATTGTTCTGTTGTTGATCTCAGACATATGACAGGGGACCTGCCGTATTATATCTGTTTCCAAACAGCTGGCTTCTCCTGGGTTTACTTTGATTTCTTCGCTAAGATTTGCTCTGTACAAAGCAACTTCTCTGGCAGCATCTTTTATCTTCATTACGCCGATGCCAACAGAACCTCCCTGTTGCATCAAGTCACCATTCTGTTTACCCAAACCCTGGACTCTGCCTGTTTACCTTTTAGATCCTGCCTGTACAAAGAATCTCTGAAGCATCGGTAACATAATGTAAAAATGCAGCCTGCGGGTTTTTAACTTAGCAGTCCAAACAAATGTTACGAGTGTTGTTGCCTTCTTGCATAAGGATAATAACATCAAAGGTAACTACGTCAATTATGTATTAAAGAATTGCCAGACACTACCACAATTGCTGATTAAAACATAGGTCTCTATTTTGCGCATAAGCAGATATCTAAATCACTGGAATTTTGATCAAAGCTGCCAGTTTCACGCTTTCCGTTGAGCAGGTCCACAAGTACATCTGGAAAGTTACCTGTGACTTCCGGGTACCCTTCCATCTCTAGTAACAACAGAAGCCCTGAGGTAGCTTTCTATAACCACTTGCCTACTGGGCACTTAAACTAGCTTGCTGCCCAGACCAATTTTCAGCTTTCAGCGCTGTCACACTGATATGCGGCACTGATAGGCTGCACTGATAAGCACTGATAAGGAGGCACTAATGGACACTGATAGGTGGCTCTGATAAGCACTAATGAGGCGGCACTGATAGGTGGCACTGATAGGTGGACCTGATGGGTGGCACTGATGATTGGCACTGATGGGCACTGATAGGTGATACTGAAAGGCACTGATAGGTGGCACTAATAAGCAGCACTGATAGGTGGTACTGATGGCCACTGGTAGGTGACACTGATAGGCAGAACCTATCTGTGGCACTGATGATGAGGCACTGATGGGCATTGGCTGGCAGCACTGGTGGGCATTGATGGGTGACACTGGTGGGCAAAGGTAGGTGGCACTGTGGGCACTGGTAGGTGGCACGGCGGGCACTGGTGAGTAGTGATAGGGGGCACTGGCAGGTGGTACTGGTGGGCACAGATGAGGCAGCCGCGGCTCTCTGTGTGAGGGACAAATGTTCCTTTGACAGAAGCCGGTAATTGGATTATTTTTTTTCCCTCACGCTGACAGCTGATCACAGGGTAAGGGGCCAGCAATTAAGGCCCACGCTGTAGCCATCTTTCGGCTATAGCACGGGCGGCAAGTAGATAAGCAGCATGTCAGACATACTGTAGCAAACAGCAGACAATGACAGTGGTAGGGGCTGCAAATATTAAAGTAGAACTTCCATGACCCTCCATTTCTTTTCAGTTTATTTTTGACAGGCTTTTTTAAACTATTCCTAATTTGAGGTAGGGAGCATTCTCATGGAAGATCCACTTTAAAGAGTCCCTGCTGTCAGACCATTCCTTTCAAAAACAATCTTCCACCTACAGTATGAAAAAAAAGTTTTGAGACAAGTTTTGTAACATGCCAACAGATTCTGTGTACATCGGGAGCTGTGCAACTGGTGCTATTCTGACCATGTGCGTTACTATGTCTGCATTTTCATCATAGACAGCAAGTTAGAACAAAGAGCAAACGTGAAATTTTGCGTGAAACAAATCTGCCACAGAGATGTTTGACATGATTTGGCAAGTTTACGGCGATGCGGCAATGAGACGTTCGAGGTGTTTTGAGTGGCACGTGCAATTGCTCTCCGATAACTATCATGCACAAGTTGCTGAATGGTTTCAGCATTTTTGAGGGTTGAGCTTGTTGAAGGTCTTCCTGATCTTTCATCGTCTTTCAGTGACGCTCTTGAAGCGCATGCCACTCAAAACACCTCGAATGACACATTTCAGCATTGCCGTTGTTGTCATCATTGACATCATTGCTATACATGATGAAAAAGCAGACGTGGTTGGTGCTCCCTGTGATTGTACGTGCAGCATTGTGCTACCATCTGTTGGCGTTTTACAAAACTAGTCTCAAAACTTTTGATACCACATTGTATTTTTACCTGTAAAAGCCACCATTGTGTAGACATCCAAAAACCCTGAGACTGCTGCTGCACCCTGCCATCTTGGATGTGATGTAGGTAGCCCCAGCAGACTAAGAGCTGTCACTCAACTGACACTTTATCGTGTTTCCTGTCACTCGTCTCTCGGCAGCTAAATACAAGTTTATGTAAGGAGGTGAGGAGAGTGACTGAGGAACTGGCTAGTGTGAGGACAGCGTTGGAAGTTGTTCGCCAATATGCGGAACAAGGATCATTGTCAGTTGGCTGCGTGTGCTTGTACACTCATTCCCAAGGACATGCTCATTCACCAGTGCAGGCCACATGAACATGTGCATGTACAGGCATAAGGACACGCAAGTTGAATTCCAATCTTGGCACCAGATGGCCTATTTATGGAACAGAGTTGGGCTATGAGGTTGCTGGGTGGTCTTCAGCTGTTGCCCTGTAACTGGAACCCTGATCCTGTTACTGAGATCTCTTTTCTGTTGCTGACCCGGCCTCCCCTTGGACTTGTTTCTACTCTGCCATCTTACTGCTGACCTCAGCTAGTTCCTTGACTATGTTTATCTCTGCTGATTTCTGGTTTGACTTCTGCTAGTTCCTGACTACAGCTTGTGTCTGCTGATCCTTGGTTTGACCTTGGCTAGTTCCTGACTACAACTTTCCTCTGCAGACCTTCTGGTGAGACCTCGACTTGTCTCCTGATCGTGACCCTGACTGCTACCCTGCCTGCTGTCTGCTGTCTGCTGTCTGTCTCATCAGCTATCGAATCTCTGCCTGTCCACAACACACTTCAAGCCTGTTGTGTGTTTCACTCTCCCAGCAAGCTACCTTCTTGTCAATCTGCACAAGCACCTTACAGCCAAGCCAGAAGGGAGATTCTATGAAGTAGACTCCAGGCAACCATGCCACTCTGTGCCCCCCCCCCCACACTCTATATGGTCCACTCCAGGGTGTCTGGACCAGAGGTGTAAGGGAAGCCCTCTAGTCATCTTGGCCTCTAGCCATGATAGCCAGTACGGACATAATTAACCATAATAATGACCATCTGCCTGCAATGTATTGTGGACGGGTGACCTGTGCAGGCAAAGTGACGTACCTTGCTGCCTGCTTCTGGGTTTAAGGCGCACACATGTGTGCCCCCCTCGCTGACCCCCGCTGTGCTTGTACATAGCAGGAGTCTGTCAGCAAGTCCCAGCCATGAATCATTGCTGATCAGGTTGGCCAATCACAGCCTGGAGCCCTGTGTTGACAATCTGTTAGTAAAAGCAGCACATAATACACACATTACACATTGTTAGGCACACATTTAACCCCTTGATTGCCCAAGATGTTTACCCCTTCCCAGTCAGCGTCATTAGTATAGTGACATACAAAATCATACTTGGGGAGGCACACCCTAAAATGCGTTTACATTCAAGATGGTGCTGCTATAAGACCCGTTAGACCCATTAGTACAGTGACAGTACATAGTATTAGCACTGATCACTGTACAGCGGCAGTTAGCCAGTTCCCCCTAGCATCAGTTAGTGTCAGATTTCCCACCGCACAGTATCAATCCCAAGTCGCTGATCACTGCTATTACTAGTATATAAGAAAAAAAAAATCCCAATATATATACCATAGTTTGTAGGCGCTATAACTTTCATGCAAACCAATCAATATACACTTATTGGATTTTTTTTACTATTAAAGACATGTAGCATGAAAAAAATGTACGAGAAAAATGGCAATTAAAAATTTAGAACATGCTCTATTTTTTCTCGTTGTTTTTCTCGTCTTGAAAAACGGCCGTGTGTACGCTTTAATGACGGGAAAAAAACGTGCATGCTCAGAAGCAAGTTATGAGACGGGAGCGCTCGTTCTGGTAAAACTAGCGTTCGTAATGGAGATAGCACATTCGTCATGCTGTAAAGGACTGAAAAGCGCGAATCGGCTAACACCAAACTTTTACTAACACGCGATAACACGAAATCAGCAAAAGCAGCCCAAAGGGTGGCGCCATCCGAATGGAACTTCCCCTTTATAGTGCCGTCGTACGTGTTGTCGTACGTGTTGTACGTCACCGCACTTTGCTCGAGCATTTTTTTTCACGATAGTGTGCATGCAAGGCAGGCTTGAGAAGAATCACGTTAAGAAAAACGTTGTTTTTTTCAATGACATTAAAAACGGTCGAGTTTATGCGGCATAAGAAAAGAGAGAGAGATATGACTTTACAAAGAGGGAGGGGGCTGTGCTACTTGGATATTTGTATTTAAGACACCCACATGTGATACTTTCTGTCTTATGATTTGTCCTTGTAGGCAGGCATTTCAGGATGTTCAATTATCTAAGTATTTCTTTTTAGATGCAGCTTCCCCCCCCCCCCCAAGGTCTTTCCAAACCAGTTCTAGACTCTGACAAACAAGGCCCATAACTGGGTCTTCTACTGAGTCTTCTACTGAGTGCCAGAGGTCTCCTTTGCATCCCTTTGTTGAACTTTCAGTTGCAAGATATTTTTTAATCAAGTGCATCCATTCTTTTTATTAGTAATGTATTATCTCCCCCACAATTCTTTATCTTATATTACTTAGTGAATTCGATATTCTAGCATTTTCATTACTGGATTTGCTAGGTATCACTGTTTACCTATACTTTACAAGTCAGATTCTTCTTTCACTTAATAGATTGTTGCTCAATGGCAGACAATGAGATTTTACATCCTATGCATTCTTCTAGAGCTCATAAAGTCTAGCTACTTTTTAATTAACTTATGTTTTAATGGAATATGATAGATTTGAAGTTCATTCATGCCATCATATTTATGAAAATTACAGATATGATTGTTCAAGGTTCATTCATTATTGTAGTTTCTGATCCAATGAGTGTTTCCTTTTATGTAAAATCTATCATAAAAATAATACACAAAACTGGCGCAGGTATAAGTGCATGCACCTAGAGGTGCACCTACCTGTAACAGCTTTCCAAACCTTCCTGACATAGCCAAATCCCAGGAATCCCAGATTGTTTAGACCCTTCTTATGTCATCAGAAGCCAGCTGTCTCTTCTGGGATCTTGCAGCTGGCCCCCAGTAACGCGATACCAGTTCCACCTCCCAGCTACTGTCTGTTCCTGCTCCTGCAGCCTCCTGGGATATCCCCATGACATATATACAGGAACAGGGACATGTCATTCGTGCCTAGATGGGAATGGGGGCAAAGGGTGAGCATGAGTAAAAAATAACACAAAATAAAACATCAGACATTACAATGTGTCTTTAGCTGAACCCTTCCCTTGTAACATATACCCAAATCTTTCTTTTGGTGCAAGGGTAAGATTCCAGACTCTTCAATGACCCCATCCTCAACTGCCCACGCCACTGACTAATTTACATCCAGACAACTATAGAGCTTTCTCTGTGCCCTAAAACCACAGTTACCCCTTATATTTGAACTGTTTGCCCTTGTAGCATGCCACTCATACAGAGAACCACCTTCATATGAGATTTCTCACTAAGGGCTGTTTTGGGGAGGGATTTCTTGAGGAAGACCTCCCTATATGACAGAATGAGAGGGGTACTGTCAGGACCCAGATCTAAACCTAGGACCTCTGTTATGTCTGAGCTTTCTAAGATGCTGGACAGTTCCCCTGTCTGATCCCTTGGACACGGTTGCCTTGTCTCTTGTTTCTGGTGAACCTTGAACTATTTGCTCCTGCCATGAACTTTCTGATTTAAGACATGTACTTTCTGTTTGACATATTATTGTGCTCTCTCCACCGGCAGCTGTCCTTATTTTCACTACCACCTGACTTGTTCCTCAACTACACTTCCTCTTAATCCCAACTTTCAACCACTTGTTACTGACCTTTGGCATGCATACTGACTATGCTTCGGCTTGATCTCGACCTGCTACCGGACCCCGGCTTGCTCACATCCTGGTGGTGTGATCCTGAGGACCATGAATGTGCACTAGCATGCAGCAAAACCCATCTACACCATCAGGAGCTCTGGTGAAGGCCAGTTAGTGCTTAGACCCCATGCCTAAGGTGAACCCGCATCATCTGTTGGGGTGAGCTACTTGTGTACTTATCCTGCTGGTCAGTGGGAACCTCTCTACTGCTATAGCTACTGGTCTCCAAGCCTGACCCCTGACCATGACAGATACTTGGGAGATCCTTGCTCAGATGATAATTAGAAAAAATTCTTTATACTCACGCATACATTATCTATGTCCTGCTATCTACAAAGAAATAACTACAAACTTTTATATCTATGGTAGCAAACTCTTTTAGAAAGTACCCATATTTATCCATTAATTGCATAACTACTACTGAAGATTTTCTGATGCAATTAGCAACTACCTTCACATTTTAAAGTAGGGGGGGGGGGGGAGGATGTGGGACTTTTAATGAAGCATGTCGTTGTGAAATAAAAAGGGAAAGGGAACATTGATTAAAAATGTATATTTAATTATATGCCATATACCCCTAGGGGTTCCCAATTTTTAGAGTTTATATAATATACATCATACCCCTGATGATTGGTAGAAGCCAAGAAACGCGTCGGGTTTTCAACTCATGATGTCCAGCCCAGTTTTTCTGTATTATTTGGTTGTTAGTCTATGATGTTCAGCTCAGCCTTTGTCTTTTTAATCATGAATTTTTATTATATTTATTTGCTTTTGTGTACTGATCTTGTAACTTCTCTATTTATGTGTATACTGATTGTTTCAACTATGTCCTTTGAATATTAGCTGAACATTTAATACCATGATTATCCTGTAAATCATGTATGATTGCCTATAATTTATTATGGTATACAAATGAATTTTTTTGCTTTTTCATAATATGGACAACCCCTAGGGGTATATGGCATATAATTAAATATACATTTTTAATCAATGTTCCCTTTCCCTTTTTATTTCACAACGACATGCTTCATTTAAAGTCCCACATCCCCCCCCCCTACTTTATACGTTTATGCAGGGATGGAAGCATGCCCTTGTTTCCCTTGAGTGCGTCGGGTCATTTTCTATTTTTGAGTACCTTCACATTTTGTTGGACAGCCCGAAAATTTCTACTTTTCAGTAAAACGTTTTTATCACAATGCTTTTATCTCCAATGTCCAGCCTTCCACCAATGTCACCCTCTTGTCCATGATTCCAAGGCCTCTATCCATAATCAAGACATTTATTCTGCATCATTGCCTTCTGCCTACCAGAATGGCGATCTCAAGACACTGGAAATCAACGTATGCTAAATACGCACAAATCCTAGCAAAATGGGTACAAATCCTGACTGAGTTCAATGTAATAGAGGCCCTGGTGGTATCCAACCAAAATAGGTAGACCCTGAAGACATGGTCCTGTGGTTTGCCCACAGAAACTCCCATATATTCAAACTTGTAGCCCAGCATTACCCAAAGACACATTTTTGCTACTGTAGGGTCCCATCTAGACGTACTGTTCCTCTATCACATCTAATACAAAATATGTATACTTAATGATAATTATGCTTTATTTCTACTGTTGGTTGCAAGAATGCATTTTTACACATACAACATAAGAACAACCATCTGCTACATGGAATTAAATCTCACCACTCTCTTTCTCCACTTTACCCATTTTTTTCAAATCTGTATACATGTGATGTTAAGTATCACCAATGTAACACATAAAAAACTGTAATAAAAAGAGAATAAACAAAAAAACCTTCTGCTATCCAGTGGTTCCCTTATAAAAAAAAGTCACTGCATCTCTCCTTCTGAATGCAAAGTCCCCGCAGGGACCAATAATTTGTGAACAAGTGCCTGCTCATGCACACAAATATATATAAGAATATGCGCAATCATAACCATAGCAGAATATAGCAGAATATTTTACAGAGCTTTCTATCGCTTGCAGTGTAGAGTTCCAAACCAATAGATCTCTGCTAGAATGTCCATTTTCTCTAAATAAAAATTGTGCATCTGTATTCAAATACGGTTTGATTCTGCCTCAGCGTTTAAACAATGTACATTTCACCTTGTGTCACAGTGGTTTAGCTTCAAATTGATTGCATGGTTTAGATATACTGTAAGAATGAAGTCTTGTTTTTCTGTTCTCTAGCAAATTTCACAGAGCAGAAGAGAAGCCAAGATGCAGACTGTGCGCATCAATATATAGTGCATACAGACATATTTTTTATTTTATTTATTTATGGAGAGGATAAAATATACACTATATGGCCAAAGTACAGAATGTGGAATATCCCTCCAAATGATTAAGTTCAAGGGTTCCAATGAAGGATATTATTAAAGCTAAAGCTTACAATATAAAGGCAATTTAGACAGTTGTAGGCTTCCAATCTTGTGGTAACAGTTTAGGGAAGACCATTTTCTGTTCCAACATGACTGCACCCCTGTGTACAAGTGAGCTCCATAAGACAAGGCTGGTTTGTCAAGGTTGATGCATAGGAACAGAGGAGCCATGATTATAGAACACCTTTAGCATGAACTGGAACACTGATTGTAAGCCTTGTCTAAAACCAGTACCAGAAATTCCAAATTCTCTTTTGGCTGAATGGGCACAAATACTCACAAGCACATTCCACAATTTTATGGAAAGTGGAGAATGTTAAAAAAAATACATTTGTTGGTGGGGGTCAATATAAATGTGCATGGTTTTGGAATGGAATGTCTAACAACAAGCCTTTATAAGTGTGATGGTCAAGTGTTCACAATCCTTTGGCCATATAGAGTACTTACTTGACTGAGCAGATTTTGAAACTGCATACTGACCTGTGTAGCGGGGTCTCCTTTAAGGCCCCGGGACTACGTTACCCAGAACCCCGTTTGGCACCCAGAGTGCAATTGGCCACCGCAGAGACTAATGGGAGGGGCTATTTAAGAAGGAGGCGAGGCGGAGCTCGCTCTCTTTGGACACCGCGCTGCAAGCAACAGTTTCTTCCTGTGCGGATCTGCTGCAGTGCAAGGCCTGAAGCCTGGGGCCTTGCGCAACTTCCGAAGAGCCTTCCACCCCACTGTGGAGCCTGGGTGGCACCAGACTTGTCAAGTGAGGACATCAGTTGGATCGGGGACCCGATCGTTGCAGACGCTGTGTGCGGAGACACAGCGGGTGGAAGTCCCGGACTGGAATCGCGTCCGGAGTGGTGAGCGAGCACTTGCTCAAGCCAATAGACTGTACCGTGTTTAGGCCTATAGACTGCCTTGGCCCACCTATCGTTTGTTTGTTGTTCCATTAAGAGACCAGTAGCAGGACAGAGTTAAAGGGTCTCCAGTATAGTGTTCCTTGGGACTGCCTACTTGTGGATTACAAATACTATTTCATCAAGTGCACCACCGAAAGTTTGCATGCAAAGAAATACTAAGTGAAAAGACTGAGATTTCTTCTATGTCAGGCCTGACCAGGGAGGGGAGATAGAATATTGTTTAGTGCGCCACAGGGCGCGTACACCATAATAGCTGCGCGCGGTGGGTTACCGCGCTGGGCCATTGTTGTGTGCTACACCTATTGCTACAGGGCTCTGTAAGCAAGTTGCATGTGTTCTGTTCTGCCTATGCCTTTTGATATAAAAGTAAAACTATTATATTTGATCTCTCGCCTCAGTGTGTTGTCTTACTACAAAGAGATTACTCCTTGCAATACTGTTGATTGTGATAAGTATAATCCCTAGACTAGCTGTGCCAGAGTGGGTTCGAGTAAGATTGCCGGGGGTTGGCGGTGCTGTATACAGGGCCCGAAATCAAACCAGCGGCTCTCTTAACTGGGGGTAGCGCTACACCTGGAAGCACTGATGGTGCTACTACCTCAGAAAACACTACCCAAAGATATAACATAGTAGTTGCCAGGGTGTAGATCATGTCCATGGAACCCCAACAATAATTCTAAATAAACATGCTCGGCAGACAAAAATGCTGTCATTCCTCCCTGTAATAAGTAGCATCACCAGTGTCTGCACTACCATTCATTCATTTCTTCTCCTCTTATCTATTACAAATAAAAATTGTTGGAGTTGAATTGCCATCACTGAAACCTTTGGCACCCAACGCAACCCCCTTCTGCTAGGATCAACTAAGGCCTCTTGCACACTGAAGCTTGAAAAGCTCAGTACAGCTTATTTTTTTACTGAGCTAAAATACAGCCCATTCATTGTAATGTGTCTATGTGCACAGGTTCATAAACAAGTGCTGTGTATTCTTCAGTAGAAAAAAGAAATAGTGTGCAAACGTCCATTAATATATTGGGAATAAGTTTGTGCGCATTATTGCGTGAATGCATATGTATGAAAATGCACATAAATCCATATAAAAAATAGATGCTCAAACAGGAGTATCATGTGCAAGAGGCCTAATGCAGAACATTATCTTTAATGTAATTTCTGCCTGTGCCACCTGCTGTAGAGGCACAAGTCTATTGTGTCTTATAGTAAATGAATAATAAACTGAATTATGACTCTATGGGGTCAATTCTCTAAGAGTTAAATAACAGCCCAAAAAATGCACTAAAACAACGCTTACGGTAAATCCGTTGTGGAACTGGAATTCACTAAGAAGTTTGCGTTAAATACAGAATTCGATATTTGTTCGATTTAGCGGTAATTACCGCATTTATTAATGCAGTAATTTACCGCATTGAGCTGGTTGCTAAGGAGCGAGCCAGGAAGCTGGTCGCTGCATCCTTACCAACAGATGACTCAGCATGCACCGGTCTGTGACATCACAAGGGGGTCGGTGCCACCAGGTGGCCCCGCCCTTACCTGTATAAGAACTGGCAAACGGCGGAGGAGGCATTCGCTGGCCAGACTTCCTCACAAGCGGAGCTCTTTTTTTTTTTTTGGGTTCCAGCGGTGCGTGGGCGTTGTGATTGACGATGGATTTACATCGGGGAACACTGTTTTTTATTTTTTAATAAAGAAATTGTCAAAAACTGTCTGTGTTTTTATTACTTTTTGACACTTTTTTGGTGAATGGGTAGGGGTACAATGTACCCCATACCCATTTACATGGGGGGGACGGGATCTGGGGATCCAGATTCCGATAAGCCCCCTGCCCCTGCCCACTGGCCAGGGTTGTGGGGATGAGGCCCTTGTCCCCATAAACATGGTGACAAGGTGCTCTGTGGTAGGGGGGTTGGGGGGCAGAGCCTGGTATGGTTCAGGAGGGGGGTGCTCGCTCGTCGCCCCCCCTTTCCTCACCTGCCAGGCTGCATGCTCGGATAAGGGGGGAACGCCGTATTTTTCTTTACACTTTGGCATGGGTTTCTCCTTAAGAACCATACCAGACCCAAAGGGCCTGGTATGCATGGGGGGGGGGGACCCCTCGCTGTTTTTTTCCATCATTTTTGATTGTTGGCATGCTTTTTTTACATTCAGCGGAGTCATCTGTTGTTAAAGACGTGGTAGCCGGCTTCCTGGCCTGCTCCTTAGCAACCAGCTGTTTGTCAAAAAACAGCATGCCAACCCCCCCCCCCCTTACCCCCACACAGTTTTTTGACAAATACTGCATGTGATACTGCCAGCAAAACCCTGGTGGTAAATATTGCATGTCTTTTTTACTCTTTGGTCCGTTTGTGAATTGGACTTAAGAGATTTTGTAAGGGTATTTACCAGCACATTTTTCATTTTGCAAAAAATACTGCATAATCGTTTTTTATGACTTGGACTTAATTTGCCGCATGCAATAATTTATGCAAATGAGTTATGTGATTGTAATATCGCATGCGGAATTTACCCCTATGTTATATACACTTACCAAAATCTCAAACATTAAGCAAGAGTTATCTAAAATGTATAATCAACATTAACATCCTTTAATCCTACAGTACATGCTTTTTTAAAGTGCTCAGTCTATGGACATCAAACTATTTAACAAGCAGTACAGGAGCTTTAAATCAAGCCAATCTGCTCTTTTTTCACTCTCGCACAATGCTGAGTTTCGAGAGAACACGGACTGTGCAAGCCTAGGTAGGAAATAAAGCCAAGTGCTCGTTCATGAGTTTCTGGGGCCAGGCTTACAACGCTCAGTAAGTCCTGCCATCTGTAGAACAGAGAAGGGAGGGTAGTTAAATGAGAAATTGCATTACATATTAATGTACTAAGGATGCAGTAATTCTTGGGGATATTTTTGGCAATGTTCAGTAAAAGTAAACTGACCTTTTAACGTTTCACTCATTCATCCATTCCTAGTATTAATACATTAGGAACAATCAGATCATTAGCATAGTTGCCAACATTCTAAAAAATGTTAGGGCACTTTTTTATTGGAAGGAGGAGTATTATTTTAATTAGAGGTGAGCCATTCATTTGTAGGCATGGTCTATCAGGATTTAAAAAATGTGCCACAGTGAAAAGTGGATGTAGTTTAAATTACACTAAATATTGGGTGTGGCTTAAAGGAGGTGTGGTTAGAGTCTGAGATGACTTACATATTGGAAAATGTGGTAAAATATAGGAAATGTATGTAGGGCTGGGGGTAGGGTGGATGGAAAAGAGGGGGAGTTAGCAGAGTTGGGGTGGGAATGGAGAAAGTGTGGGGGTGAGAAGAGTTGAGGGGGGAGTTGAGCAGAGTTGGGGATTGGGGTGGTGAGCAGAGTTGGAGGGGAGTGAGAAGAATTGGTGATGATAGAGAATAGGCTTGTTGAGAGGTTAGTGAAGGAGGGGGTTATGAGCAGAGCTGGACTGTTCCGGGCTGCATAGGACAGTCATCAGACAGCTTTCTATAGGACTCATGGCTGTAAGCTTTTCTGGTGGCAGGCATAGGTACCTGCCTCGGGTGTCTCTCCCTGTTCATCACCGCGCCGCACCCCGTCTCTTTTGTAACCCAGCAATATGCTTCCTTGATCAGCTTCCCTTCAGAAGGCAGGCTGGGCATGATCTCAGAGGCCAGCCACACTCCTTCCTGTGTCCCAGCCAATCAGACACTGCAAGCCTCATAGGCTCTGCCTCCTGGGTGGTGTTCAGTCCAAGTGACTTGCAATGACAGTATCTAATCGAAGCTGCTGGGGGAAGAGTTAGGGGGAGGGATGGACCAGCAAACAATGTTCTGCTGCTCTGTAGCTTGGCACCCCACCCAGCAGCACCTGAGCTTTGACTTCACTCACTAGCACGGCTGTCCTTGACAGAGGTCGAATTTCGGGATTCTGCCCAGGACAGGCTCAGACCGGGATATCGGTCTGATTTCTGTGACTGTCCCGGGCAAACCCTGACTGTTGGCAAGTATGCATTAGCCCAAGCTCTGAACAAAATGCATGTCAGACCTCTGCAGTGAGACTACTGCTTCAACACACAGTGTAATGCCGCGTACACACGACCGCTTTTCTCGACGAGAAAAACTGCATTTTTTTTTTCGCCGAGAAAAACGATCGTCTGTGGGCTTTATGTCGTTTTTCTCGTCGAGAAAAACGGCATAAAAAACGACGAGAAAAATTAGAACATGTTCTAAATTTTCTCATCGTTTTTTCCATCATTTTTTTCCGCGGCAGTTTTCCCATAGGGAGACACTGCCGCGGAGCCCACAGACGGTCGTTTTTCTCGTCAAGAGAAAAAATGACGGGAAAAACGACCGTGTGTAGGGAACCCTTGGAACCGAAGCGGTTCCCTCGTTTTTCCTGTCATTATTCACGGCGGTTTTTTAACCGCCGTGAATAATGATCGTGTGTACCCGGCATTAGGGTACTTCTCTGCAGCATTCTGGCAGGGGACATGCTTTTTTACTAAGTCTGTGACTGCTTTCCAAAGAAAATGAACTGTAAGGCATTCCAAATCTTTTGTTTTGACATGAATTTAGCTAAAACTGAATGTTCAGTTGGGCTTAAATGCAGTTTATATTTTTTAACTTCCCCTTGTTCTTGAAATAATTTTTGCATTAAAAATTATCATCACTAGACAACTACAGCTAAATTCACAGAGCCAACATTTGCTCTGCCCTGAAGCTTTTCAAACAACAGCTCATAAAATAAAATAAGCCTTCTCGATGGCACCTTGAAATGTGTATAATTACCTTGCAGTTTAGTAGGGGAGGTGCAGGGAAGGGTTGTTGTGTCATGGCTCAACAATCATTTTTGAGTTGCGATGCTTTTTCAATTAAGAAATGCAAATGCATTTAATGATTTGCTCAGCTGTCTTTAAAAAGGTCAAAGGAAACTTTTATTGCTGTTTACAGGAAATACATTTTTGTACATTTTGTACTGTCATTTCCATAATGGATCTTCTAAGCAGCATTTTCACAGTCTGCTCTGTATGTCCTTTTCCTCAATTTTATTACTGAATGCGCAATGCTTTCTCCTTTGCGTTCTTTATGTGCATCACATTTAATGGCTTAACTCCATTTCCTATACTTTTCTTTTAGAAGCTTTTAGCAAGCTCAAGTGATTCTGTGTCTGCTGCACTTCGAAGGTTGGGAAGTAAAAGGTTCATATTAGTGTAGCATTACCCCCGTAGGAGCTGCTGGTTTAATTTTGGGCCTTGCACGTTACCTCACTGTTCCATGCGTTTGTCTCAGGGGTTCTCCTTGAAGAGTTGTCCAGAAGAAAGTTCGCCCCAACACAAAGTCTCTTTCAAGGGGTTTATTGATTAAAGTTCCAACAGAGGGGGGGGGGTGAAGGGATGGGGAGGACTCAGGTACCTCTCTTGCGGATCACAGGTATTTTCTTAGGTCCAGAGGAACCACTGTCTCCACGCTGGACTCAGCAACCACCGGATAGGCCCACTATCACTGGCCTAGCAAACGGTGCGTAGCTCGATCACAGATAGTCTCTGCCACAGACTTGTGAAAATAGAATTTGCTCTGTTGTCTCTGCCACAGACTTGTGCAACCACTCACTGGGTTACCTTCTGATAAAAAGAAGACAGCTCTCAGTGCCAGGATCTTTCAGCCTTTCCGGTGACACTGTGAGGTAGATTTTGATCCGGATACATCCTCCAATTGAGTCCTCAATTGCTCGGTCCCTTCCCACAGACACAGGATCATCCCCAGATCAGTAGGCCCCAGCAACTCCTGGGCCTACATCTCAGCAACGGAGCCTCAGGCCAACGTGGCCCCGAGGCGGAAACTGCCAGCACATCCCTGAGGCCATGAGGGCCCTCAGGTCGGGATCGGGAGGTGCCCACTACCAACGAACGACCGACAAAATGGTGTCTGTCCCTTAAGTACCCTCTCCCAGAATGGACAGCGAGTTGCTCACGCCCCCTGGGCTGCTTCTGGGAAAGAGATAATTTGAACACAATCCTTCTGAGCCAAACTATTGCTCAGACAACTATAATTTTAAAACATAGCGCCCACTTATTGGGAGCAGGGTGCTACATTAGCATACCATTCAATTTATCATTAAAATAATTATCAAAGAGGAAAACACAAAAATGTGGATCTCCGTAGCTGTCCGTGCATATGTTAATGGAGACAAAAGTCTGATAAGGAGACCCAGAGATACTGTATCTGTTCACAGTAAGCTTGAAACTAAAAAAGATTAAAGTGGTTGTAAAGGCTGAAGGTTTTTTACCTTCATGAACCTTCAGTGTCCAGCTGCCCCCTCAGCTTCCCTAATACTTACCTAAGTCAGATCCAAAACCAACGACTTAAACGAGAGCAGGTGTTGTGTCAAATTCTCCAAACGGTCAGAAACTCCAACCACTTAATTTCCGGTTTGTTTAAACTAGCAGTAATTGGAGTTTTTGACAAATTGGTGGTTTGACACAACACCGGCAACCAAATTTAGTCCGGTGCAGAATATTATGAGCAGAGATTCTTACTCCGCTCCGATACTAGCCAACAAAATGGCCACCTCCGAGGCGGTGACAAGTTTGTCATCGTTAGCCGCTGTGCTGTCAAAACAGCTCAATCTTCCTGTACCGGACTCTATTCGGTTGTCGGTGTTGTGTCCAACCACCAATTTGTTATAATCTCCAATTACTAAGGTCTTAAATAAACCGGAAGTGACGTGGTTGGAGTTTCTGATGGGTTGGAGAAATTGACAAAACACTGTCTCTCCCAGGACTCTCACTCCTGATTGGCTGAGATGCATCAACAGGAGCTGAGACATGTTCTGTGTGTCTTAAGTTTCAAAACCATTACACAGAGCAGGTAAGTACGACATTTTTTTTTAGTTTTTTTTTGTTTTCCTTTACAAGCACCTTAAAATGGTTGTATAGTCAATTTTTTTACTTTTACCTACAGGTAAGCCTATAATAAGGCTTACCTGTAGGTAAAAAGAATATCTCCTAAACCTGTACGGTTTAGGAGATATTCCCCTTGCAATGTGCCGCTGACTTCAGCGGCGCATGCGCATCAGGGATTCTCGGCTGAAAGCCCAGCATACAGCGGACCTTGCAGGGAAAGAAGTGTCCCGCGTGCATGCGCGGGAGTGACGACATCGCGGCTCCAGCCACTCACAACTCTGGAGCTGCGATACCCGGAAGACACGCCGGGGCAACATGTCATCTCCCTCGGCGTGGACCGGCTGAGATACCGACGCCTCGCTATAAGGTAAGTATTTCATAATGAGCTAGTATGCTGTGCATACTAGCTCATTATGCCTTTTGCCTTACAGGTAGACCAAAAAAAAAAAACTGTCAGCGGGTATACAACCGCTTTAAGTAAGACCATGCCTTGTATTCTGCAGACCACATATGTGCTGTAGGATAGCATGGCATTGCACAAGCATAGCAGTTATGTGCTTCCTGGTGCTCCACAAATTTCAGTGTGAGATTTTTAATGGGCCCTGCTCACCGGTATACAGGGCGGAGGTCCCAAGATAAAGGGCAACTTCATACAATAGGTATTGGTGTACCACAAATGATTGAGGCCATCTGAATTTTTATTGCAGTGTCCGTTTTTTTTTAAACCTTTTATGTAAATCTACGTAGTCGAGATAAGGAAAAAATAAAATTTACACAAAATGAAGATAGGTACAATACCCTATTACAATAACTGGAACACTAGAAATGTATCTCTATAGTTGGTCTATGGACCTTCAAAACTACCTTCTGTTTTCAGGGGCTTACCACCCAAAGACCCATAAAGCTCCTCTTTAACAAATTGAGAAATTTGATAATTGATATTATTTATTCAAGGTACTCTTCCATCAACCCCATTCCTTTAATGCAGGGTCTCCAAACTATGGCCCTCCAGTTGTTTAGGAACTACAATTCCCATCATGCCTAGTCATGTCTGTGAATGACAATGTCTCATGAAATGTGTAGTTCCACAAGAGCTGGAGGGCCGTAGCTTGGAGATCCCTGCTTCAGGTTGGGTTCACACTATTGCAAATTGGATGTGGGTTTCCCCGCATCCATTTCACATGTCAGGAAATTGTGACCGGCTCTCAATGGAGCCGGTTCACACATCCCCGGAGAGGCTCCAATGCGCTTTGCACAGGAGTCCTGTGTGTTTTCTGGTCGGTTTCAGGTCCAAATTCAGAAAAAAATTTGGGCTGAAGTCGGGGACCTGAAACAGTGAACAGGGACGCACTGGACCCCTGCTGTGAGCCGTTCCATACTGCGGTGTGAACCCAGCCTCAATGTGATCAGTACTATCAAATTAATAAATTCCCATCCTGGGTACTACATAGAAACACAATTGTTTTAAATTATAAACTTATGCATCTCTCCACTTAGCTAACCTGTAATTCGTTTCCAGAGTCTCTTAACTTTTCTATAGTTAAATAGCGTGTGATTTAAGTTTGGTATATGGGCTTTACACTTCAAGCAGTGACAATTACTATATTCAGAGTATCTAGCTATAGAAATAAAGATCCGTTTCCACAAGTGTTTTACAAACCTTTTTATAGCCTTCCTCTATTATTCCCCTAAGTTTCTCTCCTCTGTGAAAAAAAGCCCTCAGATCCTTTACTTTTTTTAGTGGGTAAAGTGTTACTAAACCCAGGACCCTGCATTCCCTTTTTCCCACAGTACACAGAACATGGAAATGCAATTATTTTAGTAAATATAAACTGCTAAATACCTTTTCTCATCAGCAGTATATAGCAGTCTTGTGACTTTAACCAGTGTCTGGCTGATCACTGGTTAAAGCTTGTAGGAGGAGTTTTCATTATCCTCTGCCTGTCCTATGAGGGTGCATGACCCCAGACCCTCTGTCTGGACAGTGCTGATTGGCCTTGTGCTAATCACATTCACCCCCCCCCCCCCCCAAAAAAAAAAGAAGTTAGCCCTGGTATGAAGCTTGGGTTTACTCAAATAGGAAAATAATATGAATTCTTAAATTTTTGTTCTTGATATTTTCAGAAAGCATTCCAATCCTTTAAAGTGTCTCCAAAGAAGGATGTCCTAATTCTTCATTTATCAAGAGCCAGGCTAAAGCTATTTTTAATAGAGCAACGATATTGTACCATGTAATGTTTGGGAGACAAACTTCATGTAGGCGGACTGCTAGAGACCACATTCAAAGGTGTTTTTTTTTTTTATTCTTTATTTATTGGTATGCGACAGATACAATAAAACGGTAGCTTCTCAAAACATACAATCGGATGAAAAAGTTTAGCCCATGTACGGGTACATATAGTTAAAAACAACATCGCTTAAAGAGGTAGTAAACCCCGGACTTTTTTCTTTTTTTTTTTAAATATTAAACATCCAACAATGTATTGATAAGCCTAATGCCGCGTACACACGATCGTTTTTCTTCCCATTTTTTTTATTGCCGTTTTTCACATCGTTTTTTTTTCATGTTTTTTTCATGTTTCCTCTCAAGCCTGTACACACGATCATTTTAAAAAATGATGAAGTAAAGCGCAGTGACGTACAACACGTACGACGGCACTATAAAGGGGAAGTTCCGTTCTAATGACGCCACCCTTTGGGACGCTTTTGCTAATTCCGTGTTACCGCGTGTTAGTAAAAGTTTGGTGAGAGACGATTCGCGCTTTTCAGTCTTCGTGCTTTAAAGATCGTTTTGTGGAGTTCAGTTTGTGCCTGTGGGTTCGTATCTGTTTGGCAGTGCGTGTAGTCAGTTCGTATCTGTTTATTCAGTGCGGTCTGCTCTGCTCGTTCCTGTTTTTCAGCTTGTTCTTCATTGGCCTTGCTGTTCTTCCGTGCGTTCTTCTAGTTCGTTCTGTTCAGCCGACCGTTATCTAGCCATGTTGCGGCTACGTACTCGTCCGTAGAGTTCGTGCTGTAGTTGGTGCAGGGGTTCATGCTGTATCCCGACTCCATGCCATGAGCAGGGTCAGGAGGAGTTCATGGACCAAGAATTGGTTGCTCCAGCGGCACCAATTCTGTCACATGCCTTTGTTGCGGGAGATCAGGGAGAATAATCCTGATGATTTCAGGAATTTTCTCAGGATGTCTGACCCCGTATTTCAGCATCTGTTGGCTTTGGTGTCCCCCTACATTACCAGGCAGGACACCGTTATGCGTGAAGCCATCAGTGCTGAGCAGAGGCTCATTGCCACGTTGCGATACCTGCCGACTGGGAGAAGCCTGCAGGACCTTAAGTTCTCCACAGGCATATCCCCCCAGGCTCTGGGTATCATTATACCAGAGACTTGTTCTGCCATCCTTCAAGTTTTGCAGGAGGACTATATTAAGGTAAGTGTTCTTCTTAAAAACTTCACATTGTATGTATTTTTGTTTTGGATACTTTTTATTTTGCTTTATTAGCAGTCCCTAATTCACATGATTCTTAGCTGCAGGGAATGTCCCCTTTCTCCCCATGTTTTAATAGTAAAATTTTTGGGTTTGAGGCCTCGTACACACGACCGATTTTCTCGGCAAGAACCAGCAAGAAACTTGCTGGCAGAGAGGTCTTGCCGAGTAAATCGGTCGTGTGTACGCGGCTATCGGGTTTCTCGTCGAGAAAACCGACAAGAAACCTCGACGAGAAAATAGAGAACCTGCTCTCTATTTTCTCGTCGAGATTCTCCTCGGCATGTTTCTCGACGAGAAAAGTGAGTGTGTGTACATTTACCTGTCTTCCCGGAAGCCCGCGCATGTTCGAAATGAATTTGACGCATGCGCGGTAGCTTCCTAGGCATACGTAGGGTATACCAAGATGGCTGCGACGGCATCGAATGTGACGAGCGCATGCTCGTCGTAGTCGATGACGTCACCGCGTACGCTCCATTCAAAGAACCTGTGGGTTCTTTGAAACGAGCGTGTGTACACTCGGCCGGGACAAGTTTCTTGTCCAAGAATCTCGTCGAAAAAAACGACATGTTTTTTTCAACGAGAATCTCGGCCGTGTGTACGAGGCCTGAGGCCTACCTGTAAATTTGGCTTACCTAACCTCTCCAGCATGCTATCCTGGGGCCATACCTACCTTGCCTAGTCATTTCCATGTATTTTATTCTATGTTCCATCGTAGTGCTTTACCCAAAACGCAACCTAAAGATTGCCTAGGAATGTTCCTTTTTTTTTAACTTCATACAGAGTGCTACAGCCTTCATTTGTGATATTCCCAACTCATCTTCAACCCCCCCCCCCAAATTTTATTTAGTGTTTTTTTTAGGTTTGTTGTTGCTTACTAATCTTTTTTTTTTTACAGTTTCTCCCAATGTTGGACATGAATGTTTTTATGAAATCAGCTTTCAATGTTTCTGGCTCAAAGTATTAATTTATTCTTTCTTTAATTCCACAGTTCCCTTCTTCGCCACATGAATGGCAGAATGTGGCTTCCGAGTTTGCCCAGCGATGGAACTTTCCGAACTGTGGAGGAGCCATCGACGGCAAACATGTTCGGGTCATCCCACCACCCCATTCAGGATCCTTTTATTACAACTATAAGGGGTTCCACAGCATTGTGATGATGGCAGTGGTGTCGGCCACCTACGAATTCCTCTATGTGGACGTTGGCAAGAATGGCAGGATGTCTGATGGAGGAGTATTTGCCCAGACGGAGTTTGGGGAACGGCTCCTTTTGGATCTGCTGGCCTTGCCACCAGCGGAGCAGAATGTGGAGGGACTACCTTTTGTGTTTGTTGCGGATGAGGCGTTTGGCCTGGGACCCCATTTGATGAGGCCATTCCCGCAACGCACCCTCACCCCTGAGAGGAGGGTGTTCAATTATCGGCTGGCCAGAGCCAGAAGGGTGGTGGAAAATGCCTTTGGCATCATGGCCAGCTGATTTCACCTCTTCCTGACTTCCATCCACCTTGCCCCATACAAATGGAACCATGTGGTAATGACTTGCTGTGTGCTTCATAATTTCCTACGGGTGCATTCCACCAGTTATATAGCTTTGAGTGGGCCTGAGGCCTCTTTACTCAATCAAGAAACTTTAGTGGCCCTGGAACCTGGCCGTCCTGGCTTGGCCCCCCCAACCGGACGTGAGGTCCGTAACCAATATGTGGAATATTTTATGGGTAGGGGGGCCATTGAAATGCCAGAAAATGTTTAAAATTTTGTTTTCAAATAAATACATTATTTTATGGAGTAAAGATTGGTTTGGTGTTTTCATTTTATAATGTTTTATGTTTCATGTAGGTTTACCTAGTGCACTTGTATTGCCATGTGTATTTATCATTCTTAATTAGCCTTCATTGTCAGTGTAAACACAAAACATTGATTAGTTCACTCAGCACCACATTTACATAATGAAGCCACAATAATTTGGAATGTAAAAATATCTTTATTTCTTTTTTTGGTGGTAAACTTCCTTAGAAATGTGGATGTTCCCTTAATTTTTGGGGTATTAAAACGCATGACCAGCCATGCGTAAACAAACTATATTCTAAAAAATGGTGAAAAAGCTAAACATGTGCTAGTCATTAAAGGGTAAAACAACAAAAAAACCTCCAAAACTCAGCAATTTAAACGTTCTTTGGTGTAAAAACATTAGACACGCCCAAGCACAGCCATGATATTTTGGAGCCTTTCCTCCACCCGCTTGGTATTTGCCCTGATCTCTATCAAGTCTCCCTTAATTTTTTCGAGGTCACGACAGCAGACCATGATGTATTGGATCAGGATCTGGGCACTGTGATGTGTCAACTTTTTGGGGTCTTCGGCCAGAACTGCACCTAAATGTAAAAAGAAAAATGTAGGATAAAATATGTAGGCCTACATCTATTTAACATGCATGGGTCTGGTTTCTCTCTGACCTGTTGTGGTGCCACTTTCCACTTCCACAACATCACGTTCCTCTCCATCCTGGGGTTCTGGGGGTATTGTTGTAGGTGTTGCAATTATCGGCTCATCTGAGGTAGCTATTGGAATCCCTAGGGAGATTGAAATAAAAGGTATAGTTTCATTAGTAGCGACTCAATTTTTCAAAAAAAACGAAACATGATAAAATACTTTGTAAACATTCTTTTGAAGCCTGCTCCATTTTAAAATGGACCCCCAGTGCCAACCGGAACACATGATTGGATACATAGCCAAAACCATAGCATATACTTTTTAAACACAAATTTGACACATTGTAACACCCCAAAGTATCTACACAGGATCAACTGTGTGTGACACCCTCAAGCTTTTTGGCTTTAGGCCCACACTTGTACTACTGCGTTCAGATGTTTCATCAGCTGCTGAGCATTCACTCCCTTAACATTACCATGCATATCCTTTTTTCTAACGAACAAATGTCCTTTGGATTAGCACCTAAAAAATAAGTGATTACAAAATTTGCTCCCCCAAATAAAATAAAATACATGGGTGTTCACACTGGATGATCCTAAAACATCGTTTGAGGAACTGTACGGAGAAAGAGGTTTAATACGTCCGTTTACTGTGCGGACGAACCTGAAAGATGGTATCTTTCACTGTACTATATCAAAGTCAAAAATACACGACAGAATACAAGTAAATAATATGTACCATGGAAAATATTAAAAAATAACTTACTTTTTCCTAAAACTTTCTTGATTCTTTTGTATTGGTCGGGCTCCCGCAACTTCAGATCAGACCAATGTTTTCTGAGCTGTTCCTTCGTTCTGCACACCCCAAATTTTTTGCGAAGACTTTTGACCACTTTGCCCATAATTTTTGCCTTGACCAGATTAGGCCTTTTATACGGCCCATGCTTGGCATCATAATCCTCCCTCTTCAAAATGGCGACCATCTCCACCATTTCCTCGAATGACATGTTGGATGCCTTATATCTCCTGGATCTGGATTTGGGCTCCTCTGGAATTTCCTCCTCTGTAGAGGTAATCTCAGCCACCTGTGTCTCCGCCATGTTTTGTTAAGCAATACGACGAGCGAGAAGGGGCGGGGAAAGTGCAATATCGAACGTCAGGGGCAGGGAAAGCGTGCGGAGTTTCACGCATGCGCAGTGTATATCAAGTGAAGATCCATGTCTCGAAAATACATTCATTTGGCGGGAGAGGGAGTTAGCAACGAACGTCTTGACGAAGGTACCTAACAATTTAAGCATTTCAGGTTCATCAGACGAGGAGATTTGTGGGTAAAAAATATGTAGAAAATGCACATTTGAGGAATGTTGCATGAAAAATATATATTTTGTTATTTCTCGCTTTTACAGATATCATGAATACTTTCAAAAACCCGGAATTCATGGGGGAGTTCATAGACAAATGGCAAGAGCTACCTATTCTATGGCAAACCAAAAGTGGCGCGAATAAAAATAAAGACGCCAGGAAAGCAGCACTGGAGAGCCTGCTTGCATTTGTGCAAACCAAGATACCCACAACAACTCTCCAAGATGTGAAAACCAAAATAGCGACCATCAGAGGGACATACAGGACCCAGAGGACTATGGTCCTGAGGTCCCAGAGGTCAGGTGCTCCAGCAGATAAGGTTTATAAACCCAGTCTGTGGTACTACAGCAAGTTATCTTTTCTGGATGACCAGCTGGAAGTGAGGGAATCTCTCTCCACCCTTCCCCCCAGAGGTCAATCCAGCCTTCCTTGTAGCCAACCCTCCAGCCTTCCCTGCAGCCAGTCCTCCAGCCTTCCTGGCAACCCTGCTCTGGCTTCCTCTGAGGATCAAGATCAGGTCCTTGAGGAGGCAGATTTGGATATATGGAGCCAGGTAAAGTATTGATATCTATATTTATATCTTACAAAATTGTAGAATTTAAATAGATGTTAGTATTGTTAGGTATGTAAACTTCTACCAATAACGTTTTTTAAGAGCAAGATACAGTAGTGGCCTAATTTTATGTGGACAAGGCAACAAAACCAGGATGCGGAATCAATGAAAATGACATAACTTTTGACATTGATTTCAACAATGTCTAGAGGTGAACAATATCTGTGAATGATGGTGGGCCAAAATAAATAATGTCCCTTTCTTTTTTTACAGCCAGAGCAGAGCCAGGAAGAGGGTGATGTTGGGGATCAGGAGGAGGCAGGGCCCAGTGGCACCCAGGAGGAGTCTGGGCCCAGCACAAGAGCCCAGATGCCTCCCCTGGTAGTTAAACCACGAGGGCCAAGGAGAGGTAGGCAGGTGGAGGAAACCAGGGCCTTCATCAGAGAGGCAACAGCGGCCCTCAGAGAGGCACCCTCTGTTGATGTGGGATTTGCCGCAGTCCTTGCCCACAAACTAGGGCAAATGGAATTACGGCAAAAGATGTATAGTGAGAGCCTACTTTTAAAAGTGATCAATAAGGGCTTGCTGGGTGAACTCACCATGTTCAGCGATATAACGGAGGTTGTCCCTACTCCTCCACCTCCTCCTCCTACTACTCCTCCTGCCACAACCTCTCCTCCTGATCCCCAGCCTCCAAGGAAGAAACCAACAAAGGCTGCAGAGAAGGCTGGAGAGAAGGCTACAAGGAAGAGGAGAAAATAATGCCTGCTGTAGTACCACAGACTGGGGACATATAGGACTTATCTGCTGTGGCTCCTGACCTCTGGGAGCTCAAGACAAGATTGGGCTCCTTTTTTTTGGTGATCTAATCTCTATTTTGGTTTTCATATCTTGGATGGTTGTTGTGGGGTCAAAAGGATGCACAAATGCAAGCAGGCTCTCCAGTGCTGCCTTCCCCTTTAATTTGTTATGTTCCAAAATAAAGTTGTTTTTTTTTGCCTTAAAAAACTTGACTATGTGATTTGTATTTCAAAAGAGAGCTTGCTAGGGAGCAGGCAGGGACATCTCAAATAATATTATTGTTATTATCAAGGGACACAAACCTCCCTGAGGCCAAATGAGACACATTTTGAAGGTTGATGTGGTAACTTTACACAAGAATAATTTAAGCCAAAAAATAAAATAACAAGGCCCCAAAAATTAAAAATACAATAGTAGAATATAATAAAAAAAAAAAAAGGATATTTACATTATTTTAGTATTATTAGTATTATTTAGGAGGGAGGTGCGGCTTAGAAATAATATTTTACAATCATTAGAGCAATTTGGAATTACTTTAGAAACACGTTTGGCATAACTCTCAATGTCATTAGCAAAAGAAGGTAATTTTTAAGCATTATCAAAAGAAGAACGGAATGCGCAGCATTAAAACGATGCTATTAATTCCACCGTGACGAATGTGCCATCTCCATTTCCAACATTAGCTTTACCAAAACGAGCGCTCCCGTCTCATAGTTGCTTCTGAGCATGCGCGGTTTTTTTTCACCTCGTGAAAGCATACACACTATCGTTTTTCACGTCGTTAAAAAAAACGACATGAAAAACGACGTGAAAAAAGAGAGCATGTCCGAAATTTTTAATGGCCGTTTTTCACGTCGTTAAAAATGCTCTGGAGCATACACACGATCATTTTTCAGGGCCATTTTTAAAAATGGCAGTTTTAACGGCATGAAAAACGATCGTGTGTATGGGGCATTACACATTAAAAGGTGACTAAAACGATCATTGGAAATACCTTTTTTTTATCTTTTATAAAAAAAAATCTTCTTCCGGATATAGGCCGCTCCATCATTAGTAGTGATTGCTGGTTTGTGTGGTTGTCATTTCCGCCCTTCCTTTCCTTCCCTGTCTAAATCTCGCGCATGCGCGATCACGTTTAAACCATAGGGATACGGCAACCGAGCTAAGCTATTTATAACAGGAGAAAGAGGAGGAGGGCACAGTATTGCGAGGCTTCCTCTGTGCCATTCTCAATGAAAGAAAATAACCCTGCATGCTGAAGATAGTGAAACGGCACACATAGCGTGCTGTTAAAGAAGCTACGGACTGCGCATGCACCGGTGACGTCACTACAGTTTGCAGGACAGATTCTGAAGAAACAGAAAGAGTAGGTAACATTTCACAGGCAGCGATCAGCTGGCAGTACTATGTAGATTGTAATGAGCTAAAGTGAAAGTGGTGAGTTTACAACCACTTTAAAAAAAACAGCAAATGGGTAAGACCATATGTGTATGTGTAGCAACATTAAATATGTAACAGAGATACCGTGTAGGGTCCCTCCTAAGAGGACCATGAAGATGACAATTCGGGTGTAGAGGGGGGTCCCTCAGATATAAACGTGATGATATCAGTACATGAGAAGACAATTATAAAAAAGCTACTGTAACTAGCGTCTGGCCATTTTTTAAACAAATTTTAGGAAAATTAGGGCAAAGAGAAGAAAGGACAGAATAGAAAGAAAAGGGGGTGGGAGGGGGGGCTGGGAGAAAGGGTGTGTCTCTCCCTGGGAGCAGGGAGCATCAGTGCAGAGGTGCAAAGCAAGCATCGGGACCCACAAACACATGGCATGGGCTATGCATATTGCAAGAATTGGAGTGGAAAAGATCCCCGTAAAACCACCTGGTTTTATGTTCCTCTGATTTTTCCCAAAGAGCAGGAGTCAGGTCTCCCATCTGCTCGATGTAATTTACTCTTGCGATTCATTGAGCAACTGTAGGTGCAGACTGTTGTTTCCATTGATTCAAAAGTGTTTTTAACACAATTACATTGTTGCGGCTGCAGAGCAAAATAAATGCTTCTCCATATATGGTGGCACTGTCTTGTGGCTAGGCAGTACTGGTCGGAAATTTTTCATATTGTTTCTATGTTATCTGCGACTGTAACTACCCCGACCCACTTATAGCTCTTCTCTACACCCAGCCCTGAGTAGCCCATGACTTGCCTTCCCACTTTGATGACTCCCTACTGCTTCCATAAGCTTCCCTATCCAGCCACTGCTGCCTTCTGGTTCAATGGGGCTGGACCACAGCTTATCCCTGGAATACCCCCTGCCCCCCACCCCCGATCTTCCAATCTCCTTTCCTATGCTTTCTTCTCTCTTCTTACATGTCTCAGCTTCTTTAGCTTTTACACTTGGATGCTACTCCTCTGCCGGTCCCTAAGGTCATCCTGTAGCTCCATTTGTTCTGCTTGTCCGATTTACCTACTGGTACACACAAAATGACACTCCCTACCCACTGAAGTTTTTGTGGAGATCCCGGGCCCCAATGTGATGTTATATTTACTATTTTTTGTCTGGTTGCTACTTTTCCCTTTGGGGAAAATTTTGTTTTTTTATATGCCCTTGTCTTTAAAGTGGAACTTCACTCTTCCAATCAACATTGAATGTTTTTAGTCCTCATGCTGCTAGTATTAGTGAATATTTACTTGTTTAAAACATTTTTTTTTCATTACTTAAGTTACTTCCTGGTTACTTGCCTAGGCAAATTATGTCATACATCCCAGGAGGGAGAGGAGAGTAGGAGAGGCTTTCTCAGCTAAGCACACCCTCCTGCATGCATGCTTGAGCAAAGGGCAGATATATTCTAGGATGTAAATGCTACATGAATCGTTTGCCCTTACTTAAAGTGGAGCTCCACCCTAAATAGCAACTTTTGCTATTTGGAACCCTCCCCCCCTCCGGTGTCACAATTGACACCTTTCAGGGGGGAGGGGGTGAAGATACCTGTCTAAGACAGGTATTTTCACCCACATCCGGGAGTCCTGTCTCCGGGAATCTGCGGGAGTTACGTCACTTCCCGCAGACTTCCCTTGGTGTTCTGGGAGACACTCGGCTCCCAGAACACAGGAGCACCAATCAGAACGGCGCAGCGCGACTCGCGCATGCGCCGTAGGGAACCGGGCATGAAGCCGCAGGGCTTCACTTCCTGGTTCCCTCAGCGAGGATGGCGGAGGGAGCAGCAGAGCGACGAGCGGTCGCTCGTCCTCTGCTGCGGACGTCGCTGGACTCCAGGACAGGTAAGTGTCCAAATATTAAAAGCCAGCAGCTGCTGTAGCTGTAGCTGCTGGCTTTTAATTTTTTTTTTCCGGTGGAGCAACCCCTTTAAGATGGCCAAAGCCAGAAATGCCAGGTGGGTGTTTTGCAAAGTGTTTTTTCAACAAAATAAAACATCGAGACATGGATGGATGGGGGATTTTGCTTTGAATATTAAAAATAAATTAAAATTCCTACAAAGTGAGGGAATCCCGTGGTGTCGCCAGGGTCACCGGAAACTAGGGTCCCCATTGGAACATTCCCCCACCATTACGGTTTTGATGTCAACCCAAAATCTGGGATTGTCTTTTAATGATACTGGTAAACAGGACAAATAGAGTGGGGGAATTTTCGGGGACACAGACAGCAATAAATACTGACAGGTGTTTTAATCCCTCTCCACCAGTGTTAATTTTGGCAGCAAATTTCGATTTTATTTTAGTCTTATGCGGCTTACACACGATCGTTTTTCATGCCATTTTTTAAACCGATGTTTTTCTCGTCGTTTTTTTCATGTTTCCTCTCAAGCCTGTCTTGCATACACACGATCATAAAAAAAAACGCTCGAGCAAAACGCAGTGACGTACAACGGCACTATAAAGGGGAAGTACCATTCGGATGGCGCCACCCTTCATGTTAGTAAAGTTTGTTGAGCGACGATTCGCGCTTTTCAGCCTCGTGCTTTTCAGTTCGTTACAGCGTGACGAATGTGCTATCTCCATTACGAACGCTAGTTTTACCAGAACGAGCGGTCCCATCTCATACTTGATTCTGAGCATGCGTGTTTTTTTTCTCCTCGTGAAAGCATACACACTATCGTTTTTCATGTCGTTAAAAAAAAACGTCATGAAAAACGACGTAAAAAAATAGAGCATGTTCGAAATTTTTTATGGCCGTTTTTCACGTCGTTAAAAATGCTCTGGAGCATACACACGATCGGTTTTAATGCCCATTTTTAAAAATGGCATTTTTAACGGCATGAAAAACGATCGTGTGTATGGGGCATTAGTCTTAGGACTAGAATGGCATTTTAGTTTTAGTCCCATTTTAGTCTTTTGGATTTGTTTAAAATCTCCAGTACATTTTAGTCGATTAAAATCATTTTAGTCGACTAAAATGAATTTTAGTCATCTAAAATCTAATGGGTGTAGTTAAATTGTAATGCATTATTTAAGCATTTCTCTACAATTTCCAAACTCATTATATACTGCTGGAGTGAAAAATCCAATATGTTATTATTTATGGTATTGAGGTATGAACATGCACTACAGACCAGTGTTCATTTTGACGTCAAATTTAAATTTAGTTTTAGTCTTATGCCGCGTACACACGACCGTTTTTTAATGAGGAGAAATATGAAATTTTTTAACATGGTCATTAAAAATGATCGTGTGTGGGCTTCAGAGCATTTTTCACGACGTGAAAAACGGCCATGAAAAAATTGGAACATGCTCTAATTTTTCACGTCGTTTTTTACATTGTCGTTTTTCTCGTCATTAACGACGTGAAAAAAAATGCGCATGCTCAGAATCAAGTATGAGACGGGAGCGCTCGTTCTGGTAAAACTAGCGTTCGTAATGGAGATAGCACATTCGTCACGCTGTAACGGACTGAAAAGCACGAGGCTGAAAAGCGCGAATCGTCGCTCAACAAAATTTACTAACATGAAGGGTGGCGCCATCCGAATGGAACTTCCCCTTTATAGTGCCGTCGTACGTGTTGTATGTCACCGCGCTTTAATCGAACATTTTTTCCCACGATAGTGTGTAGGCAAGACAGGCTTGAGAAGAATCACGTCGAAAAAAATGCAGTTTTTTTCAATGACATTAAAAACGGTCGTGTGTACGCGGCATTAGTCTTTTGACTAAATTGGCATTTTAGTCTTTTGACTAAAATGCCATTTTAGTTTTAGTCGTATTTTAATCATCTCAATTGTTTTAGTTTTAGTTGAATTTTAGTAGACTAAAATGGTATTAAGTAAGTCGACTAAAAGGTTTTTGGTGGTTTTAGTCGACTAAATTAACACTGCTCCCCACTCTATCCAAAATTAAAAGAAAAAAAAAACGTCTACATCTGCAGGACAACTTGTTTTGTTGAAAACCAGCAGACTTACTGGCGAGATCACCGGGAGAAAATAAGGAAAATGAAGCCCAAAGAAGCAAACATGCAGCCACCACATTTAAAATCAGTAAGCTGCAAAATAATAAATCTTTCCTATTGAGTTTAATACCACTTTAACACACATTAGCATATCATAACTGCACAATATTCTGCTTCTGCTCATCAGTGGTCAAAGGTCTATCTAGCAACTGCCTCGTGTTCTTAGGTGGTGTCTATGCTGCCGGTGAACATGTGCTCATACCTCTCACTTGCCGTTTATAGTCTCTCAAGGTCCAACTCTTCCAGAGAAAGTGCCTGATTGATTATGATGACATGAGCAAATGATAAGCTTTGAAAATAAATGAATGAGTCATCTCCCATGAATAGTGGAATGTTTTATTTCTGCCTGGAGGCTATACTTCCATTTTTCCATCTAAGCACAAGCCTCTGGGAAATACGCATGATCTCATGTACCTTCTGCTGATACAAATATCAGGATGAGATAATGGCATTGCATCATGTCTAAAACTTATCAGCCTAGTTAACATCATGTATGCAATGACTCATTCAATGTTAATAATAACAGGAGATCTGTCCTTATTATAAGAGGGGGTGGCCAGCATGTATCATCAGCATTAGACAGTAATTGTGCTGTTGGGTTTCTGAACTTGCAGGTCTGACGGCGTTCTTATCTTTTCCCTACAGTTACCAAAATGTTCAAATTTACATATTGTAAGCTCTAACGAGCAGGGCCCTCTGATTCTTCCTGTATTGAATTGTATTGTAACTGTACTGTCTTCCTCCATGTTGTAAAGCGCTGCGCAAACTGTCGGCCCTACATAAATCCTGTATAATAATAATAATATTGCAGGTTGCAGTGTTTCGTATTTGGTCAGTGACAGAGGCATCCAAAATTCCAGAAATTTTAAGCGGATGATATATTTGTTTACCTTCTTAAAACAAACCCGGACTGTGGAAGTTGTACAAAAAAGCAAGCAGAGGACAAAGGACTATTCCCCGTCAGGTTAATTTATTAAAACTGGAGAGTGCAAAATCTGGTGCAGCTCTGCATAGAAACCAATCAGCTTTCAGGTTCTTTTGTCAAAGCTTAACTGAACAGGCTGAAGTTAGAAGCTGATTGGCTACCATGCACAGCTGCACCAGATTGTGCCCTCTCCAGGTTTAGTAAGGGCAAGTTCACACCACATGCATTCCAGTGCGTTTTTTTTCTGCATCAAAAACGCATTGGAAAGTAGATTATATGGTTTCCGATGGCATTGGTTCGCACCAGTCCGGTCAGTTCCAGGGCGTTCCAGTTCCAGAAAAAAAAAAAAGTAGAACATGCTGCATTTTTTCCTGCACTGAACTGAACTGAAACGTAGTAAAACACATCAAAAATGCACCAGGATGAACTGGAACGCATCAAAAACTCATAAAAATGCACCGGACCCCCAGTAAAGTGAAAAGAAAAATAGAAAAAAGAAGAAAAATCTCATCTGGAATGCGTCTGGTAACACATTAAAAAAAGCATCAAAAACACACAAAAAACGCACCGGAAAGTGTCAAAAATGTGTTAAAAACGTGCATGCAGAAACGCATCTGGAACGCATCTGGAGTGTGATTTTGTGGTGTGAACCAGCCCTTAATCAACCCCAATACTGCCTGTCATCTCCCAGCAGCTTGCCATGCTTTGTTCCAGACTGTGGGATTGATTTACTAAAGGCAAATAGACTATTCACTTTGCAAGGAAAATTGCCACACAGTTTAGTGAATGAAGTGAATGAGATGAAGCTCCGCTGACGTCCATTATTGAACCATGTGCAAGCAAAAAAATGTTTTATTTCCTTTGCATGCGATTGGGTATTCTTTTCAAAGTGAAACTTCCCCACATTCACCAAACTGTGGGGCAAATTCAACTCCTTCTGTGTGGAGGGAGTTACTGTGGAAGAGGAGCACAACTTTGCTTTCTCTCCTCAATTGAGTACTGTCCGTGATACTTTTTTTATTTGCACTAATATACAATTTTTCAGGACCAGCTTGGCGATCACAGCCCCGCAGGAGTAGGACGGGAAGGCGCCAATCGTTCCCCCCCGTGGTGAATGGATGGTAAGGCGACCTCAGGATCCGCTTCCTGATTGGCTGGGAGATTAATCAGGAAGAATATTAGTTTGCTATTCTTACACAACTGGGTGCGCCCCAAACCTACCCTTTTTTGAAGCCAATTAGAGCCTCAGGCCTCATAAAGAATTTAAAAAACCCATTGAAATCCATGTTTACGGCGACCTGCATGTAGATTAGGGGCCGGGCGCATGGATTAGGGCCGCGCCCCCCATATGGATGGGCCGCCACTGCTTTCAGGGTATGTCCCCTTCTTCAAAGTCCTAGTAGTACTGATTCACAAAAGTTTGGAATATAAATAGGATGAGTTCTGCACACCCGTGGGACATCATTTCTCACAACCGGACCACACTATGGTAGGCCTCAATGTCTTAGTTCTTAACCACTTTACGCCAGCCGTACGACTATAAACGGCCACAAGGTGGCTCTACAATGGCAGGAGGCCGTCTTTATACAGCCTCGGCTCCTCGGCTCCTCCGGCCTCCGGTGCGCGCGTGCCCGGTGCATCACTGGGATGCCGATGCGCGTGCCTGGCGGCCGCGATGTCCGCCGGGTACCCGCGATCGGCAGTTACTCAGACAAGGACGTGGATCTCTGTGTGTAAACACAGAGATCCACGTCCTGTCAGGGAGAGGAGACCGATGCTGTGTCCCTTGTACATAGGGACACAGATCGGTCACCTCCCCCAGTCAGTCCCCTCCCCCCACAGTAAGAATCACTCCCAGGGCACACATTTAACCCCTTCCTCGCCCCCTAGTGTTAACCCCCTTCCCTGCCAGTCACATTTATACAGTAATCAGTGCATATTTATAGCACTATTCGCTGTATAAATGTGAATGGTCCCAAAAATGTGTCAAAAGTGTCCGATGTGTCCACCGCAATATCGCAGTCCTGACAAAAATCGCAGATAACCGCCATTACTAGTAAAAAAAAAAATAATAAAAAAAAATGTCCGAATTCTATCCCCTATATTGTGGCCGCTATAACTTTTGCGCAAACCAATCACTATACGCTTATTGCGTTTTCTTTTTACCAAAAATATGTAGAAGAATACGTATCAGCCTAAACTGAGGAAACAAATATTTATTATAGAAAAAATCAAAAAATATTGTGTTTTTTTCAAAATTGGTGATCAAATACCACCAAAAGAAAGCTCTATTTGTGGGAAAAAAAGGACGTCAATTTTGTTTGGGAGCCACGTCGCACGGCCGCGCAATTGTCATTCAAAGCGTGACAGTGCCGAAAGCTGAAATTTCGCCTGGGCAGGAAGGGGGTATATGTGCCCAGTAAGCAAGTGGTTAAAGGAAATGTCAAAACTATTCAGGAAAGGAAAACCTTTGAATGGAGAATGATAGTTCTATTTGACACAAAAAATAATGGCCTGCATTTAGATACTGTATGGGTTTTCTCACTCATTATCCCACAGTTTTACAACCCCCTCTTTGACCGTCTTCTTACCATTGCCATGTACATTTGTGTGCGTTTGGTTTTTGTTTTTTTGTTTTTTTCCTTAACCTCAGAGATTGTTTCTTTTCTTAACATCCCACTAAAACTTTTGTTAATTAGTACTGCTGGGACCTTGAAGATGGGGACATACCCCAAAAAGCTTGTCCTGAAAATACTTAAGTACTCAATTGTTTCTGTCGCAAGTGCACTAATACGGCCACAATCACCTCAAGCTTTCTCTCCTCAAAATCTTATGGAGAAGTACAGCCAACGCAGTTTGTTCTGCACTCTTGTGATCCGTTTTCAGCAGACAAGCGGGCTGGAGCCCGCAGTAGGCTGACATCCCAGAGCCGATTCTGTATCCACGTAGGTTAGTATGAATCTTAAAAAAAAAGAAACCTGTATATCCCTTTTAAAACAGCCCCAAATAGCAATACTTGGACCAAGAAGAAGGAATCACCCTGAAAGCTTGTGCTGAAAATGTAAATGTTAGTGCAAATAAAAAAAGTATCATAGACAGTTGTTATTCTTGCATTCAATAGTATTTTTATGGCAGTATTATCATGAAGACTATCATAAGGAAATATTGATTGCACAGCAAGTGCACCTGCTCCTGCTCATATAAAATGGCATTGTATTCTTGACCATTAAAAACCTTGAAAAGCATTTACCAAACCTAATGATTCCAATGTCTACTACAAAACTATACAGATGCCCAACATGTTTTGCAGCTGGCATTGGGCATTATGGGTTTCAAACAGTTTTGCTCCCTCTAAACACAAACCTATTTTAATGTAGATGACACAGATTAAGAAAACTCATCAGACCATACTGGGGTTTTTTTTTCCATTGTTTAGCTGCCACGGTTTTGTACTCCTTACACCAAGCTACAGTATGTGTCTTTATACTTTGTATTGCATTATACACAAACAGTTTCCAAATGGGTGCCCTGCCATGAATTTCAGTTTGTAAAATGCACAATATACAATTTTGCTGAGACAGGGTCTGAGAGAAACTGATTCCATTCCATAGTAATTCTGAAGGCTGAACTTTTTTAACATTTACCAATTATATTATCAAAAAGTCTGGTTAAAAACTCAATCAGTTTAGATCTGATTCAAAACTCACTTTGACGAGCAGCCCCATCAATCAACAAATCCCCAAAATGTGGTTCTATGGGGTTTTTTAGGGCACTTTTCCTGGCTAAGGCTAGACAGCATTCTTCATAATTCAAAGATGTACCTGTGAGGCCTTGAGTAGTTGAGATAAAACATAACTGTCCTGTTGATCAAATTGCTCCACTAATCCCATCAATCAACAAATTGTCAATATGTGTTTTTTTTTAGGATGCTTGTCCTGACTAAGGCTGGAGGGCATTATCCATATTCCAAAGGTTTAACTGTTATGCCTTGAGTAGTTGAGATAAGCCAAATCATTCTGTAGATCAAATCACTCCAACCAACAAATAACCAAAATTAAGCTTCATGGGGGGGGTTTGAGTGCTTTTCCTGGCTAAGGCTGGAGGGCATCCTCCATAATCCAAAGGTTTGACTTTTATGAATTGGGTAGTTGAGATAAACCATATAATCCTGTTGATCTAATTGCTCCACCAACCCCATCAATGAACAAATCACCATAATGTGATTTTATAAGTATGTTTTTGGGGTGCTGTCCTGGCTAAGGCTGGGCGGCATCCCACCTAATCCAAAGGTTTAACTGTTATGCCTTGAGTTGTTGAGATAAACCAAGATTATCCTGTCTGAATTATAAAAAAACTGACACCTTTCCAGAGACCTTTATATCAAAAGAGATCAGCAACCCAAACCTGGAAGACTGTTTCATGGGTCACAATGTTAAACACAAGTGGCAACAAATACACATGTGGTAGAAACGTGGCACAATTCACAGTGGTATTGATTACACAATATCAAGCTTATTCCTTGATGGAAATCGCCTAATTCACTGTGAGCTCTTGCTTCTCCTAGACCAACTACTTGCCAAGCCAGCTATTACAAATCACCTGCTAGCAGTGTTTGTCATTATGGTAATAAATACCTTTTCATGTAGATATTCGATTGGTGTGTTCACCCCCTATATATTTATTATTACAGTCACCCTGGTAGTTCTTAAGTTCCTCCTAATGGAAAGTTCCCTAGTGTGTGAATAATATATATGCACACACATATTTACATACATTCCCACTTTGTAGGTCTATCTGTATTAAGAAATAATGCAGCAATAAATATAATTTCCTTTGAGGCTTGTATGTACATACAGGGGAACAACTAGTTGACGTTAGCTACTGCAAATAGCCCCTCTTTCCTGTAAAGCCAGCCCTGCCAATAGTAAATAACTCACATATTGAAACTGCTATTCCAGAAATAATGATAGTCTTTACCCTGAGATATAAGCCACGTGAAGCAGATTTAGCAGACCTCAGGTGGTGATATACAAGAAGCCTTGTACATGGGCACACATAGTTAAGCTGTTGGAGGAATGTCGTTTTGAACTGTGTGATTCCACTATACAATTTTAATAAGCTGTTCTTTCTCCTCCAGCTCTAATGTGCAATTCACAAAGTAAGTGGAATGCTTTGCAGTACTCAAAGTATCAAGTATTGACCAAGAAAATACTTCAGATCTTATGCAATGGATCACATCAATTTTATGCTTTGTTCTCAGTTTCCGTGCTCGCAAGAATATATAGCTTATGTTAATTACAAAATCAATACTCCAAAATAGATAATGTTAATTGGCAAGTAGCAGAGAGCGTGTTATTCAGCAGTTCTAAAGTCACTTTGCGAAACAGGAGTATCTTATACAGCTGTAAAGACAGTGACAGCAGTTTACTTGTAATTTCATTACTTGTATATACATACACTATATTGCCAAAAGTATTGGGACGCCTGCCTTTACACGCACATGAACTTTATTGGCATCCCTGTCCTAGTCTGCAGTGTTCAATATTGAGCTGGCCCAACCTTTGCAGCTATAACAGCTTCAACTCTTCTGGGAAGGCTGTCCACAAGGTTTAGGAGTGTGTCTATGGGATTGTTTGACCATTCTTCCAGAAGCGCATTTGTGAGGTTGGGCACTGATGTTCGAGAGAAGGCCTGGCTCGCAGTCTCCGCTCTAATTCATCCCAATTTTTTGGGATGAATTAGAGGTTGGGCTATAATAATTAGCACTGAATGTTGTCTCTGTAACACCAAGATCAAATCCTTGTCTTTGGACACCTGGCTGTTCTGTGATCTACTGTAAATAACTAGTGCTGGTATCTTTTTATCTTTTTTTTTACTTAAAGTGGAATTCCAGTTTACATCTATCTAACCTTAAAACTGTCCCTTCCTTCCTTCCCCTCCAGTCACGTGATCTTTTCTGTGTCAGCCAGCGGCAGTTGGAGCGGAGAAAAGAGAGCACTCTGACAATGGCTAGTAAAGCCTGGAGTGGTGACGTCAACCATAAGCTTCAATGACTCATCCATTGACATCGTTCCCTCCTCTCCCCTGCAGCCACACAGAGAAGCCGTATCAAGTGACCGGACTGGAGCGGCCTGAAAATAGGTACGTACAGTATATACATCTTTCTTACCGATATTAGTTAGAATAGGTGTTAGGAGAGGGGAAGAAACAGGTTTAAAGGGGTTGTGAATTCAGAAGGGTTTTTTTTATCTTAATGCATTCTGTGCATTAAGATAAAAAGGCTTCTATGTGCAACAGCCTCCCCTCTGCCCCCTAATACTTGCCAGAGCTCCATCTCTGTCCAGCGATGTCCACGAGTTTCTCGGTCGCTCGGGACTCTCCCTCCTGATTGGCTGAGACACAGCAATGGCGCCATTAGCTCCTGCTGCTGTCAATCAAAGTCAGTTAGCAAATCAGGAGAGAGAGGGGGGGCAGGTCCAAACTGCAGCTCCGTGTCTGAATGGACACATGAAGCTGCAGCTCGGCTTGGGTGCCCCCATAGCAAGTGGGGGCACTCAACAGGAGGAAGAGGCCAGGAGCACAGAAGAGGCACCCGAGAAAAGGCGGGTCTGGGCTGCTCTGTGCAAATCCACTGCATCAGAGCAGGTAAGTATGACATGTTTGTTATTTTTATAGAAAAAAAATAGACTTTACCATCGCTTTAGGCCACTTTCACACTGAGGTGTTTTACAGGCATTTTAGTGCTAAAAATAGCGCCTGCAAAGCGCCTCTCCTGTAAAGCGCCTCTCCTGTCACTCCAGTGTGAAAGCCCGAGTGCTTTCACACTGGAGTGCTCCTAAACTGCCCCTGCCCATTGAAGTGAATGAGCAGTGGTGCCGAAGCGACTGCAAAGCGCTTTGGCAGCGACGTTTTGCGTGTGCTATTAACCCTTTTTTCAACTGCTAGCGCCCGAAAAGCGCAACTAAAACGATGATAAAGTGCCACTAAATCTTTACCGCCAATGCTCTCACCGCCCCAGTGTGAAAGTGCCCTAAAGGCTAGCAAGATGTGAGCTGGGATTCCACTTTAATAGTGAAAATGCAGGCAAGTACTGTTCATCGCTCCAAGCATCATCTCCAAACTAAGCATATCAGCAGCCTCACCTACATGTACTGGAATGTAAGAGGGAGGTGTCACAAACCCGAATGTGGTGTCTGTAGAAAACCCCCATGAAGCCTCCTAATCTGACTGCACCGGGTTATAAAAAAAAAAACTCAAACTGAAGTACAATAAAAGGATTTCCTGACTTTTGCACACTTGTACATTTCTTGGACAAAATTATTGGGTCATTGATTGATTTTACTTGTTAGCTAGAATTGTTCTTTATCCATATCTATAAATTCATATTTCTGCACTGTGTTGCAGCCTGATATTCTCTTATATCTGCCAACCTGCTGTCATTACATCCGCTGGCCTACATACCACCAGTGACAGATTTTAATAACAAGCCCCATTTCTTTGTCCTAATATAGCAGTGCTCAGGCACAGACCTGTTTAAACTGATATACTGTTGTACATCTTTCTCCATAATGATGTGTGTAACTTGGACATTTAGTATGCTTTAAGTGTTCCCCTTGGACAAGGAAATGTTTTAACTGGCAGAATTACAATTAGCCAGTGGGCACCTGCATATTTAACAACCCATCAATTACTCGTTTGTTGAAGCAAAGCATTTTATTTTCCACTGTGAGCTGCAAAAGAAAAAGATTTTGAGATGTCCATTTATATAGCAAATGGACCTGCCAGTGATTTGTTTTAATAGGGAAACTGAACAATTTATGCAACTAAAATAATATTTTAAAAGCTTTGTATGTTTTGCAGATTTCTTTTTGCCATTACTAGAAATTCATCCCTCCTCCCACCCTCTACAATACTTAATGAGCTTGTTTTAGTTAATCAGAAACATAGCAAAACTACCGGTATGTATAAATAAAATAGGGACTATAACTTATTATTTTCTCTTTTTTTTGTCAGATTTTTGATGCCTAATCACATTGATTTCATGTTGTCTGTGGGAACTGACAGACATCAACAGACACCCATGGTCAATAAATCTCTAGTCTTGTTACCTTCCAAGCCAGATAAGTCTTTACACTCATGCATAAGTACTCAACCTGCATATATTCTCCCATGAAGTCTAACTAAAGCCATTTATTTCTAATAGATTGTTATGGTTGGGGCAAAAACCTTGTATCATTGGTGGCAAACATTTCTTAACCTTTTTTTTTTTTTTCCACAAAAATGTTTATTGAAAGTTTTTCATAGATAATACAAATAGTACCAGAAAACATACAACCAAGTTACATATACATGTTTCCAACTAGAAGGAGGCCTAGACTTTCAAAGTTCGTGAGAGTAGAAACCAACAGATGCCGCCTCTACGTATAGCTAATAAGACGGCCACCTTAACCTCCCTGGCGGTATTCCCGAGTCGGGCTCAGGGTGAATTTTTCATGCCAAAAGCGGTAACCCCAAGCTAGACTCGGGATTGCATCGCAGGATCCATGTAGAGGTTACTTACCTTGTCCCCAGGATCCTGCAATGCCTCCCCGCTGTGTCTGCGAGCCGTGTCTCGCTCGATTCACAGTGCCAAGCTCCGTTCCCTGTGAGTGTTGCGACGCACGGGGACGGAGCACGGCCCCAAATTCAAAAAGTAAAAAACACAGTATAGATACAGTATACTGTAATCTTACACATTACAGTACTGTATCAAATAATTACACATCCCCTTTGTCCCTAGTGGTTTGTCCAGTGTCCTGCATGCAGTTTTATATTATAAATACTGTTCTTTCTGCCTGAAAACTGGAGATTGTCCATAGCAACCAAAAAGTGTCCCTTTACATCAAAAGTGGTTTTAGACCAGCTAGAAAACAGCGAAAATAAATTAGAATCACTTTCAGAATTAAACGATAGCGATTTGTGGTGAAATTCGGCATCAAACACTGAAAGTAATGACAGCGACAATTCTGCAACTGAGCAAATTTCAGTGTTTTTGATTTGATTACATTATTGAATATTTTTTATTATTATTATATTATTTTTTGTTATAATTATTTATAGTTATTTATTATATTATAATTAATGATTTCATGTTTCAAACTTTATCATACCCGGGATGTCTACTAGACTCTTGTTTGGACAGATTTAAGTGAGTTATTTCTAAGAATTACAGGCCTACAATATAAAACGCCAAATTTTCATGCAAAATAATTGTACCACTTTCAGCACCAAAAATCTGAAATAATCATACCGCCAGGGAGGTTAAGAAACTTATAGTAGTAGGGAGCAATCTTTTAAAGAAGATATACTGCAGTGTATTACAGGCCTGCCTGATTCACGTTGGAATGAGAGACTTCATATAAAAGTATTCAATATGGCTTCTGAAAAATATAATAAGACAAACAAGGATTAGGAGAGGCGTCCAAATACTAGGTCGACACTCCACTTCAAAACCTTTTTGTAAAATAAAATAAGAAATAGAAAGAGAGAAAAAAAAGGGGGAAAAAAAGAGAAAAGAAAAAAAAAAGAGAAAAGAGAAAGGACAGAGTGGAGAGGAGAGGGAAGGGGGGGTGAGGGGGGGCACTGTAAGGGGAATATGTGAGGAGCGGGTGGGATCGCCACCAGATACCCTCCCCAGTAGACCCCAGGTGTTGTGAAAGGTATAGCGACGCTTAATGCACCTTTCAAGGGTTATCCCGGCATAAGTCCTGATAGCGCTGCAAATTTCGGTATTCAAGCCAGGGTGCCCATGTCGCCGAAAAGTAAGCTATTCTGTCCTGTGCGGTGCAAATCAACTCCTCCATCGCTGCTATCTGGTTAACCCACGCCACCCATTCCTTTATGGAAGGGGTGACTTGGACCTCCAGTGGACTGGCAGACACAGCCTAGCGGCATTAATCATATGCATAGCTAGTGACCTATAGTATTTTTTACGAGAAATTTTGGAGAGGTGAAGGAGGTACTGTGCTGGTGAGAATTCTAAAGGAAGCGAGGATATCTCAGTCGCCACTTCATGCACTTTACGCCAATATGGCTGAATCAATGGGCATGTCCACCAAATATGGAGGATTGTGCCTAGACCCTGTTCGCACCTCCAGCACTGGTCTGAGACTGCCGAGATAAATGTATGAAGTATTTGCGGTGTTCTATACCACCTCGCTTTGATTTTTTAACCGTTCTCCTGAGCATGGACATTCAGGGAGCCCTTGTGAATATACAAATGCACTCGATCCCAAGCGGTGTCATCAATCACTATGTCCAGCTCAGTTTCCCAAAAGGCATGTTCTGATCTCAGGGAGGCATAAGGCTCCCCAAACTTCTTAACCTTTTTTACACAGGTAGACCATTGAAATAACTTTATGGTCACAGGGAACCCCTGTTCTTGTCTTCCTGACACTCATTAGAAGTGAAGAAATGGCTTGGAGAAGCTATTAAACGTCTTCAACATGCAACACATCCAGTTGATTGTGACTAACTACTACTAGATATGTCCAGATCAGACCCCTCAAATGGAGGAACCCTTGAAAAACCTTTCTGGTCACAAGGAACCCCTGTTAATAATTACTATATCTACATCTTATGCCGCGTACACACGATCGTTTTTCATGACAAGAAAAATGCAATTTTTTAGATTGGTCGTGAAAAACGGTCGTGTGTATGCTCCATAGCATTTTTCTCTACGAGAAAACTGCCCGAAAAAAATGAGAACCTGCTCTATTTTTTCTCGTCGTTTTTCACGTCGTTTTTTTTCACGTTGTGAAAAACGGCCGTGTGTAGGCTTTTACGAGAGGAAAAAAAACCGTGCATGCTCAGAATAAAGTATGAGGCGGGAGCGCTCGTTCTGGTAAAACGAGCGTTCAGAATGGAGATAGCACATTCATCATGCTGTAACGGACTGAAGAGCACGAGACTGAAAAGCGCGAATCGTCTCTCACCAAACTTTACTAACACGAGGATCAGCAAATGCAGCCCAAAGTGTGGCGCCATTCGAATGGAACTTCCCCTTTATAGTGCCGTCATACGTATTGTACGTCACTGCGCTTTGCTCGAGTGTTTTTTTTCATGAACGTGTGTATGCAAGGCAGGCTTAAGAGGAATCACGACGAGAGAAATGTTGTTTTTTTGCATGACATGAATAACGGTCGTGTGTACGCGGCATTACAGTACATTGGCGTGATAGTCATTGGGTGGAATGATCCTTTTATTTGTGGTCATTAAGAAGAATCCCTTCCCCCTTTAGTGGTTTCTTATCTAAGTGGCAGAAATTGTTCATTGCTCAAGGAACCTCTTAGCACCTCTGGAGGAACCCTGGTTGAGAAAGCTCTACAGAGTACTTACTCTTCAACAGGGACCTAAGATGCACAGGGTGCAGCCTTGCGGTGTGTTTACTGTAGACAGCTAAACCAAGCAGGTTATATAGTAGAGCTGTTGTCCCCAGACTACAGTCAAGTTAGATGGCAAACAGGCATAGATGTAGTACAAGCTGAAGGTCAAGGTTAATGACCGACAAAAACAAAGCAGCAATCTAAGAACAAGTTGAAGAAAAATATTGACATGGCTAGTCAATAGCAGATCATAATATTAGGAAGACTAGGCAAATATTTACCAGGATAGCAGGTTACAAAATAAAAGAGCCAGAAGACAAGCCATACCAAGTTATGACCAGGATAGTAGATCCGTAAATGTGCAGCATAAACCCTAAAGCTGATCTCCAGACATATATCCAGACAGATATAAAGACACAAATTCTGCTCTGTATTCATTAACCACTTGCCGGCCGCCGCACGAACATTTACGTCGGCAGAATGGCACAGGCAGGCAAATGGGCGTACATGTACGTCCCTTTTAATTTGCCGCCTTGTGGGTGCACGCGAGCCCCTGCCGCAAGCTCCGTGAAAGTGCCCACGGGACCCGCAGACTTGATGTCCGCCGGTGTCCCGCGATCGTGTCATGGAGCTGCAGAACGGGGGGATGCCTGTGTCAACAAGGCATCTCCCTGTTCTGCCTTGTGACAGGACACTGATCTTCTGCTCCCTGTCATCGGGAGCAGTGATCAGTGTCGTGTCACATGTAGCCCAGCCACCACACAATTAGAATCACTCCCTAGGACACACTTAACCCCTTCCTCGCCCCCTAGTGGTTAACCCCTTCCCTGCCAGTGTCATTTACACAGTAATGAGTGCATTTTTATAGCACTGATCGCTGTATAAATGACAATGGTCCCAAAATAGCATCAAAAGTGTTCGATGTGTCCGTCATAATGTCGCAGTCATGATAAAAATCGCCGCAATTACTAGTAAAAAAAAAAAAAAATATTAATAAAAATGCCATAAAACTAGCCTCTATTTTGTAGACGCTATAACTTTTGCGCAAACCAATCAATATACGCGTATTGCAATTTTTTTTACCAAAAATATGTAGAAGAATACATATCGGCCTAAACGGAGGAAAAAAAAAATTATATATTTTTTGGGGATATTTATTATAGCAAAAAGTAAAAAATATTGCATTTTTTTTCAAAATTGTTGCTCTATTTTTGTTTATAGCGGAAAAAATAAAAACCGCATAGGTGATCAAATACCACCAAAAGAAATCTCTATTTGTGGGAAAAAAAGGATGTCAATTTTGTTTGGGAGTCACGTCGCACGACCGGGCAATTGTCAGTTAAAGCGACGCAGTGCCAAATCGCAAAAAGTGGCCCGGTCATTTGGCAGCCAAATCCTCCGGGGCTGAAGTGGTTAATACTTCACTGAATTGGTAGCAGTGTAAGTACTTGAATTTGACCTTGTATCAGCTTCTTGCATTTTCCTATTCAGCAGAGCTCAGACTGGGATTGGGAGATGCAGCACAACTAGCCTATCAGTAGTCCTGTAGTGTTTTCACATGGACCTTCCCCAAGGCATGTATACTTTGCCAGCCTCACTACTTCATCACCTCCCTGCAGCGCTGGAGCTCTTGCTAACAGTGGGACTTTAAGATATAGAACGAGACCTCCCCTATGTGTCCACGTAAGGACAGCAACGACCTCATTCCTGTCTTAGCTCCATCAACATTCATCTCTTAAACATAGAAAAGAAGGTACAGTGGGGAGGTAGCGAGGAAGCATGGTTGGGTAAGTATTCATTCCTGGGTGGTGGTATGTCCAGAAAAGTGACATAGCCTCACACATTAAATCCTAAAGCCTCGTACACACGGCCGAGAATCTCGTCAGGAAAAAAACCCGTTGTTTTTCCTGACGAGATTCTTGACAAGAATCTTGTGCCGGCCGAGTGTACACACACTCCATTCCAAAGAACCGCCGTTTTTTTGAATGGAACAAACGCGGTGACGTCATCGACTACGACGAGCATGCGCTCGTCACATTCGATGCCGTTGCCGCCATCTTGCTACACCCTATCTATGCCTAGAAAGCTACCGCGCATGCGTCAAAGTCATTTCGAGCATGCGCGGGCTTACCGGAGGACAGGTAACCTTGTTGCCGCATACACACACATAGTTTTCTCGTCAGGAAACAGGCCGACGAGAATCCCGATGAGAAAATAGAGAGCAGGTTCTCTATTTTTCTCATCGAGATTCCCAGTAGTTTTCTCGACGAGAAACCATACACACGAACGATTTTCTCGGCAAGAAAGCTCTGCCAGCAGTTTTCTTGTCGTTTCTTGCCGAGAAAAACGGTCGTGTGTACGAGGCCTAACACTTGTCATTTGTTTTGTTTTTTTGGAGAGGGTGGAAAAGGGTTAAAGTGATAGTAAATCCCGCTTTGTTATTTTTACCTACAGGTAAGCCTATAAAATGGTGAATCTTTGTTTGAAAAATTACTGCTTTGCCGCGTACACACGGTCGGAATTTCCGACAGAAAAAGTCCGATGTGAGCTTTTGGTCGGAAATTCAGACCGTGTGTATGCTCCATCTGACTTTTTCTGTCGGAATTTCCGACAGCATTAGATAGAGAGCAGGTTCTCTATTTTTTCGTCGGAATTTCCGACGGACATTTTCCCATTGGAAATTCTGACCGTGTGTACGCGGAATTACTGTTTATTGCAATATGTTAGAAATGTATTCACGCAAACTTGTAAAATCACTTAACAGTCCACCTTTAAAACTAATATTATTGTAAGTGTAGAGGTCAACATTCTTTCATGTCCGTAAGGACATCAAATCTATATTGACCAGCAGTGTTAATTTCGTTGGAAAATATATTTTCATCAACTAAATTATCGCTATTTTAGTTTACTAGAATACGACTTAAGCCTCGTACACACGATCGAGAATCTCGTCGTAAAAAAACACATAGTTTTTCTCGACGAGCTTCTTGTCAAGCTTTCCTTGCATACAACTGTCAATTACAAATCTTGTCGTTGGAAAGCGCGGTCACGTACAGCATGTACGACGGCAGTATAAAGGGGAAGTTCGATTTCAATGGCGCCACCCTTTGGGCTGCTTTTGCTGATCTCGTGTTACCGCGTTAGTAATAGTTTGGGGAGAGATGATTCGCGCTTTTCAGTCTTCGTGCTTTCAGTTCGTTTTAGCGTGACGAATGTGCTATCTCCATTACGAACGATAGTTTTACCAGAAGGAGCGCTCCCGTCTCATAATTGATTCTGAGCATGCGCAATTTTTTAAGACTCGGAAAAGCATATACACGACCGGTTTTCTCGTCGGGAAACAGGCCGACAAGAATCTCAACAAGAAAAACGAGAATCCTGACGAGAAAATAGAGAGCAAGTTCTCTATTTTTCTCGTCGAGATTCCCGGCAGTTTTCTCAACGAGAAACCATACACACGAACGGTTTTCTCTGCAAGAAAGCTCTCCCAACAGGTCTCTTGTCGTTTTTTTTACGAGAAAATCGGTCGTGTGTACGAGGCTTAACACTAAAACAATTCAGATGACTAAAATATGACTAAAACCAAAATGTAATTTTAGTCAAAAGACTATGACTAAAACTAAATTGAAATTTGATGGCATTACAGCCAATAGCGTTTACAGTTTTTTTTTATATTTTTATGCACTTCTGTTTGTCAAAAAGCAATGTTTTTTGTTTGTTTATAAAACTTGGTTTTAATTTATAAAGATGTTATATATCACAACAGCTAAATCTGTCTGTAGTGCATGTTCACACTTTAATACTATAGATAATAACATGATATTAGATTTTTACTTCAGAAGTATATAATGAGTTTGGCAATTCTAGTGAAATGCTTAAAGCGGAGCTCCACCCTAAAGTGGAACTTCCGCTCATCAGATTCCTCCCCCCCTCCGGTGCCACAATTTGCACCTTTCAGGGGGGAGGGGGTGCAGATACCTGTCTAAGACAGGTATTTGCACCCACTTCCGGGCATAGACTCTGCGGGAAACTGCGGGCATTACGCCACTTCCCGCCCCCCCCCCGTTGTGTTCTGGGAAACACACGGCTCCCAGGACACATCGGGGACCAGTGAGGACGGCTCTGCGCGACTCGCGCATGTGCAGTAGGGAATCGGGCAGTGAAGCCGCAATGCTTAACATCCTGATTCCCTCCCTGATGATGGCGGTGGGGGCAGCCGAGAGACGAGCGATTGCGATTGCTGACGTAGCTGGACTCCAGGACAGGTAAGTGTCCATTTATTAAAAGTCAGCAGCTGCAGTATTTGTAGCTGTTGGCTTTTATTTTTTATTTTTTTTATGGCGGAGCTCCGCTTTAAATAATGCATCAGAATTTAATTAAACCCATTTGAATTTTGTTGACTTAAAAAGGACAAAAACTAAAACAATTCAGATGACTAAAATACGACGAAAGCTAAAATGGCATTTTAGCCAAAAGACTATGACTAAAATGAAATTGAAGTTTGATGTTAAAAATAACACTGTAACCTGAAGAAAAACAGGCACATCTGCTGGTAAGTGCACACCACAGCCAACATTACCAATAGATCTGATTGGTTGTTGACTGTGATCCAACCATGCCCATCTCTTTATGTGATATGAGGCTAGCTGCATTCGTGTAGCTGCAAATATATTTGTAGGCGGTGGCTGAATTACATATTCCCACATCTCTTGACCTTAAACAACATCACTAAAAATGAAGAATAAGCCTACTTAGTCATCTTTGAGACAGTAATCAAAGCTCATTACCCTGACACCTTAAAAACCACTACAAAGGCAGTAGTGACTCTGGCATCCACACGTTACTGGCTTTTGCATTCCAGATCTGAGAAAACTTCCTTGGTCTCTAATGAGTAATCAGAGATTGAAGTTTTCAGGCTACAAAAATCCTGTTGTGGTACGAAAGGCAGCAACCTAACACCCAAATCAATACTATATTACTCTCTCTGCAGGCAGAAGCTGCTGGGTCAGGAAAATCATGAAAAATTCATAGCGGAGGTGGTCAAGTTATCCATAAGATAGAGAAAATAATGCAATATCTAAAGATCCCCTGAGCAATCGAAGACACTTTATAGATTTCACTGTGGATAAGTTCTGGTTTGTTTCATCTCTGCACCTTAATACTCTTCCCAGCTTATTTTTGACAGTAAATGTGGAAACTTTAATCTGTATTTATGGTCTTTCTTACTTACTTTGTATACTCATTTTTCAATAGACCATTTCTGACCGGCTACAGCATCTTTGGATATTTGTCCTTGGCCTTTGGGGGTTACAGTAATGTCACACTAGATGTTAATGGTGGACAAAAAATTCAATTACTTATTGATAGAGTGGTCATGCATAGCCTTTTTTCATGAATACAGCTCCGTTCACACACACATGGGACAAGTAACACTACAGTTTGTTAACATCAATTTTTTAAACCGCAGGAAGAATTTGGATCACCTAGTGGAAACCTAATCAGATCCCACATACACCATATGGCCAAAAGTACAGAATGCAAAGACTTTTAGACAACTGTCAACCTTGTGGAGATAGTTTGGGGAATGCCTTTTTGTTCCAACATGCCTGTGACTTTGTACAGCTCCATAAAGACGTGGTTTGATGAGTTTGATGTGGAGGAACCTGGCCTGCTCAAAGCCCTGACCTTAAAGTGGTTGTAAACCCACTCTTGCAACTTGCACCTACAGGTAAGCCTAGATTAAGGTTCATTGAATGACAGTTATATCAATCCTGGATAGGGATGAGCTCGGTGTTCGAGTCGAACATACGTTCGACTCGAACATCGGCTGTTCGATCGTTCGACGAAGATCGAACGATTTGGGCCGTTCGCGCCTAATTCGAGTGACGCGAACGGCCCACAATGCACTACGCCATCGCAGTGTCATCCAGGCGCTGTGATTGGCCAAGCATGCACTGTGACCCCGCATGCTTGGCCAATCACAGCGCCGGCAGCGAGGAGAGCAATGATTGGCCACAGGCAGGATGCCTGTGGCCAATTATTGCTGAGGGTGTTTAGTACACGCTCCACACTATAAAAGGCCGCCAGCACGGCGGCCTAGTGTAGTGTGTTCCGGAGCAGGGAAAGAGAAGCATAGGCAGGGACAGTGACATTTATTTTTTCTTGCTTAACCTGGATTCCTTTAGTTTAGGGAAAGAGAAGGATAGGTAGGGAGAGTGTCAGTGTGTTTTACTGTGCGAATCCTTGTTTCTAGGGACAGGGAAGGACAGTGAGGGAAATTCTCCTTGTGCTATAGTGTGCTAAAGCATTGATCATCAACCATCTTTAAAAAATCATTTTTTCTAGGGACAGAAAACTATAGGTAGGGAGAGTGTCAGTGTGTTTTACTGTGATAATCCTTGTTTCTAGGGACAGGGAAGGACAGTGAGGGAAATTCTCCTTGTGCTATAGTGTGCTAAAGCATTGATCATCAACCATCTTTAAAAAAACATTTTTTCTAGGGACAGAAAACTATAGGTAGGAAGAGTGTCAGTTTCTTTCACTGTGATAATCCTTGTTTCTAGGGACAGGGAAGGACAGTGAGGGAAATTCTACTTGTGCTATAGTGTGCTAAAGCATTGATCATCAATCAGCTTTAAAAAAACATTTTTTCTAGGGACAGAAAACTATAGGTAGGAAGAGTGTCAGTTTCTTTCACTGTGATAATCCTTGTTTCTAGGGACAGGGAAGGACAGTGAGGGAAATTCTCCTTGTGCTATAGTGTGCTAAAGCATTGATCATCAACCGTCTTTAAAAAAACATTTTTTCTAGGGACAGAAAACTATAGGTAGGAAGAGTGTCAGTTTCTTTCACTGTGATAATCCTTGTTTCTAGGGACAGGGAAGGCCAGTGAGGGAAATTCTACTTGTGCTATAGTGTGCTAAAGCATTGATCATCAATCAGCTTTAAAAAAACATTTTTTCTAGGGACAGAAAACTATAGGTAGGAAGAGTGTCAGTTTCTTTCACTGTGATAATCCTTGTTTCTAGGGACAGGGAAGGACAGTGAGGGAAATTCTCCTTGTGCTATAGTGTGCTAAAGCATTGATCATCAACCGTCTTTAAAAAAACATTTTTTCTAGGGACAGAAAACTATAGGTAGGAAGAGTGTCAGTTTCTTTCACTGTGATAATCCTTGTTTCTAGGGACAGGGAAGGACAGTGAGGGAAATTCTCCTTGTGCTATAGTGTGCTAAAGCATTGATCATCAACCGTCTTTAAAAAAACATTTTTTCTAGGGACAGAAAACTATAGGTAGGAAGAGTGTCAGTTTCTTTCACTGTGATAATCCTTGTTTCTAGGGACAGGGAAGGACAGTGAGGGAAATTCTCCTTGTGCTATAGTGTGCTAAAGCATTGATCATCAACCGTCTTTAAAAAAACATTTTTTCTAGGGACAGAAAACTATAGGTAGGAAGAGTGTCAGTTTCTTTCACTGTGATAATCCTTGTTTCTAGGGACAGGGAAGGACAGTGAGGGAAATTCTACTTGTGCTATAGTGTGCTAAAGCATTGATCATCAACCGTCTTTAAAAAAACATTTTTTCTAGGGACAGAAAACTATAGGTAGGAAGAGTGTCAGTTTCTTTCACTGTGATAATCCTTGTTTCTAGGGACAGGGAAGGACAGTGAGGGAAATTCTACTTGTGCTATAGTGTGCTAAAGCATTGATCATCAATCAGCTTTAAAAAAACATTTTTTCTAGGGACAGAAAACTATAGGTAGGAAGAGTGTCAGTTTCTTTCACTGTGATAATCCTTGTTTCTAGGGACAGGGAAGGACAGTGAGGGAAATTCTCCTTGTGCTATAGTGTGCTAAAGCATTGATCATCAACCGTCTTTAAAAAAACATTTTTTCTAGGGACAGAAAACTATAGGTAGGAAGAGTGTCAGTTTCTTTCACTGTGATAATCCTTGTTTCTAGGGACAGGGAAGGACAGTGAGGGAAATTCTACTTGTGCTATAGTGTGCTAAAGCATTGATCATCAATCAGCTTTAAAAAAACATTTTTTCTAGGGACAGAAAACTATAGGTAGGAAGAGTGTCAGTTTCTTTCACTGTGATAATCCTTGTTTCTAGGGACAGGGAAGGACAGTGAGGGAAATTCTACTTGTGCTATAGTGTGCTAAAGCATTGATCATCAATCAGCTTTAAAAAAACATTTTTTCTAGGGACAGAAAACTATAGGTAGGAAGAGTGTCAGTTTCTTTCACTGTGATAATCCTTGTTTCTAGGGACAGGGAAGGACAGTGAGGGAAATTCTACTTGTGCTATAGTGTGCTAAAGCATTGATCATCAACCGTCTTTAAAAAAACATTTTTTCTAGGGACAGAAAACTATAGGTAGGAAGAGTGTCAGTTTCTTTCACTGTGATAATCCTTGTTTCTAGGGACAGGGAAGGACAGTGAGGGAAATTCTCCTTGTGCAATAGTGTGCTAAAGCATTGATCATCAATCAGCTTTAAAAAAACATTTTTTCTAGGGACAGAAAACTATAGGTAGGAAGAGTGTCAGTTTCTTTCACTGTGATAATCCTTGTTTCTAGGGACAGGGAAGGACAGTGAGGGAAATTCTCCTTGTGCTATAGTGTGCTAAAGCATTGATCATCAACCGTCTTTAAAAAAACATTTTTTCTAGGGACAGAAAACTATAGGTAGGAAGAGTGTCAGTTTCTTTCACTGTGATAATCCTTGTTTCTAGGGACAGGGAAGGACAGTGAGGGAAATTCTCCTTGTGCTATAGTGTGCTAAAGCATTGATCATCAACCGTCTTTAAAAAAACTTTTTTTCTAGGGACAGAAAACTATAGGTAGGAAGAGTGTCAGTTTCTTTCACTGTGATAATCCTTGTTTCTAGGGACAGGGAAGGACAGTGAGGGAAATTCTACTTGTGCTATAGTGTGCTAAAGCATTGATCATCAACCGTCTTTAAAAAAACATTTTTTCTAGGGACAGAAAACTATAGGTAGGAAGAGTGTCAGTTTCTTTCACTGTGATAATCCTTGTTTCTAGGGACAGGGAAGGACAGTGAGGGAAATTCTACTTGTGCTATAGTGTGCTAAAGCATTGATCATCAACCGTCTTTAAAAAAACATTTTTTCTAGGGACAGAAAACTATAGGTAGGAAGAGTGTCAGTTTCTTTCACTGTGATAATCCTTGTTTCTAGGGACAGGGAAGGACAGTGAGGGAAATTCTCCTTGTGCTATAGTGTGCTAAAGCATTGATCATCAACCGTCTTTAAAAAAACATTTTTTCTAGGGACAGAAAACTATAGGTAGGAAGAGTGTCAGTTTCTTTCACTGTGATAATCCTTGTTTCTAGGGACAGGGAAGGACAGTGAGGGAAATTCTACTTGTGCTATAGTGTGCTAAAGCATTGATCATCAATCAGCTTTAAAAAAACATTTTTTCTAGGGACAGAAAACTATAGGTAGGAAGAGTGTCAGTTTCTTTCACTGTGATAATCCTTGTTTCTAGGGACAGGGAAGGACAGTGAGGGAAATTCTCCTTGTGCTATAGTGTGCTAAAGCATTGATCATCAACCGTCTTTAAAAAAACATTTTTTCTAGGGACAGAAAACTATAGGTAGGAAGAGTGTCAGTTTCTTTCACTGTGATAATCCTTGTTTCTAGGGACAGGGAAGGACAGTGAGGGAAATTCTCCTTGTGCTATAGTGTGCTAAAGCATTGATCATCAACCGTCTTTAAAAAAACATTTTTTCTAGGGACAGAAAACTATAGGTAGGAAGAGTGTCAGTTTCTTTCACTGTGATAATCCTTGTTTCTAGGGACAGGGAAGGACAGTGAGGGAAATTCTCCTTGTGCTATAGTGTGCTAAAGCATTGATCATCAACCGTCTTTAAAAAAACATTTTTTCTAGGGACAGAAAACTATAGGTAGGAAGAGTGTCAGTTTCTTTCACTGTGATAATCCTTGTTTCTAGGGACAGGGAAGGACAGTGAGGGAAATTCTACTTGTGCTATAGTGTGCTAAAGCATTGATCATCAACCGTCTTTAAAAAAAAAAAATTCTAGGGACAGAAAACTATAGGTAGGAAGAGTGTCAGTTTCTTTCACTGTGATAATCCTTGTTTCTAGGGACAGGGAAGGACAGTGAGGGAAATTCTACTTGTGCTATAGTGTGCTAAAGCATTGATCATCAATCAGCTTTAAAAAAACATTTTTTCTAGGGACAGAAAACTATAGGTAGGAAGAGTGTCAGTTTCTTTCACTGTGATAATCCTTGTTTCTAGGGACAGGGAAGGACAGTGAGGGAAATTCTCCTTGTGCTATAGTGTGCTAAAGCATTGATCATCAACCGTCTTTAAAAAAACATTTTTTCTAGGGACAGAAAACTATAGGTAGGAAGAGTGTCAGTTTCTTTCACTGTGATAATCCTTGTTTCTATTTCTAGGGACAGGGAAGGACAGTGAGGGAAATTCTACTTGTGCTATAGTGTGCTAAAGCATTGATCATCAATCAGCTTTAAAAAAACATTTTTTCTAGGGACAGAAAACTATAGGTAGGAAGAGTGTCAGTTTCTTTCACTGTGATAATCCTTGTTTCTAGGGACAGGGAAGGACAGTGAGGGAAATTCTACTTGTGCTATAGTGTGCTAAAGCATTGATCATCAATCAGCTTTAAAAAAACATTTTTTCTAGGGACAGAAAACTATAGGTAGGAAGAGTGTCAGTTTCTTTCACTGTGATAATCCTTGTTTCTAGGGACAGGGAAGGACAGTGAGGGAAATTATACTTGTGCTATAGTGTGCTAAAGCATTGATCATCAACCGTCTTTAAAAAAACATTTTTTCTAGGGACAGAAAACTATAGGTAGGAAGAGTGTCAGTTTCTTTCACTGTGATAATCCTTGTTTCTAGGGACAGGGAAGGACAGTGAGGGAAATTCTACTTGTGCTATAGTGTGCTAAAGCATTGATCATCAACCGTCTTTAAAAAACATTTTTTCTAGGGACAGAAAACTATAGGTAGGAAGAGTGTCAGTTTCTTTCACTGTGATAATCCTTGTTTCTAGGGACAGGGAAGGACAGTGAGGGAAATTCTCCTTGTGCTATAGTGTGCTAAAGCATTGATCATCAACTGTCTTTAAAAAAACATTTTTTCTAGGGACAGAAAACTATAGGTAGGAAGAGTGTCAGTTTCTTTCACTGTGATAATCCTTGTTTCTATTTCTAGGGACAGGGAAGGACAGTGAGGGAAATTCTACTTGTACTATAGTGTGCTAAAGCATTGATCATCAATCAGCTTTAAAAAAACATTTTTTTCTAGGGACAGAAAACTATAGGTAGGAAGAGTGTCAGTTTCTTTCACTGTGATAATCCTTGTTTCTAGGGACAGGGAAGGACAGTGAGGGAAATTCTACTTGTGCTATAGTGTGCTAAAGCATTGATCATCAATCAGCTTTAAAAAAACATTTTTTCTAGGGACAGAAAACTATAGGTAGGAAGAGTGTCAGTTTCTTTCACTGTGATAATCCTTGTGTCAGGGTCACCTGTGGCCAGGTGACAGATGCACACCGTAGGGGGACAGGAGTGCACCGCGAGGTAGTGAACCCTATGGCTGGCTTCTGTGGATAGGAAACTGGGTGGTTGTGGAAAGCGGGACCAGAGGAGCACAACCGGGATCCCAACGGAAGCGAGAGCCAAGATTCCCCAGGGCGCGGAGTCTAAGACCCAGCTGGTCTTCTCCAGGGCCTCTAGTGGTGAGGATGTTACGCTGCAGGCTGGGACCAGGTCGCGGCCCCTGGAGTTTCCTAGCTCACGCCCCGTAGGATAAGGGGAAGCAGCAGCACACGATAGAGAGAACCGAATAACAAGCCGAAGGTCAGGGGCCACAAGCAGACAAGGATAACGAAGAACGAGCCGAAGGTCAAGGGTCACGAGCAGACAGGGATGGTCGGGGACAAGCCAATAACGTAACAGAGAGACAGACGTAGCACACGGCAGGCAGGAACCCAAACACACAATGCCTAACAAACACGTTGATCAGCAAAGCAGGCTTGCAGTGCACAGGTTAATATAGTGTTCAGTGATAGGGCCTGGGGTGGAGTCAGGCTGGGAGGAGATTATAAAGGAAGCCAGGTGAAGGAGGTCTGGTCTCTAGATGAACACATGAGGAGGAAGGTAAGATGGCAGACAGACATTAATGCATATCCATGACAGTACCCTCCCTCTTACGAGGCCTCCCCCTTCCCCGCCTGGGCCCAGGTTTAGAGGGAAACTTCAGATGAAACTCCTTTAACAGACGAGGTGCAAAGACCTCAGATGCAGTGATCCAAGACCTCTCCTCAGGACCAAACCCTTTCCAATGAACGAGGTACTGAAGAACGCCTTTACAGAGTCGGGAGTCCAGAATTTGACTGATCTCGTACTCCTGATTATCCTCAGAGACAGGCGCCACGGTAGGAAGAGGACGAGAGAATTTATTGAGGACTAAAGGCTTTAGAAGAGCAACATGAAAGGAGTTAGTGATTTTAAGGCTCTTAGGAATCTGGAGTTTGAAACAAACCGGATTCAGTTTAGCAGTTACCGTGTATGGACCGATGAATCGTGGAGCAAACTTCAGAGAAGGAACTCGGAGCTTGATGTTCCTGGTAGAGAGCCAGACTTTGTCCCCTGGCTGAAGAGAAGGCGGTTTACGCCTGCGGCGGTCGGCAAAGCCTTTGAATTTTTCAGCAGCTGCCCGGAGGGAATCATGAACGTGACCCCAAACGGAATTGAGAGACTCCTGAACCGAAGCCAAAGCTGGAATGTCTGGAGAACAGATCATAGGAAGAGGAAGTTGAGGGTGTTTTCCATAAACTGTGAAAAAGGGTGTCTTCTGCGAACTGGTATTCACATGATTGTTATGGGAGAATTCTGCCCACGGGAGTAGAGAGGACCAATCGTCATGGTGAGAAGACACAAAGGTGCGAAGAAAGACCTCTAACTCCTGATTAACCCTCTCAGTCTGTCCATTGGATTGGGGATGGTAAGAAGAAGAAAAATCCAAGACAATATTGAGGGATTTGCAAAAGGCTCTCCAAAAACGAGACGTGAATTGGACTCCCCTGTCGGAAACAATATGAGAAGGGACCCCATGTAGGCGGAGAATTTCTCGAATGAAAATGGGAACCAAGGCAGGGGCAGAAGGAAGACCAGGAAGAGGAACAAAATGAGCCATCTTGGAGAATCGATCGATTACCACCCAAATGACTGTATTATTCTCAGACAGTGGGAGATCGGTGATAAAATCCATGGCAATATGGGCCCAGGGTTCCTTAGGAATAGGCAAGGGCATGAGGAGACCAGCAGGAGCTTGTGTGGAGGATTTGGACTGAGCACAGACATGACAAGCTTTAACGTAGTCTTTGACGTCTGAGCGGAGATTAGGCCACCAGTAGTGACGACTGATGAGTAGGAAGGATCGGAGGAATCCAGAATGCCCTGCCACCTTGGAATCATGTCCCCAACGAAGGATCTTAGCTCTTAGCTCAGTGGGGACAAAGGTCTTACCAGGCGGAATTTTAGACTTCAGGGTGGTAGAGTGGGCAACAATGCATGAGGTGGGAATGATCGGCTCAGGTTCAGGGGCGGACTCCTCGTCCAAAGTGTCAAATGACCTAGAGAGCGCATCAGCCCGACCGTTGCAGGAACCAGGTTTGTAGGTAATCGTGAAATTAAAACGGGCAAAGAAGAGACTCCACCTGGCCTGTCTAGGATTCAGACGTTTAGCATTCTGTAGATACTGTAAATTCTTGTGATCGGTAAAGATCGTTATGGAGTGAGGGGAACCCTCCAAGAGATGACGCCACTCCTCTAACGCCAATTTAATTGCGAGAAGTTCCCGATCACCGATGGCATAATTCCTCTCTGCCTGAGAATTTTTTTTGGAGAAGAACGCACATGGTTGGCGTCTCTTCTCAAAGATTTGAAGAAGCACAGCTCCCACCCCCATTGAGGAAGCGTCCACTTCAATAAAAAATGCATTCCCAGGATTTGGTCTCCTCAAGAGGGGGCAAGAAACAAAGGCCTGTTTCAGGTTGTGAAATGCAGAGACAGCTTCGGGAGGCCAGTCTCTGGCATTCACACCCTTCTTGGTCAAAGCGATAATAGGCGCGGCAATGGAAGAGTAATTCCTTATGAACTGCCTATAATAATTAGTGAAGCCAAGAAAGCGCTGTGTGGCCTTGAGGCTAGCAGGAAGAGGCCAGTTGGTGATAGCCAAGACCTTCCCAGGGTCCATACGAAGCCCCGAACATGAGACAAAGCACCCCAAAAACAGGACCTCAGAACATTCAAAGGAACATTTCTCCAGCTTGGCATAGAGATTGTTCTCTCTAAGACGTTGAAGTACAGTGCGGACATGGTTTCTGTGGACGAGCAGATTTTCAGAAAAGATCAGAATGTCATCCAGATAGATGACAACAAACTGGTACAGCAGATCTCTGAAGATTTCATTGACAAAGTTTTGAAACACGGCTGGAGCATTACACAGACCAAAAGGCATCACCAGATATTCGTAATGCCCGTCTCTAGTGTTAAATGCAGTCTTCCATTCGTCACCCTCCCGTATTCGAATGAGATTGTACGCGCCTCTGAGATCCAACTTGGTGAAAATGGAGGCACCCTTCAACCTATCGAATAGCTCAGATATTAAGGGTAAGGGGTATCGATTTTTAATAGTAACCGCATTTAAACCCCGATAATCGATGCAGGGTCTTAAGGTACCATCCTTTTTGGCAACAAAAAAGAACCCTGCCCCTGCAGGCGATGAGGATTTCCAGATGAACCCTCTCTCCAGATTCTCTGCTACATACTCCGACATGGCCTGGGTCTCTGGGATGGACAGAGGGTAGGTACGACCCCTGGGTAGAGTTGCTCCGGGGACAAGATCAATAGCACAGTCAAAAGACCTGTGGGGAGGAAGCACCTCAGCTGATTTTTTACAGAACACATCCCGGTAATCGCTGTATGCGGCGGGAAGATCAGAAGAAACAGAAGTGGCAGCAACCGGAAGACTCTCCTTGGGGGTAACCTTGAGAAGACACGACGAGAAACATGAGGAACCCCAGGCCAGGATCTGCCCAGAGACCCAGTCCACATGTGGAGAGTGGAGCTGTAGCCAAGGGAGGCCCAATACAACTGGGGTAGAGGCCTTGGGTAGAATAAGAAAGGATATCCACTCCTGGTGGAGAATCCCTACCGACATCCTAATGGGTAGCGTCTGGAAGCGAATAGGGCCCCCTGGGAGAACAGTGCCATCAATTGCCGAGACTACCAATGGGGTAGTGAGAGGTGAAAGGGTAAGCTTCATAGAAGAAGCAGTTCTCCAATCCATGAAATTGCCGGCAGCCCCGGAATCCAGGTATGCAAGGGTTGACTGAGGAGAAGTGCCTACATGAAGGGACACCGGCAAGAGCAGGCGAGAAGGTGATGTTTCTGGGTCCAATACTCCACCTTCCAAATGTATTAGACCCGAGCGTTTCCCGGACGAAGCGAGCAGGAGTCACGAAAATGACCCTTGCCCCCACAATAGAGGCACAAGCCCAGAGTTCTGCGCCTAGCACGTTCTTCGGGGGTTAGTCTGGTCCGGCCCAGCTGCATAGGTTCTTCAGCAGGTAGAGGATGCTCCACGGAATGAAGGGAGGGGAGCTCAGACTGGCTAGGACCCAGAGAGTGCTGGCGTCTTTTTTCTAAGGACCTCTCTTGAAAACGAATGTCGATCTGGTTGCATAATGAAATTACATCGTCCAGACCGACGGGAATGGCTCTTCCCGCTAATTCGTCTTTCACTCGGTCAGAGAGGCCATGTAAAAAGGTAGCGACCAGGGCCTCATTATTCCAGCTCAATTCAGCAGTGTGGATACGGAACTGAAGAGCATATTGCCCCACTGAACTAGATTCTTGGCGAAGACGTAAGACAGCACTAGCCGCTGAAGAAGCCCGAGCCGGCTCTTCGAAGATATTACGAAAGAGCTTCAAGAATTCGGACAGACTGGAAACCACCGGATCGTTCCTCTCCCACAGGGGGGCAGCCCAGGCCAAAGCTTCACCGGAGAGGAGGGAAATGATATAGGCTACCTTAGCCCGGTCAGATAGGAAGCTTTGAGGCTGAAGCTCAAAATGAATAGTGCATTGGCTGAGAAACCCCCTGCAGGCCTTGGAGTCCCCAGAGAAACGGAACGGAGCTGGCAATCTTAGTGAGTGTGAGGCTGCGACTGGTGCGATAGGTACAGCCGCTGGTTGTACTTGGGGTTGCGGATTCGGGGTTCCCAAGGAGACCTGAAGCTGCTCGAATCGAGAAGCCAGATCCTGGAGGAATCGCATCACCTGGGTCTGATTTGATTCCTGGGTCTCAAGTCTGCGAACTATGCCCTGCAATGGATCATCCGCGGGAAGCGGGATGTCAGCCGGGTTCATGGCTGATCAAACTGTCAGGGTCACCTGTGGCCAGGTGACAGATGCACACCGTAGGGGGACAGGAGTGCACCGCGAGGTAGTGAACCCTATGGCTGGCTTCTGTGGATAGGAAACTGGGTGGTTGTGGAAAGCGGGACCAGAGGAGCACAACCGGGATCCCAACGGAAGCGAGAGCCAAGATTCCCCAGGGCGCGGAGTCTAAGACCCAGCTGGTCTTCTCCAGGGCCTCTAGTGGTGAGGATGTTACGCTGCAGGCTGGGACCAGGTCGCGGCCCCTGGAGTTTCCTAGCTCACGCCCCGTAGGATAAGGGGAAGCAGCAGCACACGATAGAGAGAACCGAATAACAAGCCGAAGGTCAGGGGCCACAAGCAGACAAGGATAACGAAGAACGAGCCGAAGGTCAAGGGTCACGAGCAGACAGGGATGGTCGGGGACAAGCCAATAACGTAACAGAGAGACAGACGTAGCACACGGCAGGCAGGAACCCAAACACACAATGCCTAACAAACACGTTGATCAGCAAAGCAGGCTTGCAGTGCACAGGTTAATATAGTGTTCAGTGATAGGGCCTGGGGTGGAGTCAGGCTGGGAGGAGATTATAAAGGAAGCCAGGTGAAGGAGGTCTGGTCTCTAGATGAACACATGAGGAGGAAAGTAAGATGGCAGACAGACATTAATGCATATCCATGACACCTTGTTTCTAGGGACAGGGAAGGACAGTGAGGGAAATTCTACTTGTGCTATAGTGTGCTAAAGCATTGATCATCAACCGTCTTTAAAAAAACATTTTTTCTAGGGACAGAAAACTATAGGTAGGAAGAGTGTCAGTTTCTTTCACTGTGATAATCCTTGTTTCTAGGGACAGGGAAGGACAGTGAGGGAAATTCTACTTGTGCAATAGTGTGCTAAAGCATTGATCATCAATCAGCTTTAAAAAAACATTTTTTCTAGGGACAGAAAACTATAGGTAGGAAGAGTGTCAGTTTCTTTCACTGTGATAATCCTTGTTTCTAGGGACAGGGAAGGACAGTGAGGGAAATTCTACTTGTGCTATAGTGTGCTGAAGCATTGATCATCAACCGTCTTTAAAAAAACATTTTTTCTAGGGACAGAAAACTATAGGTAGGAAGAGTGTCAGTTTCTTTCACTGTGATAATCCTTGTTTCTAGGGACAGGGAAGGACAGTGAGGGAAATTCTCCTTGTGCTATAGTGTGCTAAAGCATTGATCATCAACCGTCTTTAAAAAAACATTTTTTCTAGGGACAGAAAACTATAGGTAGGAAGAGTGTCAGTTTCTTTCACTGTGATAATCCTTGTTTCTAGGGACAGGGAAGGACAGTGAGGGAAATTCTACTTGTGCTATAGTGTGCTAAAGCATTGATCATCAACCGTCTTTAAAAAAACATTTTTTTTAGGGACAGAAAACTATAGGTAGGAAGAGTGTCAGTTTCTTTCACTGTGATAATCCTTGTTTCTAGGGACAGGGAAGGACAGTGAGGGAAATTCTCCTTGTGCTATAGGGTGCTAAAGCATTGATCATCAACCGTCTTTAAAAAAACATTTTTTCTAGGGACAGAAAACTATAGGTAGGAAGAGTGTCAGTTTCTTTCACTGTGATAATCCTTGTTTCTAGGGACAGGGAAGGACAGTGAGGGGAATTCTCCTTGTGCTATACTGTGCTAAAGCATTCCTCATCAACCATCTTTGAAATCCTTGTTTTTTGGACAGTCAGGGAAGTTGTCGTTGTGCTATTCTGTGCGAAAGCAATCATCCTCAACCATATTTAGAAATCCTTAAGTAAAGGGACAGAGAAGGACACCTGAAGGTAGCCCTTATTGCTTTTTTCCCATCTCCCTGCAGGCCATCTATTTGAATGTCTGGAAGGCAAACAAGGAGAGGCAGACAGTCAGGAGGCAATAAAAGAGGGAAAGCAGGCTCTGTGTCTGGGGGCAACAGTGCTGGTCGTGGACGCGGTGCATTGTCATCAGCACATGGCCATGGGAAACGCTTGTCCTTCTTTTCGGCAGCTGGACATGTTGAGCCACATCATGCCGAAGACTTGGTAGAGTGGATGACCAAGCCCTCCTCCTCCTCCTCATCCTCTCTCACCCAGGCTCAGGGTACTGGCAAAGCAGCTGCCAAAGCGTCCTCTTCCCTGGTATCAATGTCAGACTCATCATCAGTCACTCCTTCCCTAGACCCACCATGTCCTCCTCCTGAGGAGTCCCCCGAACTGTTTGAGCACAGTGTTGGGTACATGCTCCAGGAGGATGCCCAGCGTTTCGAAGGGTCTGATGATGAAACCCAGCTACAGGAAGGCAGTAGCGTGAGAGCAGACAGAGGGGATGCTCAAGAAGGACACCAATCTGGCAGTCATGTTCCAGCAGCTGCAGCATACTGCCAGATTGGCTCCAGTGATGAGGAGGGAGGGGATGATGAGGTCACTGACTCCACGTGGGTGCCTAATAGGAGAGAGGAGGAGGAGGAGGATGAGGAGGAGGCACATCTCCAACGAGGCAGGATGCCCTTTGGTGGCCAGCGTAAGGGCAGTACACCGACGGAATCACACCGCAGAGCTCCGACTGTGCAGGGCGCTGCCTCTGCCCGTCATTCAAAAAGTTCTTTGGTGTGGGCCTTTTTTGAGGCTAGTGCATCAGATAGCACAGCTGCTGTTTGCAACATATGTCTCAAGCGTATATCGCGTGGCCAAAACATCAGCCGCTTGGGTACCACATGCCTGACCAGACATATGTTGACCTGCCATGCAGCTCATTGGCAAGCCTACCTCAAAGACCCACACCAAAGAACAAAGCGGACCTCTCCTTGCACCGCATCAGCTGGGATCTCCAACCCCACTATAACTTCAGTCCTGTCTGAAACATGCACTGAGAGGAATGAAGGTGTAGAATTAGGTGTGTCACAGCCAAGTAGTTGCGGCCACTCTGCTAGCAGTACACCGACGTCCGATTCTAGCAGGCAAATTTCCCTGCCCCAGCTGCTGGACCGTCGAAAGAAGTTCACTCCCAGCCATCCACATGCCCAGCGGTTGAATGCTAGCTTGGCTAAATTGCTAGCGCTTCAACTGCTGCCTTTTCAGTTGGTAGACTCGGCCCCCTTCCGTGAGTTTGTGCAATGTGCGGTTCCTCAGTGGCAGGTTCCCAAACGCCACTTTTTCTCACGGAAGGCTATTCCGGCTCTCTACCGGCATGTGGAAGGCAATGTCTTGGCCTCGCTGGACAGGGCGGTCAGCGGTAAGGTGCATATTACCGCTGACTCATGGTCCAGCAGGCATGGACAGGGACGTTACCTTTCTTTCACGGCCCATTGGGTCACTCTTTTGGCAGCTGGGAAGGATGCAGGACAAGGTGCAGTAGTGTTGGAGGTTGTTCCACCGCCACGCCTCCAAAATGCCACTACTGGTTGTGACACACCTCTCTCCTCCACCCTCTCCTCTTCTTCTTCCTCCATGGCCTCTTCCTGTGGTTTGTCCTCTGAACCAGCGGTGCTCCGTAGCCGTTCAAGGGGCTACGCAAGTACGCAGGCAAAAAGATGCCATGCCGTGCTTGCGCTGGTGTGTTTGGGGGACAGAAGCCACACTGGGGCAGAGGTCCTGTCTGCTCTGCAGGGCCAGGCCGAGAGGTGGTTGACGCCACGCCAGCTTAAGCCAGGAATGGTGGTTTGCGACAATGGCACCAACCTCCTCTCCGCCCTCCGACAGGGACAACTGACCCATGTGCCCTGTGTGGCTCACGTCCTTAACCTGGTGGTGCAGCAGTTCTTGGGCAGGTACCCGGGCTTACAGGATGTCCTGAGGCAGGCCAGGAAAGTCTGTGTGCATTTCCGCAGATCTTATAATGCCAGTGCTCGCCTGACTGAGCTGCAAAAGGAGTTGAACCTGCCCAAGAACCGCCTTATATGTGACATGCCCACCAGGTGGAACTCAACGTTGGCCATGCTGCAGCAGCTGCACACGCAGCAGAGGGCCATCAATGAGTACCTGTGCGACTACGGCACCAGGACAGTGTCAGGGGAGCTTGGTTTTTTTTCTCCACGCCAGTGGGGCATGATCAGGGATGCATGCACTGTCCTGGCACCATTTGAGGAGGCCACGAGGATGGTGAGCAGTGACAGTGCATGCATCAGTGACACTGTACCTCTTGTCCACCTGTTGGAGCACACGCTGCGTGGAATAATGGACAGGGCACTTGAGGCAGAACAGAGGCAGGAAGAGGAGGACTTCCTTGCCTCTCAAGGCCCCCTTTACCCAGACAGTGTTCCTTCTGTCCCACCCATCGCACAGGAAGAGGAGGAGGAGGAGGAGGAGGATTGTGTCAGCATGGAGGTGGAGGCTGGCACTCAGCATCATCAGCAGCAGTCTTTTAGGGATGATTTACAGTCCCAAGAAACCAGTGGACTTGTACGTGGCTGGGAGGAGGTGGCTGCGGATCATGTCGTCCTTAGTGACCCAGAGGACTCCGGACCGAATGCCTCAGCAAACCTACGCTGCATGGCCTCCCTGATCCTGCAAAGTCTGCGGAAGGATCCTCGTATTCTTCGGATCAAGGAGAGGGACCATTACTGGCTGGCCACTCTCCTTGATCCACGGTACAAGGGTAAGGTTGCGGACCTTATGTTACCGTCGCAGAGGGAGCAGAGGATGAGACAACTCCGGGAGGCCTTGCAGAAAGGTCTGTGCAACGCGTTCCCAGAGACTGGGAGGTTACAAACTCCTGGTCCTGGACAACGAGTTGCTGAGGCTTCGGCCAGTCAAAGAAGGAGCGGTGGGGAAGGTGGCCGTCTGACCGATGCGTTCAGACAATTCTTTAGTCCGCAGCCCCAAAGTATGATCGGTTCCAGCAACCATCGCCAGCGTCTGATAAACATGGTGCAGGAATATCTAGGGGCAAGGTCAGACTTGGACACCTTCCCCACCGAAAATCCTCTGGCTTACTGGGTCTTGAGGATGGATCACTGGCCAGAGCTTGCACAGTATGCAATTGAGCTACTGGCCTGTCCTGCATCCAGCGTTCTTTCGGAACGCACATTCAGTGCTGCTGGAGGATTTGTCACGGATCACAGGGTGCGCCTGTCCACCGACTCGGTTGATCGACTGACTTTCATCAAGATGAACCAGTCTTGGATCACCACCAGCTACCACACACCTGATGCTGATATAACAGACTAATTGATTTTAACATGTCACATCCCTTCAAGACTGATGCTGATGCTGAGTGCCTGTGCTGTTATGTTGACTGGCTATCCTCCTCCTCCGAGTCCTCAATGATACGATTGATGATGATAGCTTGGAAGATCATTTTTGTTTATGGGTGCCGCCACCAGTGGCTAAGGCCCAATTTTTCAGCCCCTGTTTTACAGGGGCGTGTAATTACAATTTTTTTAGCAATAATTTGCCATAGGGCTCATTGCTGTGCTCCAAGTACAGTATCTGTGAGGGGTTGGAGTGTTGTGCCACCAGTGCCTAAGGCCCAATTTTTCAGCCCCTGTTTAACAGGGGCGTGTCATTACAATTTTTAAAGCAATACTTTGCAACAGGGCTCATTGCTGTGCTCCAAGTACAGTATCTGTGAGGGGTTGTAGTGTTGTGCCACCAGTGCCTAAGGCCCAATTTTTCAGCCCCTGTTCAACAGGGGCATGTAATTACAATTCTTGATCTAATAATTCACAGCAGGGCCCATTGCTGCACCCACCAAGAGTAACTCTGAGGGCTTACAGTGTTGTGGCAACGCCACCACCACCACGAAAGGCACAATTTTTCAGCCCCTGTTCAAAAGGGGCATGTAATTACAATTCTTGATCTAATAATTCACAGCAGGGCCCATTCATGCACCCACCAAGAGTAACTCTGAGGGCTTACAGTGTTGTGGCAACACCACCACCACCACCACCACCACGAAAGGCCCAATTTTTCAGCCCCTGTTCAACAGGGGCATGCAATTACAATTCTTGATCTAATAATTCACAGCAGGGCCCATTGCTGCACCCACCAAGAGTAACTGTCAGGGCTTACAGTGTTGTGGCACCAGCACCACCATCAAAGGCCCAATTTTTACTACCACTGTTCAACAATTATATGTAATTAAAATTCCTGATATAATAGTTGACAGCAGGGCGTTCCAGCACCAACCAAGAGTAACTGTGAGTGCTTACAGTGTTGTGCCAACACCAACAACTAAGGGGCCTATTTCTGCAGAGTATATACGGCAGGTCCCTACTTTCAAACATCCAACTTACAAACGACTCCTACTTGCAAAAGAAAGAAGCCAACAGGAAGTGAGAGGAAATCTACCCCTTGGAAGGAAAATTCTCTCCTGTAAGAATTAATATGGGAGAAAGGTGTCTCCTCTGTACTGATGCTTTATCAGCAATCCTTGTTTCAAGAAAAACACCACATTTCAAAAACAGTTGTCATTGGGACGGAAAGTGAGGTGAAATGTTCTGAACAGGTGCACACTGCACAGACAGCAAAACAAATGTTACAGGGGTGATAACCCTTCCCTATGTTTTCCAAAAAGCTTAAAAATAGATTTTTTGGCTGGAGCTACACTTAAACAATGTACCTGTTCAAAATTAAAAACAGATTCTACATAAGAACAAACCTACAGTCCCTGTCTTGTATGCACCGCCTGTATACGGCTGTTCAGAGTATATAGGGCCTTTTTTATTTTATGTGCGGGGTTCCCCTTAATATCCATACAAGACCCAAAGGGGCTGGTAATGGGCTGGGGTAGGGGGGGGGGTCATGGGGTAGCTATGCCATTTTTCTTAAAGATTTTCATCCATATTACCGGGACCAGACATTACATTAAAGCCGCAAGCAGTTTTAAATGGCTTTTTTTTCCTTTAGAAGTGTCATTTTGTGCAGGGACAGTTCTAAACACGGGAAACACGTGGCACTTCACAGGCATACTTTAGACACCCCCCAGGTACGATATTTAAAGGAATATTTGACTTTTTTTTTTTCACTTTATGCATCATTAAAATGACTGCTCCCGAAAAACGACCGTTTTTAAAACTTCTTTTTGCATTGATACATGTACCCTGGTGCAGAACCCGGGTTCCCAAACCCTTTTTAGGACAATAACATGCATAATAGTCGTTATAATTAGCACTTTAGAATTCGAACGTTCGCATCCATTGTATTTAATAGGGTTCTAATGTTCGTACGAACTTTCGGTCCGTTCGCGGGTTCTGGTGCGAACCGAACCCGGGGGTGTTCGGCTCATCACTAATCCTGGAGAACTGAGTGTTTCCACACCAGAAATCAGATGTTGGTTCCTAGATAAAAATTCCCTTCTAATGGCCCCGCTCATCAGATAGGGAAATAATATAAACACGAGATCTCACCAACTAAAGTCCAGGCAAACTTCATCTCAAAACGGAAGTAGCGTCACTGGTTCTGGATTGGCCGGAAATTACGACGTAATTTCCGGCCAATCCAGAACCAGTGACGCTACTTCCGTTTTCGGTGGAACGCACGCTGTGTACCCGGGAAACTACACTGACGCTCGTTTATCACTGCAGTCCTGTGAGTCTCTTTGCTAGCAGCGCCATGCTGTCTGTTTACTAGCGGTACTTCACATGAATTTCTCCTTTTCTTTCCATATGGTCACTCAAATGCTTTTGCTGCTGATACTATGGAGCCTATCTACATGAGATGAAGTTTGCCTGGACTTTAGTTGGTGAGATCTCGTGTTTATATTATTTCCCTATCTGATGAGCGAGGCCATTAGAAGGGAATTTTTATCTAGGAACCAACATCTGATTTCTGGTGTGGAAACACTCAGTTCTCCAGGATTGATATAACTGTCATTCAATCAACCTAAAGTTTGCTCACTTATTGTTTTTATTTTTATTTTTATTTTTATTTATGAGCACAGTGGATATACTATAATTGATGTTATGTCATATAAGCTATTCACTTATAGATGTTTGTGATACAAGCATTTGTGACACATTTCTTTTTGCTCACATACCTTTCTGCAAGCGCTGCAAATACCCAATATTTGTATTTCATTGAGGTGTTAGACCTTTTGTTGCAGCAGCTGCGGAGTTATCAATTTATGTACTCACTCTAATCTATATCACTGCACAGTCTGTCAGCGCGGGTTTTAATTTTGTTTAAATAAGCCTAGATTAAGGCTTACCCTGTAGGTGTTTGCAATATCTCCTAAACCTACACGGTTTAGGAGATATTTGCCACAAAGAATGCACCATTGTCTACAGCACATGCGCGCTGTAGACAACGGCGCAGGCACACAGACAATGCCGGTTTTATCAATGGATAAGGCCGGCTTTAACGGCTCCCATGCGCATGTGCGGAGTGACGTTATCGCCGCTCCAGCCAATCAGAGTGCCGATACCCGGAATTAACCTTCCGGAGAGATGTCTTCGGCTGGAAGGGGAGATGAGGGTGGCTTCGGGGGCTTCGATCTAAGGTAAGTAATGCATAATGAGCTAGTATGCTAGTCATACTAGCTCATTATCAAAACAACATTTATTGGTAACAATATTCACTCACATTAAAGATGAAGCAGTTGCATTAAGCTGGGCAAAGGAGTAGATGAACTACTGGTCACAGATGGTCCATGGAGCTGTCATCACAGAGAATCCTGTCAGGGAAGCTGGTGATGGTAAGCAAGCAGGAGGATTTCCTTCTGGACAGATGTTTATGTTGCCACAGCAAACTAGAGTTTGTTTTTATTTTTAAAAAAGCGGAGTGAGTAAAAACAGAGTGGTTTTCATTCAATCTGTGGTTCCAAACACAGTAGATAGGAGGGGAGACATCTAAGTCGGATGGCTGGCAGCGCTGTGCTGCAGTCGCAAGTGCTCACTGCACTTCCTGGTGGATGGAGGAGTGTGACCATGTGATCTGGTTCAAAACGAGGCTTGAGCAGCACTTGGGCAGCACAGCAGTACACAGCGCCGGTCTGTGACGTCATAAACGTGCGACGCGTTTCTGAGCGGGCTCATTGTGGATGTTTAGAACAACGGCACTCCTTTTTCAAGCATAGGGTCTATTGGTACTCTACATCATAAACTGAGGTACTTGTATAATGCGCCTTTATTACTTGTTTTATACTAGCTCATTATGGCTTTTAATTTCAGGTTATTATTATTATTTTTTTATATAATTTTGGGTTTACAACCACTTTAACTCTATTAAAACAACTTTTGGGATGAATTAGAATTGTGAGTCAGGTACCTGACCTCACAAATGCTCCTTCAGCTGAATGAGTACGAATTTCCACAGACACACTCCAAAAGCATGTGGAAATTCTTTCCAGAAGAGTGGAGACTTTAAAGCCCTGTACACACGATCAGATATCCTATAGATTTTCGTCTGATGGATTTGTCCATCAGAAATCTGATGAAACTGTTTTCCATCAGTCTTGCCCACACACCATCAGTCAAAAAACAGACCGTTCCAAACGTGGTGACGTAAAACACTCCGATGAGCTGAGAAAAATGAAATTCAATGCTACTGAGCATGTGTCGACTTGATTCTGAGCATGCTTGGGTTTTTTATCTGATGGATTTCCCCACAGACGATCGGAAATTGCCATGGGTTTTTTATCCATCAGATAATTTTAAAACATGTTCTATTTTTTAAAACCGATGGAAAAAAGACTGATGGGTCCCATACACGATCGGTTTGTCTGATGAAAACAATCCATCAGACGGTTTTTATCAGTCAAACTGATCGTGTGTACAGGGCTTTAGAGCTGCAAAGAGGAGGGGAAGCAGCTCCATATTAATGTTAATGGTTTTGGAATGGGATATCCAACAAGTTTATATAGGTTTGATGGTCCACAAGCCTTTGGCCATAATGTGTCGATCATGCCATAATAAAATCAAAAGAGCAACGGATACAAGAGAAGTCAATCTGTAAACTACCAATGATATTCAGCAGGAACTGCAAGTTTAGACAGTTCATTTAATGTCCTTTTATCTGAACTCTTTGTAGTCCACTGATCCAGCTCACTTAGGCATATACTTTGTAAAGCACATAATATGTAAATAAGGTGTAAGACACCGCTTAAGACCGAACCCGGTGCTCATAATCCTGAGAATCTCCAGAATCCTGTTTGTATGTGATCAAGTCCCAGTGGGCGGGACGAAACGTACAAGGGGGCATGGCCAGAGCGGCACTGGCTAAGACCACAAAATCTAACATATTCTATGAGCACAGGGTTCAGTCTTGAGTGGCATCTTGCACTAAATAGTCAAACACTCCTGGAATAGTGACTTCACAGTCTTTGCTTGGAGTGAAGGTCCAAGCTCTTCATTATCACATAATATGTAAAGTTCTAGAGTGCTGTGGTTTTCCTCTCTGCTATCACAAGCAGGGGTTCTTAGACCACTAAATAAATGATGAATGGAAGCAGGGTGGGTGGATGCCCTATAGCAATGCTGGGATGAAAAAAATGATGTACAGAGCATGTAGCCTGCATCCATCTGAAAGTTTAAAGGGTTAGTTCATCTTTACCAAAAGCTGTCTATACAGGTAAGGAGATCAATGTAACTTTGCAAGTCACCATGATAAACTGCATCTTAGGTCACTTTTCTTTTACATATTACAAAGGATTACAAGGGTCTTTTATTATGAGCACGAGCTACATAAAATGACTGAGCTGCTCCTGACAATCACCAAGGAAATTTCTATAACTCAATTACTGCAAATTGGTACAAGGGGGGTTTAAGCACTTCAATACTGGGCACTTTTACCCCCTTCCTGCCCAGGCCAGTTTTCAGCTTTTAACACTTTCAGCTTTGGGCAGCACTGATGGGCACTGATAGATGACACTGATAGGCGGCCCTGATGAGAAGGCACTGACAGGCATCACTGGTGGGCATCACTGCTGGGCACTGATTGGCGTAGCTGATGGGGCTGCACTGATCATCATTGTACTGATTATCAGCACCGATCCCCCCTGTCAGGAAAGCCACGTATTGGCTCTCCTCTACTCACGTGCTGTCAGCATGAGTAGAGGAATGCCGATAACCTGCACTGTCTAGTTACACTGTGATCAGCTGTGATTGGACACAGCTGATCACATGGTAAAGAGCCTATGTCATAGGCTCCTTACCATGATCGGAGATGCTGTGTTTTGAGCAACATACTGCACCACCGATCACCGAGCTACGCACCCATGGGGGCGCACACGAGCGCATGTTGTGAGGGACATGATATGACGTCCAGTCACAACAATTAAACTACCGTCCGTCTGTGGTTAAATCTGCGGCTCTTGTCAAAGTAACACCTAGCGATCCTGCCATGAACCAGATTCTTGTGCAGGCACTTACTGTTATGAGTGACAACGCTGTGCAACTGTCTCCCAACTGTACACCTGCTTTTCTCCCTGTCACACTAGCTTCTGAAGTAGACTGTAAGTGGCCATTTCAACGCAAATTAGGGTCCACTGTTGCTACCATCAGGAAACCATCCCTGAGAAATGCCATGCACTTCTCACTGGAGCGCATGTAGATAGGAAGGTCAAAACAAGTATTTTATATTAAAATTCCAATTGTTTTAATATACTGTGCTTTAGCAAATACAATGTCATTCAGTTAGGGTTTACATCTATTTTCATTAAAACAGAAACCAAGCCTTACTTATACAGACATGGAGGACTAAGTCAGTTTATATCACTATAATAGTGTCAAAATATCAGCACAGAGTGCCATGCTACATTTAATGTGTGGATTTACAGCACCGGATACAGCCAGGGGGACCCATATATGTTACAATAATGAACAGTCAATGTCAGAGTTCTAAAATTTTGTTTAAAGTAAATGGAAAACCACTTTAAAAGCTGACTTGTTCTTTAAGCACTATCAAACAAGAAATATCCACTACTGGACAAAGCAGACAATATGTAAATTATGTACAAGTAGTCCCATAATAATAGTAATAGCAAGAAGCGCTTTCATTAGGCGGAATACATCAAACCATGCTGACAATTTCAACAATCTTCTATTCAAATCCTTTGTCGGTAGTACAGGGAATGTTTGTTTAGTGTGCTTGTAATAGTAGATATCATTGTGTGTTTTATGTGACAGATAACCTGATATTTTGTGTCTGATTTTTTTTTCGATATAACATAATTCTTCTCACTAAAATTATAAATATACTTAGAAAATAAATATGAAGGTGATATGATACTAAGAATGCACTAGTCACAACTGAATTAATACAATAATTTACATTTTTAGTCATAAAATATTATAGTAGGCAAGTGGAAATAGATCATTGCATAGTAAGAGTCCTATAGGCACAACATGCATTTGACAAATAGAATCAAAATGTAGACAATCAAAAAAGATGTTAATGGAATGCTAATTTGATCATCCATATTCCATCAGTTAATCAGTTTGTAAACCATAACAATGAACTTAGCTTATTGGCTTCCTTTTGGTATTTTAAAAATACCATTGAAAAAGTGTTCTGTTGTATTTGCTCTACAAGTGCAAAAATTTCCTGTTGATACTGTTAGATATGTTATAAAATGATAACTTCCTGTGCTCTGTGCCTGTGCTGTATTGTTATCAGGTAGCATAGGTGTGTACAGGGGTGTGCCGGGTGTGCCTGGGCACATCCTAACCATCCCATGTATTGCAGATCTCCCCTAAGACATTAGAGGTCTGTTTAGACCCATGATCTTTCACCAAAGCCCCCCAATGGGATTCCTAAAAATATTGTAAAAAATAAAATAAAAAAATATAAAAAAAGAAATGATAAAAAAATAAATATGTAAAAAATTATTTTAAAAGGTAAAATGAATAAAAAACTACTGACACCGTCCACTGCCCTAGTCACAGAGGACAAGGGGTACAAACTCCATCAAGAGCTGATTCTGGCCAGCTCAGTAGATTGTTTTAAAAAAGGTCTGGATTTTTTCCTAAATGCACAAAATATAACTGGATACTAATATTTATAGATAAAGTTGATCCAGGGAATATCCAATTGCCTCTTGGGGGATCAGGATGTAATCTCTCCCCCCACTGGAGCTAATTGCCTTGTGCTTTATTGTTTTTGTTTTTTTGCCTTCCTCTGGATCAACATTGCGTATAGGATTGTGCATTTTCTATTTCTAAAAGGCTGTGCACACCTATGTCAGGTAGTTTTGTTCCTAGTTCTCTGTGTTGATTGAAAAACACCTCCCCTCTATGTTATGGAGATGAGGAGGTGTTCTGTAGTCCTGGTGCACTTCCTGTACACACGATCGGTTTTACCGATGAAAACAGTCCGATGGACTTTTTTCATCGGACAAACCGATCGTGTATGGGACCCATCAGTCTTTTTTCCATCGGTTTTAAAAAATAGAACATGTTTTACATTTTTCCGATGGATCAAAAACCGATAGCAAATTCCGATCGTCTATGGGCAAGTCCATCGGATAAAAAACCCACGCATGCTCAGAATCAAGTCGACGCATGCTCAGAAGCATTGAACTTCATTTTTCTTGGCTGATCGGAGTGTTTTACGTCACCGCGTTTGGAACGGTCGGTTTTTTGACTGATGGTGTGATGGCAAGACTGATGGAAGTCAGCTTCATCGGATTTCCGATGGACAAAACCATCGGATTAGAATCCATAGGATATCCGATCGTGTGTACAGGGCTTAAAGGGAAGAACTCTGCTCCTCCATAGATACAGTACAGTGAGTGAGTATTGTCACCCCAGGAAAGGAGACAATGTTGCTGGCAGGATAAACAGGTGAAAAAACTCTGAAAAAATATAAAATGAATGCAGCACCTGACTGGTAAGCTGCAACAATACTACGGTTTTCTTTTTTTTTACCAATTTTACTTCTTACCAATTACTTTGAAAACATTATTTTTTTACAATAATTGGTAAAGTCAATAGGGAAGGCTAAAATTGGAAATTTGAAATCCATACTTACCACAAATTTCCTTTCCTGACTGGCTCCATGTGAACACACATATAGATTTGGGCCCCATGTGTGTGCTGACATGGAGCTGTCAGGAAAATCAGAAAATTGAAATCCATACCTACTGCAATTTTAATTTCCTGACTGGCTCCATGTCAGCACACACATGTGGCCCGAACCTATGTGGGCGCTGACATAGACCTGTCAGGAAATAAAAGTTGTTTTGGTGGTTTTTATAAGTGTAATGAGCTTTAAATTGCACCAAGGGTAACAGAAGCTCTTTTATATTTTATATTTATTTAAAAAAACATAGAAAAAAGTATAAATAAAAATTTAACAGTACACAAAAAAATACCAATGAAATACATAAAAAAGGAAAAAAATGCAGAGACACTAAATTAAATAAAAACTAACATATTCTAAGCAGGCAAAAAAGCTGCACTCTCTAAGTGATACAAAATAGTATGTTGTTTACCTTTAAATTCCCTATCTTGGAATACAAAGATGCAGGACTTGTATTCTTAGACCATGACATATATGCGTGGAAACAGAGGGGCGCCAGACTGAGTGTAGTATAAATCATATATTTAATAAAAACAAGTAGTAACTCACAGGTTAAATTAGATGAGTTCAGTATGTGGTGAAAATCGCCAGTCCTGGAGTCTCATAAACGTCCTATTTGGCATCCTGTTTTCCCTTTGCAGCCTGGGGCACTGGTGTGATCTTACAGGGATCCAGAGAAGGCTGGGAACCAGGAAGCAGGAAACGAAAAGCTGCTGGTCGTGACTTCACAGGAACAGGAAATGTGATTATTTACCGTGGCAAGGAATGGTAATGCATTTCTGTTCCTATCACGACCAGTATGCCTATGTCTTGGAAATATGTTGTCTGATCCACCTAGCAGTGATGGAATGGTAAACAGAGTGCCCTCTATGAGGGCCCACGAGCAGGATAAAGAAGGTGTCTTGTGAAAAAAAACTGTGACTTTCAAGTAGACACTTACAGCCTTGACCACATCCAGGCAATGTAGGGCAGTTTTCTTGTCATGTATTGGGGTAGGACAATATAAAGGAAGAAAAATTGTCCTCGTTGAGATGGAAAGAAGAGACCATCTTAGGTAGGAAGGATGGTTTTGGTCTCAATACCACTTTGTCCTTATGCAAAACAAGAAATGGCTCTTTACAGGAAAGAACTGCCAATTCAGAAACATGGCTAACGGGTGTAATGACTACTAGGAAGGTGACCTTATAAGTGGGGTCTTCCAATGGAATATCTCTATTTGGTGCAAAAGGAGGTCTGTGAAGTACAGAGAGCACCATATTGAGATCCTAAGGTGACACAGGCGGTTGAATTGGGGTTTATACTGTATATGCAACTCCCTGAAGAAAACTCTTGATAAGGGACTGCAAAGTTCTCTGGAATAAAATGGATAAAGCAGAAACCTGTGCATTGAGCTTACTTTACTATTTTATAAGTTCTGGTTAAGACCAGACTGAGGAAAGGCCAACTTACAAATGATAAACTATTCCGTGGGACTCATCTTCCTGTCCTCGCACAAAGTAAAGTCTTCACTGTGCAATGGTAAATCTTATGGGCGTTGGATTTTCTTGCTCTGAGTAAGGTGGGACCAACAGATTCAGAAATACCCCATCCATCAGGATTTGGGTTTTAAAAGCCATGCCATTAAAACCAGTGACTGAGATGCAGAATGGGATGAAGGGGCCCTGGACCAGTAGGTCTGGTCTGTTTGGAAAAAGCTCTTCTACCAGAATGCCTTTGTACCGTGTTCATCTGGGCCAATTTATTGCAAATGGAATCACTTAAACCCTTTTCTTCTCTTAAAGCAGGATCTTCACTGGAGGGAAGAAATAAACCAGCTTAAATTAAGTCTGATGCCTAGTACACACGACCGGGATTCCCGGCGATAAAAAGTCCGCCGGGAATCCCGGGGGGAATACCGAGAACCTGCTCGATCATTTTTTCCTCCTACACACGGCCGGGTTTCCCGACAGAAAAACTGCCATTGAGAGCTTTGGTCGGGAATCCCGGCCGTGTGTATGCTCCATCGGCACTGCCTCGCAGTGTTTCACATTGAAAACTGCCAAAAACAAAAACCGCCAGGAATCGCGGCAGGAAAATAGAGAACATGTTTTTTTTTCCCCGCCGCAATTCGCGGCAGTTTTTCTGCCGGGAAAACTGCAATTTAGCATACACGCAGCCGTTTTTCCTGGCGAAAAACTGTCATGGCAGTTTTCCTGCCAGGAAATCCAGTCGTGTGTACGAGGCATAAGGAATCACCAGAGCATCTATTGTGAAGGCTTGAATAATCCAGGTCTTGTATACAAATTTATTTAACTTGTTGTTAAACTTGGAGGCCAGGAAGTCCACATATAGATTTCCCCATCTTTTACAGAGATTTTTAAAGATCCCTGGGTACAGAGACCACTCTCCTGGGTCTAGGTTATAGTGGCTTAGGAAGTCCACCTGCCAATTATCCACTCCAGGGATGAAGATGGCTGAACGAGCTGGAATGTGAGTTTCCACTAGGAGAGTAGCAGACTTATTTCTGTTAGGGCAGCCTGGCCTCCTGTGCCCTCTTAATGTGGGTCACTGCTGTGGCATTGTCTGACTGTACTCTGACTGTGACCTTGCTGAAGGGAGGTCCAGTCTTTTAGAGGCAATATAATGTCTCTCAGTTCTAGAATGTTGATGAAGTTTTGACTTCTGTGAGGACCAAATACCCTGGACACTCAGTGAGTTGTAACCTCCACCCCAGCCTTTAAGCCTGACATTTATTGTCACCACCTTCCCAAGTCTAAGGCACCACTGGAGATTCACCAAGTAAGGGAGAGCTTTATCTGGCTCGACAGAAGCACTGCGTACCCCAAGAATTGTATTTGCTTGTTTCCCATCATGTGTGGGATCATGTTGGATTGAAGAGGTCTGAAGTGAAACTGGGCAAAGGGAACAGCCTTGAAGAAGGCTACCATCAAGCCCAGAACCTTCATGCAAAAGTTAACTGAGTGGTGCCATTTTGACATGAGGGGCCTTGGGTGGGAAAGGGAATAGCTATCAGACTGAGCAGTAGCTAGAATTTCTTGCAGGCCATCTGAAGAGCACATACCATAGGCCATCCGCAGAACACATACCATTTGGCCTTTTTATCCTAGCTTCATTGCACCTATGATCCATTATTGAGTGAGTAAAATAAGTAACTCAGGGTTATGATGTGAAATGGAGAGGGTTGTGCATGTGTGTATAGTATATAGGAGCTGCCATAACCCAGGTGCTAAATTTGTTCATATAGATGTATCTCTGTAGAAGATTTCAGCAGGAGTGCAGCAATGTGCAGTGTGTGTTCTCAGTGGAAAAATAGGATTGGAAGGCGTCATCCAGGAGGCAAGGTTACTTCATCCTCCTGAGACTAAGTCTGGACAGAAGAAAAAAAAAACTGAAAATTTTAAATGCTTACCGCCAGAAATGTTATGGACAAAATGACAATAGGTTAACCACAATAAAGTGAGTAATACCAAAATCCTCTGTTTGTAGAACTGCAAAATGAACTGTGGATTGTGTTACTAAAAGCTGAGAACCAGTATAAATACACAGGAAAACCCTGCCTTACCTTATCCATGATGCTGGACCTATTAGAAGTTTGAGCTTTGCCTGTCACATTGTGTATATACCCCGGAGGAGTCTTCAAGGTCTGACAACTATAGGAATGGATCACAGCCCTGGACCTGTATAGTACATGCGACTAACCTCACACACTGCAGCACGTGCTCGGGTGAGCAACTAACACAGGTGTTCAGCAGTGGATTCCCCTACCCAAGGTAGGACTGAGACTGTAATTAAAAAATATAAATAATAAAAAGAACTTAGTAACATTCAGCAGCTTGTTTAGCTACCTAAGGTAGCCTAAACCAGCCGTTAAACATTACTGAATTCCTTTTATCCATACCAGTTGGTTCTATATTTTCTGATGAAAGGGGCGATGTGTGGCTCATGGAAACACGTTGGTTGGTTGTTTGGAATAAAACCATATTTTGGATCCGAAAACTTTGATGTGGCACTTCGATCTTTAGATTCAAAAATTAGGGACTGCAAAGTTCTCTGGAATAAAATGGATAAAGAAGAACCCTGTGCATTGAGGGCACTTTACTATTTTCTCAGTACTGGTTAAGACCAGACTGAGGAAAGGCCACATTACAAATGATAAACTATCACTATCACTATTGCTTGTAGAACTGCATAATGAACTGTGGATTGTGTTACTTAAAGCCAAGAACCAGTATAAATACACGGGATAAACCCTGCCTTACCTTATCCATGATGCTGGACCTATTAGAGAGGTTTGAGCTTTGCCTGCCACATTAGGTATACCACTAGAGGAGTCTTCAAGGTTTGGAAACCATAGAAATGGACCACAGCCCTGGACCTGTATAGTACGTGCGACTAACTACACACATTGCAGTACGTGCTCATAGGTAGCCTAAACCAGCCATTGAACATTACTGAATTCCTTTCAACTTCGATCTTTAAATTCAAAAATTACTTTCATATCCTCAGGTTTTTGTGCCACATATCATCCAAATGCCCCATTAGGACACTATCCACGTAAGGTTCTAGCACAATCAATCTACTACTTCACAAATAAAAAGTAAATAACAAAAATAAAAATGAAGCTAGCTGTCTGGATGCTAAACTATGTTTTTGGGTTCAGTGCTTTATAGTCCAGAACAAGCATGCAAATAAATAGTTTGGGCTGTTTTCTTACTTCATTGATCTGCACAATTGTCCCTGATCAGCGGTATAGAGAGTAAGAAGCCAGTGGTTGGAAATGACAGCCAAGAAATTTGCATTTTCGGAAAGAGATCACTATATGTACCCCTATATTTATGCGAAGTGAATCCCCTTTAGTTAGCCTAACCATCTCCATCATCGTATACTGCATGTGTCTAATACAAGCCTACGGTCCCACTTTAAAACATTTAACAACCCTTGATCATCAGTAACATGTATAGTACTTACATCAACAACTGTAATATCATGGCAAGGTTAAAGTATCATTAAATTGTCACTGATAGCATGAGGAACAACAACAGCAGCCATCCAATTAATGCATTAATGACAGCAGAAATACTAGTGGGCCTGAGTTTAATTTTTTCTTGCTCATTTAACCTTGGAAGAAGCACTTATGGAAGCTACTTAAATAATCATGAACATAAATTGACTATAGCCTGAGAGATGTTGAACATCATCAATATTCTGTTTTATATAGTGCAAATCAAGTACAAAGTGCATCATTTCAGCACCAAAGAGAGCTCCTCAGAAAAAAAACTAATTCTTCAGCTGGATAAAAGAAAACACCCCTCTGTGGGCAAGAATCTGAACAGCAATTTAAAGGAGATTTCTATCTGAAACCACGTTATTTTTAAAGCTCCACCCCAGGCATTCAAAACAATGTAGCCTTTCAATGTCTCAGTCCCTATCCCAACATTGCAAGAGTAAGAGCCGGTTCACACAGGGGCGACTCGTCAGGCGACCTAGCCGCCTGACAAGTCACGCTCCGCTCTGTACAATGGAACCGTTCTAATAGGAGCGACTCAAGTCGCTCCGACTTAGAAAAAGGTTCCTGTACTACTTTGGGACGACTTCAGGGCGACTTCCATTAACTTAAATACAGAAGTCATTTTGCAAGTCACCTCTGAAGTCGTGTAGGGACTGGTACTTAGGTATCTGGTCATATTAGCGCCACATTTTTTCCTATTTTCATGGTTGTGTTTTTAGGTTTAAATTCTGTGTTCACATTTATATTTTTAAGTGGCAGCTTTAGTTTTCTTTATTATTATTTTTTCATTGGCGCAGTGGTGGTACAGGATATGAGGAGCGTTCATATCTTTATACCTATTTTATTGTCATTTACCTCTTGTATTGTAGGGAGGGCATGGCAGGGGTATTTTTTAATGCCAAAATTCTGCTGTAAACCATTTAACATTTCAAAAGTACCAAAATGTGTAATGTAAATTTTGGTAGGTTGAAACCAGTAGGCCATGTGTATGAGCAAACAGATTGGTTTGCACTGCTAAAAAAAAGACATACTTTGCTAATCAGTGAATGTTTTGGGGGCTACCAAACCTCCGGGAAATATTTAAAAACATTGTTCTGCATGAGTTGGTCATAATAAAATGGGGATTAGCAAAAGTAAGGCTATAACCGCATCTCTTTTTTTTAATTTTAATTTTTTTTACTTACTAGGTGTTTCAAAAAAGGATTTGATCATTTTACAGATAAAATAGAAAACCACTTTAACCACATCTACATAAGATGTAATATTAATTTCTAGACTGAGACAAGCGGGTTAACTCAGAGACCAAATTCTGAAGGCACATTACATTTCATTAAGGACTTAATTTTTTTGACTCTAGAATCAAGTCTTGCTCTGCATATCTACTATTCACTGAGGACACAGTTTTTGTCTGTTGGGGCACTGCTTTAAAGCGGTTGTATAGTCATTTTTTTTAATTTTACCTACAGGTTAGCCTATACTAAGGCTTACCTCTAGGTAAAAAAAATATCTCCTAAACCTTTACCGTAAATCAGAAGTATCAAATTAGTTGGAGCATTCAATGAGGCACACAGCAGATGACATTTAGGCTAATAATGTAGAAACTACTCCTAACTGGGGCTCTCAGTTTTGGACCTTTCAGGGTAATGCCCCCATCCCAGCAGCATAAACTTCTGATAATCAGTGTCAGGATTGGAAGATAAATCCAATAATTCTAGTATGGACAATGTAACTCACCCATAGGCCAATCAGAGCTGTCACAGGAGAATCCTTAGCCCTGTGCAAGCTATTACTCTAGCAACTTGTATCACATAGGGCAGGGGTAGACAACCTGGGGTCCTCCAGCTGTTGCAGAACTACAAGTCCCATCATGCCTCTGACAGTTACAGTTAGCCTTGCAATGCCTCATGGGAAATGTAGTTCTGGTTTATCTATATTTATGGGTATATACAATTTTTTATAAGTGTTGGATATAGTTGCAATGATTAACGATATCCTGTATAAATATAGATAAACAATTTGCACGTTTTAAAAAGTTATTAGTACAATTGTGTTTCAGTTAAACCGGTGACACTGTCGGTTAGAGTATCCAATAGAGTTTCCGGTGTCTCTCCTGTTACTGCATATTTAAGTAGCGTGGTGTGTGACGTCCAGACATAGCCTCCTTTCCCAGTCGATGCCTAATATGGAGAAACGTGTTGGGTGAAGCTATAGGGCTTGATGTCACCACGCATCAGCTGGCTGGCTTGAGCCGCGGCTGTTTTTGAATACCGTTTGTTGGATGTCAGTACTTACCATTTTTTGGAATAAAAATCGTAAAATCGAGTACTGCACCATGAAGCCTCTTCTTTACTTTTTATAACACAATCCGGGAGTGGAATCTGCCTTGTGAAGGGCTCAACGAGGAACATCGCAGCAGTAAAGAGCAGCTGTAGGAGGAAGGATCCCCTTTCGGATTTATCGGTGGATAAAAGATCTTTGGCTGAGTGATCCCTCCATATGGTCTCTATAATTTGAGATCCATCAAATCTGGTAAGCGGCGCTGTTTTTCTTGCTGTGTGGCGAACAGGAATAATCGCTTTGCTTCCCAGAAAAGTCTGGTCTTCATTGATTTGCACTGATTTAAGCACTTTATGGACTTTAAAATATTTTATATTGTATCTACTTAATCACAGCACATGTCTTCATTTTTATATATGCAAAATTTGTTTGTTTGAGTTGCGCAATTTATTTGTGGTACAGTCATCATGGAAGGAAAGTCAGTGGGAGAGAGGGGGCAGTCATTTTTTCCATTTGTACGGGAATCTAGTCCAGCCAGTGGGTCATGAATAGGGGTGAGAAGGAGCCCGTCTACTGTCCTCCCGATCAGGGATTCAGTGGATGCAGGGGAGTATGCAGTCTAGATTACTCACTATGTGATGAGGTGCAGAGGGAGCCAAGGAGCCCTCCGTGTCCTGATCAGCAATCGACTCCTCTGTGATCCTGTCTCGTGCTGCCACAGCCGCCATCTTGGATTCGCTGGGGGGCCTAGAGGCTAGATCCAGCTGCAGAGGTAGGTCCCTACGGGTGGATCCCGCTGACATCGGGTTGTTCCCCGGGTATTCCCTGATCGATTACCGTGGGAGCGGGCCCGGAATGAGCACTCTGCACGCGGTGGTGGGGAAAACATGACCGGAGCAGAGCGGAGCTTCAGGGCATCCCGGACATCTTGGAAGCTACCGTGCATGCGCCCTCGGTTTATTTTTTTAGGCCCTTTTCTCTTTATATTCACTTGGTGAACCTGCCAGTAACAAATTTCCTTTCCTATGGTGTCAACTTCACTTACTGTACTGCGTGTTTGGAGGAGCAGCACTGCCACCCTAGGGCAGGACTACAGAAAATGTTACTTTCTCTTCATCTGCATAAAAAGGGAGTGAGATGTTCTGTAGTTCACAGCGGTGAACTTGGTAGGGCTGATAACACTGCAGAGTGCACAGGAATTTATGAGCTCACTAGATTTCTCACAGGATCAACAGGTGTTTTTTTGGGGGGGGGGTTTGTTTTTGCACATGTAAAAGGGATACAGCAAATTATTTTAATGGTATATTTAATTAACCAAAAGGGATTAAAGTGTTACTTAACCCACAACAGTAAAATCAGTCTGTATATGCAGTAAAGCATGCTTGTTATACTCACTGTGGATTCTAAAGGGTTAACCCTCTGCATTGTGTAAAAAAGGCTGTTTGATCCTGTCTTCTCTGATCCTCCCCTTCTTTTACTGTCCCCAATCCATCTCCTGATAAGACAGAGCCTTTGTAGTCGCTATGCACATGCTCAGTTTGGTGTGTATTGCTAGAGAGGGCCAATCAGCATTGTCCAGACAGAGGGCCAGGGGTCCTGCAGCCTTATAGGACAGTCAGAGGAGAATGAAAACTCCTCCTACAAGCTTTATCCAGACACTGATAGAAGTCACAAGACTGCTATACACTGCTGATGAGAAATGTTTTTTAGCAGTTTATAATTACTAAAGTAATTGCGTTTTCATGTTCTGTGTACTGTGGGAGACCAGATATACAAAGAACAGGGATGCACCGGACGCCCTGCTGTGAGCCGCTCTGCACAGCAGTGTGAACCCAGCCATAAGGGAGGCATCCCACAATTAAATGCTTCCCCATCCTACACTGTAGGTAAGAGCATTCCCTATTAGAAAATTCATTCTTGAGCACACAGAAAGCAAACATTATCCATGTCCACACATCTGCTGTTTAATCATATTGGGAGATATTATAACAAGACTAATCCAATTTCCAATGCAATTTTCTTCCCATTGTTTTCCATAGTATCCACAATGAAAAGTTTTTCTATTTTCCAGTGTATGATAAAGCGGCATATTTAAACGCTGAGCGTCCTGACATTGTATCAAAGCGTTTGTGTTATTTATTTTTTCTGGGCTTGATGTTTCTTTGACTTTTTGGTTGACACCACAGGGTGCCAAACATTTATGACAGTTTACAATGGAAAAACAATATTGCTTTTAGTTAACAATGTTAGCTATGAATATATATTGACAGTATTTCCACTGCAGACTTGCTGCCAACATAATACAAAGCAAATAGCATTCAATATATTGAAACACTCTAGGGAGTTAAAGAGTTTCGGGAACAAATTTATGGCATTAAGTGCTGAATACTAAATCTAATGAAAATGCAAATGTATGAGAACTGTGCACGCGTGCTTACAAGGAATATACCGCCAAAGTGGTAGAATTAACCTCTTCGGCGATTATGGCATTTAGAGATGGAAAAAATTACTGCTCAGGCACTTTTCTGTGAATGGCTTATTAAGTAGAGAAGGCGATATGCTTGTGATCCATTAAAAGAAGAGCACAAAAGGACAGACTCTGTATGGATTTACTATATCACAATGTCTTCCCCAAGGATGCTTCTACATTATAGAACAAGCTGACTTTTTTTCCAAAGATAGCTCCTGTCTGTTGTAAAAGTAAGATGTTGTTTTAAATTAAAGTTGTTATTGCCACTAAATAAAACTCTTTTATGTATTTTTTTATTTTTGTAAATTGCAAAGTGTCTAATTTGCAGGCCAAGATCTGATGCTTTGAAGCACATCTGTGCACGCCCCATTTTAACCACTTCAATACTGGGCACTTTTGCCCCCTTCCTTCCAAGACCAATTTACAGCTTTCAGCGCTCTCGCACTTTCAATGACAATTGCGCGGTCATGCTGTGCTGTACCCAAATGAAATTTTTATCATTTTGTTCACACAAATAGAGCTTTCTTTTTGTGGTGCTTATTCATGACTCCGTTTTTTATTTTTTGGAATATAAGGCAAAAAAGAGCGGAAATTTGGGGATTTTTTTTTTTAAAGAAATCCAAAAAAGCCAAAATGTATTCTGCTACATGTTTTTAGTAAAAAAAATCCCTGTTAAGTGTATAATAATTGGTTTGTGTGATCACGGAGAGATGTACGCAGATGATCATGTACAGATGTGCACAGATGTACAGATGTGTGCAGGTGATCACGGACATATGTGTGCAGATGATCATTGGGACATGTGATTTTACTGTTACATATGTGGGGGACAGGTGTTTTTACTGTGTGGGGACGTGTGTTTTGGGGACACTATTTTGGGGACTTGTGTGTTTATATTGTGTGGGGACATGTGTGGGGACACTGGGCTGGTGATCAGTGTGTAAAAAGCTGAAAAAAACAGCTCATACTCACTGATCACCGGCCGGCTGCAGCGATCTGCTCTTCTCTCCTCAACTTCTGTGTGAGGAGAGGAGAGTCGATCGCCTAGCAATCGGCTCTCTATTTACATCACATGACAGCTGTGATTGGACACGGCCGTCATGTGATCAAGAGGGCCAATCACAGAGCCCTCCGGCTGATCGGAGATGCGCCGTGTCCGGGTGACACAAGCGCATCGGTATCGCGCCACTGCATGTTATCGCGCCGCTGCATGGGATCACGCCGCTGCGCGGGCACGCGCTATCCTCCTCCTTATGAGGGGCGTTCCTGACTCAGAAGGAGGAAGCGCCCACCCGGACGTATATGTGCAGTGGCCAGGTGGGAAGTAGTTAATTACATAATCAAGTTGAGAAAAAAAGATCTATCTTCAACTTCATACCAAAGTACCAAAAGTAATAATAATAATAAAAAAAAAAACTCCTCAGAATCCTAAAAAAAAAAAACCCGATCCCCGAAGCAAATCAGAAATATCATGGATTAGCAATCTATAGTGTTATTTCCTATAAATATGAATAGTTTTTATATTTTGTTCACTTAGAACAAACCTATTGCATTAGGGTGTGCACCCCAAAGCTCAAACACACATGCCTTTCTCGGGAGCCTCAGCTGCACCGGACAGTGAATGAATGGGAAGTGCCCTGTGCTAAGCAGTTTCCTGTCCATTCACAAACTGAAGCATAGTAAACAGTTTGTGAGTGTGTTCACTGTGTTCATTTAGAAAAGGAAGGGGCTGGTAAATGACATATTGATTAACCCCTTTCCCCACTTTTTGTCCTGAAACATCCCCCGCAGCATCTGGGGGGAGAGGAGAGGAGGGAAGCCAGCAGCACTGGGGACTGGGGCACAAAATGAGGGGGGAAGCCCAGGCAGGAGGGGGAATTGGTACCTTGCACACCCCCTGCGCATGCCTATAGCAGCAAGAGTGCCCCTTTGCCTGGCCATAGATGGTTTGAATCTTGCCCAATTCAGCAAGAACAGGCCAAGATTGGAACCATGTATGGGCAAACTGTAACAAGTTTATCAATCGATCAACTTGGGTACAAAAAGTCTGCCAGATTTTACTTGTGACTATTGCTAGTGACTGTTAATGCCGCTAGCAATAATCACTGTCTTCTCCCACAGGGATGGCTTTCCCCACCGGGAGAACACAATGTGTTGGCAGGAGGGAGTCCCCTGTCAGCACTGTCTGTGTTGATGGGGGAATTGTGCAAATTTCTTTCTTGCACCGTCTATGGCCTGCCTTTGTCTGGAGTGATGGTGTTGGAGAACTAGTTTACTATATGGGCCATTTATGTATTTATACAATGTGATCATATTCTCAACTACAAGAAGTTGAGTAATTGCCTAACAATTGAAAATATAGGTCCAAATAAGCTATATATTATTGCCTCATAGGGGAAATAGATTTTTTCAAATATAAGACTAGACCAAGCTTGAATGGATACACACATTTTCGAACTTTGAACCTTTTAACTTTAACTGGCAGCATTATTTAGGTGCATTAAATAGAGTGCAATGTTTGTTGTGCTCTGTCAGCCCATTACTTCTTCTATGATCTACCTAACATGATTCATACCTTTGTACCAGATTAGCTTTGGGTTGTAAGTGTTCTCAAGCACTTCTGTGCATCCCAGTGGCTTCTGTTGCGTTTTCAATTGGTTTCGTTCCCGAATTAGTTTTTTAACTAATTTCGACAAATTTATTCATTCGAAAATATCCAGATTAATGAAAACCCGTTTAACAAACTTTTCTGAATATTCGTAAATTCAAAAGAAATCTGAAATTCGCCAAAAATCTGAAATTCGAAAAAAAATCTGAAATTCTGAAATCCGATAAAAATCTGAAATTTCGGAAATTTGAAAACCCAAAAATTTGAAAATCTATATAATAACTAACTAATAATAACTTAACTATTACTAGCTATTAAATTATAGTTATTGGAATTTCCTTTCAAATTTGGCTGTTAGTGAACGAAACTAATACGAATTTATGCACAGTTACGAATTATCCGAAATAACGAATGCCTACCTAACAAATGCCCAAAAAACTAATAGAACGTAACAAATTAATAATAATAATAAAAACGTTTTATTATTATTACTATTTATTATTAATTTGTTCCGTTCCATTTGTTTAGATGCAACATTCGTTATTTTGGATAATTTGTAACGTTCACTAACAGTCAAATTTGAAAGGAAATTCCAATACCTATAATAGTTAAGTTATTATTAGTTAGTTATTATTACAGATTTTCGAATTTTTGGGTTTTCAAATTTCCGATTCTTGGGGAATTTCCGATTCTTTTTGAATTTCCGATTTTATTGGAATTTCCAAATTTCCGATTTCTTTCAAATTTCCGTTCTTTTCAGAATATACGAATTTCAGATTTTTTAGAATTTCCGAATTTCAGATTTTTTTCGAATTTCAGATCTTTTCAGAATATCCAAATTTCAGATTTTATTTGAATTTCAGATTTAATTCACATTATTTTCAGATTTTTTAAAATTTCAGATTTTTTTAATTTTGTTTTCGAAATTCAGATTTTTTTCAAATTTATGAATTTACGAATTGGGATCATAACAAATGACCGGAAAAACAAAAGAAAAACAAAAAATTGAATGAAAGAAAACTATCACATTTTTCGGCAGTGCACATGTCTAGCATTTTCCACAATATAAAAGAAATAGAAAATCCAAAAGAAGATCTGAACCTCTTGTAATGGCCATGGCAGGTATGGAGGCCTACAATTCAAGCACAGTGATCTTATCAATTAAAGGCTAAGTTCACCTTTTTAAGAAAAAAGCCTACATGCACAAGTAGACAGTAGATAAAAATACATTTTTGTGAAATGCTGTTTAACCACTTAAGGACCAGCCACTGTACATTTACGTCGGCAGAATGGCACGGACAGGCATAATCACGTACCTGTACGTGGCCCTTTAAATGCCTGCCGTGTAGTCGCGAGCGCGCCGCAGGCGGTGTGCTCGGGACCTTGCCGACATCTCCGTGAGTCGGACCGCGGGTCCCGCGGACTCGATCGCCAAGGGCATTCCTGCGATCGTCTCACGGAGATATAGAGCGGGGAGATGCTTGTGTAAACAAACATCTCCCCACTCTGACTAGTGACAATGACACTGATCTCGACTCTGTGTACTCGGAGCGGAGATCGGTGTCATGTGACACAGAGCCCATCCCCCTACAGTAAGAAACACTATGCAGAGAACACTTAACCCCTACAGCGCCACCTAGTGGTTAACCCCTCAACTGCCAGTGTCATTTTCACAGTAATCAGTGCATTTTTACTTTCAAAGTATTTTATTTCCCAAGAAATAAAAATCATCGTACATACAGTAAGTTATGCACAAAAAATGTAAAATACAAATCAGTATTAACCGGTGTCTTCCCGGAGAAAAACTATAACAGGATAAAAAGGATAATTAGTACACTAATTATGGATATAATATAGAAGATAAAGAAATAAGAAACATTAGGTGTGTAATAATTTGATTAGGATATCTTAAAAATTTATGATACGTATAATCTACACAAAGAGGCCTCAGTGCAAATGTCCCCTGGAGGAACGGAAGTCACTGACCCTCCAGGGCACCCCAAAAGGGATCCTGCTGTGCCCGGAGGGAGGGCTCCCACACCCCCACAAGGACTTAAATAAAATCCATCCTAGCCTCCTCTTGAAAAAATTAAAGAAGTAAATTAAAAAGATAAAATATTGTATCTAATAGAACTGAATGATACATATCCTAAGTTATTGCATATTGGTTTAATAATAAAGAGGAATTATCCTGTAAATAGGATCCAACAACACCTCTCCGGGAGACTTTATTAAATAATAATAAAAAAATGAATAAATAAAGAAAGAAAAGAGAGAGAAAAAAAAAGGTAGAAAGAAAGAAGAGAAAGATAGAGAGATAGGAATGTAGTATAAAGTACATGCCTAGTTTGATAAAGTTAGGGCAAAGGATAATGGAAAAATGTCCTAATTAATTGGAACTCCAATATAATTAGCCCATGGATCCCATATTTTACCAAACTTCGTGGTGGTGTTATTTAGAATACTGGCCAGTTTTTCATGAGTCATTATCCAAGACACTTTTCGAATAACATCAGAAAGGAAAGGTCTAGGTTTTTTCCAAGCTTTGGCGACAGTGATTTTAGCCCCTGTGAGAATAAAATGAATAAGAATTTGGGAGAATTTAGGAATATGGGGTAGACAGGCGTTTATAAGAGCAACACACGGGGACCTGGGAACCTGGCATTCAGTAACCTTGAAGATCAAAATAAAAACTTTTTTCCAAAAGGAGCAAATCCTCGGGCATTCCCACCATATATGGGCCATTGATCCAGAAAGTTGGAGGCCAATTTAGTGGGAGTAAGATACCACCTAGTTAACACCTTAATATTAGCTTCTGTTAAGCATATGTTTAGAATACCTTTAAAGGACTTTGAGCAAGCCCTGTGCCAGGTTTCCAGGTCCCAGTTGAACTGAAAGTCTGTTTTCCAAGCTATCATATAGGAGGATTTCGTCATTGAGTGAGAGAGGGACGAATAGACTACTGATATGCCTCCCCTTGGTTCCATATTTTGACCACACCACAATTCGTATTTAGTAAATTGGAGAGGCAAAGGTTTGTCCTTCCAAAGAGTATTAAGAAATTGAGAGATTTGAGAGAAGTGTAATCTCTCTGAGTCTGGGAGTTTTAATCTGTTAACGCAGTAAGTAAGAGTGATGGGGCTCCCAGAGACCACAAGGTCTCCAATGCGATATAGCCCTCTGTCCGTCCACCATTTGAATTCTTCTACGTTTAAGCCCGGTGGAAAATCCGGGTTGTTAAATAAGGGAGTGAGAGGACGGCCTGAAGAAATAAGAGCCGAATGGCACCTGAATCTGTCCCATAGGGCGAAAGATTGAGAAAGAATAGGAGACATTATGGCAGGTCGCTTCTTAGGTGACCTCCACAAAAGATAATCAAGAGAGTAACCGGGTACTGCTTGATTCTCCATCTTGATCCAATCCGGTCTCTCAGACTTTGAATATATTGTGGAAAGTTGTGCTAGCCTCGCTGCTAGGAAATATTTGTGTAAGTCTGGGAGACCAAGGCCTCCTTTACATCTATGACGAAATAGCGTGATCAGTGCATTTTTATAGCACTGATCGCTGTGAAAATGACAATGGTCCCAAAAATGTGTCAAAAGTGTCCGATCTGTCTGCCATAGTGTCGCAGTCACAAAAAAAATCACTGATCAGCGCCATTGTTAGTAAAAAAAAAAAAAAATTATAAAAATGCCATAAAACTACCCCCTATTTTGTAAATGCTATAACTTTTGCGCAAACCGATCAATAAATGCTTATTGCGATATTTTTTACCAAAAATATGTAGAAGAACACGTATCGGCCTAAACTATAGCAAAAAGTAAAACATATTGCATTTTTTTCAAAATTGTCGCTCTATTTTTGTTTATAGCGCAAAAAATAAAAACCGCAGAGGTGATCAAATAACACCAAAAGAAAGCTCTATGTGTGGGAAAAAAAGGACATCAATTTTGTTTGGGAACCACGTCGCATGACTGCGCAATTGTCAGTTAAAGCGACGCAGTGCTGAATCGCAAAAAGTGGCCTGGTCCTTTAGCTGCAAAATGGTCCGGGGCTTAAGTGGTTAATGTAAGTGCATACTTGTAGGCAACATCTGTCTCCAGAAGCCTGGCCAAAAACCCTACTCACTGTTGACTTGCCCTGACCATGTTCCTGGACACTGCAGCAGTTAGAGGCCCACTCTCAGCATCAAAGGAGCAAGCTATGTTCATTATTTAAATCCTCACATCAAAAGCCCAGAGAAGAAGCCTGTGCATGAGCCGTTCCATCCCCTCTGGATGATATCAGCAGCTAGGCACATCTTTGCTGCGAGGACTGGAATGAGGAACACCATTCACTCCTGTGATGCTGGGAGTGAGCCTCTAACAGCTGCAGTGTCTCATAACTTGGCCAAGACATGTCAGCACTGACTGGGTGTTTTTTGGACAGGCTTCTGGGGAGGTAGTAATGGCCTACAGGTATGCACGTACATTTTTTTACCCCTTTCATGGCTAGGCCATTTTTTGACATACAGCACTGCGCTACTTTAACTGGCAAAATCAGGGCCATGCAAAGCTGTACACAAACAATATTTATATATTTTTTTCACACAAACAGAGCTTTCTTTTGGTGGTATTTGATCACCGCTGGGCTTTTTATTTTTTATTATATAAATAGAAAATTCAAAACATTTTGAATAAAACCTTTTTTTTTTTACTCTCTGAAATAAAACATATCCAATAATTTTTTTTTTTTATAAAACCTTATAAAAAATAAAACAATAAAGCAAATCGTCTACAAATGATGGTATATACTGTATACTGGAATTTGTACTTTCTTTTATACCAGTAATGGCGGTGATTAGCAACTTATAATGGGACTGCAATAGTGCGGCAGACAATCTGACACTAACTGACATTGGGCAGAACTGACTAACTGACACTGACATCACCAGTAACACTAACGCAGTGATCAGTGCTAGTAATATACACTGACACTGTACTAATGACACTGGCTGGGAAGAACTTACCAATTAGGGGCAATCAAGGGTTAACTGTGTGCCTAACAATGTTTATTGTTTGTACTGTGTGCTGTTTTACTTAGCAATTTGCTGGTTTTTACTCCCTTCTTAGCAGGGAGAAAAAAACGGCACATCATTGCTGTCTGTAGATAGCCCTGTGTTGTTTACCAGGAAACAGAATGACCCCAAAAGATCCATTTTGTGCAACTATGCGAATACTATATCTACATTACACATTTTGTCATGCATTGCATTCTTTAGCTTTTATAACTTTGAAGACTTTTTTGCTTAAAGAGGAAGTAAACCCTCTGAAAAAAAAATACACCCTGCAAGACAAAGGCATAATGAACTAGTATGCATAGCATACTAGCTCATTATGAATTACTTACCTGAGATTGAAGCCCCCGCAGCGGTCCTCGTTCCCCTCCTCCGTTGCCGCCATGTCTCCCAGAGTGACTTCCGGGTATCGCGGCTCCGGCCAGTCACAGCGCCGGAGCCTCAAGTGACAGTATGATCCCATTCAGAAACGGCACGCTCAGTGCGCCTGCGCTGTTGTCTACGGCGCGCATGCGCCGTAGACATCGGTGTTGTCTTTTTTGCAAATATCTCCTAAACCGTGTAGGTTAAGGAGAAATTTCTTGCACCTACAGGTAAGCCTTAATCTAGGCTTACCTGTAGGTAAAAGTAGTCTGTAAGGGTTTACAACCACTTTAATGTAATTGTAAATAATCACCTTGTAAAACAACCCATTCAGTTTAAAACTGAAATGAAAGGAAAAACATTTGTGTGTAGATTAAAAAAAAATGATAAATATATTTTTACATTCCCTCTGTTCTCAGCTGAATAGTAGCTGGGGGGAGGAGAAGCAACATTACACTGAGCTTCCATGTGAATAACTGTGCAGGGGGGGGGGGGCGTATCAGGACAAGTCTAATCATTGCAGGAGAGCAGGCTGAGTTCCCAGCATAGCTAGAGAACTGACCATGGTGTGTTCCCGTGCTTAGTGTGGACAGTTTTTAATAGAAAAGCAGAGGGACTGGCAGGAACACCAGGATTTCACACAAAGGAAGCAATACAAGAAGGAAAGGAGGCTTTTTCATACATGTACGTGGTACAGCAGGCACATATCAGGAATATGAAATTCTGGGGTAACAAACACTTTAGGCCTCATCTACACTGCTGCTGGTAAACAGACGTTTAGGAGTAGTTGGGCATTTTTTTCAGCTGCCCCTGAACTCTCCTCTATGTTATCTTATCAGTGCATGTACACAGGGTCGTTTATAGTTGTTTCTAGGCAGTTGAGTTTAGAAGCATTTTTTGGAAAGCAAAAAAAACGCGTTCAGGATGGATGTTCAGAGGCATTTGAAAAGCCAAATGGCAGTAACAGCTTGCAAACGCGTGTAAACGCGGTAACTCGCGTTTAGCCGTGTTTTGTTTATAGGCGTTTAGAATTTTTGACTACCGTATTTATCGGCGTATAACACGCACTTTTTTCCCCTTAAAATCAGGGGAAAATCGTGTGTGCGTGTTATACGCCGATACTCCGTCGAATTCCCCTGCTGAAACGAGCGAGAGGAGCCGAAGTACACTCGGCTTTACTCGGCTCCTCTCGCAGTCCCGCCCATCTCTGACTGCGCCGCTGACATAGAGAAAGCCGAGTGTACTTCGGCTAGTCTCGGCTGCTCTCGCAGTCCTGCCCCTGACTGTGAGCAGAGCCGAGTCTAGCCGAAGTACACTCGGCTTTCTCTAAGTCAGCGGCGCAGTCAGTGGAGATGGGCGGGACTGCGAGAGGAGCCGAGTCTAGCCGAAGTACACTCGGCCCCGCTCGCTCCTCTCCACAGAAATCGGCGCCAAATTTAAAAAACGCAGAGACTGACAAGCTGCAAAGGCACTGGGCAAGGCTGCAGATGGACACTGGGCAAGGCTGCAGATGGACAGATGGACACTGGGCAAGGCTGCAGATGGACAGATGGTCACTGGGCAAGGCTGCAGATGGACAGATGGACACTGGGCAAGGCTGCATGCTGCATTTAAATGTAAGTTTTTTTTCCTTGAATTTCCCTCCTAAAAGTTTTTTTCCTTAAAATTCCCTCCTAAACTTGGGTTGCGTGTTATACGCCGGCGCGTGTTATACGCCGATAAATACGGTATTTGAAAAAAAAACGCTTCTATATGCAAACGCAGCTAAATGCGGCATGTAAATGCGGCAAAACGGACGTTCAGGAGAGGTTGTAAAACGTGCCGTATACATTAAGCCTTCAAGTTGGAACCTGAGCTCACAGAAAATCCCAGTCAAAGATGACATCACGACTTTGTGCTACATGGTACCTGTTGTGGTATCATGGCTCTTAGCGGGTGCACTGTAACAGTATTGCAAGCTCAGAAGCCGATCAATTCAGCTTTCAAACTTAGTGCAAAACCAGGGTTGTCACTGACGGCCAGTGGTACCAGTACAAAAACACCTGCCAGACCCCATCGCAGCCACTGAGATTGGGGGGTCATTTAAAACAGTGCTGGGATGAGCAAATTTAATTGCTGCATAATTTCAAAACAGCATTGGAAACTCAAGTGATTAATAACAGTGAATGATTTACGTAGCAGTTATTAAAATTATATTGATTTTTAAGGTATATGCAGTTTTGCTTTAAAAAAATTATGTTTTTTTTTTGTTGAGTAATTTAAATAATTGTACACCTGTGAAGTGGAACTGACTGTAGCTGGAAGTGAATGTTTGGCAGTTAATCAATTACCTGCAGAGTATACCATGTTACATATGACTTGTTAACATGCTATGATTTCATACATATTAATGCTCTGTCACAATGCTTTGTATGCTGTTTCAGACTTGTAGGTATGTTATAGAAGCATATTTTTAGCTGCACATATACAATGGGGGTTATTTACTAAAGGAAAATACACTTTGCACTACAAGTGCACTGCAAGTAGAGCTGAGGGGGACATGCAAGGGAAATAAAAAATAGTATTTTCGCCTGCACATGATTGGATGATAAAATCAGCAGAGCTTCCCCTCATTTCAGATCTACCCCTCAGATCAAAAGCGACTGCACTTCCAAGTGCACTTCCAAGGGCACTTGCAGTACCCTTGTAGTGCAAAGTGGATTTGCCTTTAGTAAATCAACCCCACTATGTAGAATGCATGGTTTGGTCTCAATCAGCCTTTTTCAACCTTTTTAACATGGATATTTAGCATCTCAGATCTCAGAGAACCCCTGCTAATAATTTGTATAGCTATAGCTTTTTTTTTTTCCCCAGTAGTAATAATGAAAGGAAATAATAGTAATAATGGCCTGAAAATAAAGTAGTGTTCCCTCACAATGGTGTTCCATGGAAAAGTGTCCCCTTACATTTTACATTGGTGGTCAGACTTTGACTGTCAGTGAGAGAAGAATTACCTTATTTTTGAAGTCACTGGGAGAGGGACCTCATTACACCGATGGTCATTAGGAAGAGTGGCCCTTACATTGATGGCAACTGAGAAGAATGTCCCCTACATTGGTAGTCAGTAGAAAGACTGTCCGCCTTACAGACAGCTTAAAAAAAGTGGTGACCATCGGTGTCAGTAGTTACTTATCCGAGGAGCAAAGTTTGTTAATCTCTCAAACAACCCATAGTAACTTCTGGATGAACACTAGGATTCTAGGGAATCCTGGTTGAGAAAGTAACATCAGCAGGCAATTATGTTTTGTAAAATCCTATGTAGCGGGGTCTTTAAATTTAGGTGAGGTACACCTGGGTGGAAGTTCAGGTGTGTAGGTATGGGAGTAATGACTATTTGTATTCGTGGAGGATTGGGCGGTGTAATAATCTCCTTGGCCGGTGGGTGGTGGGTGCCCACAGGCTCAAGGTAGATTCACTGCGATAGTGCTGGCTTTTTTGTCCCTTCTCAGAGATGGTACGGCAAGGGCAGGGAACCTGCCGTGTCATCATTGGAGGGGATAAAAGGGGGAGACGCCCTAATCACGAGGTCTTGCTCTTCTGGAGGTTCTTCATCACGCGCCCAGGCACCTTAGGCCTGGGTGCGGGCGGTTCCGGATTCCGGCTCAGGTGGAGTTGGAGTCCATCCCAGGCACCTTCAGCCTGGGGTGAGGTACTAAACCAGGAGGCCTGGGGCCCAGTGACTTCGACTGGGTCCCGCGAGGGTGGAGAAGACCGAGGGTCCCTGAAGTGGATGGGGTCCATGTCTGAGGTGAGGAGGCCGGGGAGGTTACCCATTCGGAGAGCCTGGAGCAGCATCAACCCAGTGATGGATGGGCCTCTGGTAACTCCCTTGGAGGGACATCTTCCCCTGATAGGGGCCACAACGCAGCGAAGGTACTCCTATCTATGTTCTCTTGAGTCGCTGGTAGAGACTCTCGAACTCTAAGTCCTTTCAAGATATGGCTATAGTAACCGCTGGCGAGATCGCAGTGGTTTAGCTGAGAATTAGGATAGTGCCTCGGCCTGCTCATCCCCTGTATCAAAATGTTAACAAGTCGCAACCAGTTGGCTACAGAAGCACTGTTTATTGTGAGATATGCAATAAAACAAGAGTTGGACTGTGATCAGTGTGTGGAACTCTGGTTAATGGGAGCAAAGGGAAGTGTTGGCACAACAGGACTTACTCCTTTACAGAAGCACATAGGCCCGAGGAAATATCTGGTACTGGCCTTCACCTCACCCACAGCTATGGGGAGGACATGGGCCGTAGCGCATCTCACCCTGTCGTGTGTGATACCCCTAGACAAAAGAGATGGGGTGAGGTCGCTACACCCAAAACAGGATTGTTTTGTTCTCAAGAAAGAAACTTTAAAGTTTCAATTCAATATATTTTTAAATGCAATTTAGTCCTCTCAATAGCATGCAGAAATCCTGCCGGCACAAGGATAAACAGAGCAAGAACAGGGATGCCTCACCAGGGAACTTCTGCTTCTTCGTGATCCAATCAGCTGGTTGGGGTGTTTTTTTTACCAAACTGTGCTGCTGAAGTGAAGGTAGAACATCTAATTGAGTTGACTGGCTCATAACACTGGCTGAAGAGAATAGTGAATACTTTTATAGCTAAAATTGGTCCCACAACAGTATTTCAGCTGTTTATTTAGCTGCTTGACTACAATTTAGCTTTAAAAGCTTAGTTCATCTTGCCGACCATGTTCCAGGTTACCACCATATTTAGTCTCACATTCCCCAACTCGCCACTTACCTGGATCACAGGGTGCCTCTCTGTGCAGTGACCTGTGGATATTTGAATTAGGCATGCCTGGGATCTGTGTTAGGAAAGACTGCAAATCCCATCTGCCAACATGGTAATGGGACTCAGATCTTGCTGGCACAAGTGCGGTAACATCGCCAAACTGGTAATTTATTGTTTACTATCTCCAGCCCCTTAATGGTGGGTCTGCACCTCTGTAGGGTCCTGGGGCTGAGATTTAATTAATGCAGGAGCCTGTGATCAAATGATTTTGGTTGCAATGCTCTGCAGGCTTCAATGCAAAAACTGAATAAATATATACTTTTATTTTATTAGTGTGGGTGGAGGTACATAGAGATACTGTACCTGTAGTGACCTCCAAAACATTTGAGGTACAGTGAAGGCCGGGCAGCTATGACAAGCAAAACATTCACACTTCTGGATAGTGCATGAAGCTTGCCACTAAATTCCATCCACACACATTCATAATGGCCCATCACTGTGATGAGGAGTCATCTGGCTTACTTGCATATTCAGATACTTTTTAGTCCAGATGAAACTACGATCTGTGGGTATGTTGGCTTTTTGACCCGTGAAGAAGGATATTGTATCTTTTTCTGCATTAATATAGAAGCAGTATATAGCAATTAACTTATGTAAAACAATACATCCAGTGAGTCTTTTCTGCATGACAGGCGTATCGACTAAAAGTAATTTTTCACGTCCTTATTCCACCTAATAAAATGTATTGTATTTTCTGTAGGAAACAAAGTTGATGAATTTTACTTTCTTTCACAGTCAGTTCCTTTCTGTTGGCTTAAAGTACACCTGTCACAACTCAACTTCCAAAGCCAGCTGAGGGCTGTTCCATGCAGGCTTTCTGATAAGGTCCATCTGTCAGTTTTGACAGGTGGACCTGATCGGAAGCTCCATGCGGGACTAAATCCTTTTCAGGACCTGAACATGACTGATCAGAGTTAGTCTAATGTAAACAGATACAAGTCCATTTAAATCCGGCCGCGCATACAGCCATCATGGGTCTGCCCCTGTCTGCTGTCAAATGTGTACACAAACCAAACAGGCATGGATGTAAAGAAAAAACTGACATCGGTTCTGTTTGCTGAACAAAGCAAACAAAGCCCATTTGAAAGGGTCCTCAATCCTGGGCACCCAGCTGATCAGTGCTGTGACTTATAATGCCTCGTACACATGACCGTTTTTTCCGACGGATAAAAAAACCGATGGTTTTCCCAACAGAATTCCTCTCTGCCTGCCTTGCATACACACGCTCAGTCAAAAATCCGCCCGTCCAAAGAGCGGTGATGTTCAACACGTACAACGGCACTATAAAGGGGAAGTTCCATTCCAACGGCGCCACCCTTTGGACTGCTTTTGCTGATCCTCGTGTTAGTAAAAGTTTTGTGAGAGACGATTCGCGCTTTTCAGCCTCGTGCTTTCAGTCCGTTACAGCATGACGAATGTGCTATCTCCATTACGAAAGCTAGTTTTACCAGAACAAGCGCTCCCGTCTCATACTTGATTCTTAGCATGCACGGTTTTCTGCCCGTCAGAAAACCATACAGACGAACGGATTTCCCGCTCGGATTTTTGGCCTGATGGGAAAAAAGAGATCCTGATCTCTTTTTTTTGTCCGGCAGTTTTCCCATCAGAAAAACTGCGATGGAGCATACACATGGCCGGGATTCCTGACGAAAAGCTCTCATAGCAGTTTTCCCATCGGAAAAAAACAGTCGTGTGTACGAGGCATAAGGCTGGATTCTCACTGTTGCAGTGCATTAGTGCATATGTGTCAATGCTGCACATTAACGTCTGTTACGTTAAGGCATTACATTCACTGCCTAATGCACCAAAAAAGGGTCATGCAGTGTTTTTTTTGTAATGCAGCGCACCACAACACAGGGTAGTGCATTATTGTGTATTATAGTGTTCTGCAATATAGGTAAGATGGCAAGGTGTGCTGAGGAGGCATTAAGAAGGAACAGCATTGGCTTTGTTGGGGGCTCACGAGGATGCCCATTGATCTCACCATTCTAAGCTATTGATCTCCTATCTTTTTTTGGCAAAAAGGAGATTCTTATGAAAAGGATCTCACCATCCCCCCCAGCCCTCACCTCCTGGGAAGCACTGATAGATGCAGCCCTGCCTATGTATAGGATTACCTATATGAATAGAGGTTGTAAGTGGAAGGTATGATAAGGTGTGGGCTACTTGGACCTCTACCTGAGACTATACAGGTAGACTTACTATGCATAATATCACACTATGTATAAGGTCTGGAGTTCTGGGTTAGATAGTCTGGCCCCTCACCCCCTCTTCTCTCTGCATTTCACCCCCCCCCCCCTTCTCCTGATGATTAACTCCTATTACTATTTTACCTTTTTATGTTTTCCACTGAGTTGATTTACTGGTATTCCATGCTTAATTGTCAATAATACCTTGTGTGCCATTATCCATCTTCCCTGTGCGTTGTCATGGTTGTCAGCTGTGTTATGCATTGTCCTGTGTCAATTGTATACTGTATATTACCCTATGTGATACCAATAAAGCACCTTTGTTTTTCCCCAAAAAAGCATTGCAACACACCAATGTGCATAACACGTGTTTTGTTTTTATGTATGTACATAAAAGTAATAGGATTTCATAATGCAATAGCAATTGAGATTTAGGTTATGGATATTTCTTGATTTTGTACCATGCAATGGAAAATAATAAAAAAAATGGAATTTAAAAAAAAGAAATTACAATATGTATTTTTCAGTTTCAGGTGCAGTAGTGTGGTGCTTGATCCTTAATGTGCTTTATTGCCATCTGGAACCCAGAGTTTAGGAGTCTCACACCATTACAGACATGACCTTAAGAATTTAAATTAACAACCAAACAACTTTTAGGCTCCCTCTGGTACAGTAGACTCTGCACAGGAACATTAAGGCTTACCTGTAGGTGCTTGCAATATCTCCTTAACCTACATAGTTAAGGAGATATTTGCAGAAAAGCGAGCACCGATGTCTACGGCGCATGCGGCTCTTGAATGGGAGCCTGCCGGAATGCGCGCATGCGTGGGAATGGCGTCATTGCCGCTCCGGCCAGTCACATCGCCAGAGCGGAGATACCCGGAAGTCACTCCGGGTATCATGGCGGCCACGGAATACGTGTCCGAGGACCGCTGCGGGGGCTTTGATCTAAGGTAAGTAATTGATAATGAGCTAGTATGCTAGTCATACTAGCTCATTATACCTTTGCCTTACAGGTTTTAAAAAAAAAAATAGTTTTGGGGTATACAACCGCTTTGATTTCATTCAGTGTGCAAAGGTCAACCAAGAGGCAATCATACTCACATTTGTTTTGGCAGAGGCAGAAAAAGTTTTAAAATACAGACCTTGGATTGCATATCACCCCTCTAGATTTGATCATCTTCTTCTAACAATTTAACTTTTAAGCCATTGAGATCCCCTGGGACCCCTTCTTTCTTTTTCTTTCTCCTACTCTCCCACCGCTTTCTAGTTTTCTTAACCTTTCTCTACTTTTATTTTCCTAGGGCCCTTATTCTTGCTCTTCCTGACCACCCCCCCCCCCCACTAACCCAAACCCAGCCAGTTTCCAGCTATGTTTGCTGAGCCCCCAACTAATGCCCACTGCTCATTTTACCACAAATATTCTCAATAGAGATCTGGATAGGACCACCTTTGCGCTTGATGTACTGTTTTCTATATATGTTTTACTGTACACCTTTTTTATTTCCATACCACCAATTACCATTCAGATTTCACATTGTACAATTTTTTTTCTATTTGAACAGCGAGTCAGTATTGTAATGTGAAAACTGACAATAAACCTTTTTTATCCAAAATTCCAGGTTGATCCTGCCTGTTCCTGTGTCCCCCTGCGTGTGCTGACTACGGTAATCATGGCTGCTGATCCATGATTACCGTGGTCAGGTTACATGCCTCCGTCATCCCGCAGTGTTCTGAGTGTCTCTCCCTCTCCCCCTCCCTCCTTGACTGTCAGCTTCAGTCTGTGTCTGCAGAGCCGATCTCCTCCCCGCCCCTCCCCTCTCCTGCTGCCTCTATTCCAAAGTATTACATAAAACAATTACTTGTATCCTCTCTATTTTAGCAAAATATTCAGTGCAGTATGTCAGTCTTATTTTTAATATACAGTATACAGTAATCCTAAATACCTTTTTGCAGAGCTCCTCTGTGTGGTCACATGATCTCACTCTGCTGGCTGGCTGACATCACTGGGGAATTTCAGCCCCTCCTGCTGCTGTTCTTAGATCGAGGAAGCAGAACAGAGGGAGATTATGTGACTGCACAGAGGAGCTGCGCAAAAAGGTATTTAGGATTATAATTTAAAAGAAACACACACACTGCACTTCATATCTTGCAAAAACAGAGGTGATAGTAATTGTGTTATGTGACTTTACAATCTCTTTAACCACTTGACCTCCCGAAGATTTACCCTCCTTTATGACCAGGCCATTTTTTGCGATATGGCACTGCGTTATTTTAACTGACAATTGCGCGGTCATGTAATGCTGTATTAAAATAACATTAGTCAATTTTTTTCCCCACAAATAGAGCTTTCTTTTGGTGGTATTTGATCAACACTGTGTTTTTAACCAAAAAAAGGCAGACAATTTTGAAAAAAAAAATCCAATATTTTTTACTTTCTGCTATAAAACATATCCAATAGAAAAATGTAAAAAAATAAATAAATAAATAATTTATTCATAAATTTATGCCAATATGTATTCTGCTACATATTTTTGGTAAAAAGTTATAGTGTCTACAAATTATAGGATACATACTGGAATATTTTTTTTTTTATACTAGTAAATCAGCGACTTACAGCAGGACTGCAATAATGCAGCGGACAATTGGACACTAACTAACACTGTTGACACTTTGTGGGAACCAGTGAAACGAATACAGTGATTACTGATAAAAATTTGCACTGTCACTGTACTAACACCGGCTGGGAAGGGATTAAACATGTAGGGTGATCGAAGGGTTAAATGTGTGCCTAACCAGTGTTTTGTGTACTTTTGTGAGGTGCTTTTACTAAGGGATGTGATGGATTTTAAATGAATCACATCCCTGCTGTCAGGACGGAGCTCTGCCTTGTTTATGTAGGCAGAGTTCTTTCCAGCCTCTCTTCCCGACAATCAGTGTGTCCCGGCGGACATTCATTGGCCAGCACCCACTAATCAGCTTCTGCTGTGACTAATCACAGCAGAAGCAGCACGCCTCCTAGGCAGAAGTGCAGAATCATGTATATATATATATATATATATATATATATATATATATATATATATATACAATATATATATAGGTGGGATTCTGCACAGAACAGCCACCCTGTATATAGGCAGGGTGCCTCCGATGACATCATTCTGTGATGATACGCGTAGGGCGGAGCCGGCGAGATTGCTATTTAGGCGTTTTTATATTGGATTAATGTAAGTGCAACCTTTACTCTTAATAAAATACATCTTCAGATTTTACACTATTTGGAGCATTTTATGTATTTTTGGTGATGAAACTATGGAAGCAATATCTAGGTGACCTCCACCTGTGGCTCTGAGGGTAACCATAAGAGCAGCATAGAAAAGTCTTGGCTGGGTCTATAGCCACAAGCTGGTAAGCAGGCCTTTTACAATACACAGGTGGTGTCCCAGTCAAGATTGCACTTTTGGTGATGGATGATGACAACATACATTTTGATATCCTGGTCACACATGAAGAGGATTTGACTTAATTTTTCACTTTGCCTGCTTTTTATTGTATTTATGATTAACATTACACAATTTCTATGTTGTATTTTCACTGGATGAATTTTTTCAAAATAATTTTTATTGGACTGTATTTTTATTGGACTATCGGTGCGTTATATTTATATGTTGTTGTACATATAGCGTTTATTCTTCACAATTGGAAAGGAAATCTGTACCTGTAGGCAGCCATTGTTGACTCCTTCTGAAACTGGTAGTTACTTCAACGACCTTGAACAAGTGTGATGATCAGGTGTCCTTCTAGCTAATCTACATATTTTTTTCAGGTGAATGATTCAATTGATCAGCAATCACCTTTTTATTCATTTTAGTGGAGATTTCCTTAAAAGGTTTTTTTTTTTCTTCTAAAGTATCTTTAGTTCCAGAAATGTAAAAGCAGTAATTCCATTCTGCCATTAGATGCCCTCAGTTTTCTGAGTTGAATGACAGTCAGAGTTATTCAGTTACCTTTCCATGAGCCCAATGTTCATAGACATGCCTTAAACAAAGGTCTAAAGACCCTTCCAACCCAATTCCACATCATCATCACTCATATCTTTACTAGCGCTAGATCCACTATTACCAGAAACTCGAAAAAAATTCTTGCTCCTAACCCCTCAGAAACCATTGAAGTTATCAAAACCCATTTTATTTATGAAAAACTCTTAGCCACTAGAGAAGATAAACTTCTCACCTTTCTCAAATTGTGGAAACTTTGGGCGCAATGGGCCAATCAGAGCTGATCTGTCTCCTAGAAGCTCTGCTATGCTCCACATGTGCACCTCCCCTCTCTGACCAATGTGTTTCACACATTTTTCACTGAACTGACATTCCTTATGACTGTGCTTATCTGTTTTTTTTTTTTATATATAGTAAAAAATAAAATAAACCCAGTGGTTATTACATGCCACCAGAAGAAAGTTCGATCTGTCGCAAAAAATATATAATGTATAAAAAATATTTGGGTACGGAAGCTTTACGTCTTTGTGGTTGGCAAGGTCATTGCTGGATTTGTTTGTTTCTTGACTTGTAATAACAGTGAAGGATGCATGGAAGCTATTTAACATACAGCTGTCAAGTTGTAAAGATCTGAATATATATAATTCAGAGTCGAGAACTAGAAAAACGCAATTTAATTGAATCATTCAAGCTCCCAAGTGGGACTAAATTAGTGTCTATAAGGAAATTAGTTTTAGTAATTGAGAGTAGTAGCATATGGAGTAAAACAAGAAATAGATTCTTTTTTGACCACCACTTTATATTGACCCAGTCTAAACCATTAGGCCAGTTGCACGTGATAATAATTTACTGATGCTCAGGATCTTGTTGACAGAAAGATCCTAAGTAAAACATTCCGTAAAGAACTTACATAAACACCGATTGTAAAGGTGAGTAAGCATAGAGATGAGTAAAATTCTTCTTCATTGCCAGTGTTGTAATATACCGTATATACTCGAGTATAAGCCGACCCGATTATAAGCCGAGGGTCAACAATGCCTCACTGTTCCCATCCTTACTGTTCCCATCCTCACTGTTCCTATCCTCACTGTTCCCTAGCTCACTGTTTCCTATCCTCACTGTTCCTATCCTCACTGTTTAAATGTTACATTGTAAATAGTACCTGAAAAAAAGTTGAGGCTGCTGCGTCCATCGTTCAAATCCCGCGGTCTCTTCCTGGTCCCTTTCGTGATAGGCGATTCTCATCAGACACTCTCCGCCTATCACAAACGTTCTCTCATCCTCAGTTTCCCAGCAGACACTGTGTTGGGTGTTCCGCCAATCACAGACGTCTGCTGGGAAACTGAGGATGAGAGAACGTTCGTGATAGGCGGAGAGTGTCTGCTGAGAATCGCCTATCACGGAAGGGACCAGGAAGAGACCGCAGGATTTGAACGATGGACGCCGCAGCCTCAACTTTTTTTCAGGTACTATTTACAATGTAAAATTTCGCTGACTCGAGTATAAGACAAGGGGGGGACTTTCAGCCCAAAAAAAAGGGCTGAAAATCTCGGCTTATACTCGAGTATATACGGTAAATAACAATCAAAATTCTCTGCCAGCGGCAAAACATTAAAAAAAAACAAAAAAGGAAACACAGATGAATGTGATGATGGCTACTGTATTCTTAAAAATTAGTTTGATTTCCACATTCGTGAACCCTATAAATGTGTATAAAGACTGTGCTGCCGAAAATCATGAATCAAGATTACTAAACATGAGTTTACCACATGTAAGGCTCCATGTACACAGAAGCTGATAAACTGCAGTTTATTGGCGTTTTGGTGTTTTTTTAAAAAGCCCATTAACTGCACTCTATGTTAGCCTATGTGTTCATGTACACATAATGTTTTTAGCTTTAATGAGCAGTGGAGTTAATGGGCTCTTTTCTGAACGCAAGAAATTTGCGTTCATAGTGCCGTTTTTCGGCAGAAAAAAAGCAAAAAAACGCAATACCCCGAAAAACGCTCATAAACGCTCAAAAACGCTGGCCGCAAGCGTTTTTTAGCGTTTTTTGGTCCATTGAAAAAAAAAAAAAAAAACGCTACACTGAAAAACGCTAATAAAAGCTAGTAAAAAAACGCTGATAAAAGCTAGCTTTTTCTGCTGCTTTAAAAACGACAGTTTTTGAGCTTCTGTGTACATGGAGCCTAAAAGTGCAAAAAAATTAATAAATGAACAACACCAGAAAATACAACTAATATCCAATGTATCAATGAGTCCCATTCAAATAATAGTTGCTTAAAAAACAAAAGGTAGATGAACAGGCATTGTGTCATTAATAACAGATAATCACGTGACCACCTTCAAGTGCTCCAGGTGACCCCACATGGATTTACACTCACCACAATGGATGGACCTTCTAATACTAGATAGGACTCACTGCGCTTTTTTTGGTTGGACCCACTGTGTATCTATGTACCATGATGTAATCCTTACAATGCCATACACCACCAAGTGCTTTTGGTTGAGATGGCGGCTGCCGTCCCGACACCGGATAACAGCTTGTGCTCCAGGAATGGAATGTGACGTCACCAAAAGTGAAGTACCGGCTAGCCGCTAGAGAACACAGCCTTGGCAAGTTTTGTCTCAAGCTTCCTGAAGACGTCCAATCACAGACTAAACTAGTTGAATAATCGAGAGCCAGTCCCTCCCCCATTACTAGAGACTGGGAGCTGTTTTTAACAGCTTGGTCTCTGTGTTGAGAGCGCGTAGTGAGCACGCTCTCGGCACATCTATAGATGCAAATGTGCAACTTTAGTCCACTATCTTTGCCACCACACATATGCGTTACGTGGGCAACAAGAAGTTAAATGATCTTCTGTGACCATACATGGTTGCTTATAAGCTAAACAGTTCAAATTTCTAGAAGTAGCAGCTTAATTAAAGAAGGATCAACAGACACACAAATAAAATACGGCATTCTTACTTTTACCAAAGTGAGTCATGGATATTTTTGGTTAATTGATCTGAAATACACAACAGAAATGTTTACTGCCTTGTAAGAACGTCATAGTCCCTTTGAGTACAAGAATTACAAGGATTTCTGAAATATTAAAAAATGTCCTTTTGTACCAAGAGATAACAAAAAGTTCCTATTCACTATTATGACAGAAATTATACTTAGACATGAAAGCATACCAGTAAAATGTTATGGCTTTCTCATCCATAAGATGACTTTAAATGCCAAGGTCAGGGGAGTGGCAGGGAGATATTGAATGGCCATGCCAGCCTTTACCTTGAAGGAGGAGGTGAGAACAATTTGATCTTTTGAGGGGGTATGGTCCAATGCAAAAATATGGTCCCTGTTGTACATAGTTTATATATACAAAAATATTTAATACATGATGACTTGGAACCTGTGGTAACAGCCAAGACCCCTAGGACACGTTCATTAAGAATGTGACTGATATTGTACAGGGGATTCAGGATTTTCATTAACAGGAGCTGTAGTGTGCAGGATGATTAAAGTGTACAGGTATGTCAATCAAAAAAACAAAACATAACAAATATTGAATACATTTCTGTAATATATGCACATTTCTTCTTTTTTTTACCCCCTTAAACACACTGCAACTACAGAAATATAATGGTCGATGCGCTAGAAATATATACTACCTTCCTCTTTGATATGACAACCCAGTGAGTTTAGCTCATGTAATGTAAGCCCTGCCTACTTTATTCCTGATGGATTACAAAGAATACACCCTCCAGAACCTGAACTGAGCTCCACAGACATACACAGAGCCCACTTAGCCATGCTCCTCTTTCCTCCTCCCAACAATTTTACTGACAGCAGGAGGAGCCTATCTTTCTGGCTGCCCTCCTCTACAACTAGAATGTTCAGGGAATGGTGCAGATTGTCTCAACCCGGCGGTGGTCACAAAGGATCAGAAATCTTAAGGTAAATCTTTGGGGGCATGGGGGTATAGAAAGGTAGTGGGACATTTTATTATATCTTAATGCAGAGAATGCATGAAGGTAATAAACACCTAGCATTTGGCAGCCTGCAAAGCTATGACCCCTCCATACTAGTCCCTACACTCTCTAACTCCTTTGCAGTTTGGGACAGATTGAGGAACAATATGGCTCTTGTCTTCTTCCACAATCCGGCCTTCCCTCCGGGCAGGAACCCAAAGACCTTTAGGTGGTGGATGAATAAGGGTCTTTATAAAATAGGCAATTTTTTTACATATCAGGAACTATTCCCCCTAAGACACTGCCGAGACGTCCTAAAAATGCCAGCATCTGAAAATGTTTTCTTCTATCAAATCTCACAATTTTTATGATCATTATGGCAAGACACTGGTGAAGGTCCCAGGGCCACACCTTATGAGAAATGGTGTACACAGGCCATGGGTCAGGGAGGCTGAATCTCCACTGTTTATGGGCTCTTACTGAAATCTTCTTTGAAACTTTCATACATTTGTGACTGGGAATCTGACTAAAGCCTCGTACACACGGCGGGTTTTCTCTGCAAGAAAACTGCTGGGAGAGCTTTTTGCAGAGAAAACCGGTCGTGTGTTCTCTATTTTCTCGTCGGGATTCTCGTCGTCCTGTTTCCCGACGAGAAAACCGTGCGTGTGGATGCTTACCTGTCTCCAGGTAAACCCGCGCATGCTCGAAAAGACTTTAACGCATGCGCGGTAGCATACAAGGGTAGTGTAGGGTGTAGCAAGATGGCGGTGATGGCATTGAATGTGACGAGCGCATGCTCGTTGTAGTCGATGACATCACCGCGTTCTTGCCATTCAAAAGAACGGCGGTTCTTTTGAATGTGCGTGTGTACACAGGGCTCGGCAAGACAAGCTTGCCAGGAATCCCGCCGAGAAAACCAAAGTTTTTTTTTCGATGGCATTCTCGCCCGTGTGTACAGGGCTTAAGACTTTGATCAGGATGTGGAATGTTGGCATATCAGCTTTTACCGAGCCTATAAAGACATACTGAATGTAACAGCTAGTATTAAGGTGATATTTAGATGGTATTTGGTTCCTGTCCGCCTGTCGAAACTTTATCCTAGTGTTTCGCCTTTTTGCTTCTGAGGATGTCATATGCCGGGGACAATGTTTCACATCTGGTGGGAATGTTTTTGCCCTTGTGTGTCGGGTAACTGGGGTCAACATTCCACAATCCTCAGGGATGGCTCTTTTCAATGATCCATTGGAGAAGGTGTCTTGATCCACCTTACGGTTGGCCTTCTTTATTTTCTTAGCAGCTAAATTAACCATTGCTAGATTGTGGAAGAAGACCTCAGTTCCTGTCTCTCTAGTCTGGCAAAAAACGTCATGGATTATGCCCCATGAATGAATTACGAGTATTATTCGGGACATGAATAGTCACTTTGAAAAAAAATGTGGGGCCCAATGGCACATTATATGCATATTGACCTTTGAATTTATACTCTTTGGGCTATATGATACAGTACATTTGCTATACAGTCCCTGGGATCCTCCCTTCTTTCCCCTCCCCTTTTCTTTCCTTGCTTTTCTCTCCTTCTCCTTCTTGTAATTGGTGCTGTGGATAGTGGTACAACTTGGCACTCTTGATGAAGTCCCCTGGTTCAGGTGGAAACCTAATTTCCATTTTACCCATATTGGTAACATGAATATTTTTATTACCTACTCAGTTTGTTTTCTTGTTGAGTCTTTTGGAGTAATGTTATATTGTCTTGCTGGGTCAGTGTTGAGTTACCACCTGGGTACTTGTGTACTATATGAAGTTTTTATTTTCTCTTTTTGTTTTTGGAGGCCTGTATGATAAACATTCCCAATAAAAACCTTGAAAGAAAAGGCTTAGCCTTTAGTACTACTTTAATTATCGTTCTGGACACATGTAGGGCCTAAAACAGAAATGGCCCTGAAGCTCTAAGGTTGGGAATGATGCTAAATGCAGATGTTAGGAGTGTTTGCTAAAGCAGGCTTTTATTATTAAGAGATTATGCCATGTCCATGCCTATCTATCACCTACGTCAACACCTGACTTGAACTCTGCTATACCTCTTTAGGGAGACGGCTGGTCCATTTCTGTTGCTGACAGTTATCTCTACCTAGCATCAGTCTGAGGCCATGCATGCTATAATTCTGGATGAATAGTAGGATTACATTCAGGTGTGGTGTTCAGCATGCATGTGATGTAATTTGGGCAGATGTTAGTGCATTCTGGGCCGCTGACGGCACAGGGGGTTGATGCTACCAAGTGACATTGCCGGGTGGCACCGTCCCTTACCTATTTAAGAACTGTCAGACAGAGGAGCAGACAGCGCAAGCCTTCGGCATGAGCAGAGATTTTTTTTTCTTTTTCCAAGTCCAGCGGTGCGGCGGGCGTTGTGATTGACGATGGATCTACATCGGGGGACATTTTTTTTTTCTTTTTAATAAAGGGCTTGTCAAAAACTCTTGTAGTGTCTTTATTTACCTTTTACACTTATATGGTGAATGAGTATGGGTACTATGTACCCCATACTCATTCACATGGGGGGTGGGGCTGGCATCTGGGGCCCCCTTGTTAAAAGGGGCCTTCTAGATTCCGATAAGCCCCCTGCCCGCAGGCCTCCACAACCACCGGTCAGGGTTGTGGGGAAGAAGCCCTTGTCCCCATCAACATGGGGACAAGATGCTTTGCCCCCCTGCCCCAAAGCAACCCCCATGTTGAGGGCATGTGGCCTGGTATGATTTGGGGGGCACTCACTTGTCCCCTCCCTTTCCTGTCCTAAGGGCCTGGTATGGATTGGATTTTTCTTTTTCCGGCAACCCTTTTTTTTACATTCAGCTGTCAGCAGGAAACCGATGACTCATCAGTTGTTAAGGACGCAGTGGCTGGCTTGCCTGCCTGCTCTTTAACAACCAGCTATTCACAATGAAAACTGCATGCAAACATGCATCAAAAACGCGGGTTTAAAAACACACCACAAAACTAACCTGACAACCACATCATCTGCAACCGCATAGATGTGAGCCTAGGGTAATCATTGGCTATCATCAGTGAGTCAAACCCAAGGGCTATAACCCTTGTTGTCATGTTGCCAAATCTAACCCTTCCTGTGGGAGAGAGTCCATAACTACCAATAAAAAGGTGGTGGTGTCAACCATATCTGAGTTATTCTAGCCAGGGATGGGTTAGGGTTAACTGCATCACTGCCAGCAGCAAACTATGTCTACTGACTGAAGGGTGTGCAGTACTATGAAAACAATATAATGATGAACTCCAAAAGGTAAAACATTTATTCTAGTGATATTGTTAATTTTCTTCCTAACAAACCGCTAAAGGAGCTGTCTCTTTGACTGTACAGTCTCCTGGATAAGAACAGTTTAATTGTGCTTGATAACCTACTTTTCAGCTAGGAATATTATGCGATGATGTAAAGTAAAAAAAAAAAGGTTAAAATATACAAGCAAGGGACCATTCTTGCTCTAAGGATTTTTTCTTGTAAAAAAGAAAATGATACAATGTATATGACAATACAAATGACTTATTTAAACTCAGGGGGAGGCTTTTTAATTCTTTCAGCTTCCAGGATGAGAAGATTTAAAACCATGCACGGTTCTGCCTGGAATTCAGATTTATGAAGCTCATCTTCCAGAATGTTCTGCTTATGCATTTCATTGTCAGAACATTAGGGGCCCTGAGCCACTAATGCTCAAAAATGTGCAGTCCAACACTATAACATGCCTCTTTGTTATGATAATTGTCTCTTCTTCACTGCTGCAAGAACATCTGTTGTTCCATACTAAATACAGAAAATTGCCACTTTGTATCCACTGCCTCTACCTGAAGCTTAATGCCTTTTAACGTCACCTTAAGGAACAACGTTGGATTTCCCCGGAATTATTCACCTCCGCAAATACCAATAAAGGCTATAGGCCGTTTACAAGACGGATGCCGAGTCACCATTTGCGGCCTGCATGGTAATGCGAATACATACAACGGGCCACTTTATAAAAGCCAAAATGGAAGACTTTGATTTCGGAAGCCAGCAAGGCTGTGCCGGCTCAGTGGAATGCCAAAATATCATTAGGAAAATATATGCATGTAAATTTATTCTATGAAAAAGAATCAGGAAATTTTATTTCAAATGCAATTTTGGTGTAGTGCAATTAGATGTGCACTGCAGATTCTAAATAGTTTCCAATAGATGTACTGTAGTTTTAAAGGGAACGTATAGGCCTAGCAATTATTTTTAGAATAAAGACTTAGCGCAAATAATATTATCAGTTTATGTACTTTAAAGTGGAAGTAAACTCTCCTATCATTTCAGGCAAGGAAGCTGCCATCTTGGCCGCTGTTTAATCTTCAACTGCCATGATGCTGCACATGTGATCAGTTATGACACCAGCCATTGGATGGTTTGACAGTTTGCTTGAGAGCACAACCAATGTGACAGTTGGCATTCCCGGCATGCCGGGAATGTAACTGCTTTTTGGAACTGTTAAATCGATGGGTTTACTTCCGCTTTAAAGCTGAATTTCAGGCACAAAAAAGTTTAAATACACTCTTTTGTAAACCCAGTCATTACATTGCAAAATTAGTAGTGCATCATCACTGGGCCTCACATAGTCTGTGCAGGGAGCAGAGCTGTGGGAGGGACCCAGTAGGCTCCACCCACTACAGACTGCCTTCATGAAACAACAAAAGAGAGTGTATACAAAACCAGACAGGAAGCTCCTTCACAGAAGTAAAGTTTATTTTGGATTACTGCACAGACCTGCAAAAAAATTAAAATACAGAGCATACCAAGAAGGTCAGAATACACATGACTCTTGTACGTTAACAATAATTGGAGTTTAAAGCAGAGCTCCACTCAAAAGGTCCCCCATTCCTCTTGAAGAATTGTGAAGAATTGGCGCTTTTGAGGAGTGGGGGAGCGGGTACTTGATTTTGACAGGTACCGGCTCCCACTTCCAAAGTTCTGCTCCCTCCCTCCCCATGCAGTCTTCTGGGACACTGACGGGTCCCAGAAGACTGCATCCACCATTCATGATGCGCAGCGCTACTCATACATGCGCAGTGGGCACACGGCTGTGAAGCCACAAGGTGCCCATAGTGAAGATGTCGGTACAGAGGAAAGAAGACAGCGGGTGAAACCAACTGGGATGAGCACACCCCTGGATCATGGGACAGGTGAGTGGCAGTTTTTTTAAAGGTCAGCAGCTACAGTTTTTGGAACTGGAACTCCTCTTTAAAGTCAAAGACCTTGTTTATAATTGGCACATAGTTATTGCATTTGATTGCATTACACATGCAGTTTCTGCTTCCTGCTTTTACAGCTCCTGCTCTTTTTTTTTTAACAAATCTATGATTTGGACAATCTATTTAAAATAATGTCTTACCTATGCAGCCGGTACCTTGTAAAAATATGAACTAAAGTTTTGGAGACCCCAAGAGCTCAGTATGCACAGCATATTTGTACATTATGGCACACTTACCTTTGCAAAGTACTCTAATCTAGCCATGTGATATATTTACTCAACCACCTTGTGGCTCCATCACCAGTGCTTCCATCTACCTACAGTATCTTTATCCTACTGGCTGGGATGACAAAACTCTCGTACATGCACAAAAAAGTTACTTTACCCTGGCACTTAGATGCTGGGACTGAGATGTACATTGTATAAAAAAAACCTGAATATATACTGCATATTAAAATGCTATTAGAAGACATATACTTGATGCATGTTCTGCTTTAAAATGGTCTTTATCTAAAAGAAAAAAAAAAGAAAAAAATTATTAAATTACCTCCCTATCTGACAAGTACCAATGTGAGTGGGAAATAATGGGTTGGAAAGGGAAAATAATTTTTCCCTGAGTTGACCAAGGAAAAAACATACTCTAGAATAAATTTTTCTGCTCTTGTTTGCCTCAGCTAGATGCACAGGTGTCAAACACAAGGCCTGCGGGCCGAATCTGGCCCACCAGGCCATTTCATGTGGCCCTCGCACCTCTCCTGCAGCTGCAGGAGAGCTCCACCCCTCCTCTGGTCCGACTCCAGACCCTTACTTTCTGCTTTGAAGCAATGCATCCAGCTTCTTCCCAACAGCAGCATAAGGTAAGGGGGATGTACTGTAATGTAAGGGAGAGTGGGGGACTCAACTTCTGATGGTGGGGTGGCTCTTGACATCTAATGTAAAGAGGAGGGGATGCGCTGGACATCTAATCTTACAGATACAATCGGCCCTTTTGAGGGCAATCATAATGCTGATGCGGCCCACGATGAAATTGAGTTTGACACCCTGTGCTAGAGGTGCTGAATCTGTTAAGCACTTAAAGTGATTGTAGACCTTTTTTACCTGCTTTTTGCAATGGTTCCTGGCTCTTCCCCCCACCAACTGCCCTCATAGCAAGCTACTTCAGCTGGCTGGATCCCACTTCTGTGGGCCCCACCCCTTACTCTCTCTTCACAGGCTATGGATGACAGCAGCTGGAGCCAATGGCTCCCGTTGCTGCCTCCATGTCCAGTGAGAAGAGAGAGAGATCGGAGAGAGCCACTGCTCTCAGAACTTCAAGATTAAGCCCCAGGGTGGTGCGAAACATGTTGGGCATGTGGCCTGGATGAATTGAGCTGATGCTTTTACCTGCTAACCTCTCAGCCCGAGTGAGGTGAATGCGGTGGCCAGGCTATCTCATCCTATTTTTACAGCATGCTTTGGGTCAGACCTCTCCTCAGCCTGCACTCTTACCAGTCAGTGGCATCCAACTTATTGGACCTTGATAACCTGAGAGGGGACCCTTGAAGCGAAAGTAAACTGCATTTTTTTGGGGGTTTTTTTGCAACCTGCAAGGCAATGTCATAATGTGCTAGTATGCATCTTAGAACAAAGCCCTCCAGTGCCGCACTGTCACCGCTGAAGGCGCTTCCATGTTCACTCAGTCTTCCTTCCGGGTTCACGAACTGCAGCTGTGTGAGTGGTCGGAGCTGCTATGACATTACTCCCGCGCATGTGCGTGTGAGTCTCCATTTACGACACAGGACTCTGAAGGAACAGCCCGGGTGGCCATTCCTTCAGAGCGCATACACCAGTGACGTTACTGGCTGCATCTACAGTAAATGTGTAATAAACGGCGCACGTTTAGGAGATATTTACTGTACCTATAGGCAAGCCTTATTAAAGGCTTACCTATAGGTAAACATTATGCATGGGAGTTTACTCCCACTTTAAGCATTTATCATGGGTCCATTTACACCTGTTTATGTCCACAAAAATGGAAAAGGACGCATGACATAAACACTCAGATGTAGGTGGATATAAATGAACATATATCTGTTTACATCCCCCTGTCCATAGACATACATTGTGGTTCAGTCTAGATCCATCTGAAAAACAAATAGATGGATCCAGGCTCATGTGTAAGGGCTTTAATACAATGTTGCTCCAATGCAAATGCATTGCAGCACACTACCATGTACTGTGGTGTGCTGCATTGCAAAAAATCCGGCATGTCTGTTTTCAGTCCATTGCTGTGCATTAAGGGGCTGCCTTAATGTAACACATGTTAACAAAAGACACAACGTGCATTAAAGTTGATGTAAACCCTCACATATACCCAGTAAAGTGAACAGCCTCAGATAAAACACAGAGATAAAACAAATCTCCTTACATAAGTTTTATTTGTATATCTGCTGTCTTCAGCTTTATATACTGTTTAGAAAGTAAACATTGGGTTAGATTTTTTTCTTCCTGTTTCAGCAGTGGGAGGGGAGTCTGGCCATAAACTGTGTGACAGCTCATTGGAAGAAAGTCACACACCCCACTCCACATAGGCAGAGAAAGGAAGGGATGTGCAGAGCTGTGCTGTGAATAGATCACCTCTCTGCTAATCTATTTATAGCACCCACCCCAACACAAATTTTCAGCTGCTTTTATCTCATGTGTTGGAGAACTTGTCAGAAGTTATAATGCTGATAACAGAAGAATGGAACAGAAGAAAGACATGGGACTTGGGGCTTTGGAGAGAGATAAGGCACACACCCCCACTCCACATAGGCAAAGGAAGGAAGGAATGTGCAGAGCTGTGCTGTGAATAGATCAGCTCTCTGTTAATCTATTTATAGAACCCACCCAGGGGCGTCGGAACAGGACAGGCAAAGCAAGCAGCTGCTTTGGGGCCCCGAGCTGTCCTGGGGCCCCAGCAGAGGGCAGCACAGCAGAAAGAGGAGCCAGAGGACTCGAGGAGGCAGCATAGTAAGACATTCCCCCCCGCATATCCACTGTAATATCGTGCGATCGCCACCCCCCTCCCGCGAACGGCGTCAATGTCCCTCCCGCGATAGCCACCCCCCCGCCCAACAACATGCTGTACATGTCCCGCAGTACCACGTCACCCCCGCCGCTCAACAACTTGGCGTCCAAGTCCCGTGGTAGCACCCCCCCCCCCCCCTCAACAGCTTGGTGTCCTGAAGAAAAAAATGCCAATGTCCCACGGTAACATCTCCCCCCCCCGCTTCCCCCAAATTCCTTCAAACGGCCCTGAATCCACCCCAACACAAATTTTCAGCTGCTTTTATCTAGTGTGTCGGAGAACTTGCCAGAAGTTATCATGCTCATAACAGAAGAACGGAGCAGCAGAAAGACACAGGACTTATGGCTTTGGAAAGAGATAAGTAAACACTACAGATATATGTGGCCAGTTCAAAATTCATGAATCGTGTTTACATCCACTTTGTTGCAACATACAGGGACAGATGAGCATGAATGGGTCTTAAGTGATTGAAAAGTTGATGCTACTAAAATCTAAGCATTATAGTTAGCGTGGGTGTTGCCCATAGTAGCCAATCAGATTACAGCTGTCCTTCTTTTCTAGCACAGATGCGCAAAAATAAAACCAAACACCGCTTGCTAACACAATTATTTTTCTTTAGAATCATTTATCATTTTTATTATTACTGAGCCTCGGCATTAAAATAAAATGCATTCTGAGCAGTCTGGTAAAGAAAAATAGACTAAAACACATGTAAAATATATTTTTAAAAAAAAGAAAAAACCTATGTGCATTAAATGGCACCACTGGATATAATTTATACAATAAAACCAACACTTTGTAAAGCGAAGGCACAAAGCAGTACAGTAATACAAAAGATTGCCACAAGCAATCGGAGACAACAGAAGAGGAAGCCCCTAGCCCTAAGGGCTCTCAATCTATATGGGATGCTGTCAGCCTAAAAGGCTCAGTAGGGAGCATTTGCATCACAAGCCCTGCTGCGAGTCACTCATCTTACCTCACTGCAACGTGATTCACAACCTTCAGGCAACAAAGGGGTTACATCCAATTTAGTAAAGGTCACTTTTGAAAAAAATTAAAATGATATTTATAGCTTTGGAAATAATTGTACATTCATGCACACGAGGAAAAAAAAAAAAAGGAGACAATAGAGCATGTGAATTTCTTTTTTTTTCTCTCTTCTCTTGTTCGGAAGACTTTTCTTTTTATTTCTTATAAAAGCGCTGGCGCGATTTTCCGAAAGCGATCTTGACAGCGGCACAGATGGGATGCTAGTAAAACAACTCTGATTGGGATGAGCTGAACTTCACCCCTGGTTTATGACACCTAATTCTCCAAGCAAATGTTTTAAATCCCCTACCTTTTCTACAGAGTGTCACACAAAGCTTTGTGGAGTATATCAGGAATCTAGCAGTAACTGACTAATGCTTCCTTTAAATAAGAAAAAAAAGTCAGAACCTCTAATAGTATCAGCAGCTGCCACGAGATAAAAATAATGAGCTACAGGGGCACTGAGCTAGTGCTAGTATGAAAATTAGAAGCTTTCATGTAGCTCCTCCATCTGTAAGGAAATTAGAAGAGCCGTCAGTGGCGCTGAGTGTTACAGCAGACATTTTCAATCTAGGATTATGTGTTCAATTGTAGCTTCTTTGTGCTGAAGGCTGTTATGTGAATGTAAAGATGCTGATTTTCTGTACTGCTCACCAGAAGAAACAGAGGCACTGTTCTCTGCCTCCTGGAAAAGTCGCTTTCTACTTAAAGGAGCAGTTGGTGGTCTGAAAACCCTTTCCTGGAACTGATTTGTACGTTTATTGTCGACAAAAGGCCATGTGCCCATGGGCGGGTATTGCATGTTACATAGTTACATAGTAGGCGAGGTTGAAAAAAGACCATCAAGTCCAACCTATGTGTATGTCAGTAATAAAGTGGATGTAAACCCGAAATAATTATTTTTTTATTTGCTGTCACAATGTAGAGTATACGATTTCCTATCATTTGTGCCAGGTCTTGCCACAAAGAGTTAATCCAGCTCTGAGCAATCCTCTTTTATTGTTCAGTGAGATAAAACGGACAAACAGAGAAAAACCTTTGTCCGTTCTGCCCCCTTACTTTGAGTGACAGGTTATTTACATATCTCGTGCACTAGCTTTAGACTTTTTTTTTTAATTCCCACCCACACTCCTTTTCTGAAGTCATGTGGTTACTTTTCTGGATTTTGACTGGATGTTAGTGATCATAGCAGAAGGAATACACAGGGGAAAATGCATGTTGACAAGGGGAGTGTAGAGGTGGGCGGGGAGTCTACTGACATCACGACTCCACCCACCGAGCTCCAGACAACAGATCTACCCACAGAATCTGCAGTTTTTCAGTTCTTATAACAGACAGAGGGGAGACATTTGACAGGTAAGGATACATGCAGGAGGCATGTATATCCTTATAGATCAGCACTATGGCCAGTGGCGGCCCGTCCATAGGGGGCGCCCGGGCGCCGCCCCCCCCCCCCCCCCCTCCTGTGGTCACCCAAAAAAAAAAAACGGGCCCTTTAAGAGTTTTTTTTTAATGTCTTTTTTTTACACATGGCGGCGCGACCATAGTGGGCGCAGAAGCGCCGCCTACCGCTCGCTTCTGTGCCCGGCCGTCACTCCCCACAACAATACATAGGTTCATGCATTGCATGAACCTATGTATTGCTGCCGCCCACTATTCAGATGGCCGGCCCCTTGAGCGCCGGCCATCTGAGTCACAGCGTCTGATTGGCCTTTAGAAGTGCCTATCAGAGCCAGCAGGCTCTGATAGGCTTCCCGACTACAGCCTGAGGGCTGTATTCGGCTTCTAAATACCTAATGAGAGGACGCACAGGGGTGCGTTCCCTGGCCAATCAGGTTCACCGGGTCTGGTTACCGGTAACCTGATTGGCTGAAGTGACATCGAGGGCGGGAGAAGATATCGAGGACGGAAGAAGGACGGCGCTGACTCGAGGAAGGTAAGTGCAGGGCTGGGGGGGAGAAACTGGCTGTATTATGAGGACAAACTGGCTGCATTATGGGGGAGAAACTGGCTGAATTATGGGGGAGAAACTGGCTGAATTATGGGGGAGAAACTGGCTGCATTTGGGGGAGAAACTGGCTGAATTATGGGGGAGAAACTGGCTGTATATTGGGGGAGAAACTGGCTGTATATTGGGGGAGAAACTGGCTGTATATTGGGGTAGAAACTGGCTGCATATAGGGGAGAAACTGGCTGTATTATTGGGGGAGAAACTGGCTGTATATTGGGGGAGAAAATGGCTGCATATAGGGGAGAAACTGGCTGTATATTGGGGGAGAAACTGGCTGCATATGGGGGAGAAACTGGCTGCATTATGGGGGAGAAACTGGCTGCATTATGGGGGAGAAACTGGCTGAATTATGGGGGAGAAACTGGCTGCATTTGGGGGAGAAACTGGCTGCATTATGGGGGAGAAACTGGCTGCATTATGGGGGAGAAACTGGCTGCATTATGGGGGAGAAACTGGCTGTATATTGGGGGAGAAACTGGCTGCATTATGGGGGAGAAACTGGCTGTATATTGGGGGAGAAACTGGCTGCATATAGGGGAGAAACTGGCTGTATTATGGGGGAGAAACTGGCTGTATATTGGGGGAGAAACTGGCTGCATATAGGGGAGAAACTGGCTGCATATAGGGGAGAAACTGGCTGCATTATGGGGGAGAAACTGGCTGCATTATGGGGGAGAAACTGGCTGCATATGGGGGAGAAACTGGCTGCATATGGGGGAGAAACTGGCTGCATTATGGGGGAGAAACTGGCTGCATATAGGGGAGAAACTGGCTGCATTATGGGGGAGAAACTGGCTGCATTATGGGGGAGAAACTGGCTGTATTATGGGGGAGAAACTGGCTGTATATTGGGGGAGAAACTGGCTGCATATGGGGGAGAAACTGGCTGCATATGGGGGAGAAACTGGCTGCATTATGGGGGAGAAACTGGCTGCATTATGGGGGAGAAACTGGCTGCATTATGGGGGAGAAACTGGCTGCATTATGGGGGAGAAACTGGCTGTATATTGGGGGAGAAACTGGCTGCATATGGGGGAGAAACTGGCTGCATCATGGGGGAGAAACTGGCTGCATATGGGGGAGAAACTGGCTGAATTATGGGGGAGAAACTGGCTGCATTTGGGGGAGAAACTGGCTGCATTATGGGGGAGAAACTGGCTGCATTATGGGGGAGAAACTGGTTGTATATTGGGGAGAAACTGGCTGCATTATGGGGGAGAAACTGGCTGTATATTGGGGGAGAAACTGGCTGCATATAGGGAAGAAACTGGCTGTATTATGGGGGAGAAACTGGCTGCATTATGGGGGAGAAACTGGCTGCATTATGGGGGAGAAACTGGCTGTATTATGGGGGAGAAACTGGCTGTATATTGGGGGAGAAACTGGCTGTATATTGGGGGAGAAACTGGCTGCATATAGGGGAGAAATTGGCTGCATATAGGGGAGAAACTGGCTGCATTATGGGGGAGAAACTGGCTGCATTATGGGGGAGAAACTGGCTGCATTATGGGGGAGAAACTGGCTGCATTATGGGGGAGAAACTGGCTGCATTATGGGGGAGAAACTGGCTGCATATAGGGGAGAAACTGGCTGCATTATGGGGGAGAAACTGGCTGCATATAGGGGAGAAACTGGCTGCATTATGGGGGAGAAACTGGCTGTATATTGGGGAGAAACTGGCTGCATTATGGGGGAGAAACTGGCTGCATTATGGGGGAGAAACTGGCTGTATATTGGGGAGAAACTGGCTGCATTATGGAGGAGAAACTGGCTGCATATGGGGGAGAAACTGGCTGCATTATGGGGGAGAAACTGGCTGCATTATGGGGGAGAAACTGGCTGCATTATGGGGGAGAAACTGGCTGTATTATGGGGGAGAAACTGGCTGCATATAGGGGAGAAACTGGCTGCATATAGGGGAGAAACTGGCTGTATATTGGGGGAGAAACTGGCTGCATTATGGGGGAGAAACTGGCTGCATTATGGGGAAGAAACTGGCTGAATTATGGGGGAGAAACTGGCTGCATTTGGGGGAGAAACTGGCTGAATTATGGGGGAGAAACTGGCTGTATATTGGAGGAGAAACTGGCTGTATATTGGAGGAGAAACTGGCTGCATATAGGGGAGAAACTGGCTGCATATAGGGGAGAAACTGGCTGCATTATGGGGGAGAAACTGGCTGCATTATGGGGGAGAAACTGGCTGCATTATGGGGGAGAAACTGTCTGTATATTGGGGGAGAAACTGGCTGCATATGGGAGAGAAACTGGCTGCATATAGGGGAGAAACTGGCTGCATTATGGGGGGAAAACTGGCTGCATTATGGGGGAGAAACTGGCTGCATTATGGGGGAGAAACTGGCTGCATTATGGGGGAGAAACTGGCTGTATATTGGGGGAGAAACTGGCTGCATATGGGGGAGAAACTGGCTGCATTATGGGGGAGAAACTGGCTGCATATAGGGGAGAAACTGGCTGCATATAGGGAAGAAACTGGCTGCATTATGGGGGAGAAACTGGCTGCATTATGGGGGAGAAACTGGCTGCATTATGGGGGAGAAACTGGCTGCATATGGGGGAGAAACTGGCTGCATTATGGGGGAGAAACTGGCTGCATTAATGGGGGAGAAACTGGCTGCATATAGGGGAGAAACTGGCTGTATATTTGGGGAGAAACTGGCTGCATATAGGGGAGAAACTGGCTGTATATTGGGGGAGAAACTGGCTGCATTATGGGGGAGAAACTGGCTGCATATGGGGGAGAAACTGGCTGCATTATGGGGGAGAAACTGGCTGTATATTGGGGGAGAAACTGGCTGTATATTGGGGGAGAAACTGGCTGCATTATGGGGGAGAAACTGGCTGTATATTGGGGTAGAAACTGGCTGTATTATGGGGGAGAAACTGGCTGTATTATGGGAGAGAAACTGGCTGCATATAGGGGACAAACTGGCTGCATATGGGGGAGAAACTGGCTGCATTTGGGGGAGAAACTGGCTGTATTATGGGGGACAAACTGTCTGCATTATGGGGGAGAAACTGGCTGTATATTGGGGGAGAAACTGGCTGCATTATGGGGGAGAATCTGGCTGTATATTGGGGGAGAAACTGGCTGTATTATGGGGGAGAAACTGGCTGTATTATGGGGGAGAAACTGGCTGCATATAGGGGACAAACTGGCTGCATATGGGGGAGAAACTGGCTGCATTTGGGGGAGAAACTGGCTGTATTATGGGGGACAAACTGGCTGCATTATGGGGGAGAAACTGGCTGCATTATGGGGGAGAAACTGGCTGCATTATGGGGGAGAAACTGGCTGCATTATGGGGGGGAAACTGGCTGCATTATGGGGGATTAACTGGCTGCATTATGGGGGAGAAACTGGCTGCATTATGGGGGAGAAACTGGCTGGATATGGGGGGGAAACTGGCTGCATTTGGGGACAAACTAGTGGCGTTTGGGCACAGTGGCTGCGTTTAATGGGCACAGTGGCGGCAATTGATGATTTTTTTTTTCAGTTTGTTTGCGCCCCCCCCAAAAAATTTGAGCACCAGCCGCCACTGACTATGGCACTAGTTTAGAAAGGATGAGAGTGGGTTTACATCCACTTTAAGCCTCATACACACAATCAGACTTCCATCTGACTTTTCCGTGGATTTTGCTCCAAAGGGCGTTGGCCGTGAACTTGGTATGCATACACACGGCAGGACTTTTTCAGCCAACTTTCACCAAATCACGTGGTTTCTCAGCTCTTTACCGCCACCCTGTGGGCAACTTCTGCTATTGTTGTCTGATCTTTAGCATTGGTTCTGAGCATGCGTGTTTGTACTTTGGACGAAAGGATTAGCCGACGTAGGACATTTGTTGCCGGAAAGTTTGTCTGTTCTCACAGCGAACATTTGTCTGATGAAAAAGCGAAAAAGTTTGTCCGATGGAGCGTACACACGGTCGGATTGTCCGATCAAACAGGTCCGTCAGACATTTGTTGTCAAAAAGTCCCATCGTGTGTATGGGCCTTTACATTGTATATAGCCCCATACACACGGTCTGATTTTTTGACAACAAACTTTTAAATTTCCAGGTTTTCAAATAAATCCGTAAATGTGTACGCTCCATCGGACAAACTTTTTTGGTTTTCATCGGACAAAAGTTCGCTCTGCAAACAGACAAACTTTTCGGCAACAAAAGTCCTACGGTGCAAAGTCCTATCGTGTGTACCGAAATCCATCGGACTTTTGTCCAAAGTACAAACACGCATTCTCAAAACCAATGTTAAAATCAACCAACAATAGCAGAAGTTGACCAATGGGTGGTGGTAAAGAGCAGAAAAGAGCTGAAAAAACACGTGATTTTGGGAAAGTTTGCTGAAACAGTCCTGCCGTGTGTATGCATACCAAGTTCACGGCCAATGCCCTTCAAACAAAAATGCACGGAAAAGTTTGTTTGAAGTCTGACCGTGTGTATGAGGCTTAACCCTGTATGTTGTGGTCGTTAAGGTGCTTATCTAATAGTTTTTTGAAACTATCGATGCTCCCCGCTGAAACCATGGCCTGTGGAAGGGAATTCTACATCCTCACCGCTCTTAAAGTGGTTGTAAACCCTTTTAAAAAATTTTTTTTTTTAAACAACCTGTAAGGCCCCTTTCACGCTGGGGCGTTTTTCATGCGGTTTAGCGCTAATAATAGCGCTATTATACCGCATGAAAAATTCCTGCCCTGTAGCCTTCGATGTGAAAGCCCGAAGGCTTTCACACTGAAGCAGTGCGCTAGCAGGGCCGCTCCAAAAGTCCTGCTAGCCACTTCTTTACAGCGGTAAAGGAGCGGTGTGTTCACCGCTCCTTTACTGTGGGTGCCCATTGAAATCAATGGGACACCGCGGTAATACCGCCCGCAAACCGCGGCAATAGCCGCGGTTTGCGGGCGGTGTTAACCCTTTTTCGGCCGCTAGCGGGGGTTAAATTCACCCCCCTAGCGACCGCATACCGCGGTCAGAACGACGGTATAGCAGCGCTGCAAATCGCGCTGCTATACCGCCACCGCTCCTGCCCGCCCCAGTGTGAAAGGGGCCTAAGAGAAAGGCATAATGAGCTAATATGACTAGCATAATAGCTCATTATGCATCACTTACCTTAGATCGGGGCCCCCGAAGCCGTCCTCGTCTCCCTCTTCAGCCGCAGCCATCTCTGTGGCGATAGCCGGAATGTTACTTCCGGGTATCGCCGCTCCAGCCAATCACAGCGCCGCTCCGGCGCTGTGATTGGCCGGAGCGGCGGAGACGTCACTGTGCGCAAGCTCGCGGGAGCCTTCACATTCGGCTACGCCCAGCGATTGCTGGGAAGTAGCCACATTTGTGAATGGGATTAACCCCATGAATGCGCCGTTGTCTACGGCGCGCATGCGCCGTTGTCTACGGCGCGCATGCGCCGTAGACAGCGGCGCCTGTCATTTAACTAAATATCTCCTAAACCGTGTAGGTTTAGGAGATATTTCTTGCACCTACAGGTAAGCCTTAATCTAGGCTTACCTGTAGGTGCAAGTTGAAAAAGTGGGTTTACAACCACTTTAAGCCTCGTACACACGATCTGATTTTTCGCGGACAAAGCATAGGACTTTTGTCTTAAGGGCATACAAACGGCAAAGAATTGTCGTCCAACAAACATAAAACTACGTGGTTTTTCAGCTCTTTAGCGCCACCCTTTGGGCAACTTCTGCTAATGTTGTCTTATCATTAGCATTGCTTCTGAGCATGCGTGTTTGTACTTTGGATTTTTTTCCGACTGACTTGTGTACACACAATCGGAAAATGCAACAAGACACATTTGTTGTCGGAACATTTTAAAGCATGCTATACCACATTTGATGTCGGAAATTCCGACAACAATTGTCCGATGTAGCATACAAATGGTCGGATTATCCGACAACATCCTGCCATCACACAATTCCCGTCAGAAAATTTGATCGTGTGTATGAGGCTTTACAGTAAAGAACCCTCAGTTTAAGATTAAACCGGTTTTCTTCTAATTTTAGTGAATGGTCGCGTGTCTTATTAAATTCCCTTTCGTGGAAAAGTTTTATCCCTATTGTGGGGTCACCAGTACGGTATTTGTACATTGAAATCATATCCCCTCTCAAGCGTCTCTTTCCTCATAACTAAGATCCTCCAGTCCCCTTTAGTTTTGTTGCCCTTTTCTGTACTCTCTCCAGTTCCAGCACATCCTTCCTGAAGATTGGTGCCCAGAACTGGACGGCATACTCCAGGTGTGACTGGACCAGAGTCTTGTAGAGCGGGAGAATTATCGTTTTATCCCATTTTTAGTGCATGCCAATATTCTGTTTGCTTTGCTTGCAGCAGCTTGGTATTGCATCTACTAGGACCCCAAGGTCCTTTTCCATCCCAGATTCCCCCAGAGGTTCTCCCCCCAGTGAGTAGATTGCATTCATATTTTTGTCGCCCAAATGCATTATTTTACATTTTTCTACATTAAACCTCAGGAGAGGAGGGAAGCCGGCAGAGCTGCAGGGGAAAGGGGCACACAGGGGGCCCAGACAGCAGGGGGATGGGACGCAGCTAGAACTGACCCCCCTGCAGTACAGCAGGAAGTAGGGAGAGAAGGAGAAGCTAGGGGAACTGCAGGAGGAGGAACAAGAGGATCAGTGTGTGCAATAAGGCAGTGTAGCCAGGCCTCCTGCTTGGCAGGTACCTGGGCCCCCCTTTTGAGCTGATAGGGCCCAGTACATGTAAGCCAGCTGTAATGCTTTACTAGCAGCCCCCTCAGGGTGTGCCCAGGCACACCTGGCACACCCCATGCGCACACTTACAGGTGCATCTCAGAAAATTAGAATATCATCATAAAATTAATTTATTTCAGTAATTCAATTCAAAAAGTGAAACTCATATATTTTACATATATGCATTACACATAGAGTGATATATTTCAAGCATTTCTTTATTTTAATTTTGATGATTATGGCTTACAGCTAGTGAGAACCCAAAATTCAGTATCTCAGAAGAATTATAATACATACAGTAAGACCAATGAAAAAAAAGGATTTTTAACCACTTCCCATCCCAGCCATTGTAATATGATGCCCGCAGAGTGGCTCTGCCATCCTGGGCGGGCATCATATGATGTCCTCTGCTTCCTGCCGTTGTAGAGGGCACGCGCGCTCGCCGTGTCACTCGGGAGCCGATGCGCGTGCACGGCGGGCACCGCAATTGCTCATCACAGAGCAGAAACGTGGATCTGTGTGTGTAAATGTCCTGTCAGGGGAGAGGAGACCGATCGTGTGTTCCTAGTATATAGGAACACCGATCAATTTCCTCCCCTAGTCAGTCCCCTCCGGGCAGTTAGAATCACTCCCTAGGTTACACATTTAATCCCTTGATCACCCCCTGCCAGTGACATTTACACAGTAATCAGTGCGTATTTATGACACTGATCGCTTTATAATTGTCAATGGTCCCAAAATAGTGTCAAGAGTGTCCGCTCTGTCCGCCGCAATGTCACAGTCATGATAAAAATCGCAGATCGCCGACATTACTAGTAAAAAATAAAAAAAATTATAAAAATGCCATAAATCAATAACCTATTTTGTAAACGCTATATCTTTTGCACAATCCAATCAATATACGCTTATTGCTAAAAAAAAATACCAAAAATATGTAGAAGAATACAGTACATATCGGCCTAAACTGAGGAAACATTTTTTATTTTTATTTTTTTGTTTTTTAAATTGGGATATTTATTATAGCAAAAAGTAAAATATAGGGTGTTTTTTTCAGAATTGTCGGTCTTTTTTTGTTTATAGCTCAAAAAATAAAAACTGCAGAGGTAATCAAATACCACAAAAAAAGCTCTATTTGTGGGGGAAAAAAAAGTTCAAAATTGTATTTGGGTACAACGTCGCATGACCACACAATTGTCACTCAAAATGTTACTGTACAGCGCTGAAAACGAAAAATTGGCCTGGGCAGGAAGGGGGTGAAAATGCCCAGTATTGAAGTGGTTAATATAGAAATGTTGGCTTACTGAAAAGTATGTACAGTATAGTATGCACTCAATACTTGGTCGGAGCCCCTGGTAAAGGCAATTGGTCCCTTTGTGTCAACAGTAGGGATGAGCTTCGTGTTCGAGTCGAACATACGTTCGACTCGAACATCGGCTGTTCGATCGTTCGACGAAGATCGAACGATTTGGGCCGTTCGCGCCAAATTCGAGTGACGCGAACGGCCCACATTGCACTACGCCATCGCAGTGTCATCCAGGCGCTGTGATTGGCCAAGCATGCACTGTGACCCCGCATGCTTGGCCAATCACAGCGCCGGCAGCGAGGAGAGCAATGATTGGCCACAGGCAGGATGCCTGTGGCCAATTATTGCTGAGGGTGTTTAGTACACGCCCCACACTATAAAAGGCCGCCAGCACGGCGGCCTAGTGTAGTGTGTTCCGGAGCAGGGATAGAGCAGCATAGGCAGGGACAGTGACTGTTATTTCTTTCTTGCTTAACCTGGATTCCTTTAGTTTAGGGAAAGACAAGGATAGGTAGGGAGAGTGTCAGTGTGTTTTGTGCTTGTGCTATAGTGTGCTTAAAAAAAACATTTATTCTAGGGACAGAAAACTGTAGGTAGGGACAGTGTCAGTTTCTTTCACTCTGCAAGTCCTTGTTTCCAGGGACCTGGAAGGACAGTGAGTGAATTGTCCTTGTGCTATATTGTGCTTAAAAAAACATTTATTCTAGGGACAGAAAACTGTAGGTAGGGAGAGTGTCAGTTTCTTTCACTCTGCAAGTCCTTGTTTCCAGGGACCTGTAAGGACAGTGAGTGAATTGTCCTTGTGCTATATTGTGATTAAAAAAAACATTTTTTCTAGGGACAGAAAACTGTAGGTAGGGAGAGTGTTTTTTTTCTTTCACTCTGCAAGTCCTTGTTTCCAGGGACCTGGAAGGACAGTGAGTGAATTGTCCTTGTGCTATATTGTGCTTAAAAAAAACATTTTTTCTAGGGACAGAAAACTGTAGGTAGGGAGAGTGTTTTTTTTCTTTCACTCTGCAAGTCCTTGTTTCCAGGGACCTGGAAGGACAGTGAGTGAATTGTCCTTGTGCTATATTGTGCTTATAAAAAAACATTTTTTCTAGGGACAGAAAACTGTAGGTAGGGAGAGTGTTTTTTTTCTTTCACTCTGCAAGTCCTTGTTTCCAGGGACCTGTAAGGACAGTGAGTGAATTGTCCTTGTGCTATATTGTGCTTAAAAAAAACATTTATTCTAGGGACAGAAAACTGTAGGTAGGGAGAGTGTCAGTTTATTTCACTCTGCAAGTCCTTGTTTCCAGGGACCTGGAAGGACAGTGAGTGAATTGTCCTTGTGCTATATTGTGATTAAAAAAAACATTTATTCTAGGGACAGAAAACTGTAGGTAGGGACAGTGTCAGTTTCTTTCACTCTGCAAGTCCTTGTTTCCAGGGACCTGGAAGGACAGTGAGTGAATTGTCCTTGTGCTATATTGTGCTTAAAAAAACATTTATTCTAGGGACAGAAAACTGTAGGTAGGGAGAGTGTCAGTTTCTTTCACTCTGCAAGTCCTTGTTTCCAGGGACCTGTAAGGACAGTGAGTGAATTGTCCTTGTGCTATATTGTGATTAAAAAAAACATTTTTTCTAGGGACAGAAAACTGTAGGTAGGGAGAGTGTTTTTTTTCTTTCACTCTGCAAGTCCTTGTTTCCAGGGACCTGGAAGGACAGTGAGTGAATTGTCCTTGTGCTATATTGTGCTTAAAAAAAACATTTTTTCTAGGGACAGAAAACTGTAGGTAGGGAGAGTGTTTTTTTCTTTCACTCTGCAAGTCCTTGTTTCCAGGGACCTGGAAGGACAGTGAGTGAATTGTCCTTGTGCTATATTGTGCTTAAAAAAAAACATTTTTTCTAGGGACAGAAAACTGTAGGTAGGGAGAGTGTTTTTTTTCTTTCACTCTGCAAGTCCTTGTTTCCAGGGACCTCTAAGGACAGTGAGTGAATTGTCCTTGTGCTATATTGTGCTTAAAAAAAACATTTATTCTAGGGACAGAAAACTGTAGGTAGGGAGAGTGTCAGTTTATTTCACTCTGCAAGTCCTTGTTTCCAGGGACCTGGAAGGACAGTGAGTGAATTGTCCTTGTGCTATATTGTGATTAAAAAAAACATTTATTCTAGGGACAGAAAACTGTAGGTAGGGACAGTGTCAGTTTCTTTCACTCTGCAAGTCCTTGTTTCCAGGGACCTGGAAGGACAGTGAGTGAATTGTCCTTGTGCTATATTGTGCTTAAAAAAACATTTATTCTAGGGACAGAAAACTGTAGGTAGGGAGAGTGTCAGTTTCTTTCACTCTGCAAGTCCTTGTTTCCAGGGACCTGTAAGGACAGTGAGTGAATTGTCCTTGTGCTATATTGTGATTAAAAAAAACATTTTTTCTAGGGACAGAAAACTGTAGGTAGGGAGAGTGTTTTTTTTCTTTCACTCTGCAAGTCCTTGTTTCCAGGGACCTGGAAGGACAGTGAGTGAATTGTCCTTGTGCTATATTGTGCTTAAAAAAAACATTTTTTCTAGGGACAGAAAACTGTAGGTAGGGAGAGTGTTTTTTTCTTTCACTCTGCAAGTCCTTGTTTCCAGGGACCTGGAAGGACAGTGAGTGAATTGTCCTTGTGCTATATTGTGCTTAAAAAAAAACATTTTTTCTAGGGACAGAAAACTGTAGGTAGGGAGAGTGTTTTTTTTCTTTCACTCTGCAAGTCCTTGTTTCCAGGGACCTCTAAGGACAGTGAGTGAATTGTCCTTGTGCTATATTGTGCTTAAAAAAAACATTTATTCTAGGGACAGAAAACTGTAGGTAGGGAGAGTGTCAGTTTATTTCACTCTGCAAGTCCTTGTTTCCAGGGACCTGGAAGGACAGTGAGTGAATTGTCCTTGTGCTATATTGTGATTAAAAAAAACATTTTTTCTAGGGACAGAAAACTGTAGGTAGGGAGAGTGTTTTTTTTCTTTCACTCTGCAAGTCCTTGTTTCCAGGGACCTGGAAGGACAGTGAGTGAATTGTCCTTGTGCTATATTGTGCTTAAAAAAAAACATTTTTTCTAGGGACAGAAAACTGTAGGTAGGGAGAGTGTTTTTTTTCTTTCACTCTGCAAGTCCTTGTTTCCAGGGACCTGTAAGGACAGTGAGTGAATTGTCCTTGTGCTATATTGTGCTTAAAAAAACATTTATTCTAGGGACAGAAAACTGTAGGTAGGGAGAGTGTCAGTTTATTTCACTCTGCAAGTCCTTGTTTCCAGGGACCTGTAAGGACAGTGAGTGAATTGTCCTTGTGCTATATTGTGATTAAAAAAAACATTTTTTCTAGGGACAGAAAACTGTAGGTAGGGAGAGTGTTTTTTTTCTTTCACTCTGCAAGTCCTTGTTTCCAGGGACCTGGAAGGACAGTGAGTGAATTGTCCTTGTGCTATATTGTGCTTAAAAAAAACATTTATTCTAGGGACAGAAAACTGTAGGTAGGGAGAGTGTTTTTTTTCTTTCACTCTGCAAGTCCTTGTTTCCAGGGACCTGGAAGGACAGTGAGTGAATTGTCCTTGTGCTATATTGTGATTAAAAAAAACATTTTTTCTAGGGACAGAAAACTGTAGGTAGGGAGAGTGTTTTTTTTCTTTCACTCTGCAAGTCCTTATTTCCAGGGACCTGTAAGGACAGTGAGTGAATTGTCCTTGTGCTATATTGTGCTTAAAAAAAACATTTATTCTAGGGACAGAAAACTGTAGGTAGGGAGAGTGTTTTTTTTCTTTCACTCTGCAAGTCCTTGTTTCCAGGGACCTGTAAGGACAGTGAGTGAATTGTCCTTGTGCTATATTGTGATTAAAAAAAATATTTTTTCTAGGGACAGAAAACTGTAGGTAGGGAGAGTGTCAGTTTCTTTCACTGTGAAAGTCCTTGTTTCAAGGGACAGAGAAGGACACCTGAAGGTAGCCCTTATTGCTTTTTTCCCATCTCCCTGCAGGCCATCTATTAGAATGTCTGGAAGGCAAACAAGGAGAGGCAGACAGTCAGGAGGCAATAAAAGAGGGCAAGCAGGCTCTGTGTCTGGGGGCAACAGTGCTGGTCGTGGACGCGGTGCATTGTCATCAGCACATGGCCATGGGACACGCTTGTCCTTCTTTTCGGCAGCTGGACATGTTGAGCCACATCATGCCGAAGACTTGGTAGAGTGGATGACCAAGCCCTCCTCCTCCTCCTCATCCTCTCTCACCCAGGCTCAGGGTACTGGAAAAGCAGCTGCCAAAGCGTCGTCTTCCCTGGTATCAATGTCAGACAAATCATCAGTCACTCCTTCCCTAGACCCACCATGTCCTCCTCCTGAGGAGTCCCCCGAACTGTTTCAGCACAGTGTTGGGTACATGCTCCAGGAGGATGCCCAGCGTTTCGAAGGGTCTGATGATGAAACCCAGCTAGAGGAAGGCAGTAGCGTGAGAGCAGACAGAGGGGATGCTCAAGAAGGACACCAATCTGGCAGTCATGTTCCAGCAGCTGCAGCATACTGCCAGATTGGCTCCAGTGATGAGGAGGGAGGGGATGATGAGGTCACTGACTCCACGTGGGTGCCTAATAGGAGAGAGGAGGAGGAGGAGGATGAGGAGGAGGCACATCTCCAACGAGGCAGGATGCCCTTTGGTGGCCAGCGTAAGGGCAGTACACCAACGGAATCACACCGCAGAGCTCCGCCTGTGCAGGGCGCTGCCTCTGCCCGTCATTCAAAAAGTTCTTTGGTGTGGGCCTTTTTTGAGGCTAGTGCATCAGATCGCACAGCTGCTGTTTGCAACATATGTCTCAAGCGTATATCGCGTGGCCAAAACATCAGCCGCTTGGGTACCACATGCCTGACCAGACATATGTTGACCTGCCATGCAGCTCGTTGGCAAGCCTACCTCAAAGACCCACACCAAAGAACAAAGCGGACCTCTCCTTGCACCGCATCAGCTGGGATCTCCAACCCCACTATAACTTCAGTCCTCTCTGAAACATGCACTGAGAGGAATGAAGGTGTAGAATTAGGTGTGTCACAGCCAAGTACTTGCGCCCACTCTGCTAGCAGTACACCGACGTCCGATTCTAGCAGGCAAATTTCCCTGCCCCAGCTGCTGGACCGTCGAAAGAAGTTCACTCCCAGCCATCCACATGCCCAGCGGTTGAATGCTAGCTTGGCTAAATTGCTAGCGCTTCAACTGCTGCCTTTTCAGTTGGTAGACTCGGCCCCCTTCCGTGAGTTTGTGCAATGTGCGGTTCCTCAGTGGCAGGTTCCCAAACGCCACTTTTTCTCACGGAAGGCTATTCCGGCTCTCTACCGGCATGTGGAAGGCAATGTCTTGGCCTCGCTGGACAGGGCGGTCAGCGGTAAGGTGCATATTACCGCTGACTCATGGTCCAGCAGGCATGGACAGGGACGTTACCTTTCTTTCACGGCCCATTGGGTCACTCTTTTGGCAGCTGGGAAGGATTCAGGACAAGGTGCAGTAGTGTTGGAGGTTGTCCCACCGCCACGCCTCCAAAATGCTACTACTGGTTGTGACACACCTCTCTCCTCCACCCCCTCCTCTTCTTCTTCCTCCATGGCCTCTTCCTGTGGTTTGTCCTATGAACCAGCGGTGCTCCGTAGCCATTCACGGGGCTACGCAAGTACGCAGGCAAAAAGATGCCATGCCGTGCTTGCGCTGGTGTGTTTGGGGGACAGAAGCCACACTGGGGCAGAGGTCCTGTCTGCTCTGCAGGGCCAGGCCGAGAGGTGGTTGACGCCACGCCAGCTTAAGCCAGGAATGGTGGTTTGCGACAATGGCACCAACCTCCTCTCCGCCCTCCGACAGGGACAACTGACCCATGTGCCCTGTGTGGCTCACGTCCTTAACCTGGTGGTGCAGCGCTTCTTGGGCAGGTACCCGGGCTTACAGGATGTCCTGAGGCAGGCCAGGAAAGTCTGTGTGCATTTCCGCAGATCTTATAATGCCAGTGCTCGCCTGGCTGAGCTGCAAAAGGAGTTGAACCTGCCCAAGAACCGCCTTATATGTGACATGCCCACCAGGTGGAACTCAACGTTGGCCATGCTGCAGCGGCTGCACACGCAGCAGAGGGCCATCAATGAGTACCTGTGCGACTACGGCACCAGGACAGGGTCAGGGGAGCTTGGTTTTTTTTCTCCACGCCAGTGGGGCATGATCAGGGATGCATGCACTGTCCTGGCACCATTTGAGGAGGCCACGAGGATGGTGAGCAGTGACAGTGCATGCATCAGTGACACTGTACCTCTTGTCCACCTGTTGGAGCACACGCTGCGTGGAATAATGGACAGGGCACTTGAGGCAGAACAGAGGCAGGAAGAGGAGGACTTCCTTGCCTCTCAAGGCCCCCTTTACCCAGACAGTGTTCCTTCTGTCCCACCCATCGCACAGGAAGAGGAGGAGGAGGAGGAGGAGGAGGAGGAGGATTGTGTCAGCATGGAGGTGGAGGCTGGCACTCAGCATCATCAGCAGCAGTCTTTTAGGGATGATTTACAGTCCCAAGAAACCAGTGGACTTGTACGTGGCTGGGAGGAGGTGGCTGCGGATCATGTCGTCCTTAGTGACCCAGAGGACTCCGGAGCGAATGCCTCAGCAAACCTACGCTGCATGGCCTCCCTGATCCTGCAAAGTCTGCGGAAGGATCCTCGTATTCTTCGGATCAAGGAGAGGGACCATTACTGGCTGGCCACTCTCCTTGATCCACGGTACAAGGGTAAGGTTGCGGACCTTATGTTACCGTCGCAGAGGGAGCAGAGGATGAGACAACTCCGGGAGGCCTTGCAGAAAGGTCTGTGCAACGCGTTCCCAGAGACTGGGAGGTTGCAAACTCCTGGTCCTGGACAACGAGTTGCTGAGGCTTCGGCCAGTCAAAGAAGGAGCGGTGGGGAAGGTGGCCGTCTGACCGATGCGTTCAGACAATTCTTTAGTCCGCAGCCCCAAAGTATGATCGGTTCCAGCAACCATCGCCAGCGTCTGATAAACATGGTGCAGGAATATCTAGGGGCAAGGTCAGACTTGGACACCTTCCCCACCGAAAATCCTCTGGCTTACTGGGTCTTGAGGATGGATCACTGGCCAGAGCTTGCACAGTATGCAATTGAGCTACTGGCCTGTCCTGCATCCAGCGTTCTTTCGGAACGCACATTCAGTGCTGCTGGAGGATTTGTCACGGATCACAGGGTGCGCCTGTCCACCGACTCGGTTGATCGACTGACTTTCATCAAGATGAACCAGTCTTGGATCACCACCAGCTACCACACACCTGATGCTGATATAACAGACTAATTGATTTTAACATGTCACATCCCTTCAAGACTGATGCTGATGCTGAGTGCCTGTGCTGTTATGTTGACTGGCTATCCTCCTCCTCCGAGTCCTCAATGATACGATTGATGATGATAGCTTGTAAGATCATTTTTGTTTATGGGTGCCGCCACCAGTGCCTAACGCCCAATTTTTCAGCCCCTGTTTAACAGGGGCGTGTAATTACAATTTTTGAAGCAATACTTTGCAACAGGGCTCATTGCTGTGCTCCAAGTACAGTATCTGTGAGGAGTTGCAGTGTTGTGCCACCAGTGCCTAAGGCCCAATTTTTCAGCCCCTGTTTAACAGGGGCGTGTCATTACAATTTTTGAAGCAATACTTTGCAACAGGGCTCATTGCTGTGCTCCAAGTACAGTATCTGTGAGGAGTTGCAGTGTTGTGCCACCAGTGCCTAAGGCCCAATTTTTCAGCCCCTGTTTAACAGGGGCGTGTCATTACAATTTTTGAAGCAATACTTTGCAACAGGGCTCATTGCTGTGCTCCAAGTACAGTATCTGTGAGGGGTTGCAGTGTTGTGCCACCAGTGCCTAAGGCCCAATTTTTCAGCCCCTGTTCAACAGGGGCATGTAATTACAATTCTTGATCTAATAATTCACAGCAGGGCCCATTGCTGCACCCACCAAGAGTAACTGTCAGGGCTTACAGTGTTGTGGCACCAGCACCACCATCAAAGGCCCAATTTTTACTACCACTGTTCAACAATTATATGTAATTAAAATTCCTGATATAATAGTTGACAGCAGGGCGTTCCAGCACCAACCAAGAGTAACTGTGAGTGCTTACAGTGTTGTGCCAACACCAACAACTAAGGGGCCTATTTCTGCAGAGTATATACGGCAGGTCCCTACTTTCAAACATCCAACTTACAAACGACTCCTACTTGCAAACGCAAGAAGACAACAGGAAGTGAGAGGAAATCTACCACTAGGAAGGAAAATTCTCTCCTGTAAGAATAAATATGGGAGAAAGGTGTCTCCTCTGTACTGATGCTTTATCAGCAATCCTTGTTTCAAGAAAAACACCACATTTCAAAAACAGTTGTCATTGGGACGGAAAGTGAGGTGAAATGTTCTGAACAGGGGCACAGACAGCAAAACAAATGTTACAGGGGTGATAACCCTTACCTATGTTTTCCAAAAAGTTTAAAAATAGATTTTTGGTCTGGAGCTACACTTCAACAATGTACCTGTTCAAAATTACAAACAGATTCTACATAAGAACAAACCTACAGTCCCTGTCTTGTATGCACCGCCTGTATAGGGCTGTTCAGAGTATATAGGGCCTTTTTTATTTTATGTGCGGGGTTCCCCTTAATATCCATACAAGACCCAAAGGGGCTGGTAATGGGCTGGGGTAGGGGGGGGGGGTCATGGGGTAGCTATGCCATTTTTCTTAAAGAATTTCATCCATATTACCGGGACCAGACATTACATTAAAGCCGCAAGCAGTTTTAAATGGCTTTTTTTTCCTTTAGAAGTGTCATTTTGTGCAGGGACAGTTCTAAACACGGGAAACACGTGGCACTTCACAGGCATACTTTAGACACCCCCCAGGTACGATATTTAAAGGAATATTTGACTTTTTTTTTTTCACTTTATGCATCATTAAAATGACTGCTCCCGAAAAACGACCGTTTTTAAAACTTCTTTTTGCATTGATACATGTCCCCTGGTGCAGAACCCGGGTTCCCAAACCCTTTTTAGGACAATAACATGCATAATAGTTGTTATAATTAGCACTTTAGAATTCGAACGTTCGCATCCATTGTATTTAATAGGGTTCTAATGTTCGTTCGAACTTTCGGTCCGTTCGCGGGTTCTGGTGCGAACCGAACCCGGGGGTGTTCGGCTCATCACTAGTCAACAGCTTCAATTCTACCTCTGACCACTGACAGATTCTCTGGCCGGCAGAACCGTCACTTTTGGTTGGACTGCAAGCCGCAGTCCCAACCCTGCGCTGCCCTCTTACTTCTGGATAGGCTCTCACACAGCCTGGCAGCCAGATGCCTCCCGGGATAGGCCCAATCTCAAGCCTAGCAGCCGGACATATGACACACGTCCACCCAAACGGTGGTCCGGGTGGCACACAAGAACCTGGATCACCTGACCTCACCCAAATATATAGGTGCTCCTAGCAGGCCAAGGGATTTAACAAAATCCCTGACCATTGGCTAAGATAACCCATTTACCCATAACCTGACCTTGAGTTGTGCTTCTCAATCTAATACTTCCAAGTGCCAGGGCCACCTGGTGGTAGAAGAGGAAAGTACAACCAGGCCAAACTTAGGGAGAAGTCAATGGAGCCCTAGTAATTAACTACAGTAGCTATTCCTGACAAGGAATTGGGTGAGGAGCTCCCTGACTAAACCCCAGGGCGCTACATGTGTTATGCCTCCAGGAGCGGAACAAATGCACACAAGCTACCCTGGATAAAAGAAACCAGAACATGCATTGTAGACACACATGTATACAATGTATAATCAATGTGCAGACCAGTGAGGAAACATCTGCAGAGGGGGGAAGAATAGATTGCAGAGCATTCCAGTGATATATTGTTATTTAATAATCATCCTCTCACTATATAATTTCTCTTCTACAGCGGCGGTAAACACAAATAAGACAGGCAACACAAAGACAAGAAAATCATACACTCATGAATGGAATTATCCTAAAGAACGTTCTCTAAGGATCTATACAATTGAATTGAAATGCAGGCTGTGAATGTTATTTAGGGCCAGATTTTATATTTTGTACTGAGAAATGTTATATTCTGCTGAAATGATTTAAGAGATTGAGTTATGACTGAATTAGATGGACACCAACTGACACTTCCTGTAAACTGAAAGAAATCCAAAAATATTGAAGCCAGACTGCCCTGAAATTGCTATTATTTGTGTTTGATGCAAAAACTGGATGTGCTGCAAGCAGGTGGGTTCTTCCTATTGTTTTCCAACTGTGGACTTTGACACTCATCCGATGCACATATGCATCTAAGGTGGCCTTAGGTTGTGTGCTGAAAGCATGATCACTGCATGTTCCCAGCACGATGCCACCCACAATTCTTGATCATGGCTGGCAGGATGGACTCCCAATCATGTGACTGCTGTGAGAGCCAATCAGAGAGGCCACATGATAATGAATCCGCACCACCTCCCGGTCATTAAAGCCCACTTATAGGGCCGCCAGGAGGCAACAGTAGGGAGTTAAGGCAAACTAGCAGTAAAATGTAGCTGTCAATCCAGTGGGACAGGCTTTAAATCACGTGGGAGCCAACCATAGTGGTCAGGTCACATGATACAGAAGTCGAACCACCTCTGGCCAGGAGGTGGCATTAAAGGGTTAAGGCAGACGTTGCAGAAAAATGCAGGATCCTCTTACACTGGCACCTCCCTCTTTAAAAAAATTCACCTTAGTGGATGCAAAAAGTACCTGTGAAGAAAAAAGTTATGTATATATTTACCTTACCCGAGTGTTCCACTGGTGGTACCTAGGTAAGGATGACACACATCACATTCCTTCTATGTAGATCCTGGGGAGTATAGAAACCCCAAAATCTTGTGAGAAGACACACTTGCAATGGACTGCAGTGCCTTCTCGTGAGATTTCGTCTGTTCTGCATTTGCTAGGAATCTTCTTGGAAGAACAATGATGTCACCTTGATGGCAGCATTATGGAAGAAAAAGGCAAAGTAATGCTGCGTAAACACGATCTGAATTTCCGACAACAAAACCGTGGATTTTTTTCCGACGGATGTTGGCTCAAACTTGTCTTGCATACACACGGTCGCACAAATGTTGCTTGAAAATTCCAAACGTCAAGAACACTACGACGAGCCGAGAAAAATGAAGTAAAATGATTTGGAGCATGCGTCAAATTGATTCCGAGCATGAGTAGGATTTTTGGATACACACGATGTCGGAAAAAATGAGAACCAGCTCTCAAACATTTGTTGTCGGAAATTCCAACAGCAAATGTCCGATGGAGCCTACACACGGTCGGAATATCCGACCAAAAGCTCACATTGAACATTTGTTGCCGGAAATTCCGATCGTGTGTACGCGGCATGAGTTTAAATTTAACTTTTTTTTTTTTTTGCTGGTACATTTTAGAAGTACTAACATTATAATTAGCAATTCTTTAATTAGAGGGGGCTCAGATATTTTATGTGGACCTTGAATTGTACTGCAAGGCTCACTTTAAGGTAGGTTCACACTAGCCTGCATAATAAAATTGCAGTGTTGTTCCATGCAGGCTAGTGCAGTGTCAGGCATTTCTTTTTTCAATTTTTTTTTTAAGCGTCAAATAGTGACACTTCTTTAATGTCACTGTGCAGCAGCAGGATGCGTTGCACTGCTGCGCGGTGACATGTGTTTCCATGGGGAGAAGAAAAATACAGATATGCTGTATTTTTCCAAACTGCAATGCACCTCACATTACACCAGTGTTGTAGTGTGAATAGTGGACACAGAAAGCAAAGGGAAAAGCACAGAGGCGCCACTCTAAGTGCAGTATAGTAAATTAATTTTAATGAGCAAACTGAGCGTACATTCTCACAAGAGTAGGATTAAAACAGGCATGTCAGACATAAGTTGTCAGAACGTCTGGGGAAGGGAGTCCATACGTTGGCTATGGGCTGGTGAAGTGGCGTTCGACGACGGTGTTCGACGACGCTTCCGGCACATCGAGCACACAGGGAGCCGGGTGGATGACGACACCTTCGGGTTAGCGGTGGGCCGGGTGGATGACGCAACTTCCAGGTTGACTGTGAACCAATAGGCGACAAGTTTGCGGAGCATGCGTTTCTTCTTCAGGCCTCAGGCCCGGGGCGGAGCAGGAGCCGGTTGCGCCGGTGTTCACCGACGCTTCCTGGACCTCGAGCACACAGGGAACCCGGGTGGATGACAACACTTTCGGGTTAGCGGTGGGCCGGGTGGATGACGCCACTTCCAGTTGACCCTGGACCAATAGGCGATGTGTTTGTGGAGCATGCGCTCCTTCTTCAGGCCCGGGGTAGAGCGTCGCGCTGACGTCACCTCGTGTTTTCCTTTGTGTCCCGGAAGAACGGGTTTGTCTGGTTGTGCGCCGGCCGGCACACCAGACTTAAGGCTTTTAACATTCATCTAATATGTAAGTGCAATACTTTGTCTTTTTTAATAAACACCTAAAAGGTTTTACGCTATATGGAGCTATCTTATCTTTTATATAAATTCATCCATCCTTATTTATGAGTGAACAAGAGGTGCAGATATACATTTACAGGGGGGGAAACGCCCAGGCTGGATCTATATGAAACGCGCTGCTTGATCCCCCTGTAACAAAGGATTATTTGGAGCTGGTAAGAAGCAAACCATACTATTTGGTGGTGGATTCCTTAAACAGAGTGACAGTTGGTGGATTATTTCATTAGAAACTTTGAAAAGCTCCTAGTTACAAGCACTACTGGTGGACTTTTTTATGAACTTTACATCTATAAATCTGAAATATTGATTTGTGGAATACAGATTTAGCACAATTCTATTTTTCTTTTAGAAATGGTTATATACCAATGGCCAGTTGCCACCACCCCAAATGGTTGGGGGCGATCTCCAAGGGACAACTCATGCACATTCGGTGTAATTGCACCAGCGCAGAGGATTATGCCCTACAATCAAAGTTGGTGGTGAATAAACTTAAAGGGAGAGCTATAGAGAGGGTGTTCTGATGTCTATTCAGACACAAGTATTAAACTTGGACCAAAGGGACCTATTGGAGGACAAGCCAAAGAGATCCTATGATAATAAGAACAACTTAGCGTTCCTGACAGATTTTAGTAGGGACTATAAATCTCTCGAACATGTCATTAAAAAACACTGGCCCATCCTACTGAGGGATAACACCCTAGCCAGTTTTCTTCCAAAACAACCTAAATTCATTTACCGAAGGTCCCCCATTTTTTAAGGAATAGACTTTCACCAAATATTTACAACCCTCCCAAAAAGATTTGCCCCTTCCTTGATACAACAGGCTTTTACCATTGTAAAAGGTGTAATGCATGTAGGTCAACCAATATAGTTAAGAGGAAGGTGCAAACCTTTAGATCTTCAAGGACTGACAAACAGTTTGAAATAGATAAGTTCATTTCTTGTGATTCCACCCATGTCACCTACCTGATTTCCTGCTCCAGTATGTGGGTCACACGACTAGGAAGTTGGGGGTCAGAGTAAGTGAGCATCTGAATAACATAAAAAAGGGGTTTCCTAAACACAGTTTGTCAAATCACTTTAGAATCCATCATAACCAGGACCCCAGTTTGGCGACTTTTTGTGGGATTGATAGGATTACGCCACGTTGGAGGGGGGGAGTATGAGACAAAAAGCGTCTAGAAAATAAACGGAATGGATTTATAAATTAAACACTTTACATCCTGCTTGTGTTAACGTAGACATTGACTTGAATTGTTATATCTCATATTTTTAACCATGTCCTATTCTCAAGTTTTATTCAATATATCTAGTGTATTGGGTACGATTAAGGTAGTGCTATATTTATTATTATTATTTATCCACAAGATGGCCCTCCCACTGGATCATGTCCTCCTTTTTTTCCGCTTTTTCCTCTTTTTACTCCATTATCTGCGGATTACCACTAGAGGGCATGCACAAATGTATTCAATATATATTTTTTATACATTTATATTTTGTATATTTTTCAACAAATAATCTTATAAATAAATAGACCACTAATGTCTAGGTTAATTATGCAAATTTTTTACTCTATATTTGGAGCTGTTGGTGAGGATTGGAGTGGATTGGATATCCAATTCACCATGACTGTATAAATTGTTGCAGAAGAAGAGACAGGTCTGATCACATGACCCCTGACATCAGACGTGCTGACGAAACGCGTCGGTTATGCATGATATGTCACTTCCGTCATCGTATTGGAGCGCATGTGGAACGCAGCTTGGCGTACCGGCTCCATTTTATGTTCTTTTTTATTGGAATGAACATTTTTTACGAATAAATGGCTATAAGCTACACTATGAGGTGTTCTTTTTTCTTCCTTTGATTTATGAATCACGCCTGGCTACATCGCTTCCGATTTTCTCTTAGTGTGTACAGGGCTTTTTTATTCCCCACACTATCCAAAACAAAAAACCCACATTAAATGCTATTGTCCTATCTGAAAGCCAAGGAATTGAGCAAAGAGTAATATCTAAGAAGGTTACAGATATGATAGTGATATCACTGTATTATATCTAGATTAACCTTGATATATTTTCATTATTTTGGTGGCCTTTAAAGCCTCATTCACACAGTTGCACCAATCCGTATGTCCATGCAAAGGGCCATCTTCAGCTGCTCGGGGTGCACAAGAGTTCTGTGCAAGGGTGTGCAGGCAGCCTGTTGATACCAATGATAGGTGCTCGATTGCATGGACCTGCAAGAACCTCCACAGGAATGCTGGAGTGTGCATCTGTGTGGGTCAGATGCATGGATCCGGATGCATGGAGGGCGTTCTGATCCACTAATGACAGGTGGCATTCTGTACAGACCTGCACGGACCTCTGCGCGCGTTCCGAAGTGCACATCCATGTGGGTCCGATGCACATGTGGGGTAGGTGCAGCATTGTGCGGTTGCAGGAAACACACAGAGTCTGAGTTCAGCAGTAACAGTGTATTGTAGAACAGTTCGGCAAGAGCAACAGGCCCAGTGGGGTGTATACCTGACCTGAGACACGTACAACTGAGATGGAGGTGGGCCTACAAAATACAGAATGGAAGATGTCAACAGCATCTGCCACCGAGGAGTAGAATGCAGCCTGGCCGATCCACAGCCAAAAGGGAAGGCTTTCTGGAAGGTAGTCCCTGCACTGTCCCTAGTCCTCTGGAACCTTTCCCTATCTCTAGTACTGTCCCTGACAGACGGGGTTCTTTTCCTTATGCTAGCCACTCGCAAAAGCGTGCCAAGCCCGGGAGCCGGAGTCTTAAATAGAACCAAGATGGTCGTCATGGTCACATGGGGCATCAGCATCCAATCAGATTGCTGTCTCACTGTAAAAGAGGAAGTCATAGAGGAACCAAGTTCCTTTCAACTTCCTCCCCCACCTGCATCGCCCCTATTGTTGAGCACTTCCTGCAGTGAGGAATACAGGCTGCACCTGCCTACACACAGATCAGGACATAGACACACTGCGTTCTTATCCATGCATTGGACCGGCATGGATGCCCACTCTGGGATGCATTTAGAGGTCCATGAAGCTACGTGCAGCCAGCCTGGCTGCCACTGATTTCAACATTTTGCATGCACACCCCTGCACAGGAACATCTGTGCATCCCGGGCAACTAAAAGTGGCTATTTGCATGGATGTACAGGTCAGTACGCCTGTGTGAATGAGACCTTGATCCTTTCACCAGCCACAGTCGATGTATTCACAGAAGTATGTAGTATAATCTTTATACAATTACAAATTTATACTCCATACGGTTGATTTACCAAAAGCAAATAGGCCGTTGACTTTGCAAGGACATTTATCCCAGATTAGTGAATGGGTTGAAGATCTGCTGACTTCTATTATCTAATTACTGTATGCGTAAGCAAAAATACATTTTTTTTTTTCCTTGCACGTGATTGGGTATTCTTTACAAAGTGAAATCTCACCACAATCACTAAGCTCTGGGGCAAATTCTCTTGCAAACTGAACAGGCAATTTGCCTTTATTAAATCCACCCCTATGTCTACGATTACAATCACATTACACGTGTCTGTGTAAGTTCAAACCCCACGGTCTATTTTGGTCTAGTGAAATAATTTACACCTACATACTTTGCTCAGAACTTGTTACATTCCCCGGCGTTTTTTTATCAAATCTGTCAGTTTGTAGGTTTGGGACCAATTCCATCTTTACAACATTATTTATGGCTTCTCATAGGCAACGCTTAAACCGATGCTTATCTGTGTAATATAGCAATAGCCTGGACTGGGGAGGGATGTGCTAACATGGCAACAGCCTGGAAAAAAAAACCCACAAGACCCATAGCAACATGATTGCATAAGTATATTTATAAACATCTATTTCTTCATTCTGGCATTTCACAACCTTTATTAGAAAAAATGTCGGTATTGCTTAGACTAGGCATTTAAAGGGTCAGTACATCCCTAATGCCTTGATAAGTAGCAGCGGTGGGAAATATAGACACACAGGTTCTGGGAATTAAAAGCAGGACAGATCAAAGCTCATACAAGCAAATCTGATTATGTATTTGGTTAAAATTCGGATGTTTCCTCTAGTACTCAGCAGCCATGGCTGTGGGACAATAATGCTTTTAGTAACTTTACAAGCCTGGGGAAAAAAAATAAAAAATAACTGACATCTCAGAATTTACTCAAATGGTGTAAGAAAAGTAAGAAAAAAAGATAACTTTTATTATTAAAATGGTTGTAAATTTCAGATAAAAAGCATATTCCTCTATAGCGTGTGCTTGTCCCAATGAAGAACATTAAGTGTCATTTCTGTCTGCAGCTTCGTTCCTCTGCTGTCAGCATAAATCACTTCTGACAAGTTTTCCTGACACCAGGAGAAAAATGGTGACAGAGGAGGGAGATTCAGCCTCAGCTCTGTTACTGTGCGAAGGGGGGTGTCCCTTCCCTCCAATAAGCTCTCCTCACTGAGCTCTGCAGTGTGTAACTTCAGCTCTCTACCCCCTTTTTCTGAGCTCATACAAGCGTTATAAATTCTGGACTTTGAACGGATGTAGAGAAGAGAATACTGCAGATAAACAGGTACAACTCATGTAAGAGGATTTGTTTAATCTCTGTGGATCACCTGACACCAGTCACTTCACTGGGTATATGTGAGGCTTCACAGCCACTTTAAATAGGAGTCCTTAAAGTGGAAGAAAGCCTCACACTAAGGCCCCTTTCACACTGAGGCGCTTTGCAGGCGCTATTGCGCTAAAAATAGCGCCTGCAAAGCGCCCTGAAAAAGCCACTACTTTGTATCCAGTGTGAAAGCCTGAGGGCTTTCACACTGGAGCCGTGCGCTGGCAGGAGGGTAAAAAAACTGCAAGCCACATCTTTGAGGCGCGATAGGAGCGGTAAAAATACTGCTCCTATAGCGCCCCTGCCCATTGAAATCAATGGGGTAGCGCCTCCAAAATGCCTGCAAAACGCTGCACAGAGGCCTTATTTACCCCTTTTTCGGCCACTAGCGGGGATAAAATCACCCCGCTAGTGCCCGCAAATCGCGGCAAAAACTACGGTATAGCGGCGCTAAAAAGAAAAATTCACTTTTTACACTTTTTAGATGAATAGGTAGGGGTACCATGTACCCCATATTCATTCACATTCACATCTGGGGGGGTTAAAGGGGGATTCCAGATTCCAATAAGCCCCCTGCCCGCAGACCCCCACAATCACAGTCCAGGGCCCCCTCAACATGGGGACAAGGTGCTTTGGGGTTGGGCGGAGCTTTGTATTCTACATTATTTATATGTATGGATTGCATGGGTTGATACCGACGTGTGGTGAACATTTCATGTCAATAGCACCTTTAGAAATATATTTATCTAGAAAAATGGTGACGCGTTCAATACTTATTTTGCTTGTTGTAGAATATATACCGTATATATACACACACACACTATGTATAAATATACACTATATTGCCAAAAGTATTGGGACACCTGCCTTTACACGCGCATGACCTTTTATGGCATCCCAGTCTTAGCCCATAGGGTTCAAAATTGAGTTGGCCCACACCTTGCAGCTACAACAGCTTCAACTCTTCTGGGAAGGCTGTCCACAAGGTTTAGGAGTGTGTCTACGGGAATTTTTGACCATTCTTACAAAAGCGCATTTGTGAGGTCAGGTACTGATGTTGGATGAGAAGGCCTGGCTCACAGTCTCTGCTCTAATTCATCCCAAAGGTGTTCTGTCGGGTTGAGGTCAGGACTCTGTGCAGGTCAGTCAAGTTCTTCCACCCCAAACTCGCTCATCCAGGGTAGGGCAGCAAGGTCCGCAATGTAGATTGTAGGGTGCAAATCTCCTATGTATTTATCCTACCTGTCAGTTTTTTTTGTTTTTTTTTAGTTTAATTCCACTTTAACCCTTACAGTGCAGGTACAGTCCCACTGCAATGGGAATTTTTTTCTCTGGAGTTTAGCTTTAAGACCACTTACTGCTGCTCTGTATCCCTGTGCAGTGTGACTGGTCTTGTCTCCACACACTCCTGTAGTTTTCTGTAGGCAGTCTGTAGTGGGTGGGGCCTGCTGGGTCCCTCCTACAGCGCTCTTCTCTGCACAGGTTATGTATAGCACAGTAAAGGTGTCACTGCTACTTTTAAGGTAGTAAATGAGTTTGCAAAGGAATTTGATACACATATAGTAGATATACTGTACATCCTTTGTGGTTATTGAAGAATATATTTAAATAAAGTTTTGTGCCAGAGTTCAGCTTTAAAAATAGTGGAAGGGTCTTCCTATCACTGGAGTTTTATCTTGGAAAATGTGTTTGGCTTTCTTATATATTTAGTGAAGGTGACACGTTAGCCTCTACAACTTTTTTTGTTGCTTTCATCAATATCATATTTTAATTCATTGTTTTATTTCTTAATTGAATCAAATTCTAGGCAGAAAATTGCTCACCTTGCTAGAAAGGGCAAACCTGCTCTTCAAAATATGTCTATATAGCAGAGGTTGTCAGAGAGTCAGCATTTATTGGGCTTCATGCTGGCACCGAGCATGGAATGAAAATTCAGCTTGATATTAAAGTACATCAGCTTAAAGGGGAATTGCAGCTTGATATGTTGCCTTTAAATGATGTGAACCATTATAGGCCCATCACACTGTGATACATACAATACATTATTAGTCATATAGAGGAATACGTATTAAAATGTTAACACATACTGATAAGGTTATTTCTATGATGCTAATCACCTAAAAAAAAAATTACGTACTGTTTATGTACAGTATAAGTATATCATCCTTAAAGGGTTAGTTCATCTTTAACCACTTCAGCCCCGGAAGGATTTACCCCCTTAATGACCGGGCCATTCTTTGCGATATGGCACTGCGTCGCTTTAACTGACAATTGCGCGGTTGTGCAACGTTGTACCAAAACAAAATTAGTTTCCTTTTTTTCCCACAAATAGAGCTTTCTTTTGGTGGCATTTGATAGCCTCTGTGGTTTTTATTTTTTGCGCTATAAACAAAAAAGGGAGACAATTTTGAAGAAAAAACAACTATATTTTTTACTTTTTGCTATAATAAATATCCCAAATAAAAAAATAAAATAATAATTTCTTCATCAGTTTAGGTCAATATGTATTCTTCTACATATTTTTGGTAATCGCAATAAGTGTATATTACTTGGTTTGCGCAAAAGTTATAGCGTCTACAAAATAGGGAATATTATTATGGCATTTTTATTATTCATTGTTTTTTACTAGTAATGGCTGTGATCAGCGATTTTTAGCGGGACTGTGACATTGCGGCAGACAGATCGGACACTTTTGACACTTTTTTGAGACCATTGACACTTATAGAGCGATCAGTGCTATAAATAGCCACTGATTACTGTATTAATGTCACTGGCAGGAAAGGGGTTATTAGAAAGAGGGGATTCCAGCGCTCCTGGCGATATGATGCCTTTAAAAACAAATGTAATAGTGGCTCTGTTGGCACTTCTAAATTAGTCTGTGTATGTAAAAGTAAGAGGAGGCAGCCATCCTCAGGAGGGTGCCCATTACCTCTGTCAGCAAGAAGTATGTAAAAAAGAGGGGGGTGGAGGCGCCAACTGTGTAAATCCTACTGTTGTAAATAATGTAAGTATAGTCTATCCACTTACAGGTTCACTTTGCAATGATGTCCATCAAGAATGGTGGTGTCCTAGGGTCTAGAGATGCCGCTCTGCAGGCTCTGGTGGTGTATCCCTTGGCCGTAAGGTGTGGGAGATGTTTTGAATTTCGTGTCACAGGCTTCTCAGCGGTGTCACTTGACAGGAAGCTCCACGCTGTCCGGTGTGGAACTCGGAATCGGCGGTGACGTCACATGGCAGGGCAGGCAGTCAGACGTGACCCTCCCCAATCTACGTCTGACTGCCTGAACTCCATCGGAGAAAAAACTCATGCATGCTCAGAATCAAGTCGACGCATGCTCAGAAGCATTGAACTTAATTTTTCTCGGCTCTTCGGAGTGTTTTACGTCACAGCGTTTGGGACGGTCGGATTTTTGACTGATGGTGTGTAGGCAAGACTGATGGAAGTCAGCTTCATCGGATTTCCGATGGAAAAATCCATCGGATTTTATTCCATCAGAAATCCAATCGTGTGTACAGGGCATTAGTCTGCTGCAAGTTCTGGTTCAGTTATGTTGTGCAATAGTCCTCCCACCACAGGGGTCACTGTGACTGAATTTTCATGCTGTTGACTTGCAGAGCTCTTGCTGTAGATGTACCACTGCAACTTTGCTCTTGCTAGAGACTTGCCAGGCAAATTTGCTACAAATTGGAAAAGCGTCAACTAGAATGTTTGCTTCAAGTGCTCTGCAAGTGTACAACTTGCCAGTGAAAATGTGCAGCAAGTTAATAGACTTACAATTCAACACTGACACAAATGTGTCGCAAGTTATCCTTGCTATCTGGGTTCTTTATCTTTAAACCTTGTCTATGTTCCTTTTTGAGCTTGTGCCATGGCCGCTGCCCGAGTATGGCTCCTTCCTCTTGCAGCTTCCTATAGAGCCACCCTTGCAAGCAGGCACTAGAGCTTTGTCTTCCTACACTGTGTGCATCGATTTAAACACACAGCCCCATAGCCTAGAATGGCAAGGCTGCTCATCCATCCTCCTCCTCCCTTCCTTATCCAAGCTAACAGACTAGCTGGAGACTGCACTGTCCACTGTAAACTGTTTACTACAAAGACTAGAAGGGAAGTAGCAGTAAATAAGCAGGATCCAGCAACAGTGAATGTTGTAAACTGTATGTTGGGTTAAAAATTTTAACACATAGTTTCCTATTTTATTATTTTTTTATGTTATTTTATTTATTTTTTTGTTTAATTATTATATGTTTATTTTATTGAATTTAAGCTAAATAATGGTGAGGGTTTAGAACCACTTTAAGTTACAAAATGGTTTGTGTAGTAATGGTATATGCAGACAATGAATTTTCTTTGGACATGTACACCAATAGTGTACAGGATGCCTCCAGGTTGCATATTGAACTGGATTTATTTTATTTTTTACATTTTTGAAAAATTGAAGGAACTGCAGATTGAAACAGAAAGGTAATTTTTTAATAACATTAAGTTACAAAATGGTTTGTGTAGCAATTGTATATGCTGTGTTAAATTTTTAGCTAAAAAGCTTTCTTTTACGTTAGAGACAGGTTCTCTTTAAGTTTTTGAATATGGTTGGTAGAGCTTTTATAGTTATATGCACAATAAAAGCAAGAGCCTTTACATCTCTAAAGAAAGGTGAAATGATTAAGTACATGTCGGCTGTGTTTGAACACATTACGGCATTTCCTAAAGCTGCTCTCATATTTGTTTATGAAACTGAAGCACAAAACAAGATTATGGATTATGAATAATGGTAGTATAACTAGCAAAACAGTGCTCAAAAGTCATATTTAACATTATTTAAGTAAGGTTCTTGCTCGTTTTAAAGAAGTTACCATTACGCAGTCTATAAAAGTATACCATACCATATACCATCCACAATGTCCTTGTCATATTTTTATCCCCTGTGCTAGTTAAGACAGCCAGACTATAAATAAAAAGAACTAATGAAAGAAAAAACAAAAAATACTAAAACAACATACTTAAGTAAACTGCATGAAAAATGTTGTTGGCTGCAGCTCTACATTTAGACAATGCTAATGTGAGAAGATTTCCCAGACTAAGGCTAGCTATACACAGATAGGTTTCTCAAGTTCAACCCCACTGGCCATACTGGAGAAGTTTATCAACTCCCCCATTCATGCTAAATCATGTGGATTGAGGAATCTACACTGCTGGCTATCATATTCATTAGTTTGAGCTAGAGATCGTGCTGGACCAGTAGAATGGTTTATAATAGATATTAGGTGCTTCCGTGGGTAAAATAATGGTGGTGATCTCTCTTTGAAGATATGGGCTGCTACCTTGCTTGTACGACAGAGCTGGCTCTTCAATTGAGAAGATACTTGAGTAAGTTGAGAGGAGCACCCATTGTCCAGAATAAGGAAACTTTTGACAAAGTATATAAACAATAGAGCCAACACATTTTGGGGGAATTGCCTCCCCTTTCTTCAGGGCTGTTGGTACATTCTAACGGAGAAGAGTAGGGTCTGTGGTTGTACCTAAGTTTCTTATGAAAGCTGATGACTGCTTGTGAGATGCAGAGGCAGCAAAAAAAGCATTGGCACTGTCTTTACATGTTTTACCTCCAATAAATAAATATATTCTTCATCAAGCGTTTCCTTATTCTGGACACCGTGGCGCTCCTCCCTTGTCTATTATATTCAGGCAGCCTCAGCACCTCATAGGATGCAGTCACAGTTCGGCCAACTGTTTTGGCTAGCCTATAAGTGGCAACAGGAACACCCATGGCTTGAATTTCAGCCTATTCAGTGGGAATTGGCCAAAATTCAAGCCATGTATGGCCAGCTGAATTGGTCAAGTGATATATAGAGTATTAAAACAAAGGGTGAAAAACAATGTAGTGTCGATCTACACAATCACAGTAGCGCAAAAGAACAATAAAAATTATTCAAAAGCGTCCATAATAAAATAAAAAATAATCGTCCATCATAAATAAATTAATTAATTCAAATATCAAAAAATAATCAATTGTGAAAATAGTGCAACTCTTCATAAAGTGGAAAATTCTGAACACCGGAGATCCTTCACTAAAGGGCACAAGTGCCGATCCACACCCCTATAGAATGAGGCTCACCAGATTGTAGATTTCAATCACATGTGGATTAAATCACTTTAAGCTTTATGCAGATGATAAACTCAATCTCCACTCTGATCTCCTCAGATTCAAATGGATGACAGCTCTCTCCACATGTAGAGATAAAATCAACACAAAGCCTCCAATAGTGTAAAAACCTCTTGGATACCAAGTTTAATTAAAAAGTAATGCGCTTACATCACAAATAAAAACAAATCACCTTTGGTATATGTTAGTTACATTTCGGGTGCCTGCGTGCTGCGTCTCCAACCCCTCCTCGCTCGCACTCACCTAAGAGGATATATACAGTATGTAACAGTGATTTGGGGGATTTCATGAGATTATCCTTGCCTTGCAGCCATTAGATCCTAACAATGTAGCACAAGCGTAAACAGGGGATCTTGAGGCTCCACAAGTAGGAGCTTAGCAGTTACTGTCCTGATGTTTTTAGCGCTTTAGAGACTCCACCTAAATCATGATAATACAATAGGAATATGAATATTCCTAGCCCAGAGAATAGATCACACTTACTTCCCCTTGAAAAAAAGTAGGTCCACACTTGAAAGGTTTCAATGTTTTAATTAAAACTTCACTATAAAAAAAAAGGGGGAAAGAAATTGCGCTTGGAGGTTACACACAGCCGTCAGCACATCAATTAACAATTGATATAAAAAGACAAATCTTAAATAAATATACTTATATAGAAAATCACTAAAGTGAAAATAAAATAGTTAAATGTAAAAATGTTTAAGGAATGTTAGCACCACTATGATAAATAAGAGGAATATACAAAAGTCCAACGTGTATTGATACCACAGCGATAGTCCAAAATAGAAGTCCAAAAAACATCTAGTAGATCTTGATATGTCAATCCTTGACCCAAAAATCACTCAGTGATCCACCACCTTTTGAAAAGTGGGCACGCAAGTGGACTCTTATACCATGAGTATAGAGTCAGATAGGCTTTTGTGATTCCGAATCACCCCTTAGTAGACTGGGCCAATCTCCAAAGGTTTACACTGGTCTCCATTCATAGAGTCAAGCACTTCAAAATAGATACCATAATGGCATACATGGCCGTCTTGGGTCAGCATCCCATCTCACAGGTACTATATGCAAGGGAATATCAAACATCCACACATAGTCTAAACCGCCACTAAAACTTTAGTAGAAATTATATCACCATACACTCACAAATTCTGCAGATTTACAGCGCCAAAGAAACATCCATCCCGCGGATCACATAGGTCACTTCATGGGTTAGAATACTCAATGACGTCACAAGTATATGCTCTACTTGACACATTTAGTCATAATTGAGGGTTAGGAGCCATGCCTAGTCATTGCATATTATAAAGGATGGCAACCGACAGGAGCTTCTGTCTGCCACCCAAGCGACTTAAGCCTCGATCTGAGTCATAGTACATGGGGACTTAAAAATGGTGCTCAGCGTGCGTTTCAAGCCTTTGTACAGATTGTTTAGGCCCCTCTAGGTATGTGCAGACCCCTCTGAATTTCATGTATACCACTATTATAGGCAGTATACAATATTAAACAACGCATTTACCATTAACCTTAAAGTAAATAGTGGACGCTGGTAACTAAATACTGTAAAATAAACACCCAGTCACAAGTATTAGTCACTATAACAATAGTGACTGCAATAATAGTCTGTGATTTAAACAGTCCAAAAATAGGCCATAATGGCTCCAAATGCAGTTAAATAGGAATTGCACCTCGTGTATATAGTGCTTCCACTCCCCTTTAGAAACGTACTCACCAAATGAAGATGCCTTGCACTCTCATGCTTCTCAAACAAACATCCACCCACATAGGGTTAAATCATCCAACGATATCCAATCATGAGTGAGGTGTCATGTCCTGGTTAAATGTCTTAAAGGCAAACTTTTTGTAGATAGCATCTCTATCCACCCCAAAAATAAACAGGGGGGGGCGCATCTTTAAGTGTAGTATTAAAACAGTAACATTTACTGCACAAGATTAAAAACACTTACAAGATATAAGTGGGAGTCATGCTCATCATAAGTAAGTTGTCCTGGCAGTTCTACTGCGTCCCACAGGCTCCTCGCACGATCCGGGTAGCTGGGAAAGGTTTTGGTGTGATGTTGTGCTGCATAGCTATACATTCAGGAAAACCAGGTGGTAGTGAGCTCCAAGTCCACCCCAAAGACTGCAGTTGTTGCAGAGATTGTGTCCTTTTTTCAGGAGTTAGAAGGTGAGCCTCTGAAGTCTTACAGTCCTGTTCACGTTGTTGTATTTGCTTTCCTTCAAAAATGATACTCCATGTCGCTTTCTTGGTGCTTCAAAGAGTCTCCAAAGCCTCCATAAAAGTATATCACAATGCTTGCTAACAGCACTTGCTGCATTTGAAGGCTACAATATTAACAGAATACAATATAGATAGATTTACTTAAGGGATAGATTTACTTAAGGGAGCCGTGCTTACTTTGTTGCCAATTCTTTGGGCCAATTTAGAAAAAGAAAGCCAAGTGGGGGTTCCTTCTTAAAGTGGACCCTTCTGTTACTGTTCAGCATAAATACATCCCTGACATGTCATAATATACAATGCCAATATCATTTCAGTACCATTAAAAATCTGTTTCATCAAAGCTGTATCATTAAAAGTCAATCATTGAGCTTGAGTTAATTGACATTGCACCAAGTTGAAATTATGTCATTAGTCAACAGGTAAAATTAAAGGGGTTGTAAAGGTTCGTGTTTTTTCACCTTAATGCATCCTATGGATGCTGAGACAGCCACCAAGGGACCCCAGAAGACGATGATCGGGGTCACTCGGTGCAAAATGAACTGCACAGTGGAGGTAAGTATAACATGTTTGTTATTTTAAAAAAAAAAAATGAAGCTTTACAACCACTTTAAGCATTTCCTCTGTCAACTCTCCCACGGTGGTCAGACTCCTTGACGCCAAGTCACAAGGGAAGAGGCTAGAGCTGGGGATGATCTGTGTCAAACATTTGTGAACATAGCCAGGAAGCGCATGGGCATCAGGATTTACATGGATACACATTTACAGATTCCTTACCTTGTATGAACTTAAAAATATAGCTGATGCTAGATTGACTTAAAAGAGCAATAGTGGGTAAAATATAGACATTCGCAGGAGCTTTTCCGAAGGTTAACGTATTGTTAGTAATCTGTGTTGCATTCCTTAGTGACAATTTTTATTGTTTTCCCCTGCTCTCCATATGCTCTCAATCACTGCATCCACATCCTGTAGCCTTAGCACAGGTCAAGAACACACTTTACCAGGGATTGCAGAACATCCATGGACCATAGAGTGGCACTAATAACTCAAGTATCTACTAATATTAAAATTAAATGAGATATTTCACTAAATCAAAGTGGTGTTTTTTTTTACTGTTATGATAATGCAAGGTCATCTTTGCAAAGTAAAAATTGTATTTATCTGTACTACCAGCCTTTCATTGCTCTGATTATGTAACATGTTTTTGTAGTAACCCTTCAACCATTAGATGGGCTTCAGAGTACTTTACTGAACAAATATTATTCACAACACAGAGCTGTTATATGCCATATAATGGTGAACAATACCCTAAAGCAGGTACTAGAAACACAAGGGATTACAAAAACCTAACAAGCTGAATGTAAAGTGAAACTGCATTGTTTCTCATGTAGGGCAAAGTAACAAGTTTAAATCATAACCCAATCCTGCTGCTACTTATACTAACCTCCCAATGCTCCCCCAACCACCATGTTTGCCCAAGGAGTCCTTGTGTAAGTTGTGGGAAGACCTGGCACAACAGGACTAAGAACTCCTAACCCCACAAGACTTGGGCCTGGCCACTGAGGTACCCTGAACTGTACATTTGGAGGAAAGAGAAAAAGTTGCAAGCCCCCCCCATCCTTTTATATTCATTATAAGCACAGGATAAGGTGAATGGGATAGTGGGGATAAAATAGGAATGTAAGTATAAGCAGCAGCAAAGGCAAGCTATTATTCCAACCTATACAGGCTTCCTCTGGAGTCCCACCGCTCTCAGGCTGGGTTCACACTATCACCACATGCGGCTCACAGCAGGGGTCCGGTGCATATCCATTCACCATTTCAGGTCCGATTTCAGACTGAATTTTTGGCTGAATTCGGACCTGAAACGGACCAAAATATGCACAGGGCTCCTTTGCAAATTTGCACCAGAACCGCAGCGGAGATATGTGAACCGGCTCCACAGAGAGAAGGTCAAAATCTCCTGCTATTGTGAATTGGATGCGGGGAATCCGCATCCAATTCGCAGTAGTGTGAACCCAGCCTAATGCCCCGTACACACGACCAGTTTTCCCGTCGGAAAAAAAAACGATGGTTTTCCCGACGGAATTCCTCTCAAGCCTGCCTCGCATACACACGGTCACACAAAAGTCCGGTAAACTTTTGACTACCAAGAACGCGGGTGACGTAAAAGACTACGACGAGCCGAGAAAATGTAGTTCTATGCTTCTGAGCATGCATCGATTTGTTTCCGAGCATGTGTGGGTTTTTTTGCGCGTCGGAAAAGCATACAGACGAATGGTTTTCCCGCTAGGATTTTTTCCTGCTCTCTTTTTTTTTCCAGCAGTTTTTCTGTTGGAAAAAGTCAGATGAAGCATACACATGGCCGGGATTGCCGTCCAAAAGCTCTCATCTGACTTTTTCCGACGTGTGTACGGGGCATAACTGTCCAGTCTACAACTATTCTCAGAGTGAACCTTCCCATCGGGCACAGTCCTTCTAATGCTCTTACTTGGAAGATTTTTGGTCTTTCGAGTTCTGCATACCATAGAGCCAAAGTTCCAGCCTCCTGCATCTGCAGTGAAATTCAATCCCTTTAAAAAAAAAAAAAACAGGCACGGTTTCCTTTGCCCACACTAATCCAAGGTCATGCTTCTTGGTGTGAGTTTGCATCAACATTTTGATGTGGCTAGCTCAGCACTTTGCTGGAGAGATTGTGGCCTAACGGGTAACCTATATCACATATTGTGGTCTTGCAAGAGTATCCACAGTTTCTGTAGGAAGATCTCTCAAATTATATCAGAAATTTCAGGAATTCTAACAGCCCTAAATCCTGGCCTTGCCATACTAAATTTTGGTCTAGATTATTTCCCTATCCTATATCGTAATGTTATAGCTAACTTGTTATCTGCAAATTTAACCATCACACATAATTGGAGAAAAGAGCTTGCCCCCAATCCCTTTGAAGCTGTGAATACGACCCAACTTCACTATTCCTATAAAAGAGTGATAGCTACAGTATATATGCTGACACCCTTCCAGCCTTTGACAAGTGATGGAAGCCATGGTTCGATTGGTTAAGCCGTTGAGATAATTAATTACCTGTAGGGATGTGCCCGATGTTCGAGTCGAACGTAAGTTCGACTTGAACATCGGGTGTTCGCCTGTTCACCAAATAGCGAACAATTTGGGGTGTTCGAGGCAAATTCGAAAGCCGCGGAACACCCTTTAAAAGTCTATGGGAGAAATCAAAAGTGCTAATTTTAAAGGTATTAATATGCAAGTTATTGTCATAAAAAGTGTTTGGGGACCTGGGTCCTGCCCCAGGGGACATGTATCAATGCAAAAAAAAAGTTTTAAAAACTAACGTTTTTTTCGGGAGCAGTGATTTTAATAATGCTTAAAGTGAAACAATAAAAGTGAAATATTCCTTTAAATTTCGTACCTGGGGGTGTCTATAGTATGCCTGTAAAGTAGTGCATTTCCCATGTTTAGAACAGTTGCTGCACAAAATGACATTTCTAAAGAAAAAAAAGTAATTTAAAACTACTCGTGGCTATAATGAATTGTCGGGTCCCGGCAATACAGATAAAAGTCATTGAAAAAAACGGCATGAGTTCCCCGAACCAAAATTGAAAAAAAAATTGCGTGGGAGTCCCCCAAAATTCCATACCAGGCCCTTCAGGTCTGGTATGGATATTAAGGTGAACCCTGCACCAAATTTTTTAAATAAAGGTCCCCCTCAAAAGCCATACCAGACCCTTATCCAAGCAGGCAACCTGGCAGGCCACAGGAAAAGAGGAGGGACAAGAGAGCGCCCCCCCTCCTGAACCATACCAAGCCACATGCCCTCAACATGGGGAGGATGTCCCCATGTTGATGGGGACAAGGGCCTCATCCCCACAACCCTTGCCCAGTGGTTGTGGGGCTATGCAGGCGGGGGCTTATCGGAATCTGGAAGCCCCCCTTAACAAAGGGGACCCCCAGATCCCGGCCCCCCTATGTGAATTGGTAACCGCTACCATTTCACCAAAAAAGTGTCAAAAATGGTAAAAAAAAACACAGGAGACAGCTTGGGACAAGTCCTTTATTAAAAAAAAAAAAAAAATTCCAGCGATGTACATCCTTTCTCGAGCGGAGGATAACGAGAAAATAAAAACGCAGACACGATCCGCCTCCATGGGTTGTTCCCATCGAATGACACTACACCAACCGTGACAGCTCTTAAATAGCTGAGGGTGGGGCCACTCGTCACGTGCGTGGGTGACCACGCCCCCCCCACTGACGCAACAGGAAAACGCTGCGGAGTTACCCAGTAACATGTACAGGTGACCCCGCCTCCCGTTGACGCAACGGGAAACCCCCGTGGTGTCAGAGGGGGCGGGGTCACCCATGCACGTGATGGGTGGCCCCGCCCTCAGCTATTTAACAGTTGTCACAGCGGGTGTAGTGTCATTCGATGGGAACCACCCATGAAGGCGGATCGTGTCGGCGTGTTTTTTTTTCTTCTAACGTTTTCGGTTCGACCGATTCGAAACTTATCGATTCAAATGTTTTGAATCGGAAAAAACTGTACATTCGAAGAAATTTAAAAAAAGACATAAAATGAATTCCGAATATGAATTTAACTAAACGTAATAACTAGAAAAATTACTCTAAACAAAACGAAACACATTTTTTCATCATGCACAAGTCTAATTTAAATTGTCATTTGTCACCCTGACATATGCTATATTCAATCATCGTATCTGAATATTGGCTGTATTTTATATGTTTCCTAAGTTGGATCGTGTTTATGTTTTTTCACTCGGATTGTGCTCGACTACTGTACTCCAAAGTTGTTCTCTTTTGGAAACTTCAATAAAAATTATTGAACCACAAAAAAACATTTTAATGTGCTTCAATTGATTTCAATAAAATAACGCATCAGGAGCAGGGATGAGCCGAACACCCCCCTGTTCGGTTCGCACCAGAACCTGCGAACAGACAGAATGTTTGCGCGAACTTTAGAACCCTATTAAATACAATGGACTCGAATGTTCGAAATCTAAAGTGCTAATTATGAAGGCTTATATGCAAGTTATTGTCCTAAAAAGTGTTTGGGGACCCAGGTCCTGCCCCAGGGGACATGTATCAATGCAAAAAAAGGTTTAAAAAATAGACGTTTTTACGGGAGCGGTGATTTTAATAATGCTTAAAATGAAAAAATAAAAGTGAAATATTTCTTTAAATTTCATACCTGGGGGGTGTGTATGATATGCATGTAAAGTGGCGCATGTTTCCCGTGCTTAGAACTGTCCCTGCAAAAAGTGTCATTTTTGAAGGAAAAAAGTCATTTAAAACTCACTCGCGGCTATTAATGAATTGTCGGCTCCCGGCAATACATACAAAAGTCATTGATAAAAAAAAAAAAAAAAGCTGTGGGGGTTCCCCCAAATTCAATTACCAGGCCCTTTAGGTCTGGAATGGATATTAAGGGGAACACCGCCGCAAATTAAAAAAAAAATGGCGTGGGGTTCCCCCTAAATATCCATACCAGGCCCTTGAGATCTGGCATGGATTTTAAGGGGAACTCCACCCCAAATTTAAAAAAAAATGGCATGGAGTCCCCCCAAAAATCCATACCAGACCCTTATCCGAGCACGCAACCTGGCCGGCCGCAGGGGAAGAGGGGGGGACGAGAGAGCGCCCCCCCTCCCTCCTGAACCGTACCAGGCCACATGCCCTCAACATGGGGAGGATGTCCCCATGTTGATGGGGACAAGGGCCTCATCCCCACAAACCTTGCCCGGTGGTTGTGGGGGTCTGCAGGCGGGGGGCTTATCGGAATCTGGAAGACCCCTTTAACAAAGGGTACCCCCAGTTTCCCGCCCCCCCCCCCCTATGTGAATTGGTAAGGATGTCCAGCGCCGTCCGTCATTGGTTTTGCCTGAGCGGAGCTGATGGGGAACTTCCTCCTCAGTGCGTAATACATGTATAGAGTCTATAGCAGTGAAGGGGTCTATAAACAAATATAATTACAAATATGATCTACATGTGCCTTCCTCCTGTGGTGTGCAGAAAGGAATGTAGATGAGATTAGTTGGAGACACATGGGGGTGTATTGACAAAACAAAAATTGCATAGCAATTTGCCCATCCATCCATAGCAGTGAAGGGGTCTATAGACTCTATACATGTATTACGCAGTGAACGAAGTTCCCCATCAGGTCCGCCCCCTCGGTATGTCGGACCCGCCTACGTCATTGGCCTGAGCGGGAAACTTCCTTCACTGTGTAAATTTAAATTTACACAGTGAAGGAAGTTCCCCGCTCAAGCCAATGATGTAGGCGGGTCCAACATACCGAGGGGGCGGACCTGATGGGGAACTTCTCTCACTTTGGTAATACATGTATAGACCCGCCCCTTCTCATGTTCCGCATCTGGTCCGCTGAGCGGACCTGATGGGGAACTTTAGAAGGGGCGGGTCTATACATTTAAAACACTGAGGAGGAAGTTCCCCATCAGGTCTGCTCAGGCAAAACCAATGACGGACTGCGCTGGACATCGGGATCGCCACGGGACACTGGATTTCATCGCTGGAATGTTTTTTTTTTTTTTTTTAATAAAGGACTTTTTCAAGGTGTTTGTGTGGGTTTTTTTTACATTTTTTTACGCTTTCTTCGTGAAATGGTAGGGGTACAATGTACCCCTTACCAATTCACATGGGGGGGGCAGGATCTGGGGGTCCCCTTTGTTAAAGGGGTCTTCCAGATTCCGATAAGCCCCCCGCCCGCAGACCCCCACAACCACCGGGCAAGGGTTGTGGGGATGAGGCCCTTGTCCCCATCAACATGGGGACATCCTCCCCATGTTGAGGGCATGTGGCTTGGTACAGTTCAGGAGGGAGGGGGGGGCGCTCTCTCGTCCCCCCCTTTTCCCCTGCGGCCGGCCAGGTTGCGTGCTCGGATAAGGGGTCTGGTATGGATTTTTAGGGGGACTCCACGCCATTTTTTTTTTAAATTTGGGGTGGAGTTCCCCTTAAAATCCATGCCAGATCTGAAGGGCCTGGAATGGATATTTGGGGGAACCCCACGTCAATTTTTTTTAAAATTTGCGGCGGGGTTCCCCTTAATATCCATTCCAGACCTGAAGGGCCTGGTAATTGAATTCTGGGGAACCCCCACGCTTTTTTTTTTTTTTTTATCAATGACTTTTGTATGTATTGCCGGGAGCCGACAATTCATTAATAGCCGCGAGTCAGTTTTAAATGCATTTTTTTCTTTCAAAAATGACATTTTTTGCAGGGACAGTTCTAAGCACGGGAAACATGCGCCACTTCACATGCACATCATACACACCCCCCCAGGTACGAAATTTAAAGGAATATTTCACTTTTATTTTTTCATTTTAAGCATTATTAAAATCACTGCTCCCGAAAAAACGTCCGTTTTTAAAACTTCTTTTTGCATTGATACATGTCCCCTGGGGCAGGACCCGGGTCCCCAAACACTTTTTAGGACAATAACTTGCATATTAGCCTTTATAATTAACACTTTAGATTTCGAACGTTCGAGTCCATTGTATTTAATAGGGTTCTAAAGTTTACACGAACATTTTGTCTGTTCGCAGGTTCTGGTGCGAACCGAACAGGGGGGTGTTCGGCTCATCCCTGTTCAGGAGGGAGGGGGGTCCGCTCTCTCATCCCCCCCTCTTCCCCTGCGGCCGGCCAGGTTACGTGCTCGGATAAGGGTCTGGTATGGATTTTTGGGGGGACTCCACGCCATTTTTTTAAAAATTTGGGGTGGAGTTCCCCTTTAAATCCATGCCAGATCTCAAGGGCCTGGTATGGATATTTAGGGGGAACCCCACGCCATTTTTTTTAAATTTGCGGCGGGGTTCCCCTTAATATCCATTCCAGACCTAAAGGGCCTGGTAATTGAATTTGGGGGAACCCCCACGCTTTTTTTTTTTTTTTTTATCAATGACTTTTGTATGTATTGCCGGGAGCCGACAATTCATTATAGCCGCGAGTGAGTTGTAAATGACTTTTTTTCCTTCAAAAATGACACTTTGTGCAGGGACAGTTCTAAGCACGGGAAACATGCGCCACTTTACATGCATATCATACACACCCCCCAGGCATGAAATTTAAAGGAATATTTCACTTTTATTGTTTCACTTTAAGCATTATTAAAATCACTGCTCCCGAAAAAACTGCAGTTTTAAAAAAAAAATTTGCATTGATACATGTCCCCTGGGGCAGGACCCAGGTCCCCAAACACTTTTTTGGACAATAACTTGCATATTAGGCTTTATAATTAGCACTTTAGATTTCTCCCATAGACTTTTCGAATTTGCCGCGAACACCCCAATTTGTTCGCTGTTCGGCGAACAGGCAATGTTCGAGTCGAACATGAGTTCGACTCGAACTCGAAGCTCATCCCTAATCAGGAGGAAGAACACAAAAATGTGAAAAGGCACTAACCAATCTAGAGTTGGGAAACTAATGCTGGCCATACACTATAAATCGTCCGAACGAACTTTCAAAAAACGAACGTTCGGTCGTGAGTGCAAACGATAGTGCCATCATGTAATGACCGATAAATCGTTCAGTGGACATAAGCAAAAAAATTTTTTTTTTTTTTTTTTTACATATACCTAGTGCAGAAAGTTCGGACGGGAAACACATTAACCTTCCGATTTATCGTTCGTTCGGCAGAAAATTTCCAAACTTGTCCTTCGTTTTTTGGGCTCAAAAAACGTCCCAACAATTATCGATTTTGTGCCCATTAACTGTTCGAAAAACGAAAGAACTGTCTGAACGACTGATTTTCGCCCAATTTTTCGTATAGTGTATGGCCAGGATTAAGCTTTAAACTTTGTTTTTTAGACAATTTTTTTTTCAATGCATTTATTCGTATACTATTCTAATTTGTCAAATAAACCTTTAATCATGCAAATTGTTTCCCTGCTTCAGTGTGTGCGATTCATGCTGGGCTGCGTAATAAGAAAGCCCAGCACTAGCTCTGCCACTGCTCCAACAGACTAAGAGCTAGATGCTGCTGTCTCTGTGTATCTTGCTTTTAGGATTGTAGTCAGAGCTCAACAATATAGAAGCTGTCTAAAACGTTGGCATTTTAGAGGTGGATCTTCTGCCATTTATATATATATATCCTGCAATAAATGGAAACTCTATTCTAAATTCCCCATTAGGTATAATCTGTTTATCTGTTTTCAGAGACATTTCCTCTTTTTCAATCCCATGGCCAATAATCTGCCAGCCCTACAAGACGGAAAAACTCTGGGCACACACCTCATACATGTCAGGAGACAAACTTGAGATAATTACCTATTAAGGCTGGGTTCACACTAGTGCGACACGACATCCGTCCTACTTTGGATCCGACTTTGCCCTGCGACATGAAGCCGACATATGTCCGACTTTCAATGAACGGGGATCCGACTTGGATCCCCGCCAATATCAGGCACTGTGTTTGGTATGAATCTTGAAGGGGAACTCCAGGCCAAATTTTTAATTAAAAAACCGGCATGGGTTCCCCCTCCAGGAGCATACCAGGCCCTTGGGTCTGGTCTGGATTTGAACAGGCGCCCCTACGCCGAAAAAACGGCGTGGGGGTTCCCCCAAAATCCAAACCAGACCCTTATCCGAGCACACAACCTGGCCGGCCGCAGGGGAAAAGGGGGGGACGACAGCGGCCCCCCCTCCCTCCTGAACCGTACCAGGCCGCATGCCCTCAACATGGGGGGTTTGGTGCTTTGGGGCAGGGGGGCGACCTGCGGCCCCCCCCACCCCAGAGCACCCTGCCCCCATGTTGATGAGGACAGGGCCTCTTCCCGACAACCCTGGCCGTTGGTTGTCGGAAGAAGACCCCCGGAAGTCGGAAGAAGACCCCCGGAGCTGTGTAATAAATTACTTTGAAAAGTAAGGTAAAGTTTGTAGTGTTTTTTTATTGCAATTTTTTGTCCACCAGGTGAATGGGTAGGGGTACGATGTACCCCATACTCATTCACATAGGGTGGGGGGGCCGGGATCCGGGGGCCCCCTTATTGAAGGGGGCTCCCGGATTCCGATAAGCCCCCCGCCCGCAGACCCCGACAACCAACGGCCAGGGTTGTTGGGAAGAGGCCCTGTCCTCATCAACATGGGGGCAGGGTGCTCTGGGGTGGGGGGGCCGCAGGTCGCCCTCCTGCCCCAGAGCACCAAACCCCCCATGTTGAGGGCATGCGGCCTGGTACCGTTCAGGAGGGAGGGGGGGCTGCTCTCTCGTCCCCCCCTTTTCCCCTGCGGCCTGCCAGGTTGTGTGCTCGGATAAGAGTCTGGTTTGGATTTTGGGGGGACCCCCACGCCGTTTTTTCGGCGTAGGGGCGCCCGTTCAAATCCAGACCAGACCCAAGGGCCTGGCATTCTCCCGGAGGGGGAACCTATGCCGGTTTTTTATTTAAAATTTGGTGTGGAGTTCCCCCTCAAGAGCAGTACAGCACAAGTTGCATGCCAAAGTCGGACCATGCAAGACTGCGGTCCGACTTTGATCCGACTTCAATGATAGTCAATGGGCTGAAGTCGGATCAAAGTCGGACCAAAGTAGTACAGGGAGCATTTTCAAAGTCGGACCGACATGTGTCGGACCAGTTAGGACGGCTCCCATAGGGAAACATTGATTTTCACACGTCATGCGACATGAGCTCCCAATGTCAGAGCGTTTGTCGCCCCAGTGTGAACCAGGCCTCAGAGATGATTACTGCCATCTGTTACCAGATTCTGACACCAGTGTTCAAGATTTATGGATCTGGAAGAGTGTCAATACATGAACAATTTCTCCATCGCATTAGCTTTATGTTGTATTACTCTCACAAGTGATACAACTGCCCTTGAGTAAAAGCGACAAGTAATATCAAACTTATATGTGAAACATTAATATGTATAAATAGTTTATTATTAGGCATTATCATGGAGTTATATTGATGATTGTATTTTATGATGTAATATGTGCGAGCAAGGAAAACAGGGTAGATGGCAGCAGACCGATCAATCGGACACTAGATTAAAGTGAATCTAAACCCTAATTTTAAAATCTTAAAAAATTGAATTCCCATGCACTAGTTTCAGTTTGTGTATTTTACTGGATATCCTTTCCGCCATATCTATCGTTACATGATCAAGTATCCGTCTGATAAGGTCCTGGTTCAATTAGAACCCTTGATTTGGAGGCTAATCTTTCTCTCTGTAATTGAATGTGTTTATTAAATAATGTACTAGCATAGCATAATAATAATAGTATCCTTCTTAAATTTAATGATAATTAGATAGAATGTGAAATTCCCTGAAGAAGCAAGGACATTACTTTGCAAAACACGTTGGATGATTTGACTGTATCAACTGTCTTTGAGCATTTGGAATACATATTATTATCTGTGTATCATGCTATGCTATTTGATCATATTTATGAGATGTGAGTATTTTTGTAGGTGCTTTTACTATTCTGAATAAATAATTTTCCTTAATACTGTGTCCTCACCTCAGTGTCAGCCCTACATCCTTTAAAAGTCCTATTTTATGGGTCTTCCCAAAATATATGTAGCGGGGTATTGCCCTTTGATCCCCCAGAGACTACAGTACCCAGTGTGCAACGGGACACCCAGGGTGCATTGCCCCGCGCAAGGACTGCTGGGGTGGGTTATTTAACCGAAGGGCGGGGCTGAATTCGGTCTCTTTGGACACCGCCCGCCCAGCAAGTGGAACTCTTTTCCGAGCCTGCTGAGATACAAGGCCTGAAGCTTGGGCCTTTCTCCAAAGAGCCTTCCGCTCTCGCTGAGGAACCTGAGGGACGTCTTTTCCTGCTGTTGCTGTTCATCGTCAGGAGGACCGAAAACCCGGAGGTCGTGAGATCTGTGTACCAAGACACAGCAGCGGAAGACAAGGACAAGGACTGGTCCGGTTGGGTGAGAGAGCACCTGCTCAGAGAACTATATAGGATCTCTAGGCCCAATAACTGTTATCCGGAGTTATCACTAGTGTTTGCTGCTGCACGCCAAAGAGACAGTGCATCGGAGTTACTTTAGAGATTTGTTCTAAATTCACCAAGTTATCCAAACCCTTTTTACCCTGTGGATTACAGTTTATTCCTTCAACAAGTGCACCACCGTTTTGCTAGCAAAGATTTTCCCTTACAGAACTTCTACACAGTACAGTCAGGCCTGACTTAGCGTAGACATTTCTGGGCGCCATGTTGTCCACGAGGGAGGATAGCTGCAGCGGGGACCATTAGTGTTATGCATAGTACTGTATATCTATCTGTTTGTTCAGATACTCTTACATTGCAGGACTCTGCACATGATATATACACTGTTGATTACATGCTTACCCAACAATCTGAGTAAAAGTGCAAGGGTTAAGTATACTGGTGTTTGTGTCATTTACTTTGCAGAAGAGACGGTTAAGGATAGCTATACTCCATTGCTGTGTGTTTTACTATATGACTGTGTCTCCGTGAGTTGCAGGCCACACAGTCCTATCACCCCTTACTAACTGTGCCAAGGGAGGTTAGGGCTAATTACTTGGGGTTGACAGCGGTGCACTACAGGGCCCAAAAAGTATACTGGCAGCCCTCTTAGCTGGGGGTATCGCTACATATACATATTTTATAAATCAGGATGTGGATGTGGTAGCTGACCCTAGAACTGGTAACGCCGTTCCTTATTCTTTGTGTATTTGTTATAATTTCTTGCCTTTTATTGTACTTTTTTAATTTGTTACTTCTGCTAAGTACAGCTACTTAACAACTTGACCTCCCGAAGATTTACCCCCCTTCATGACCAGGCCATTTTTTGCAATATGGCATTGTGTTACTTTACCTACTTAAAGACAGCCCACCGCAGATATACTATGGCAGGTCGGCCCTATTGCCCGAAACGACGTACCTGCAATAGACAGTGGGGGGTGCATGCATGCTGATTGGCCAGAGGGGGAACCAATCAGCGGGTCCCGCTGATCATTCCCCAGAGAGGCAGAACAAGTCAAATTGCCGTTCTGACAGGGAAGAACACAGAGATCTTGTGTTCCTGCTAAGCAGGAATACAGATCTTTGTGTTCCACCAGTCAGTCCATCCCCCACACAGTTAGCAAGCACCAACTAGGGACACACTTAACCCTTTGATTGCCCCTGGTGTTAACCCCTTCCCTGCCAGTGCCATTTGTACAGTAACAGTGCATATTTTTAGCACTGATCACTGTAATAATGTCACTGGTTCCTAAAAAAGTGTCAAAAGTGTCAGGTAGGTGTCCGATTTGTTCGCCGCAATGTCGCAGTCACACTAAAAATCGCTGATCGCCATCATTAATAGTAAAAAAAATATATATATAAAAAGGCCATAAAAAAATTCCATAGTTTGTAGACGCGATAACTTTTGCGCAAACCAATCAATATACCCTTATTGTTTTTTCGTTAGTTTTTTACAAAAGACTTGTAGCAGAATGCATATTGGCCTAAATTGATGAAGAAATTTGATTTTTAAAATGTTTTTATTGGATGTTTTTTATAGAAGAAAGTAAAAAATATATATATATTTTTTTTTTTGTTCAAAATTGTCGCTTTTTTTTTGCTTCTAGCGCAAAAAATAAAAACTGCAGGGGTGATCCAATACCACCAAAAGAAAGCTCAATTTGTGGGAAAAAAGAGATCAATTTTATTTGGGTACAGCGTCGCATGACCACGCAATTGTCAGTTAAAGTAACGCAGTGTCGTATTGCAGAAAATGGCCTGGTCATTAAGGAGGTAAAACCTTCCAGGGCTGAAGTGGTTAACTGACAGTTGCGCGGTCATGCAACGATGTATCCAAATAAAATTGATGGAATTGTTTTCCCATAAATAGAGATTTATTTTGGTGGTATTTGATCACCTCTACATTTTTTAGTGTTTGCACTATAAACAAAAAAAGACTGACAATTTAAAAAAAGAAATAAAAAAATGTTTTCTTTCAGCTAAAAACATATTCAGTTAAAAAAAAAATAGAAAATAAGTATGTAAAAAGTAAGTAAGAACGTTATAACGTCTACAAACTATGGGATATATTTATGGATTTTTTTTATTTTATTTTAGTAATGGCAGTGATCAGCAGCTTATAAAGGGACTGCGTTATTGCGGCGGCCAATCAGACGCTAACTGACACTTTTGACACTTTTTTGGGAACCAGTGACACTAATATAATGATTGGTGCTAAAAATATGCATTGTCACTGTACTAATGACACTGGCTGGGAAGGGGTTAAACATCTAAGGCGATCAAAGGGATAACTGTGTGCCTAGACAGTGTTTTTGTGTACTGTATGTGCTGCTTTTACTAGGGGAAGAGATGGATTTTATTCCCTTGTTTACATAGGCAGATCTCTGTTCCGTGTGTTCTACATACGATCGGCGGGTGCCGGCAGGCATCCATTGCCCAACACCTGCAGATCGGCTTCTGAAGTGCAGAATCACGTATATATACACTACATTAAAGTATTTGGATGCCTGCCTTTACACGCACATGAACTTTATTGGCATTCCAGTCTTAGCCCATAGGGTTCAAAATTGAGTTGGCCCACCCTTTGCAGATATATGAAAAAGGAGGAGTTCAACTCTAGTGGGAAAGGGTGGGGACTGCCAACATCCCAGTGGTAAGTCAAAAATACAAAGAAAAACCCTCTGTCGGGACTTTAAAGGCAATCACTCCACCCAAATGAATGTACAAATATGAATTAATCAAATAATTAAATTCATTACAAAGTGTTAAAACATCAATATGGAATGGTCCTACAAAAGAAACTCAAATTTCCAATTGACATAAAAAAAACATAAAACAACCACTATTTATAACACTCTTGTATGAATATACATAGTGCAGCTCTACGCAGTTCGAGGTTTGTCAGGAGCGTTTCCTCTTCGTCAGACTCAGGAGCATGTGGTGTTCAATTGTTTATGATCTATAATTTATAAGGGTAGGCTGTGAAGGCTGTCCACAAGGTTTAGGCATGTGTCTATGGGAATGTTTGACCATTCTTACAGAAGCGCATTTTTAAGATCAGGCACATCAGTGCCTGGCTTGCAGTCTTCACTCCAATTCATCCCAAAGGTGTTCTATCGGGTTGAGGTCAGGACTCTGTGCAGGCCAGTTAAGTTCCTCCACCCCAAACTCGCTCATCCATGTCTTTATGGATCTTGCTGTGTGCACTGGTCCAAATCATTTGGTGAAGGGAGGATTATGGAATGGGGTTGTTTTTGAGGGGTTGGGCTTGGCCCCTTAGTTCCAGTGAAGGGACCTCTTAAGGTGTCAGCATACCAAGACATTTTGGACACTTTCATGCTCCCAACTTTGTGGGAACAGATTGGGGATGGCCCCTTCCTGTTCCATCTTGACTGCGCACCAGTGCACAAAGTCCATAAAGACATGGATGAGCGAGTTTGGAGTGGACGATCTTGACTGGCCTGCACAGAGTCTTGACCTCAACCCAAAAGAACATCTTTAGGATGAATTAGAGCGGAGAATGGGAGCCAGGCCTTATCATCCAACATCAGTGCCTGACCTCACAAATGCGCTTCTAGAAGAATGGTCAAACATTCCCATTCTCCTAAACCTTGTCGACAGCCTTCCAAGAAGCGTTGAAGCTGTTATAGCTGAAAAGTGTGGGCCAACTCAACATTGAACCCTATGGACTAAAACTTGGATGCCATTAAAATTCATGTGCGTGTAAAGGCATGTGTCCCAATACTTTTGGTAATATCATGTACAGTAGGTGCCGCCGATATTGTGTCAATCTCGCCGCTTCTAGCGGCGAGATTGACACCCTATGAGCTCCGTCGCGAGAGCCAGCGCTGAGCTGTCTCGTCATCGGGAAAGGAAAAATGTTCCTTTCACGATGAGCGACACGCATTGCCGGTAGACGGAGATCCAACGTGGATTCCCGCCAATACCAGGCACTGTGTTTGGTATGAATCCTGAGCGGGAAAAAATGGCGTGGGGGTCCCCCTCAAAATCCAAACCAGACCCTTATCCGAGCACGCGACCTGGCAGGCCGCAGGGGAAGAGGGGGGGGGTCGAGAGAGCGCCCCCCCTTTCTCCTGAACCGTTCCAGGCCGCATGCCCTCAACATGGGGGGTCTGGTGCTCTGGGGCAGGGGGGCGACCTGCGGCCCCCCAACCCCAAAGCACCCTGCCCCCATGTTGATGAGGACAGGGCCTCTTCCCGACAACCCTGGCCGTTGGTTGTCGGGGTCTGTGGGCTGGGGGCATATCGGAATCCGGGAGCCCCCTTTAATAAGGGGGCCCCCAGATCCTGGCCCCCCCACCCTATGTGAATGAATATGGGGTACATCGGAAGAAGGAGATAATAGAGGGGCGTGGCCGACCGGCAGAGAAGATGGCAGCTTAAACCCTTAGCTCGTCAACCCAGGGGTGATCACGAAGCGACAGAGGCCCTTCTGCTTCACAATCCGAGGCCATCCTCACTCCAGCGAATCCCTGGACACTAGCCGAGATGTCTCGGAAGAGATTTACAGACTATACGCCGCAAAATTTGAGTGAATTCGCCTTCAAGCCAGCAGAGAAGGTCAGTGCTTGTAAAGATGGCGCCGGCCCGGCCGCGTCATGGGAATCACGGGACTCCTATTCAGAGTTACCGGACGAGATTCCGGCCGATTCGCCCACCCCAGTGTCCACGAGCAGTTCCGCTCACCCTCCTGAATCTGATCCCCTCACCAGGAGCCCCGCGAAAGCCAGAATGCGGATGGATACACCTCCGCATCACCCGGCGCAATCACAAATTGAGGCCCCGGCTTTCAATCCCCTTATCTCTAACCAGGCCCTGCACTCCTCTATGGCCTCCTTTCCCACATCAGGCCAACCAGTGCTTGACTCAACTCTAAAAGACATGTTACTGTCCCTACAGTCCTCGCTCATGACGGACTTATCCTCGCTGTTCCACAAGGTCACATCTGACATTCACTCTCTGGACAGCAGAGTAACCCATATAGAAGAGAATATGTCAGGATGTGTATCCACAGTTAACGGCGTTATTGATGCATATGATGATATCAGACAGGAACAAAATTGGATGCGCGCCAAGCTGGCCGATTTAGAAGATAGGTCCCGCAGGAATAATATTAAGCTGATAGGTGTGCCAGAATCCATCTTACTTGCGGACCTACCTAAATATGCAAAAGAACTGATGCATGTCATTTTACCAGATGCGGCTCCTAGAGACCTCATCATAGACAGGATACACAGAATTGCAAAACCGTCTCACCTTGCAGCCTCTGTACCAAGAGATATCCTAATGAGGGTGCACTTTTTCCATATTAAGGAACAGCTCATGTATGGGGTCAAAGCCGCATCACCCCTCCCTCCACCATTTACCGAGCTACAACTATTCCCTGACCTGTCCAAGTTCACCCTACAAATGAGGAGACAACTGAGCCCAATAACTAAAGGGCTCCAAAACCGCAAAGTACAATACAAATGGAGATACCCGGCCTCACTCCTCATAACTATGAACGGCAAATCACACAAGATTAAAGATCTGCAAGAAGGTCTCGCCCTACTTCACACATGGGGTATCCTACCCGACCCGCCCACCCCGCTGCCACTGCGCAGCGGCTCATCATCCTCCAGACGCAAACTTGACCAGCCTCAGGTCCCGTAACCCTGACTTACTCCCTTAATGAAGGGCCACAATAATAATAACCCTATACTCCCCTGGGTTCTGACAGAGGAACTCTACAGTTGTAATACTTCTCCGTTGGTTGAACTTTTTACCCCCCAAAAGAGGTCGTAGCGCTGCTCTGCTCCACCTCCGAATTGCAACCTTTTAGCTTGCATTGTCTACCTGTTATGTTATAAGAGTGTGTGCAAGTTCGGCCTTTCAATATCTGCTTTTATCTCCATGACAGTTTGCTCCATTCACTGTTCTAGTAAACTTGGTGCAGGACACTCTCGGACATCCTCTGTCCCTCAACCACAAAACCATCACCACCCCTGAATCCAGAAGCTGCAGTACCAATCGTAAGTGTTACCTACTTATATCACTCCTTCCACACCGATATTATGCCGCTCAATATTTTGTCACTCAATGTAAATGGGCTCAACCACCCCGCTAAAAGACATTCTCTTTGGAAAACTGTCAATGACCTACGAAGTGACGTAATCTGCATACAAGAGTCCCACCTCCTCCAATCTGACTGGAACCTCTGCGTCAACAGTCGATTCCCTCACATATTTCACGCATCTCACTCCTCCAAGTCCAGAGGAGTCATGATTGCGATCAACTCCAAACTAGATTTCCATCTCTCAGATATAACTCTAGACCCAGAGGGTAGATTCATAATTCTGATATGCACTATCGCCAAACAGACCTACACTTTGGTCAACATATATGCCCCCAATGATCACCAAACCCACTTTTTGCAGAAAGTTCTCAAACTATCCAAATCTCACCAGAAGGGACACCTCATCATATGCGGAGACTTTAACCTGGTGCCGGACATCTTTATGGACTCCACCTCGGCCGCAAAACGACGGCCATCTCCGCTCCAAGACCTCATCTCTTCACAGGATCTGTATGATATTTGGAGATGCCAGCATGGCAATGAGAGAGACTACACCTTCTTCTCCCCTAGGCATAATTCGTACTCCCGATTAGACTTATTCCTGTCCGATAAATGGATGCTGCAAAACATCTCGGCCTCAGCAATCCACACCACCACATGGTCAGATCATGCCCCCATTACAATTGACATAGGAGATACCAAAGGGTCCCCCAACTCTCGTATCTGGAGAGCTGACAATTACGTTATGCAACATAGGGATTATGCCAGTGACATAGCGCACCAGATAGATGAATTCTTCCAGATTAACATGGGATCAGTGGCTGACCTTGGGGTGCTGTGGTGCGCACACAAAGCCTTTGTTAGAGGTATCCTGATGAAAATGAATGCAATAAACAAGAAAAAGAGGACGCAGCGTTTTGATATGCTTACAGCTCAAATTGCTGCTCTAGAAAACCACCATAAAGCCAATCCTCATTCCCCAATCCCCGACCAATTAGGAACCCTACGACAGGAACTCCGTTCCCTACTCCTTCACTCATATGACCGATTGCAGAGACGCCTTAAAGCTACCACGTATTCCACATCCAACAAAGCAGGGAAAAGACTAGCACAACGCCTCAAAGCCAAACGCTCAAAGACCAAAATTAACAAACTATTTCATCCCCATGACCATACTCCTCTCACTAACCCCCAGGACATAGCTAATGCATTTAGTGACTACTTCAGAGACCTATATAACTTAAAACATGACCCTGATACCCCTCAACCTACCCTAGCGGACATCAACCGATTCTTGCTCAATCTTAGACTACCTATACTGACCGAGAAGCAACTAACACAACTTAATGCCCCCTTCTCAGAACAAGAGATTTGGAAGACAATCCGGTCCCTCCCCCTAAATAAAGCTCCGGGGCCGGACGGCCTGCCAGGCGAATATTACAAACAATTCTCAGACCTACTCACCCCCCACCTAGTGGGGGTTTTCAATAACGCTGCCTCCTCTTCAAAATTCCAACCTGAAATGTTGAATGCTATGGTTATCACAATACCGAAGCCAGGGAAGGAGCCAAACGTCCCCCAAAACTTCCGTCCGATATCGCTTCTAAATCTAGACGTCAGAATTTATGCTAAAACAATTGCGATAAGACTACTAGATATAATGCCCACCCTAATACATAGAGACCAGACCGGCTTCACAAAAGGTAGGCAGGCATCGGATGCCACCAGGCGATTAATAAATATCATACACCAAGCAGAATCTACCGGAACGCCTTCCCTGCTCCTTTCGCTGGATGCAGAGAAGGCGTTCGATAGAGTACACTGGGCTTACCTTGAGACGGTCCTCCAGAAGTTTGGTTTCACAGGGCATATTTTGGGAGGCATCATGGCACTCTACTCCAAACCTTCTGCCTTAGTATATACTGAAGATATGACCTCCCGTTCGTTCCCCATAACAAATGGCACTCGCCAAGGTTGCCCATTGTCCCCCCTCATTTTCAACCTCCTCATGGAGCCCCTAGCAACACATATTAGGAACCACCCCTCCATTTCGGGCATACAAATAGGGCAAACGTCACACAAAATTAGCCTATTTGCGGACGACGTGATACTCATTCTTACTAACCCGGCTTCTTCCCTGGCGGAGGTAGACAAACTATTACAATGGTTTAGTGAAATCTCATACTACAAGGTTAATACCACAAAATCGTATATCCTAGATATTAACTTAGACGCCACTATAAGAAATCTTCTACGACTGCAATATCAATTTAAATGGGCAGATAAGGAAATCGCCTATCTAGGAGTCAATTTAACCAGATCGACCAAATCCTTGTTCTCGGCCAACTTCCCTCCCCTGCTCCTCAAAATACAAAATGACACCCAAAAAATTAGGAAACACGAACTATCTTGGTCTGGCAGATTAGCGGCCTTTAAAATGCTATGCCTACCACAAATACTATATTTTTTTCGAACCCTACCCATACCACTCCCTGCGACATACTTTAGGTCCCTCCAAACGCTTCTAAACACTCACTTATGGAATGGAAAAAAACCCAGGTGTGCCCATTCCAATCTGATTAAATCTAAACAAGCAGGCGGAGTAGGCTCCATTGCCTTCGAAGACTACTACATAGCTTCCAATCTCGCCCAATTACAGGAGTGGTTTCGCCCCCAACCAGCCACCCCTTGGGGTCAAATAGAACAAGCCCTCCGTGGTTGCTCCACCTTAAAGTCCTGGCTAATGAGTATTCCACTGGGAGCTACTGTACCTGAATTTTTCCCCCCCACCATGAAGGCCTCTGCCCTCTCATGGAAGAAACTGCTCAACATGATGGACCACTCCCCCCCAACACCTAATCACCAAATACCATTAGAAATCCTCCACTTCCTCACCCCAGATCTCTATATTTCGCATTGGTCCCTCCTGGGCATACAATCCCTCCAAAGTCTTATATCCAAGTCTCACCCCAAACCCTTTTCTGTCCTTCAAAAGGAGTTCAATATCCCCAATTCAGATTTCTTTACCTGTATGCGAATTTCACATAGCATTAAGAATATACCCCTACCCCTATACGCCATCCCACCTAAAACATGGGCTTATCTCACTGACAATCTCACCACCACCAAAGGAATATCCCACTTTTATAACATCCTTCGGTCCAAAACCCTCTTCGTTAAACTCGCGGCTCACCTCCATTGGGAAGCAGATCTATCCACAACTTTCTCAGAAGACCAATGGACCCTAGCCTTTAGATCTATATATAAATCCACTCAGTGCTCCTCCCTATGGGAACTGACACAAAAAATCACCCTTCGCTGGTACCTGACTCCAGCGAGACTTGCATCCTTCAATTCACAGTTCTCAAACAAGTGCTGGAGATGTAACACTTCCAAAGGAGATATGCTTCATATCTTCTGGTCTTGCCCTCGCATTAAACACTTCTGGGAAGATGTATTCAAGCTTCTTTCAGAGACTCTCAAATGCAATATCACCCCTTCCCCTGCCTTGGCACTGCTCAACCTTACAATAGAGATTATTCCCCCAAACTCTAGGTTTGTTCTATCTCACATACTTCTGGCATCCAGGTTATGCATAACTCGAAAGTGGAGGACAGAGGACGCACCAGTAATTGGCCAAACAATAGATCTTGTGAACCTGCTCCATTGCTATGAATCCATAATGGCTGCCAGCAATGGGCGCACTGAAAATTTCCGGAGAGCCTGGCTTCCCTGGGCCTCCGGATCTAGAGCTGTTCCACTTCCTTAAACCCTGCTATCGCGTCACTGCCAAGTTACACCTTCTCTTGACCGAGCACCTGTCTTATCCTATACCCAAACTAAATGCTAACGTTATTACCTTACTCATATAAAGGGTATAATCCCTGGGAGAGGCTCAACCTCTCTCAGTGGATGCAGCTTTGGGCCGTTCTCCTCCTGGACCACTAATGTTCCCCTTGGGGGTGATCCAGGAGGGAATAGGCATCCGAAAGTCGATACTTGTGTTATTGTTTGTTTGTATAAATTCGCTTTTACAAAAGTAATTTCCAATCTCATAATGCTCTCGTTAGTACTAGGATACGCTTATCCTTTCTTATATATCATCTGATATATTCAAGTTGATGTAAGTACAATGTAATATGTATTGTATTAACCTTGCTTTCTAATTTTAAATAAAAAGTATTGATGAAAAAAAAAGAATATGGGGTACATCGTACCCCTACCCATTCACCTGGTGGAAAAAAATGGCAATAAAAAAAACACAACACAGCTTTTTAAAGTAATTTATTGCACAGCTCCGGGGGTCTTCTTCCGACTTCGGGGGTCTCCGGTGTCGTCGCCGCGCTCTCCGGTTCTTTCTTCTGCCACCGCTATCTTCTTCCAGCTCTTTTGCTAGCAGGGCCCGGTCTTCTCCGTCGTCTCGTCCTTTCATATGTTGTCATCTGAAGACATCTCCTTACTGAGCAGAGGTCTCACCTTTGCCCCTACTATACAACCCAGTTCATTTCTGTTGTTTAAGGATTTTAATAAAATTATTAGGAACCTTACTCTCAAAAGGTTTTTCAACATCAAATCCAAAAAAGATTCACCTTTGGATTTAGATATTACACTGCCAGCCACAGATTCCCACGTGTTCATTCTAGAAGATATTCTAGAGAGTCTCATCAGTATATATGATTCCTGGCAGGAGTTTGGAGAGACAGATTTTGATCTAGGCATTGATTTATTTATGCAACATCTCCAAACATCTCCCTCTATTGTACACACTCAACTACAACCTAAATCATTTTTTTACACCACCGAATCCAAGGGACCTTATTTGGAAGCCTTTTACAGAGTGGTCTTTTCTGAATTCCAAAAACAATGTCATCAGTCCAATAACACCAATAAATATCGATACCATAATCTTCATCCTGGGGAAATGGTTGCCTTGAAACAATTTACCAACAATCCCAATTTAGTCAGTAAACCAGCTGACAAAGGGGGGATTGTCCTTGAAGATAGAATAGATTATATTACAGAGGACATGAGATTACTTTCAGACTCAACAACATCATACTAAAAGATTCCCACAGATCCTTTGCCATCTTTTAAAATAGAGGCAGAAGAACTTATCCATAGGGCCACTTCTGATCAGGTCATTCACAAAAAAGAGGCCGCTTTTTTTGCGTAGAGACTTCTATAGTACATCATATTTTTATCACCTGCCTAAGGTGTATAAAGATCAACAGCACCCCCCTGATAGACCCATTGTGACATGATCTATGAATAGTGTCAACAGCGGCTTTTCTTTATATATTGATTCCTTTCTACAACCCCTAGCTCAGAACCTTCAATCATATATACGTGACTTAATACATCTATTGGAACTTCTGATCCTTTATACATGAGAAGACCACTATTCTTGGCTGTCCCTTGATGTAAACTCTCTATACACCTCTATTCCCCACCACATAGGCATGTTAGCCACATAACATCTTCTATTATTGTTACATACCAAACAGGCAGTTTGTATTTTAGACGCCACACGTTTTTGCCTTACGCACAATTATTTTTGTTTAGAGGGTGATTTCTACCTATAAACTCATTGCACGGCAATGGGTGCTAACTTTGCACCTTAATATGCCAATTGGACCATCGGTTACTGGGAGGAATCAGTTCATATGGAAAAATAACCCCATTGCGCAATTTTTTTTTATGCCAGATATACCGATGACATTGTCATTATATGGTATGGCTCTCCCTCCCTGATAGATTACTTTTTCGCACATTGTAATGCCAATGATCTTGGGCTTTCCTTTACTTCTCTTTGGTACCAGGATAGCCTAGCTTTTCTAAACCTTGAGCTTGGCCATGAGCATAACCAAATATTTGCCAGCAATTATACCAAACCTACTGCGGGTAATTTGTACCTACACTTTGACAGTTGTCGGCAATGGCTGCCAACTTTGCACCATAATATTCCAATTGGACCATGGGTTACTGGGAGGAATCAGTTCATATGGAAAAATAACCCCATTGCGCAAATTTTTTTTATGCCAGATATATCGACGACATTGTCATTATATGGTATGGCTCTCCCTCCCTGATAGATGACTTTTTCGCACATTGTAATGCCAATGATCTTGGGCTTTCCTTTACTTCTCTTTGGTACCAGGATAGCCTAGCTTTTCTAAACTTTGAGCTTAGCCATGAGCATAACCAAATATTTGCCAGCAATTATACCAAACCTACTGCGGGCAATTTGTACCAACACTTTGACAGTTGTCATCACCCACAGTTGGTTAAAAATATACCCAAAGGGCAGTTCTGTAGATTAAGACAGAATTGTACAGAGACTGTGACTATATCTCCCAGTACACATCTCAGGCGACAATTCTTGGAAAAAGAATATCCAGAAATTTGGCAGATCAGGCCTACACTACCTTTCTTCCAGGCAAAAAAAACAAAAGTCAAAAAACCTCCTGAAAATGTACCCGTTCGGTTTATCACGAGGTATCATGGTCAATACAAGAGAATGGAACACATTCTTAATAAACATTGGAACATCTTAAAACAAGACCCCCACCTCAACACCATTCTCTGTGACAAACCAAATGTTACCTATAGGAAGGCCCCTACATTAAAAAACAAAATAGCGCCCAGTAAAATTAAGTGCTTTGAAGAAAAAACCCATTATGCCTAATTTCCCATAAAGGGATGTATCATTGCCATAAGGCATTATGCAAGACGTGTGATTTTGGGAGACATGGGCAGAAAAACTTTAAGCGCAAAGATAAAACCTACAATCTAGACAATTTTTACAACTGCTCTACTGATTATGTTGTATATTGTCTCACATGTCCTTGCAAGCTACTATATGTTGGCTGCACCATCCGTCCACTGAGACAATGCTTCAGTAAACACTGTCACTTTGTGGGGAAGGGTTGTAACCAACATAGTGTACCACAACACTTTTTGGAAAATCACAATAAGTCCACTACAGGTTTACAGGTGTGGGTTATTGAAGCCATACGCAAAAATGTATCTGAAGCTGAGCGTTTCTCGAGACTATGTGAATGTAAAACGTTCTGCATATACACTCTCGATACCTTCGCGCCAAATGGTTTAAACAAGGAATTAGAAATCAGTACCATAATATACAGGTAGCTATACCCCTGCCAGCTCATTGTCCTTATCTCTCTATTTAAACGACCATACACATACATCAGTCACATAGTAACATCTTTATTACATATACCCTCTAACTGTATCTAGATCTTTTGTGTAATTTTTAGTTACTTAATTCATTTTTGTGCCACATTAGAATTACAGTAACTTTCCTTATTTTTCTTTTGGTCATTTAGATATTCTATATCCACAAACAGTCACTGCCCTGTATACCATCTGGGCATGCATGTGATCTTGTCTATTTGTATGTATATGCCCGTACCATCATATTATTATTATTTTTATTATTGTTCAATAATTTCTTAAATATAAAAAAAACTATTTTTTTCTTTAATTAACCTTCCCTTCTCCCAAATAATAACTCCCCCCCCCCGGATATATGTAGACGTGCATGTTTGTGCATGCGCATGTATGTGTTTGAGTCCATATGGATGTATATATATGTGCATCCAATACACCGCATGCCACATTTCCAGACTTATAATTTAAATATTTTAATGATTTGTTGCACATTGGTTACATTACTGGCCAATTTTTTAAGCTTCTTCTCCTTTATAAATGGTTAATAACATGTTTTAGTGCATGTTAAATTGCACGTCCTGCTAATTGCATCTCAGTAATAGCATTTCAGTGGCTTTATTCTGCTAATTGGCAAATGACTCTCTCCGTTCAGAACATTTAAACTTGCCCTTCTTCCCTCTTTGTATGAATTGAGATAGAAGCGTGCATGCTCCGTACGAGCTTCACGCATGCTCTGAAACGCGTTGTATTTCTCCCCTCACCCTGGTGACGTCACACGTCTACTGGTGCTTTGCTTCAAGCTGATTCCATCAGGCTTACCCAGAACACCACAAGACTTGCCGACTTCTTCCTGATTCACCGCAGTCATCACAGCGGTTATACTCTCATACCGGAGGCGCTACAGACTGTTCCCCATGGGGTTCTGTCCCAGATGTGCTTACCTCCCCTTACCTTTATGTAAGTGTTTGATAACTACCTGCTATTGCACATTAAACATTGCACTCAGAGGCGCTTTTCCGTTTTTTCTTTTTGTTATAGCCCATGGCGAGGCTAGAAAGCTGTTTTTGACCCTGCTTAGCTGTAGTGGTCACACTGACCCAGGTGAGAATATACCTGCAGGGGGGAGCACCTGTGGTGATACACATCCTGGATCCTTTTTGAGCACAGAGGAGCGGATTCATTTTGAGCACTTTTATTGAAGCACTTACAATTTGGGGACTTTAAGGACTAATTTCTACTATATTTTTCTATATTAAATTTTTATTATATGTTCAAGCAAATTCATTTTTTTATTGTTTTACAAAATGTAGGTGTTTATGCACTGCATGATTAGTATTGGTTTCACATATGAAGTGATATTGTGATATCATCAGAATGCTTATATATTTTCACTATACTGTATATGCACTTTTGTGTATTTTAGTTTTTTAGAATGCACACAACTGCCTGGATGAAATTACCATCAGACACCCCGTCACATCAGAGGTCGTTCAATCACAATAGAGGCCCCCCATCACAACAAAGGCCCCCATCATGACAGGTCCACCCTAAACATAAGAGCCAGAGCCGATCCGCCCTATACGCTCCCTACGCAAGCTGCGTAGGGCCCCACAACTACCCGAGGGCCCCGTGGTGGGAGTCCGCCCATGGAGGTGCCCGCAGCTTAATAGGCAGAAAAAAAATTCTGGAAAAAGATACCCTGAGGAATCAGTAAAACCCTTTAAATCCCGGTTGATGCAGCTATATGAGCTGGCCGGGATGGATCATCAGTCAGAGGTGCGGTGATGATTTTAGTAACAGGCGCTCTGACCACCTCTCCCCCTGGGGAATTCAGCCGAGGGGGCAGGGCCATTCGTCACTGCCGTGGGGGACAGATGGTAATGAAGCTGGAGGCTGCAGAGTGCACACGGAGGTAGGGTTGCCACCCGTACGGGAATGACCCTTTGCTTCCCCCCCCAGTCAGTCAGCCAGCCAGCCAGCCTGTGAATCCTTGCCGCCGCCACTGCTGAGAGTGAGAGTTTCAGCAGCGCGGGGGACAGAGAGAGGAGTAGAAGCAGCAGTGACAGGCAGCCCGCCCAGCCAGAGCTCCTTCACAGACATCGGAGCTGTACGGGGATTTCCTCCTTATCTGCTACGGTGAGTCACCCCCTCCCCCTCTGCACTGTGACCGGAGCTGTGTGTGTGTGTGTAAATCTCTGAATATCTTCACTCACTACACTGTCATTCACCTTATTAAGAGGGGGGAGGGGGCAGATGTCTGTATTCTTCCTAAAAGGTGGTCTCTTTCTACCAGAGGGGGGTTAGCAATGTCCCCTCCTATCACGCCCCTCACCTATTCCTGGATGGGGGTCCCCCTTATCACCCCCCCCTTCAGTCCTACTGGCTGGGGGGTCTTCTATAACTGGAGGGGGCAGGGAGGCAAATTCCTGTATATCTGGATGGGGGTCCCCTCTTATCACTCCCCCCCCCAGGGGATCTTCTTTACTGGAGGGGGAGTCCTATGTTCCTGAATTGGGATCCCCTCTTACAGTGGCAGCTGGTGCTCAAAATATTTTTTTGGGGGGGGGGGGGGGGGGCGTAAACAAACTGGAAAAAAAACATCAATTGCAGCCAGTGTGTCCATCAAAACGCAGCCACTGTGTCCATCAAAACGCAGCCACTGTGTCCATCAAAACGCAGCCAGTGTGTCCATCAAAACGCAGCCAGTGTGTCCATCAAAACGCAGCCAGTGTGTCCATCAAACGCAGCCAGTGTGTCCATCAAATGCTGCCAGTGTGCCCATCAAAACGCTGCCAGTGTGCCCATCAAAACGCAGCCAGTGTGTCCATCAAAACACAGCCAGTGTGTCCATCAAACGCAGCCAGTGTGTCCATCAAACGCAGCCAGTGTGTCCATCAAACGCTGCCAGTGTGCCCATCAATTGCCGCTACTGTGCCCATCAAATGCTGCCAGTGTGCATCGCCTGCCTGGCACTTACCTTGTCACGGTGGGGCAGTGGTGTCCACGCTCCTCGATGTCTTCTCCCATCGTCTCTTCCCGTCCTCTGCGATAGGCGTCCAATCACAGCGCCTGTCGTTTCAGCCAATCAGGTGACAGGTAACAGACCCGAGCACCTTATTGGCTGAGAGGTGGTTCATTTTTAGGAAAGTAAATATTCATTCGCTTTGCTAACACAACGCTGAGTGAACAGCAAGCGCCCAGCATGGACACCCTTTTGGACGCCTATTAGAGCCTATGGCTCTAATCAGGTGCTTCCAAAAAATACCCGCCACTATAATTCAGGTGCCCGGCGCCCGACAAGGGGCTGGGCACCTGAATAGGGGGTGTCAGCGGCGACCATAGATAGATTCATGCAATGCATGAATCTATCTATGGTGATAGAGAGGTGGCAGAAGAGGGGGGGCGCCCATGCACCCTTTATATACGCACCGCCACTGCCCTCTTATCACCTCCCCGCAGTCCTCCTAGCTGGAGGTCTACTTTAACTGGAGGGGGGATGGAGGGGGATTTCCTGGATTGGGGTGTCCTCTCATCACCCCCCTGCAGTGCTCTCCACCTGGGGATCTTCTTTAACTGGAGTGAGAAGGGAGTTCCTGGATGAGGGTCCCCTCTTATCACCCCCTGCAGTCCTCCTAGCTGGGGGTCTTCTTTATCTGGAGGGGGGAGTATTTGTCAGTATTCCTGTATGGGTGGGAGAGAGTCCCCTCTAATCACCCCCATGCACTCCTCCTGTTAGGGGTTCTCCTTCTCCTGGAGAGGGGTCAGTACGCCTGGAAGTGTGTTTGAATGACTCCATTTGGGATTCTCATATTACTTCTTGCACTTCTGCATGTGGCTCCCCAAAATACTCAGCTCTCATATTATTGCCCCTGGGCAGTTGTATAGAGTCCTTCCTGCCCCTTTCACGCCAACCTCTGTCAGCATTAGCTGACTGGGGGGGGGGATTACACTGGGGCACAGACTGACCTTGGGGGGGGGAGGTACTGGGGGACAGACTGACCTTGGGGGGGAATGTACTGGGAAACAGACTTACTTGAGGAGGATGTACTAGGCAACAGACTGACCGTGGGGGATTATACTGGGGGGCAGACCAACCATCTGGCCAAACCTACTGTTCATCACGGCACCACAATCCTGCTCTTCTCGGGGCACCCAAAGGTGTCCCAAGTCTTTTACAATTCTATAGTGTATACTGGAAAAAAAATGAAAAAATTGCTGTGCGCCGCTTAAGTGTTTGGGTTTGGCTTAATGAAAAGGTGGCAACCCTACGCGGAGGCTGAGCGGAGTCATCTTGGAATTTCCCTTCCCCAACGGCACCCACACTGACCTGCCTTGTGTGCAGCAGCAGGTCAGTGTGATACAAATACAGCAGCAGTTAGTGTGTGTCTGTGTTACAATAAGAAAAACGAGCCATGCTGCTGAGTGTTCCTTCTTGCCCTGTGCTGTGTCTATTTACCAGGTGGCAGGTGCTATTCACTGGTGCACACTGACATCTGGTACATTGAATGCCACTCAGTGCATTCCGTGTCTAGATATCAGTGTTATATATAGGGAATAGCACTTAGTCCTGGTTCACATTGGAGCAATTTGCCATGCGATATAACATGTCAAATCGCATGTCAAATCAGTGGCAATTGCCGGCAATGGCACTACCCGAATCGGTGCGATGCCGCATTTGTGGCGCTGCACTGATTCCCAAAAGTAGTTTCTGTACAACTTTTGGCGACTTCTGGGTACGATTTCCATTGACATCTGTGCAGCAACCCGCACAGATGTCTCTGAAATCGCTGCCAAACTCGCACTGACATGCTGGTATGAAATCGTGCGAATTTAGCTGAACTTGCACGCTTTCATTCCCGCTGTCAGTGGGAAGAATGTCCCTTACATTGGTGGTCAGTGGGAAGAATGCTCCTTACATTGGTGGTTAGTGGGAAGAATGTTCCTTACATTGGTGATCAGTGGGAAGAATGTCCCTTACATTGGTGATCAGTGAGAAGAATGTTCCTTACATTGGTGGTCAGTGGGAAGAATGACCCTTACATTGGTGGTCAGTGGGAAGAATGTTCCTTACATTGGTGATCAGTGTGAAGAATGTTCCTTACATTGGTGGTCAGTGAGAAGAATGCTCCTTACATTGGTGGTCAGTGGGAAGAATGTCCCTTACATTGGTGATCAGTGAGAAGAATGTTCCTTACATTGGTGGTCAGTGAGAAGAATGCTCCTTACATTGGTGGTCAGTGAGAAGAATGTTCCTTACATTGGTGGTCAGTGGGAAGAATGTTCCTTACATTGGAGGTCAGTGAGAAGAATGTCTCTTACATTGGTGGTCAGTGAGAAGAATGTCCCTTACATTGGTGATCAGTGGGAAGAATGCTCCTTACATTGGTGGTCAGTGAGAAGAATGTCCCTTACATTGGTGGTCAGTGGCAAGAATGATCCTTACAATGGCAAATGGTTTACATAGCTCACGGCATCACAGGTCAGGTAGAGGGCCCCTTAGCAGAATTTTGCTTAGGGCCCCAGGGAGGTCAGGATCGGCACTGATAAGAGTCTACCGATAACATCACCCCTATGCATCAGAGGCCCCCTATAAATGACATAGTTCCCCATCACCACACAGCCCCCAATCACACAGTCCCCTCCTCACATCAAAGCCCTATCTTTTTGCTCCAGCAGTGTGGCAGAGGGCAAGGGGTAGAGAAGATCTGGAGAAGGCAGATATTCGTCTTTCCTGAAGGCCATGGTTTTGCCACTGTGCTGGAAAGCCAGCTCAATCACCATAGCAATGAATGACACTGCGTGTCCTAGCCCTAGAGCATCATTGGTTGTTATGGGGCCAGTAGCTGGCCTGCCCATACCAGAGCAACTCATGATTAATAAACACTGCTATATGCACAGACCCAATGGGTAAATTGCAATTACACTGTACACAATTTCACCAATAACAATTAACAAACTGCTAAAGGACAGCAACAATAAGGACCTGTTAGGCTTGCACTGTCAGGTAGGGTGGAACATCTGGAAATCTATATTATACTTGAGAATGTTTAAGGCTGGGTTCACATATGTGCAATTTGGCTGCGGTTTTCCCCACATCCAATGGAGCCGGTTCACACATGTCCAGGGTGACCGCGGTGCGAATTCCAAAAGGGTTCAAAAGGGTTCTGTAGATGGCTGTGTACTGCCCCTTGCAGCCCTGACGCCCAAAGCCCCAGCCTTCGTCGGCTTAACGGAAGTTCCTCCCTGGTTACATCTATGTAATAATAATAATTATTCCAATCAAGTATCTTTCTTTTACATCACAAAACATATCAATGTTCACACTCCAGTATACTAAAAGGGCATCTACGCATGCTTGCCCTACGGGCCCCAACACACTTCTGGGAAACTTCAGAACTTTCTAAATTTTCTCATTTTCAGACCATTTACTGCAAATCACTTACTGATGATCACTTAGTTTTATTATAAAGACAAAGGCATCATTTTCTGTCTCTGGGAGATAGAAGTAATAATTATGACATGTAGATTGGGCAAAACCATTGCCTGTGATTGATTTAAAATTAAGGCAAAACGGAATGAATATGCCCGGCCATTAGCAGTTAGGCTAATTTATTTCCCTTTAGATAATATTGTAGGAGAAAGAAAAGATTTTTTTTTTTTTTTTAGAAGGGAATGTGGTCTAACAATAAACATTTTAATTAACAATAATAGAAAAAATTCATCATCTATTTGCAGCTAGTAATGAAGCAGCAGTGATTTTCTTAAGGAAGCAGGGCTTACTTTGCATTGTATTGGCACCCTATAAATAGAACAGATTGTCAAGAAAACACAATGTGATTTAAAGAAGACCTCCACAAAACTATAATACGCCAATCATTGATATTGCCTTGTATTCATATAATATATATATATATATATATATATATATATATATATATATATATATATATATATATATATATATATATTCAGCAGGTAAATTAAGCATTGAAGACGTCACAATTTTTCTAAGTAAATATATTTATTAAGGTGCTTTTGACATAAAAAAATTCACATGTCGATAACAACCCACACAATCCATACATACAAAGAAACCAAAACAAATATATTCAGAAATTAAGTTATTTGTAATAAAAATGGAATGACACAGGGAAAAAGTATTAAACACGTTAACTGAAATGTATTTAATACTTTGTACAAAATCCTTTGTTGGTAATGACGGCTTCAAGACGCCTCCTGTATGGAGAAACTAGTCGCATGCATTGCTCAGTTGTGATTTTGTCCCATTCTTTCACACAAATTCTTCAAATCTTGAAGGTTCTGTGGGCCTCTTCTATGAACTCTGATCTTTAGTTCTTTCCATAGATTTTCTTTTGGATTCAAGTCAGGCGATTGGCTGGGCCATTCTAGCAGCTTTATTTTCTTTCTTTGAAACCAATTGAGAGTTTCCTTGGCTTTGTGTTTGGGATCATTGTCTCGCTGAAATGTCCACCCTCATTTCATCTTCATCATCCTGGTAGATGGCAGCAGATTTTTATCAAGAATGTCCCAGTACATTTTTCCATTCAGGCTTCCTTCAATGATATGAAGTTTACCAGTACTGTATGCTAAAAAGTAAAAAAAAAAAAGAAAAATAGCCCCACACCATGATGTTCCCACCTCCAAACTTCACTGTTGGTATGGGGATGTTTTTGGGGTGATGTGCAGTGCCATTTGACCTCCAAACATGATGTGTAGTTTGGCATCCAAAGAGTCCATTTGGTCTTAAGAGAGGTCTTTGCTTTTACCCATCATGAGATGTTTCTTGTGTGACACCTTGGTAATAAGACACCTTTTTTAGGCCATCAGTTGAGACGGAACCTGCTGATAATAATTTGCACTGACAAGGTACAGGATTGCTTTATAATTACTGATACAGTATATTTCAGCTGGTGTCTTGGCTCTCCATGCCTTTTTGCACCTCCCTTTCTTCACATGTTCAATACCTTTTCCCTATGTCATTCCATGTTATTACACATAACTTAATTTCTGAACTTATTTGTTTTGGTTTCTTTGTATGTATGGATTGCATGGGTTGTTACTGACGTGGCAAAAAATTCATGTCAATAGCACCTTTAGAAATATATTTATCTAGAAAAATTATGATTTACCTAGAAGAATAGGCAAAAGATTTATTCTCTAGATGTGCACAGCTGGTAGAAACATACCCAGGAAGACTTGCAGCTGTATTAGCAGTGAAAGGTGGTTCTACAAAGTATTGACACTTTTCACATATATGTAAAAAATTTGGAAAATCATTTATTATTTTCCTTCCACTTCACAATTATGGGCCACTTTGTGTTGGTCTATTACATAAAATACCAATAAAATACATTTATGTTTTTGGTTTAACATGACAAAATGTGGAAAATTTCAAGGGATATGAATACTTGAGGTACTGTATATACCGTGATGCTATCTGATATATAGGTTTTTTCATTGTACAAAGTTGTGAAGTAGAACAAAATTTGATTTCTGCTCGAGCTTGGAGACACACAGGTGTTGATTTACTAAAACTGGAGAGTGCAAAATCTGTTGCAGCTTGGCATGGTAGCCAATCAGCTTCTAACTTCAGCTTGTTCAATTAAGTTTTGACAATCAGGCTGGGTTCACACTGATACGACACGACATTCATCCGACTTTCATCCTACTTTGCTCTGCGACATCAGTCCTACATTGATCCTACATTGGTCCGACATCCATCCGACATTCATGAACAGGATACTACTTTGATCCGACTTTGTGCTAGTCTGACTTGTCCTTTGACCAATCAAAACAATCCCAGGGTGAGATAAATTCCTTTTACTGCTGCTGTAATCACCATGTCGGATGTCAAATGTCGGATGGTTAGGACAAGGATCCTACTTTGATCCGACTTCAATGATATTCAATGGGCTGAAGTAGGATCAAAGTCGGACCAAAGTAGTACAGGGAGCATTTTCAAAGTCGGACCGACTTGTGTCGGACCAGTTAAGACGGCTCCCATAGGGAAACATTGATTTTCACACGTCATGCGACATGAGCTCTTAATGTCGGAGCGTTTGTCGGACCAGTGTGAACCAGGCCTAAGACCAGCTTCACACTGGGGTGGTTTTCAGGCGCTTTAGCACTGGAAATAGCCTTTGCTAAGCGCCTAAAATCCGCCTCCCATTCATTCCAGTGTGTCTTTTCACACTGGGGCGATGCCCTTGCGGGACGTTCCGAAAAGACCTGCAAGCAGCATCTTTATGGTGGGTTCGGAGTGCTGTATTTAGCTCTCCCAAAATGCCCTGTCCATTGGAATGAATGGGTAGCGCTTTGAAAATGCTGCAAAACTGGACTTTTTACCCGTTGTAAAATTTTTACATTTATATGGGTTTTATAAAGACTGAGCATGCGCTATTTTATTTCATATTTTTGGGGACACTTTCCCTTATACCTATTAGGTAATCAGAATAGTTCTTTGTTCAAAGGACTTATGAATAAAAATTGGTGTTTCCATGATGCTTCATCACATGGTTGCAGAAAAATAAAAATCTGCTGAGCAAAGATCTATAAAGGTCAAGTTCACACAGAATGATATTTCAATATTTATATTGCTGATGCAAATGGTACATCAGATGTTGATTGCTACTTTTGCTGTTTACCTAAATGGTGAGATATTCTCAAAATCCTGTGGATGTTACAAAGTCAAATGACGGTGTTATACTTCACGTAATGAAGAATGAACAAAAACTGGGGGCTCCAGCTGCAGGAGAGTGGCATTGTCATTATGAGCCTGTGGGAATCATAGCCCAAAAAAACTATTATAGGGAAATCCCAGCATTGTAGTTCAGGAGATATACACTAATCAGCCATACCTTTATGACCACCCACCTAATATTGAGTAGGTCCGCTTTTTCTGCCAAAATAGTCCGGATCCATTGAAGCATGGAAGCCACTAGACCTCTGAAGGTATGTTGTGGTATCTGGCACCAAGCCGTCAATAGCAGATCCTTTATGTCTTGTAATTTGTGAGGTGGTGCCTCCATGGTTTGGACTTGTTTTTCCAGCACATCACACAAATGTTTGATTGGATTGAGATCTGGAGAATTTGAAGGCCAAGTCAACCCTGTGACCCTCAAACCACTCCTGAACCATTCTTGCAGTGTGGCAGGGTGTATTATCCTGCTGAAAAAGGCTACTGCCATCAGGGAATACAGTTTCCATGAAAGGGTGTACTTGGTCCTCAACAGTGTTTAGGTTGGTGGTACATGTCAAGCAACATCTACTGGCCTTCAGATGCCATTGTAATTGGATAATAAATGTTACTCACTTAACCTGTCAGTAGTAGTCATACAATTATGGCTAATCGGTGTAAAGAAAGACAAAAATCTCCTGCGCTCTCGGTGTATCGTCAAAACACGGGTAGTGTGGTTCCGTCTAAAGGCAAAGTCTAAAGTCTTGCAGCCCTCCTCAGAACAATGGGTGTTCATGTGGCTAGAAAAAAGAAAGAAAAAAGGAGGGCGCACCGACCTAGTGTATTAATCGGTGTAAAGCCCTGTACACACGATCAGATATCCTATGGATTTTCGTCTGATGGATTTGTCCATCAGAAATCCGATGAAACTGTTTTCCATCAGTCTTGCCTACACACCATCAGTCAAAAAACCGACCGTTCCAAACGTGGTGACGTAAAACACTGCGATGAGCTGAGAAAAATGAAATTCAATGCTACTGAGCATGTGTCGACTTGATTCTGAGCATGCTTGGGTTTTTTATCTGATGGATTTCCCCACAGACGATCGGAAATTGCCATCGGTTTTTTATCCATCAGATAATTTTAAAACATGTTCTATTTTTTAAAACTGATGGAAAAAAGACTGATGGGTCCCATACACGATCGGTTTGTCTGATGAAAACAATCCATCGGACGGTTTTCATCAGTCAAACTGATCGTGTGTACAGGGCTTTTGTGTAATACAGCACCCACCAGATGTGATGGAGTATTGGGTGAAGGTGGAGGGTGATGAAACAGACTTATGCAGAATCATATGATAGTGTTTGCTAAGACACTTTACTGCACACTTCAATTGACAAGGATTACATACAAGATTGGATGATAGAATACTTTACATAATTGTCTGAGACTGGCCAAATACATACGTTGCAGGGAATCCTACTGAACAAGTCCTTGAGGTACAGAGGATCACTTAACTGCTTTAATAGGGTAACTGTAATGCCCACCTGGGCATTATGGGACTGTGATGCCATAGGGGGGTGGGGTCACCGGGTGACATCACCCGGTGACCACGCCCATGCCTATATAAGTATATATAAGTAGTTGCGTGCCGCACACACGGCATTACAGCGGGAGACCTTGTCGTATCAACATCTCAAGTAGAGAAGAGGGAAGAAGACAACGGGGAAGACCGGACCTCGCTAGCAAAAGAGCAGGCAGAAGATAGCGGTGGTGCCCGGCAGAAGGCAGAAAGTGCCGGAGAGCAGGAAAAGAAAGAGCGCGGAGAAGGCACCGGAGAGCAGGAGAAGAGGCCGGAGTCGGAAGAGACCCCTGAAGTCGTAAGAAGACCCCCGAAGTCGGTAGAAGACCCCCGGACCAAACAAGTGTCAGCATTACATGTCTTTTTAAATTTAATGAAATGTGAGTACATTTCCACTCATTTTCCTAATAAACAGTGTTCCAAACGGTATCACACTATTGGGCATTTGCCTTTCTTCTTCTTTCATGGGTCACAATTGCAAGCCATCGTAGCAGTGTTAAGTGAAACGCCAGAGTGCCCCACAGTGGCAGACACTGTGAATGCTCCATATCTCCAGTAGGGGTGAGATATCTGGTGAGTGCAATTCAATTAAGAGCACGGATAGCCACGTTTGCTGTGATCACCATAAGAATACAACGGTTTTTCACAAGACACGTATCACGCTTTTTCAACAATCAAGCAATAGTGACCTTTTTCAGCGTATTTTAAGATGAACTTTTTATCATTCACCTAATTCATTCATTTTTATATATCTTTATATATATATATTTTATATTATACTTTTTATTTTTATGATATTCTTTCACTTTTATTTATGCACATTGAACAATTTATGTGGAATTTTTTTGCATTTTTTGCACTTTGCACTTATTCCAAAGTTGCACACCGTGGAATTTAAAAAATAATATTTATTATTTGCACATTATTATTGTTGTTTGCTTATAGGAATACATCATTTACGTATGCACAGGTGCACCTTATATACATATTTAATTACAGAACAGCGCCACATCTACTTTTCTTTTATTCACATTTCTTACTACACCTAGGTGGCAGTAATCTGTAGAGGCAGCAGTTCTCATATTTATTGTCTGCTGGTATTTAGTCCATTGCACGGGTTCACACACACCTATTTCCCAGGAGTGGCCGGCTTACAAAAATTACTCCAAGAGGATGACGACGACTCATCCAGGAGGTCATAAAAGAACCCAGAACAACATCTAAAGAACTGCAGGCCTCACTTGCCTCAGGTAAGATCAGTATTCATCATTCAACAATAAGAAAGAGACTGGGCGAAAATGGCATCCATGGGAGAGTTCCAAGGCCAAAGCCACTGCTGACCAAAAAGAACACAAAGGCTCATCTCACATTTTACCAAAAAACATCTTGATTACCCCCAAGACTTTTAGGCAAATATCCTGTGGACTAATGAGAAAAAATTGTACTTTTTGGAAGCTGTGCGTCCCGTTACATCTGGCATAAAACGAATACAGCATTTTATAACAAGAACATCATACCAACAGTCAGACATGGTTGTGGTAGTGTGATGGTCTGGGGCTGCTTTGCAGCTTCAGGACCTGGGTGACTTACCATAATTGATGGAACCATGAATTCTGAGCTCTACCAGAAAGTCCAAAGGAGAATGTCAGGCCATCAGTTCGTGACCTCAAGCTCAAGTGCGTAGTGGTTAGCACTTTCACCTAGCAGCAAAACGGTCGCTGGTTTGAATCCTGACCATGAAACCATCTGCCTGGAGTTTGCATATTCTCCCTGTGCCTGTGTGGGTTTCCTCCGGGTACTCCGGTTTCCTCCCACCCTCTAAAGACATGCTGGTAAGTTAATTGGCTCCCATCTAAATTGGCCCTAGTCAAGCGTGTCGGGACCCTTCGGGGCAAGACCGCGCTATATCAAGACACCTCTCAACTCAATCCGAAACACAACAGCAAGTCCACCTCCAAATGGTTCAAACAAAGCAAAATGTAGGTTTTGGAGTGGCCTAGTCAAAGCCCAGACTTAAATCCAATTAAGATGCTGTATCATGACTTACACAGGCCATTCATGCTGGAAAATCCGCCAATGTGGCTGAATTAAAACTATTCTGCAAAGAAGAGTGGGCCAAAATTGTTCCACAGCAATGTGAAGTGCCAGTTATCGCAAATGCTTGATTGCAGTTGTTGCCACCAAAGGTGGCACAACCAGTTATTAGGTTTAGAGGGAAATTCATTTTTCACATAAAGCCAGACAGGTTTGGACAGCTTTTTTGCCTTAATAAATGAAACCATCATTTAAAAACTGCATTTTGTAGTTACTCGGGTTATCTTTGTGTAATAATAAAATTTGTTTGATGATCTGAGTCATTTAAGTTTGACAAAAATGCAAAAAAGAAAAAAAAAATCAGAAAGGGGGCAAATGTTTTTTCACAGCAATGTACTTGCACACAGAGCTACAATGTTGAACTCAAATTAAAGTAGAATTAAACCTTTAAACATTAAGATTGTCAGCAGGTAGGGTTTTTGGTAGAATATTTATGTCTCTTCAGCCAAAAAACGATTTTACTTACTAGCTAGTGTAGTACAGTTCATGCACAGTACAGTCCCAGCCCATTGGAGTGGAGCTGAATGCTAAGATAATGTAACCTCAGCACACATCAGTGCCTCCCCATTGGGCAAAAAAAGAAGGCAGACTGGGGAAAAATAGGAAAATAACATGTAACAAGTGGGAACAGAGTGATTTTGAGGAGCTCTGACCTCACATGGAGGTGTAGGAGAGCTGGTGGAGAGCAGACTTGGAGGTGTGTCATTGGGGTTGAGTTACTATAGGCAAATACACTGTGCACTTTGCAAGTGCAGTTGCACTCACTTTCCCCAGAGCTAGGTAAATGGGGTAAAGCTCTGCTGATTTCCATCATCCAATCATGTGCAAGCAAAAGTATGTTTTTTATTTTATTTAATTTTTTCCTTGAGATTCATAACGTGCATCAAGCAGTGCATATAACTACCAGTAGTAAGGGGGGAAATAGGGGGGAGGAGTGCTCATAGGGGACGTTACAAGGAGGCCCCAAAAACGCAGTAAGAAATGGTTTAACCTCCCTGGCGGTATGATTATGTCAGATTTTTGATGCTGAAAGCGGTACAATTATTTTGCTTGGAAATTTGGCGTTTTATATTGTAGACCTGTAATTCTTAGAAACAATTAACTTAAATCTGTCCAAACAAGAGACTAGTAGACATCCCAGGTATGATAATGTTTGAAACACGAAATCATAAATTATAATATATTAAATAACTATAAATAATTATAACAAATAATAATATAATAATAATAAAAAATATTCAATTATGTAATCAAATCAAAAAGACTGAAATTTGCTCAGTTGCAGAATTGTCGCTGTCATTACTTTCAGTGTTTGATGACGAATTTCCCCACAAATCGCTATCGCTCAATTCTGCAAGTGATTCTAATTTATTATCGCTGTTTTCTAGCTGGTCTAAAACCACTTTTGACATTAAGGGACACTTTTTGGTTGCCATGGACAATCTCCAGTTTCCAGGCAGAAAGAACAGTATTTATAATATAAAACTGGATGCAGGACATTGGACAAACCACTAGGGACAAAGGGGATGTGTAATTATTTTATACAGTAATGTAATCTGTATGATTACAGTGTACTGTATCTATACTGTGTTTTTTACTTTTTGAATTTGGCGCCAAGCTCCATCCCAGTGCGTCGCAACGCTCGCAGGGAACGGAGCTCGGCACTGTGAATTGAGCGAGATGACGGCTTGCAGACAAAGCGGGAGACATTGCAGGATCCAGGGGACAAGGTAAATACGCTGTACATGGATACTGCGATGCTATTCCCAAGTGTGGCTCGGGGTTACCGCTTTTGGTATGAAAAATTTACCCTGAGCCACACTCAGAAATACCGTCAGGGAGGTTCATGAAAAGCAGATAACAGGGCCATTAAATAGTGGATATGTATGGATTATTTTTGGTGAATAAGGATATTGGGGTTGATTTACTAAAATTGGAGAGTGCAAAACCTGGTGCAACTCTGCATAGAAACCAATCAGCTTCCAGGTTTTTTTGTGAAAGCTTAAAGTAGATGTAAACCCGATTCATAAAATTTGAGTTGGGCACATATATCTGTAGTATTTTGTTATCTCTCTTCAATGAGCTAAGTCCCTTAGCTCTCTCCTGAACTGTTCCTCTGTTATCAGCCTGATAACTCTTGACAAACTCTCAGACTTTTTCGATAAAACAGGCCAAATCTTCTGTCCGGGGAGGTTGCTAAAATAGATTAGCAGAGAGCAGGTCCTATTACAAAACACCTCTGAGAGTCTTCGCCTATGAGGAGAGGGGGTGTGTGCATTTCCTCCAATCAGCAATGTTAGCTATCTTGGCTGTATGCCCAGACATCACACTCTGTGTTAACCAGGAAGAGAAAAGTCTTCTAACACAATCTCAACTTTCTAAACAGTATATAAATGTGAAGACAACAGATATACATGTAAAACCTATGTAGGGAGATTGGTTTCATGCCTGTGTATCATCTGAGGCTGTTCACTTCACTGGGTGTATGGAGGGTTTACATCCACTTTAATTAAACAAGCTGAAGCTAGAATTGGCTACCACGCACAGCTGCACCAGATTTTGAACTCTCAAGTTTTAGTAAATCAACCACATTGTTTAGTGTCACTTCAATTCCAACACTCAACCTAACGCTTAAACCTAAATCTAATACCCCTTTCATGCTGGGGCCACGGCCACATTAGCGCTAAAGCGCTGCTCGTGTTAGCGGCGCTCTAGCGCTGTTTAAGCAGCGCTTTTTGGCTACTAGCAGGGAGCTTTTATCCTCAAAGAAGGGGTTACAAACTCCTGTGTTGCGGCGCTTCCAACGTGCTTTTCCGGCTCTTCGGAAGCGCTGCCCATTCATTCCAATGGGCAGGGCGTTTTGGGAGCGCTAAATACAGCGATCACAAACCGCCCGAAAGATGCTGCTTGCAGGACTTTTTGGAACGTCCTGCAAATGCAGTGCCCCAGTGTGAAAAGTCACACTTGAATGAATGAGAGGCAGTTTTCAGGTGCTTAGCAGAGGCTATTTCCAACGCTAAAGCGCCTGAGAACCGCCTCAGAGTGAAAGGGGTCTTAATCTAAGATCCAAACCAGATCTCTTACCAGAGGATAACCCCTGGCAATAACCATTAACCTTAGATGAAATCTAAGGTACCAAAATTAAAGCTGTTACTATGGTGATACTACTATCATGTGCCAAAAAAAGAAAAAAGAGAGATAAAAGCTTTGGTGTTTACATACAATGCATTCAATTAACAGCAAAAAATAATTGGTGTCTAGACGAAATGATCCAGGTTTCAGCAAATATGGAATCATTGAACTTGGTAACTGATAATTCCAAGGGAATCAATGAGGTGTTGCATAGAGCGGAGGTGTCATGCACAGTGCAGCGACCATAGCAACCAGATTTTAGTTTACCAAAGTCAGATAGCAAAGATGAATTTTGACTGGTTACTATGGATTACTGCACAAAGCTCTTTCCTTATTAAATAATCCCACTAGTGAATTTGTTCCAATACACTGTTTGGCAGAAAGGAATAATCCTATTAATGCATTTGTTCTAATACACTGTGTTTCGCAGACACCTTCATTAGTCAGGAACCGAGGATAAAAGTACTGGAAGCAGTGTTTTAAAGCAGCAGTTCTCAGCATCTGGTACCTGTACCCCCTAGGGCTACATTTAATAGGTTTGAGGTTTTCTCCTGCTTGTCAAATGAAACTCAATATGCTTGTCTGAAAGTTTAAAAATACAACATTTTATATGTAGCGGGTGGTCATATTTAGGGGAAGCATCTGAGTGGTAACAGGTTAAGATGCAATAATTGTTAGGATTCATGGACCAATTTATGCCAGTGGGAATATCAGTGGTGTCCAGTTCCCTGGGGTCTATAGGTGGCGCTGTCGCCATAGACCGAGGTTGAACCACCATTGAAGGGCTGTGCCCTTTGTGTCCTCTCGTGGCAGTAGCACAGCGGGGCGGGGAACCTGTTGTGCCTGTTGTGGGAGGGTATAAAGGGGGCAGACCTCTGTCGTTCGGGATCCACGCCCAGGCACCTTCAGCCTGGGGGTGAGTGATGGTGGTCTCTGGGTGCCCTAGGCCTGGAGACGGAGCTGCGGTCTCACCCCCGACACCTTTGGTCTGGGGTGAGGTACTTTCTAGAGGCCTGGGGCCCAGTACCTTCGACTGGGTTCTGGGAGGGATCGAGGACTCCTAGGGGGTCCCCCGGTGTGGACGCCCGAATCTAGGACGGGGAGGCCAGGGAGGTAACCCTATCCGAAGACCTGGTGCAGCATTCACTGGTGACGGTGGGGCCTCTGGTGACCGTTCTGATGGATGTCCTTTCCCTGACAGGGGCCATCACTTCTAGAAGGTAGTTCAAGTTCTCACGGTCGGTGGCAGCGACTGTGTGTCAAGCCTGTTGGTGATATACAGAACAGGAGAGAACCAAGTTTAAAGTTTGTACCTGGACCTTCCTTCCCCACCTTGTCTGAACTGAATGTGTTACAACCTGTCTGCTCTCACAGAGACTGTTTATTGCTACGAATAAATAAGTGTTGGACTTTCAGTGGTGTGGACAGTAACTTACTGGGAGCTAAGGGTTCTATCTCCACCTGCATGGACGGTGGGAAATCATTCTCAATTGAAGGTTTGGCTCTGGATGGAAACACAGACCCGAAGGTATAGTTTGATTAGCTCCATCTTTGCATACAGTATGGTGTGAGATGGTGGTGCGCCGCACTCTCCTCCCTCGTCCCGTAGACGAGAGCCAAGTGTCAGAAGGGAGTAAAGGGTGAGGTCGCTACATATACAAAAATGGAGTGAAGGTATATATTTTTTATGTTTTTTTTTGTTGTTTAGAAGCGTATGAGGTAGTGCATGCAAGCATTTGTTGGCATCAGATCTGCTGTTCTCCCTATACAAGTCAACTGAAATGCAAAAAGGGATGTCAAAAGTCAGATCAAAAGGAACTCAGAATGATCTGAAAACATACTGAATTTGTCTGTCTACACAAGTGCCAAGCAGGGGCGGATCCAGAGTCTAGTCTTGGGAGAGGCACTGCCAGAAAATATGTTTTTTTGCGGGTAACTTATCGGGGAAATAGCTGGTGTTGGCGCTTCAATCATCATGGCACCATGGTTGTTATGGTGTCAGGATGATTGTAGCGCATTATTTCTATTATTACATTATTATATAAAATGAAATAGTTCAGCTCACCATAATGCCGAATCAGTGGGTGCCCTGCCAAGCCTGCCATCAGATGTGGATTGTCACTTGCCACGTCACCTGCCACCAGATGCAGATTGTCACTTGCCACGCATGTCACCTGCCACCAGATGCAGATTGTCACTTGCCATGTCACCTGCCACACGTTGCAGATTGTCACTTGCCACGTCACCTGCCACACATTGCAGATTGTCACTTGCCACTTGTCACTTGCCACGTCACCTGCCACACGTTTCGAATTGTCACTTGCCATGTCATCTGCCACACGTTGCGAATTGTCACTTGCCACATTATCTGCCACACGTTGCGAATTGTCACTTGCCACGTCACCTGCCACACATTTCGTATTGTCACTTGCCACAAGTTGCGGATTGTCACTTGCCACATCACCTGCCACAAGTTGCGGATTGTCACTTGCCACGCCAACTGTCACCAGATGCAAATTGTCACTTGCCACGTCACCTGCCATACGTTGCAGCTTGTCACTTGCCTGCTACAATTGTCACTTTCCTGCTAAGGTGGGGATTGTCACTTTCTGTGTCCCAGTGTGAAGTCAGGCAGAAGAGAGATGATGTAATATCTCTTTACTGCCTGCACGGTGAGGGCAGAACTGCAGGGATGCAGGGCAATGATTGGCCAGCCGCCCGCTCACCTGCCGACTGGCCTGCCGTCTCACCCACCGAGCCGCCTGCCCACATTAAAGTGTTACTAAACCCAGGAACCTGCATTCACTATATCTGGTCTCCCACAGTACACAGAACATGGAAGTGCAATTATTTAAGTAAATATAAACTGCTAAATGCCTTTTCTTATCAGCAGTATATAGCAGTCATGTGACTTCTATCAGTGTCTGGTTAAAGCTTGTAGGAGGAGTTTTCATTCTATTCTGACTGTCCTATGAAGCTGCAGGATCCCTGACCCTCTGTCTAGACAGTGCTCATTGACTCTGTGCTGATCACATGCACCCTCCCAAGAAAAAAAAACTTCTCTAGCAATACACACCAAATTGAGCATGTGGAGAGTGACTCCAAAGGCTCTGTCTTATCAGGAGATGAACTGGGGACAATGGAAGAAGGAGAAGACCAGAGAAAACAGAATCAAACAACCTTTTTATACAGTGCAAAGGATTTACTTCATATACTGACTGATTTTACTGTTATAGCCGGTTTAGTAACACTTTAAGTAGTGGATGTGTATGGGTTATTTTTGGAGAATAAGGATATCGTTTAGTGTCCTTAACCACTTAACGACCGCTCACTGTATATATACGTCGGCAGAATGGCACCGACAGGCACAATCACGTAGAGTGTACGTGATTGCCTTTGTACAGTTGGGGGATCCAATCGGACCCCCCTTCTGTACAGTGAGCGGTGGCTAAGTGTCCGGGAGCGTTCCGGGATGAGGGGGCAGCCATTCGTTTCTGGCCACCCCCTCGCGATCGCTCCCGGCGAATGGAAATGCCCCCTCTGTCTGTGTCAGACAGAGGGAGCAGGAGGAAGTGATGTCATCTCTGGTGCGGCGCTCACATATACCGAGCGCCGTACAAGAGAAGACATCAGGTCAGTGCACACAACACTACACTGACACCAGGACACATAGGGACATAAATCGCCCCCCCCAGACACCCCAGATCACCCCCCAGATCACCCCCCCAGCCCCCAGTCACAGTGTCACTGATTGCAGTGACCATTTATTTAGTGATCACTGCAATCAGTGACATTTGTGACTGTAAAAGTGTCACCAAAGTTTAGTCTTAGGTCCAGTGTAGCCCCCTAACCACCCCTAATAAAGGTTTAACCCCCTGATCACCCCCAGATAACCCTTTCACCGCCTATCACCACTGTCGCTTAGCGATCATTTTTATGATCGCTGTCTTAGCGTCAGTGATGCCGATCGGCAGCCAGTAATTTTTTTTAGGTTCGCCGCAGGTTTTATAGCGTCAGGTACCCCAATATATTATCTAATAAAGGTTTAACCCCCTTGATCGCCCCCCAGGTAACCCTTTCACCCCCTATCACCACTGTCACTAAGCGATCGTTTTTCTAAACGCTGTCTTAGTGTCTGTGATGCAGATCGGTAGCCGGTAATTTTTTTTAGGTTCGCCGCAGGTTTTTATAGCGTCAGGTACCCCAATATATTATCTAATAGAGGTTTAACCCCCTTGATCGCCCCCCAGGTAACCCTTTCACCCCCTATCACCACTGTCGCTAAGCAATTGTTTTTCTAAACGCTGTCTTAGTGTCGGTGATGCAGATCGTAGCCAGTAATTTTTTTTAGGTTCGCCGCATGTTTTTATAGCGTCAGGTACCCCAATATATTATCTAATAAAGGTTTAACCCCCTTGATCACCCCCCAGGTAACCCTTTCACCCCCTATCACCACTGTCACTAAGCGATCGTTTTTCTAAACGCTGTCTTAGTGTCTGTGATGCAGATCGGTAGCCGGTAATTTTTTTTAGGTTCGCCGCAGGATTTTATAGCGTCAGGTACCCCAATATATTATCTAATAAAGGTTTAACCCCCTTGATCGCCCCCCAGGTAACCCTTTCACCCCCTATCACCACTGTCGCTAAGCAATTGTTTTTCTAAACGCTGTCTTAGTGTCGGTGATGCAGATCGTAGCCAGTAATTTTTTTAGGTTCGCCGCATGTTTTTATAGCGTCAGGTACCCCAATATATTATCTAATAAAGGTTTAACCCCCTTGATCGCCCCCCAGGTAACCCTTTCACCCCCTATCACCACTGTCACTAAGCAATTGTTTTTCTAAACGCTGTCTTAGTGTCTGTGATGCAGATCGGTAGCCGGTAATTTTTTTTAGGTTCGCCGCAGGTTTTTATAGCGTCAGGTACCCCAATATATTATCTAATAAAGGTTTAACCCCCTTGATCGCCCCCCAGGTAACCCTTTCACCCCCTATCACCACTGTCACTAAGCGATCGTTTTTCTAAACGCTGTCTTAGTGTCTGTGATGCAGATCGGTAGCCGATAATTTTTTTTAGGTTCGCCGCAGGTTTTTATAGCGTCAGGTACCCCAATATATTATCTAATAAAGGTTTAACCCTCTTGATCGCCCCCCAGGTAACCCTTTCACCCCCTATCACCACTGTCGCTAAGCAATTGTTTTTCTAAACGCTGTCTTAGTGTCGGTGATGCAGATCGTAGCCAGTAATTTTTTTTAGGTTCGCCGCATGTTTTTATAGCGTCAGGTACCCCCATATATTATCTAATAAAGGTTTAACCCCCTTGATCGCCCCCCAGGTAACCCTTTCACCCCCATCACCACTGTCGCTAAGCAATCGTTTTTCTAAACGCTGTCTTAGTGTCGGTGATGCAGATCGGTAGCTGGTAATTTTTTTTAGGTTCGCCGCAGGTTTTTATAGCGTCAGGTACCCCCATATATTATCTAATAAAGATTTTAACCCCCTGATTGCCCCTAGTTAACCCTTTCACCAGTGATCACCATATAAGTGTTACGGGTGACGCTGGTTAGTTAGTTTGCTTTTTATAGTGTCAGGGCACCCGCCGTGTATATAACCCAATAAAGGTTTAACCCCCTGATCGCCCGGTGGGTGATATCAATTAGGTTTTAGCATCAGAGAGGGTCTGAGTCACACCCCAGGCAGTGTCAGGTTAGTGCCAGTAACGCTAACACCCACGCGTGAAGCATACACCCCCCTTAGTGGTATAGTATCTGAACAGATCAATATCTGATCTGATCAGATCTATACTAGCGTCCCCAGCAGTTTAGGGTTCCCAAAAACGCAGTGTTAGCGGGATCAGCCCAGATACCTGCTGGCACCTGCGTTTTGCCCCTCCGTCCAGCCCAGGCCACCCAAGTGCAGTATCGATCGATCACTGTCACTTACAAAACAAAAACACACATAACTGCAGCGTTCGCAGAGACAGGCCTGATCCCTGCGACTCCAGTGCTGTAGGAGGTGATTTCACCACCACAGTTAAAAAAAAAAAGCAAATATGCCGAAGCATTGGGGCAGCAGGGGCGGAGGAGCGATTTTGCTCCTAATGCCGCGTACATACGGTCGAAATTCCGACGGAGGCTTGCCCGTGGAAAAGTCCGACCATGTGTGTGTGGCATAACTTTTTTGCGGGAGGATGCCCCCATGCTTCGGCATATATAAATGGTGCGTGTATGCCCATCATTGGAAGTGGGTGGATGAAGGGCGGTATTCTAATGGTGGGCATACCCACCGATCAATCTCTTTTTTCGTTCAGCCAACTGGCTGCATGAAATAAAAAGATTACAATACATGTCCAACAAGGACCAGCAACGTACTGGTATGTTGCTGGACTTTGAATGTTTATACCAGAATGATGCCTGCGGGTTTAGGTATCATCTTGGTATCATTCTTTTCAGCCTGCGGCCGGCTTTCATGTAAAAGCAATCCTAGCGGCTAATTAGCCTCTGGACTGCTTTTACAAGCAGTGGGAGGGAATGCCCCCCCCGGATATAAAAAGCGCCATTGGGAAATTGGGAAAGCATTTTATCACACCGATCTTGGTGTGGTCAGATGCTTTGAGGGCAGAGGAAAAATCTAGGGTCTAGAAGACCCCAGTTTTTTCAAAAAAAGAGTACCTGTCACTACCTATTGCTATCATAGGGGATATTTACATTCCCTGAGATAACAATAAAAATGATAAAAAAAAAAAATACTTGGAAGGAACAATTTAAAAATAAAATAAAAAAGCAAAATTAATAATAAAAAAAAAAGAAAAAAAAAAAGCACCCCTGTCCTGCCCTGCTCTTGCCCAATGGCGAACGCAAGCGTCGGTCTGGCGTCATATGTAAACAGCAATTGCACCATGCATGTGAGGTATCACCGCGAAGGTCAGATCGAGGGCAATCATTTTAGCAGTAGACCTCCTCTGTAAATCTACTGGGGTAACCTGTAAAGGCTTTTAAAGGCTTTTAAAAATGTATGTAGTTTGTCGCCAATGCGCGTTTGTGCGAAATTTTAAAGCATGTCGTGTTTGGTATCTATGTACTCGGCCTAAGATCATCTTTTTTATTTCATCAAACATTTGGGCAATATAGTGTGTTTTAGTGCATTAAAATTAAAAAAAGTGTATTTTTTAACCCAAAAAATGCGTTTGAAAAATCGCTGCGCAAATACTGTGTAGAAAAAAAAAATGCAACACCCACCATTTTAATCTGTAGGGCCTTTGCTTTAAAAATATATATAATGTTTGGGGGTTCAACATAATTTTCTTGCAAAAAAAAATGTTTTCATGTAAACAAAAAGTGTCAAAAAGGGCTTTGTCTTCAAGTGGTTAGAAGAGTGGATGTAAGCTTCCTAATGTTGTGTATAAAATGCCAGAACAGTTCAAAACCCCCCCAAATGACCCCATTTTGGAAAGTAGACACCCCAAGCTATATACTGAGAGGCATGTCGAGTCCATGGAATATTTTATATGTTGACACAAGTTGCGGAAAAACGACAATTTTTTTTTTTGCACAAAGTTGTCACTAAATGATATATTGCTCAAACATGCCATGGGCATATGTGGAATTACACCCCAAAATACATTCTGTTGATTCTCCTGAGTACGGGGATACCACATGTGTGAGACTTTTTGGGAGCCTAGTCGCGTACGGGACCCCAAAAACCAAGCACCGCCTTCAGGCTTTCTAAGGGTGTAAATTTTTGATTTCACTTCTCACTGCCTATCACAGTTTCGGAGGCCATGGAATGCCCAGATGGCACAAAACCCCCCCAAATGACCCCATTTTGGAAAGTAGACACCCCAAGCTATTTGCTGAGAGGTATTGTGAGTATTTTGCAGATCTCGCTTTTTGTCACAAAGTTTTGAAAATTGAAAAAAATATATATATATATATATATATTTTCTTTCTTCATTTTCAAAAACAAATGAGAGCTGTAAAATACTCACCATTCCTCTCAGCAAATAGCTTGGGGTGTCTACTTTCCAAAATGGGGTCATTTGGGGGGGTTTTGTGCGATTTTGGCATTTTATGGCCTTCGAAACTGTGATAGGTAGTGAGGAGTGAAATCAAAAATTTGTGCCTAGAAATCGTGAAGGCGGTGCTTGGTTTTCGGGGTCCCGTACACGGCTAGGCTCCTAAAAAGTCCCACACATGTGGTATCCCCGTACTCAGGAGAAGCAGAAAAAATTATTTTGGGGTGTAATTCCACATATAACCATGGCATGTGTGAGCAATATATCATTTAGTGACAACTTTTTGTAATTTTTTTTTTTTTTTTTTTGTCATTATTCAATCACTTGGGACAAAAAAAATATATTCAATGGGCTCAACAGGCCTCTCAGCAATTTCCTTGGGGTGTCTACTTTCTAAAATGGGGTCATTTGGGGGGGTTTGTGCTATTTTGGCATTTTATGGCCTTTGAAACTGTGATAGGTAGTGAGGAGTGAAATCAAAAATTTGCGCCCTTAGAAATCCTGAAGGCGGTGCTTGGTTTCCGGGGTCCCGTACGCGGCTAGGCTCCCAAAAAGTCCCACACATGTGGTATCCCCGTACTCAGGAGAAGCAGCAAAATGTATTTTGGGGTGAAATTCCACATATAACCATGGCATGTGTGAGCAATATATCATTTAGTGACAACTTTTTGTAATTTTGTTTTTTTTTGTTCTTTTTAGTCATTATTCAATCACTTGGGACAAAAAAAAAAAAATTCAATGGGCTCAACATGCCTCTCAGCAATTTCCTTGGGGTGTCTACTTTCCAAAATGGGGTCATTTGGGGGGGTTTTGTACTGCCCTGTCATTTTAGCACCTCAAGAAATGAGATAGGCAGTCATAAATTTAAAGCTGTGTAAATTTCAGAAAATGTACCCTAGTTTGTAAACTCTATAACTTTTGCGCAAACCAATAAATATACGCTTATTGACATTTTTTTTACTAAAAACATGTGGCTGAATACATTTTGGCCTAAATGTATGACTACAATTGAGTTTATTCGATTTTTCTTATAACAAAAAGTAGAAAATATCATTTTTTTTCAAAATTTTCGGTCTTTTTCCGTTTATATCGCAAAAAATAAAAATCGCAGAGGCAATCAAATACCATTAAAAGAAAGCTCTATTTGTGGGAAGAAAAGGACGCAAATTTCGTTTGGGTACAACATTGCATGTCCGCACAATTTACAGTTAAAGCAGCGCAGTGCAAAATTCTGAATTCACCTCTGGTCCTTTAGCTACCAAATGGTCCGGGGGTTAAGTGGTTAAGGCAGCCAATTGACATCAATAGGCTTCTGCCGCACCAAAAAGTCCCACATTTCGGACATGTTAGACTATGATGTGTTGCAGCACACTGCAACACATGTGAGTTGCTTTAGTACATTAGGGTGCTATTCAAAATGAATGGCACTGCAGTGACTCAACTCATGTAGCTTGTGCTGCAGTAATGCTCATAAATTAGGAGTGTTTGAGATATAGTGCTATTTTTTTACAAAGCATGGTTGTACATTACCACATGCTGCAACATAACTGCATTGGTAGGTATATTGGGGTGCTATAAGGAATGTATAGCACAGAAGCACACTAACGGACATAACATGGGTTGCTTCACAATACTCCAACAAATAGGTATAAATCCAACCTTAAAAGGTAACTCTACTATTGTGAAAAAAAATATAACAAATAATATTTTTATTTTAATATATATACGTACAGTTGCTACACAAGCTATATTGTAATTTAATGTTATTAACCGCTTGCCGACCGCCGCCTGTACATATACGTCGGCAGAATGGCACGGCTGCGCAAAGCAATGTACCTGTACGTTGCTCTGAATTTGCCGCTGCGCGGGCGCGCGTGCCCCTACCGCTTGCTCCGTGACCGCGCCCACGGGACCCGCAGACTCGATTTTCGCCGGTGTCCCGCGATCGTTTCACGGGGAGGCAGAACGGGGAGATGTAAACAAGGCATTTCCCTGTTCTGCCTAGTGACAGGACAGATCTACTGCTCCCTGTCATCGGGAGCAGTGATCACTGTCGTGTCACTTGTAGCCCAGCCCCCACACAGTTAGAATCACTCCCTAGGTCACACTTAACCCCTTCCTCGCCCCCTAGGGGTTAACCCCTTCCCTGCCAGTGTCATTTACACAGTAATCAGTGCATTTTTATAGCACTGATTGCTGTATAAATGACAGTGGTCCCAAAATAGTGTCAAAAGTGGCCGATGTGTTCGCCATAATGTCGCAGTCACGATAAAAATCGCTGATCGCCGCCATTACCAATTAAAAAAAATATTAATAAAAATTCCATAAAACTATTTGTAGACGCTATAACTTTTGCGCAAACCAATCAATATACAATTATTGCGATGTTTTCACCAAAAATATGTAGAATACACATCGACCTACACTGAGAAAGAAATTTGTTTTTATATATTTTTTGGGGATATTTATTATAGCAAAAAGTAAAAAATATAGCTTTTTTTCAAAATTGGCACTCTTTTTTTGTTTATAGCGCAAAAAATAAGCTCTATTTGTGTGAAAAAAAGGACGTCAATTTTGTTTGGGTACCACATCGCACGACCGCGCAATTGTCAGTTAAAGCGACGCAGTGCCGAATCGGAAAAAGTGCTCTGGTCTGGAAGGGGGTAAATTCTTCCGGGGCTGAAGTGGTTAAAAAAATTCCTTTCCTTTTTAATCTGCAGTTGCTAGAATTTTCTGTAAAATTCAATGCAATATGGAGTCCTGTTCCAGGAGGCGTTCTGTTTTAATGAGATACTCCCTAAGGGCTGGTTTCCACCAGAAGTGTTCCAGTGAGTTTTTAAAATGCATACAAAATGCATGTGCAGTAATTGCCATGTATTCCAATGGCCCTAGTTCACACCAGTTCATTCAGTTCCAGTGCTTCCAATAAAAGTATAACCTGCTGCCTTTTTTAGTCTGGAACACTTGAAATGTGTGTAAATGCATGTAAAACACACCAGAACACACATAAGAAACCATTGTCCTAAGATTTTTCAAGTGTCATGAAAAACACACACGAAACACATTGAAAACATGACAAAAAAATGCAGCCAAAACGCTTCTAAACACGAATGCAAAAAAGCATCCGGAATGCTGAAATTGTGGTGTCAACCAACCCTACATCTTAATTACTTCTAAAAGGATGCAGACACTGCAGCTTTCTTAATTAGAACACTGCAAATGCATCGGCTGATTATACTGAAAACAGACACTCCCATTCAGAATTAGTATTCCAAAGAATAGTAGAACATACAGCTTTTTCTTAAGAACAGAAACAGGTAGGAATCTACTACCATTTTTTTTAGATCCTTGCAATGTACATCGATCACCCAGAGAGAATTGTTTTTTCTTCTCAACAAAAGTAGAGGTACTCTTTAACCCCCTTGGCGGTATTCCCGAGTCAGGGTGAGTTTTTAATGCTAAGAGCGGTAACCCTGAGCCAGACTCGGGCTGCATCGCAGTATCCAGGGGAAGATACTTACCTTGTTCCCTGGATCCTGCGATGTCTCCCCACAGAGCTGTGTCTCGCTCGATTCACACTGCCGGATGCCGAGCTCCATTCCCTGCGACGTTGCGGCGCACGGGGGCGGAGTTCGGTGCCAAATTCAAAAAGTGAAAAACACAGTATAGATACAGTATACTGTAATCTTAGTGATTACAGTACTGTATCAAATAATTACACACCCCCTTTGTCCCTAGTGGTCTGTCCAGTGTCCTGCATGCACTTTTATATTATAAAAACTGTTCTTTCTGCCTGGAAACTGGAGATTGTCCATAGCAACCAAAAAGTGTCCCTTTATGTCAAAAGTGGTTTTAGACCAGCTAAAAAACAGTGATAATAAATTAGAATCACTTGCAGAACTGAGCGATAGCGATTTGTGGGGAAATTCATCATCAAACACTAAATCTAATGACAGCGACAATTCTGCAACTGAGCAAATTTCTGTGTTTTTGATTTGATTACATTATTGAATAATTTTTATTATAATTACATTACTATTTGTTATAATTATTTATAGTTATTTATTATATTATAATTTATGATTTTGTGTTTCAAACTTTATCATACCCGGGATGTCTACTAGACTCTTGTTTGGTCAGGTTTAAGTAAGTAATTACTAAGAATTGCAGGCCTACAATACATAACACCAAATTTCCATGCAAAATAATTGTACCGCTTTTGGTACATAATTCCAGACAGAATCATACCGCCAGGGAGGTTAAGTGTTTTCTTAGAAAATAACTATTTTAAATCATAGTATACTGTACATTAGGCTTGTGCAATTCGTTTCGTAACGAATCGAAATTCGTCCGAATTTAGCAACTTTCGGACATTCGGAAGCATTCGAATTTCCGAACAAAGCAATTACGAATAAAACCGAATCCGAAATAAATTATACCGCAAAATAGCGAATGCCCGAATGTCTTCGGCATAATTCGTTATGAAAAAACTTATGAATGTACAAATCCATTGGAAACACAATAACACTCACTCTGCTCTGCTCTCTGCTTCTCCTTCACCGTGCTGAACTCCCTCTCAAAATGGTGTACAGGGGCGGAGGCTATAGCCGCATGTAAAAAACGAAAGTAAAATACGAGATTTCGAATCGTTACAAATAACCGCTATGTATTTCGAAAAGTACAAATCCATTCGAAGCACATTAGGCATAATAGGCAGCGTCGTCGTGAGAGAGACACAGAAAATTACGAATCAACGAACCCAAAAAAAGTTACGAAAGTAGGAGTTGTGTCCAGAATCAACGAAAAACAACGTACTCTACCGAAAGTACGAATTATAAAGCAACAAAAAATTCAACGAAAAATGTCGCTTGCAAAAATACGAATGAGTCCGAACACGAAAAATCCCGTCTAGCAAAATTACGAATGATTACGAATCAACAGGACCGGAAAGAAACGAACCGAAACGGAACGAATTTTTCCGTTGTGCACAAGCCTACTGTACATACTCTTCTATTCACATTATTGTGCAAAAATTCCCTGCTCACAATGGAAGCATTGACTTTTTGGGTTTTTCATTATGTTTTCGTACCATAATAAGTAACTGCAGTCAAGGCCACAACTGACATGGAAATAAATATAATTGTCATTTTTGTTGTAGTTTTTTAAAATGAAAAATGTTCTCATGAATTGAAATGTAGGCCACAGTAATGTCTTATACTTTCATGGTTGTAAGGCGGCTGATGTCAATCAGGTATGTGTACACTAGTGATGAGCCGAACACCCCCGGGTTCGGTTCGCACCAGAACCCGCGAACGGACCGAAAGTTCGAACGAACATTAGAACCCTATTAAATACAATGGATGCGAACGTTCGAATTCTAAAGTGCTAATTATAACAACTATTATGCATGTTATTGTCCTAAAAAGGGTTTGGGAACCCGGGTTCTGCACCAGGGGACATGTATCAATGCAAAAAGAAGTTTTAAAAACGGTCGTTTTTCGGGAGCAGTCATTTTAATGATGCATAAAGTGAAAAAAAAAAAGTCAAATATTCCTTTAAATATCGTACCTGGGGGGTGTCTAAAGTATGCCTGTGAAGTGCCACGTGTTTCCCGTGTTTAGAACTGTCCCTGCACAAAATGACACTTCTAAAGGAAAAAAAAGCCATTTAAAACTGCTTGCGGCTTTAATGTAATGTCTGGTCCCGGTAATATGGATGAAATTCTTTAAGAAAAATGGCATAGCTACCCCATGACCCCCCCCCCTACCCCAGCCCATTACCAGCCCCTTTGGGTCTTGTATGGATATTAAGGGGAACCCCGCACATAAAATAAAAAAGGCCCTATATACTCTGAACAGCCCTATACAGGCGGTGCATACAAGACAGGGACTGTAGGTTTGTTCTTATGTAGAGTCTGTTTGTAATTTTGAACAGGTACATTGTTGAAGTGTAGCTCCAGACCAAAAATCTATTTTTAAACTTTTTGGAAAACATAGGTAAGGGTTATCACCCCTGTAACATTTGTTTTGCTGTCTGTGCCCCTGTTCAGAACATTTCACCTCACTTTCCGTCCCAATGACAACTCTTTTTGAAATGTGGTGTTTTTCTTGAAACAAGGATTGCTGATAAAGCATCAGTACAGAGGAGACACCTTTCTCCCATATTTATTCTTACAGGAGAGAATTTTCCTTCCTAGTGGTAGATTTCCTCTCACTTCCTGTTGTCTTCTTGCGTTTGCAAGTAGGAGTCGTTTGTAAGTTGGATGTTTGAAAGTAGGGACCTGCCGTATATACTCTGCAGAAATAGGCCCCTTAGTTGTTGGTGTTGGCACAACACTGTAAGCACTCACAGTTATTCTTGGTTGGTGCTGGAACGCCCTGCTGTCAACTATTATATCAGGAATTTTAATTACATATAATTGTTGAACAGTGGTAGTAAAAATTGGGCCTTTGATGGTGGTGCTGGTGCCACAACACTGTAAGCCCTGACAGTTACTCTTGGTGGGTGCAGCAATGGGCCCTGCTGTGAATTATTAGATCAAGAATTGTAATTACATGCCCCTGTTGAACAGGGGCTGAAAAATTGGGCCTTAGGCACTGGTGGCACAACACTGCAACCCCTCACAGATACTGTACTTGGAGCACAGCAATGAGCCCTGTTGCAAAGTATTGCTTCAAAAATTGTAATGACACGCCCCTGTTAAACAGGGGCTGAAAAATTGGGCCTTAGGCACTGGTGGCACAACACTGCAACTCCTCACAGATACTGTACTTGGAGCACAGCAATGAGCCCTGTTGCAAAGTATTGCTTCAAAAATTGTAATGACACGCCCCTGTTAAACAGGGGCTGAAAAATTGGGCCTTAGGCACTGGTGGCACAACACTGCAACTCCTCACAGATACTGTACTTGGAGCACAGCAATGAGCCCTGTTGCAAAGTATTGCTTCAAAAATTGTAATTACACGCCCCTGTTAAACAGGGGCTGAAAAATTGGGCGTTAGGCACTGGTGGCGGCACCCATAAACAAAAATGATCTTACAAGCTATCATCATCAATCGTATCATTGAGGACTCGGAGGAGGAGGATAGCCAGTCAACATAACAGCACAGGCACTCAGCATCAGCATCAGTCTTGAAGGGATGTGACATGTTAAAATCAATTAGTCTGTTATATCAGCATCAGGTGTGTGGTAGCTGGTGGTGATCCAAGACTGGTTCATCTTGATGAAAGTCAGTCGATCAACCGAGTCGGTGGACAGGCGCACCCTGTGATCCGTGACAAATCCTCCAGCAGCACTGAATGTGCGTTCCGAAAGAACGCTGGATGCAGGACAGGCCAGTAGCTCAATTGCATACTGTGCAAGCTCTGGCCAGTGATCCATCCTCAAGACCCAGTAAGCCAGAGGATTTTCGGTGGGGAAGGTGTCCAAGTCTGACCTTGCCCCTAGATATTCCTGCACCATGTTTATCAGACGCTGGCGATGGTTGCTGGAACCGATCATACTTTGGGGCTGCGGACTAAAGAATTGTCTGAACGCATCGGTCAGACGGCCACCTTCCCCACCGCTCCTTCTTTGACTGGCCGAAGCCTCAGCAACTCGTTGTCCAGGACCAGGAGTTTGCAACCTCCCAGTCTCTGGGAACGCGTTGCACAGACCTTTCTGCAAGGCCTCCCGGAGTTGTCTCATCCTCTGCTCCCTCTGCGACGGTAACATAAGGTCCGCAACCTTACCCTTGTACCGTGGATCAAGGAGAGTGGCCAGCCAGTAATGGTCCCTCTCCTTGATCCGAAGAATACGAGGATCCTTCCGCAGACTTTGCAGGATCAGGGAGGCCATGCAGCGTAGGTTTGCTGAGGCATTCGCTCCGGAGTCCTCTGGGTCACTAAGGACGACATGATCCGCAGCCACCTCCTCCCAGCCACGTACAAGTCCACTGGTTTCTTGGGACTGTAAATCATCCCTAAAAGACTGCTGCTGATGATGCTGAGTGCCAGCCTCCACCTCCATGCTGACACAATCCTCCTCCTCCTCCTCCTCCTCCTCCTCCTCTTCCTGTGCGATGGGTGGGACAGAAGGAACACTGTCTGGGTAAAGGGGGCCTTGAGAGGCAAGGAAGTCCTCCTCTTCCTGCCTCTGTTCTGCCTCAAGTGCCCTGTCCATTATTCCACGCAGCGTGTGCTCCAACAGGTGGACAAGAGGTACAGTGTCACTGATGCATGCACTGTCACTGCTCACCATCCTCGTGGCCTCCTCAAATGGTGCCAGGACAGTGCATGCATCCCTGATCATGCCCCACTGGCGTGGAGAAAAAAAACCAAGCTCCCCTGACCCTGTCCTGGTGCCGTAGTCGCACAGGTACTCATTGATGGCCCTCTGCTGCGTGTGCAGCCGCTGCAGCATGGCCAACGTTGAGTTCCACCTGGTGGGCATGTCACATATAAGGCGGTTCTTGGGCAGGTTCAACTCCTTTTGCAGCTCAGCCAGGCGAGCACTGGCATTATAAGATCTGCGGAAATGCACACAGACTTTCCTGGCCTGCCTCAGGACATCCTGTAAGCCCGGGTACCTGCCCAAGAAGCGCTGCACCACCAGGTTAAGGACGTGAGCCACACAGGGCACATGGGTCAGTTGTCCCTGTCGGAGGGCGGAGAGGAGGTTGGTGCCATTGTCGCAAACCACCATTCCTGGCTTAAGCTGGCGTGGCGTCAACCACCTCTCGGCCTGGCCCTGCAGAGCAGACAGGACCTCTGCCCCAGTGTGGCTTCTGTCCCCCAAACACACCAGCGCAAGCACGGCATGGCATCTTTTTGCCTGTGTACTTGCGTAGCCCCGTGAACGGCTACGGAGCACCGCTGGTTCATAGGACAAACCACAGGAAGAGGCCATGGAGGAAGAAGAAGAGGAGGGGGTGGAGGAGAGAGGTGTGTCACAACCAGTAGTAGCATTTTGGAGGCGTGGCGGTGGGACAACCTCCAACACTACTGCACCTTGTCCTGAATCCTTCCCAGCTGCCAAAAGAGTGACCCAATGGGCCGTGAAAGAAAGGTAACGTCCCTGTCCATGCCTGCTGGACCATGAGTCAGCGGTAATATGCACCTTACCGCTGACCGCCCTGTCCAGCGAGGCCAAGACATTGCCTTCCACATGCCGGTAGAGAGCCGGAATAGCCTTCCGTGAGAAAAAGTGGCGTTTGGGAACCTGCCACTGAGGAACCGCACATTGCACAAACTCACGGAAGGGGGCCGAGTCTACCAACTGAAAAGGCAGCAGTTGAAGCGCTAGCAATTTAGCCAAGCTAGCATTCAACCGCTGGGCATGTGGATGGCTGGGAGTGAACTTCTTTCGACGGTCCAGCAGCTGGGGCAGGGAAATTTGCCTGCTAGAATCGGACTTCGGTGTACTGCTAGCAGAGTGGGCGCAAGTACTTGGCTGTGACACACCTAATTCTACACCTTCATTCCTCTCAGTGCATGTTTCAGAGAGGACTGAAGTTATAGTGGGGTTGGAGATCCCAGCTGATGCGGTGCAAGGAGAGGTCCGCTTTGTTCTTTGGTGTGGGTCTTTGAGGTAGGCTTGCCAACGAGCTGCATGGCAGGTCAACATATGTCTGGTCAGGCATGTGGTACCCAAGCGGCTGATGTTTTGGCCACGCGATATACGCTTGAGACATATGTTGCAAACAGCAGCTGTGCGATCTGATGCACTAGCCTCAAAAAAGGCCCACACCAAAGAACTTTTTGAATGACGGGCAGAGGCAGCGCCCTGCACAGGCGGAGCTCTGCGGTGTGATTCCGTCGGTGTACTGCCCTTACGCTGGCCACCAAAGGGCATCCTGCCTCGTTGGAGATGTGCCTCCTCCTCATCCTCCTCCTCCTCCTCTCTCCTATTAGGCACCCACGTGGAGTCAGTGACCTCATCATCCCCTCCCTCCTCATCACTGGAGCCAATCTGGCAGTATGCTGCAGCTGCTGGAACATGACTGCCAGATTGGTGTCCTTCTTGAGCATCCCCTCTGTCTGCTCTCACGCTACTGCCTTCCTCTAGCTGGGTTTCATCATCAGACCCTTCGAAACGCTGGGCATCCTCCTGGAGCATGTACCCAACACTGTGCTGAAACAGTTCGGGGGACTCCTCAGGAGGAGGACATGGTGGGTCTAGGGAAGGAGTGACTGATGATTTGTCTGACATTGATACCAGGGAAGACGACGCTTTGGCAGCTGCTTTTCCAGTACCCTGAGCCTGGGTGAGAGAGGATGAGGAGGAGGAGGAGGGCTTGGTCATCCACTCTACCAAGTCTTCGGCATGATGTGGCTCAACATGTCCAGCTGCCGAAAAGAAGGACAAGCGTGTCCCATGGCCATGTGCTGATGACAATGCACCGCGTCCACGACCAGCACTGTTGCCCCCAGACACAGAGCCTGCTTGCCCTCTTTTATTGCCTCCTGACTGTCTGCCTCTCCTTGTTTGCCTTCCAGACATTCTAATAGATGGCCTGCAGGGAGATGGGAAAAAAGCAATAAGGGCTACCTTCAGGTGTCCTTCTCTGTCCCTTGAAACAAGGACTTTCACAGTGAAAGAAACTGACACTCTCCCTACCTACAGTTTTCTGTCCCTAGAAAAAATATTTTTTTTAAGCACAATATAGCACAAGGACAATTCACTCACTGTCCTTACAGGTCCCTGGAAACAAGGACTTGCAGAGTGAAAGAAAAAAAACACTCTCCCTACCTACAGTTTTCTGTCCCTAGAAAAAATGTTTTTTTTAATCACAATATAGCACAAGGACAATTCACTCACTGTCCTTACAGGTCCCTGGAAACAAGGACTTGCAGAGTGAAATAAACTGACACTCTCCCTACCTACAGTTTTCTGTCCCTAGAATAAATGTTTTTTTTAAGCACAATATAGCACAAGGACAATTCACTCACTGTCCTTACAGGTCCCTGGAAACAAGGACTTGCAGGGTGAAAGAAAAAAAACACTCTCCCTACCTACAGTTTTTTGTCCCTAGAAAAAATGTTTTTTTTAATCACAATATAGCACAAGGACAATTCACTCACTGTCCTTACAGGTCCCTGGAAACAAGGACTTGCAGAGTGAAATAAACTGACACTCTCCCTACCTACAGTTTTCTGTCCCTAGAATAAATGTTTTTTTTAAGCACAATATAGCACAAGGAGAATTCACTCACTGTCCTTCCAGGTCCCTGGAAACAAGGACTTGCAGAGTGAAATAAACTGACACTCTCCCTACCTACAGTTTTCTGTCCCTAGAATAAATGTTTTTTTTAAGCACAATATAGCACAAGGACAATTCACTCACTGTCCTTACAGGTCCCTGGAAACAAGGACTTGCAGAGTGAAAGAAAAAAAACACTCTCCCTACCTACAGTTTTCTGTCCCTAGAAAAAATGTTTTTTTTAATCACAATATAGCACAAGGACAATTCACTCACTGTCCTTACAGGTCCCTGGAAACAAGGACTTGCAGAGTGAAATAAACTGACACTCTCCCTACCTACAGTTTTCTGTCCCTAGAATAAATGTTTTTTTTAAGCACAATATAGCACAAGGACAATTCACTCACTGTCCTTACAGGTCCCTGGAAACAAGGACTTGCAGAGTGAAAGAAAAAAAACACTCTCCCTACCTACAGTTTTCTGTCCCTAGAAAAAATGATTTTTTTAATCACAATATAGCACAAGGACAATTCACTCACTGTCCTTACAGGTCCCTGGAAACAAGGACTTGCAGAGTGAAATAAACTGACACTCTCCCTACCTACAGTTTTCTGTCCCTAGAATAAATGTTTTTTTTAAGCACAATATAGCACAAGGACAATTCACTCACTGTCCTTACAGGTCCCTGGAAACAAGGACTTGCAGAGTGAAAGAAAAAAAACACTCTCCCTACCTACAGTTTTCTGTCCCTAGAAAAAATGTTTTTTTTAATCACAATATAGCACAAGGACAATTCACTCACTGTCCTTACAGGTCCCTGGAAACAAGGACTTGCAGAGTGAAATAAACTGACACTCTCCCTACCTACAGTTTTCTGTCCCTAGAATAAATGTTTTTTTTTAAGCACAATATAGCACAAGGACAATTCACTCACTGTCCTTACAGGTCCCTGGAAACAAGGACTTGCAGAGTGAAAGAAAAAAAACACTCTCCCTACCTACAGTTTTCTGTCCCTAGAAAAAATGTTTTTTTTAATCACAATATAGCACAAGGACAATTCACTCACTGTCCTTACAGGTCCCTGGAAACAAGGACTTGCAGAGTGAAATAAACTGACACTCTCCCTACCTACAGTTTTCTGTCCCTAGAATAAATGTTTTTTTTAAGCACAATATAGCACAAGGAGAATTCACTCACTGTCCTTCCAGGTCCCTGGAAACAAGGACTTGCAGAGTGAAAGAAAAAAAACACTCTCCCTACCTACAGTTTTCTGTCCCTAGAAAAAATGTTTTTTTTAATCACAATATAGCACAAGGACAATTCACTCACTGTCCTTCCAGGTCCCTGGAAACAAGGACTTGCAGAGTGAAATAAACTGACACTCTCCCTACCTACAGTTTTCTGTCCCTAGAATAAATGTTTTTTTTAAGCACAATATAGCACAAGGACAATTCACTCACTGTCCTTACAGGTCCCTGGAAACAAGGACTTGCAGAGTGAAAGAAAAAAAACACTCTCCCTACCTACAGTTTTCTGTCCCTAGAAAAAATGTTTTTTTTAATCACAATATAGCACAAGGACAATTCACTCACTGTCCTTCCAGGTCCCTGGAAACAAGGACTTGCAGAGTGAAATAAACTGACACTCTCCCTACCTACAGTTTTCTGTCCCTAGAATACATGTTTTTTTTAAGCACAATATAGCACAAGGACAATTCACTCACTATCCTTAGAGGTCCCTGGAAACAAGGACTTGCAGAGTGAAAGAAAATAAACACTCTCCCTACCTACAGTTTTCTGTCCCTAGAAAAAATGTTTTTTTTTAAGCACAATATAGCACAAGGACAATTCACTCACTGTCCTTCCAGGTCCCTGGAAACAAGGACTTGCAGAGTGAAAGAAAAAAAACACTCTCCCTACCTACAGTTTTCTGTCCCTAGAAAAAATGTTTTTTTTAATCACAATATAGCACAAGGACAATTCACTCACTGTCCTTACAGGTCCCTGGAAACAAGGACTTGCAGAGTGAAAGAAACTGACACTCTCCCTACCTACAGTTTTCTGTCCCTAGAATAAATGTTTTTTTAAGCACAATATAGCACAAGGACAATTCACTCACTGTCCTTCCAGGTCCCTGGAAACAAGGACTTGCAGAGTGAAAGAAACTGACACTGTCCCTACCTACAGTTTTCTGTCCCTAGAATAAATGTTTTTTTTAAGCACACTATAGCACAAGCACAAAACACACTGACACTCTCCCTACCTATCCTTCTCTTTCCCTAAACTAAAGGAATCCAGGTTAAGCAAGAAAGAAATAACAGTCACTGTCCCTGCCTATGCTGCTCTATCCCTGCTCCGGAACACACTACACTAGGCCGCCGTGCTGGCGGCCTTTTATAGTGTGGGGCGTGTACTAAACACCCTCAGCAATAATTGGCCACAGGCATCCTGCCTGTGGCCAATCATTGCTCTCCTCGCTGCCGGCGCTGTGATTGGCCAAGCATGCGGGGTCACAGTGCATGCTTGGCCAATCACAGCGCCTGGATGACACTGCGATGGCGTAGTGCATTGTGGGCCGTTCGCGTCACTCGAATTTGGCGCGAACGGCCCAAATCGTTCGATCTTCGTCGAACGATCGAACAGCCGATGTTCGAGTCGAACGTATGTTCGACTCGAACACGAAGCTCATCCCTAGTGTACACCAATACAAATCCCATTGACATTTCCAACAGTGCTTAAAGTATGAACTAAAGGCAAAACTTATTTTTTTGTGGAGATGGATGGGAACACCTATTAGGTTTTTATTGGTGTCTGTGTCCCCGTTAGGTTGATTCACATTCACAAGTTGTCCTGTTTACCATTACCATCGAAAGTAAAAGTAAATCCCAAATTTTGGTTTGTCCTCAGAACAGTAAGAGAGGTGAAATATTATAAATGGGGACATAGTTCTGGTGACCTGGGGAGGCTCCAAAGGACTCCTATAATTTCCAAGGATTTCTTCATACTGCCTGTTTTGGCTATTGAAATTGAAGGTAAATCTCCCCAATGGGACACAACTGGCAAAAAATATCTGACGGTAGTTATAACCCTCCCTTAAGCCCCGTACACACGATCCGAATATCGTACGAAAAATGTCGTCCGAGGAAGAATCGTACGATAATCGGATCGTTAGTACAGAGCTTCGAGAGCCGATCATGACAGTTCATCCGATATTATTTAATCGGACGTGCACGAAAATTTTCCTCGTACGATAACAAATCGTACGATTTTCGTTTAGTCAGTACAGTTGTCGTCCGAAAATACAATACAAATACATTACAACACATGACATCACTTCCGATTTTTTTTTCAGTCGTACGAGAATTTTCGTGACTTTAATAACCTATTTAATTTTACTTGCGACTATTAAGCGAAAAAAGTCGTACGATCTGTCGTACGATATTCGGATCGTGTGTACGGGGCATTACTCTATCCAAAATAAAAAGTTGTGACTACAGTTCTTTTTACTTGTGTGGGAATATGGTACTGCCACATACAAATAGTTACTTTTTTCCGATTTACATAACAGTAGAAACATACACATTCACTTCACACCCTTCACTTACAGTGTGACTCCGCTCCTATTAGCGTTACACCCAATAGCAGGGCTTCTCGGTAGGGACCGAGGGTCTTGTATACATTGTGAATAGCTTACTATAGTACTGAGGGTGCTCTTGGAATGTGAATGTTTTTATTGGTGGTCGTAATAAAGTGTGGTTTTCATACGGAGAGCACTATTAGTCCCATTTTTGTGTTACTTTGCCTCTGAAGGTCGAGCGGCTGAAGGAGGGGAGTGTTTAAGTGGAGTGGAGGAAATACTGCCCTTGATGGAAAAACACATGCTTTAGCCCAGATTGTGCTGCAAGTTTGAAAATTACTTGCTAAGCTATTGCTAGACTTGCCAGGCTTCACAAGTTTGTTCCAGAATTGCAGCAAGTCCACATTGCATGACTCCAGATCAATTTTCTTTGCAAACATTCTGCAAGTCTGCTGCAAGTTCTGGTTCAGTTATGTTGTGTAATAGTCATCCCACCACATGGGTCACTGTGGCTGAGGCTGAATTTTCATGCTCTAGACTTGCACAGATTTTACTGTAGACTCACCACTGCAAATTCGCTCTTGCTAGAGACTTGTCACGCAAATTTGCTACAAATTGGAAAAATGTAAATTAGAACTTGTGCTTCAAGTGCTCTGGAAGTGTACAACTTGCCAGTGAAAATGTGCAGCATGTTAACAGACTTACAATTTAACCCTGCCACAAATTTGTGGCAAGTTATCCTTGCTATCTGGGGGATGGAATAGCAAATGCCAGTTTGACCTTAATTATATTGGGGTTCACAGTGGGAAGTATCCTTACCTGGGAGTCTGGAGCTGATGGAGGAGGAGAATACAGAAGCATGCTAGAGGAGACAACCCCTTGATGTTGATGATTTAAGCTTTTATGACCTTAATATTATATTGGGGTCCACATTTGAAGGTGAGCAGATATATTGCACTGGGTGGCTCTAGACTAGGGATGAGCCGAACACCCCCCGGTTCGGTTTGCACCAGAACTTTAGAACCCTATTAAAGTCTATAGGACTCGAACGTTCTAAATCAAAAGTGCTAATTTTAAAGGCTAATATGCAAGTTATTGTCCTAAAAAGGGGTTGGGGACCCGGGTCCTGCCCCAGGGGACATGTATCAATGCAAAAATAAGTTTTAAAAACTGACGTTTTTTCGGGAGCAGTGATTTTAATGATGCATAAAGTGAAAAAAAAAAGGGGAATGTTCCTTTAAATATCATACCTGGGGGTGGTGTCTATAGTATGCCTGTGAAGTGGCACGTGTTTCCCGTGTTTAGAACTGTCCCTGCACAAAATCACATTTCTAAAGGAAAAAAAGTCATTTAAAACTGCTTGCGGCTTTAATGTAATGTCTGGTCCCGGCAATATGGATGAAAATCATTGAGAAAAATGGCATGGGTACCCCCCCCCCCCCCAGCCCATTTCCAGCCCCTTTGGGTCTTGTATGGAATTAGGTGCACACCGTGCAAAGGACACTAAAGCAAAATACTGCAGCTCCCTGCCTGTATTTGTATCAGAACACCAGCAATTGTATTCAGGTAAGCTTTTGGTGCACACTGTGCAAAGGACGCTAAACCAAAATACTGCAGCTCCCTGCCTGTATTTGTATCAGAACACCAGTAATTGTATTGAGGTAAGCTTTAGGTGCACACTGTGAAAAGGATACTAAAGCAAAATACTGCAGCTCCCTGCCTGTATTTGTATCAGAACACCAGCAATTGTATTCAGGTAAGCTTTTGGTGCACACTGTGCAAAGGACACAGTACACTAAGTGACTGCAGCTAGCACAATCACCTGCCTGCCTGTCAGTATAGACAATAACAGGAATGGATCTAGCTAAACTGAATACAGTGTGTAAATATATATACAACACCTAGGATGCATATATATCCTCTACACACTGTAACTGCAGCTAACTGACTCGTATGCCTGCTCTATCTAACTCAAATCAAATTACACCGTCTCTCTCTCTGTCTCTTTCCTTTAACCAACGCCGCAACACACTACACAAGGCCTCCAAGACGGCAGCCTTATATAGTGTGGGGCGTGTACCTACTCCTCTGAGCCATGATTGGCCAAAGCCACCCTGGCTTTGGCCAATTACGGCTCTCTGTACTTACGGCGCTATAAGCATGCGGGTCATAGTGCATGCTTGGCCAATCATCAGCCAGAAATGCACTGCGATGCCACAGTGAATTATAGGGCGTGACGCGCCACTCGAATTTGGCGCGAACGCCCCATAATGTTTGAAATTCGGCGAAAAGCCGAACAGGCGATGTTCGAGTCGAACATGGGTTCGACTCGAACTCGAAGCTCATCCCTACTCTAGACACAGCACAACATTTTGGGAAGTTTATAGAAATCTTCACACATGTAACACAATGGTGATGGTCTATTGATCATCGGAAATTTGGACTTTTATTTATTTTAGTACTTTTTCATTATTGTTTTATTTGTTTGTGCTACATCATTTTTGTATTCTAGGTCTACACAATTGACTTCACAGTTTTCAGTGGTAAACCCTCTTTCAGAACGTCAATAAGAGCCGGTTCACACACAGGCGGCACGACTCTGGCCGCGACTTTGCGAGGCGACCTGGATGCGACCTGAGCGCGCACCACAGCGTGACTTGGGGCGACTTACAAGGTGACTTTAAGTCGCCTCCAGGACAGGAGGCTTTCCGCTGGCCAATCAAACAAGAATCAGCACTGTGGGAGGGAGGCGTTTGCCTGAGAAAACATGAGAAAATAATTTTCTCTTCCTGTATTGTTGCTTCAGTTAAGACACAATCCAACTTTGGAGGTGACTTCCATTGAAATCAATGGATACAAGTCACCTAGAAGTCGGATTGAAGTAGTACAGGAACCTTTTCTGAAGTCGGAGCAACTTCAGTAGTGTACATTAAGACAGCGCCATTCACTTCCATTGCTTTTCTCAACAGCGCGACTTGGGGCGACTTGGGACGACTTCGAGTCGGATCCCAGGTCGCCCCTGTGTGAACCGGCTCTAAGCATATTTTAAAGAATTTCCCCCAAAAATTCAAAGTATACAAGCAAACTGTGTTTCCATAGGCAAAGAGTTAATGGAAGTCTCTCTGACAACTAAGACAGTTACTGCGTGTTCTGTTAAACTCTAAATGAGGTCTAAGCATAGATGAAATTCAAGCAGGTCTCGTCGTGACGGAAATTGCAAGAGATGAAAAAAAGATTAGAGGGAGAGATATAATAAAAACAGACCTCACAAGTCAGGCTAAATAGTGAAGCCGGTGCCTTTCATGTAGAGTAAAGCACAACCAAATATCCTGAGTTCTACAGATACAAGCTATCTCCCCAGAACATCTCCCAGTCTTCTTCTCACACATTCTCATTCATTCCCAGGCTCTATCATTTGATTGGAGAACACTAAAGAACAGCAGGGAGGATGATTGATAAGAAAGAGGGTCCCGAATCACATAAGCATTTTGTTTGATGTCTATTTTTTTATGGTTAACACAGAACTATGTATCGAATGCCTCATCGATAACTAGAACCGGATCAAAGACCGCATAACTTATTAATACTTAAAAAAAAAACTTTAATACTAATGCAGTGAGCAATTCTATAGCATAGTATGTCTTTATAACCCCACATTGTGTGTTCACTGTGCCATGTAATTTCAGCTTTATAGACAATGTTACAGTACAATACTTCTAAAGACATAAAGAAGAATTCAGCTTAGGGGCCTTACTGCATGGTTTATTTAGTGCAAAAAGTAACCCAAAGCAATCCTTTTCAGCTTTTTACAGGCTTGTGTAGGCAGCCTAATTAAATCTGCCCTCCAGGCAAACAGCTAAATACTCACCTCCAAACTTTATAAGATAGGAAAGAGAGACACAATATTGCACAAAAATATATAGGCAAAGGGCACACCCCTGCTAAACCTCCAGTAATAGACCATGGGGATTAATTTTCCTAAAAAGGATTGGTTTAACCTCCTGCCGGTGGGGGTCTGGATCTGACCCGGGGACCTCTGCTGTGTCTAGTGATGTCTCTTCTTGCTGAGCTACCTGGGATGCTGGATAGCACTCTGTATGATCCATTGGACAATTTTGCCTTGTTCCTTATTTCTGCTGAATTTTGAACTCCTTGCTTCTCTCATGAACTTCCTGTTTAAGCCATGCATTTGCACTTCCTGTTTGCCAGATTATTGTGCTCTCTTCAGCCAATATATCGCTCTTGTCACTCCTGCTGTCATCCGTATCTTTGCTACCACTCGTTACAGATCCCTTGGCTTGTTTCTGGACTAGGCTTCTGCTTGATCCCAACCAACAACCACTTGTTACCAACCTTTGTCTTGTTTACTGGCTATGCTTCTGCTATTCCCTACCTGCCATATCTACTACTGGACCCCGGCTTGCTCATCTACTAGTGTGGTGATTCTGAGGACCGCATTTTGGTACTAACATGCAGCAAAACCCACCATCCGGAGCTCTGGTGAACACTGGTTAGTACTTAGACTCTGTGCCTCAGGTGAGCCCATGTTATCTGCCAGAGTGACCTGTTTCCATATTTATCCAGCTGGTCGGTGAGGGCTTTGCTACTGGTCTCCGAGCCTGACTCCAGATCGTGACACTTACACAGAAAGTTCTGACAGAGCAGATTAATCCTGCAAAGATCCTGTGAGCCTTAACTGATAATCTTTGCCACTACTTTGTCCCCAACACCACCGGGACATCCATCATAAGATTGGACAGGGAGCAGTTGAAAATCCTGGAGACTACCTGGAGACTAGATGGCCCACTACCTTGAAGAGACTGATCCCTACCTCGGGATAACCCACTAAGGGACAGACAATACTGGGGAGAAGAGATGGGCTGGAAGAGCTACTCTCACAGAACATACAGATGGCGTGAGAATGGGTCTCTCTTTCCTTAAACAAGACACATAGTGTGAAGATGAGAGCAACACTCACAAAACAATAGATACGTGACCTGGAAGACATTGTTCAGCCTTTAGGAGGATAAGTGAAGATTTACCAGTAAGAGTCAACAAAGCAAAAATCCAACTTGGGTGCTACTTCCTGAGGTGGAACAATATTCGTTTACTGAGCTTTACGAAGGGTGTGGAGAGTAAACCTCTTACCAACCACATAACCTATATGTGCAGCGACAGGACAAGGTAGGCTTTAACACATATGCGTCCATGGCAGGTAGAGGTTCTGTGCTGAGAGCGTGTTTACTGCGCATTCCCAGCAAACTGACTGAGCTGTCGCCGACAGTTCTTGGTCATGGTATATGATTAGGGGCCTGAGACAGGCTCCCAACTATATGACCGCTGTGAGAACCAATGACAGAAATTGCATGAGAACTTGTGTGGCATAAAGGTAGGGGGTGCACAAAGCATAGAAAATAAATTACGTTTCGTCGTAAGAGGCATCCACTGGGAAAGGAGGCTCCTTTCCCAGTGGACGCCTCTTACGACGAAACACAGCGTCGGGTGGAGCTGTTTGATCGTGACATCACTACGCTACAGCTGATCGGTACAGACCGCAACTGAAGTTCTGTTTTCGTTTTTGAGCCTGTCGCTCACTTTTATGAAACCCATTTGATGTAATTTTTACCCAGGATCAATACAGGGTATCCTACCTTTTAAAAAAAGTATTGCATTATCAGGTTTTTATTTTTTTCTTCTTTCATATAAACATTTATCGCGCTGTATGAGCAATTTTGCACCAGCTGACACCTGGAGGGAGTTTACTCTTGGGAAGAATCGGTGAAGAGTGAGACACCATCTGATTCCGGTGTTCCTTTGCGAATTGCCTGTGGGATTACTATATGAGCCTGAGCCCCCATAGATCTCCGTGACAGAGATCCATCTGATCCGGTAAGCTGCTATTTCTTCCATTCTTTGCCTGAACAAGTTGGATGTGGATTTCTGCCTACAGCTGTCTTGAAGAGTTTTACTACTACTCTTAGACCATCAGAGTTGGTTGTTCGTTTGGCTTATGAACTAATCCTATGGGAACTTTCTTTATAATATAATCATCCTGCTTCACAAAAGTTTTTTTCACCAGTGGCACTTTCACACAGGACACCACTATTTCTAATTTTTAATCTTAATTTTCTAGCACAGGACTTTTCTCCAGTTTTTTACACGTGTGTGTGTGTATATATATGAATTAATTAGCACTGTGATTGCTTGTTTTTTAAGGTTGCGCATTTATATTCTACTTTTTGCACATATTTATCTAGCGGTTATTCCAGCTATTTTTATTTGCAGCACCTATCAATTTAATATTTCATATAAGATTATTATTATTTTTATATAGATAATAGTTCACTGTTTAATCATCATCTCTATATATATTTTTTAAGGTTAGCGCAGATTTTTTATGCTTTTTTACATAAAGGTAGGGTGACCAGACATCCCTGGTTTAGAGGACAGTCCCTGGACTAAGGACACTGTTCACAGACCAAGTCTGTCCCCGTTTTTGTCCTCAGATTCAGGGGCAGCGCCAGATAGGAGCTTGGGGGTGCTTAAGCACCCTCACAAATTCTTTAAGCACCCCCACACAGCACCCCCAAACTTCACATACCAGTTTTGTATGTGTCACAGTGTTTTTTTAAATTGTATTCTACCTGTAAATCCTTACTAATGCCAGGAAGCTGGGGACTCTTTCCCTGTGGAGGGATACAGCGGCTCCTACAGCATAAGCCAATGATCTTTAGCTAGACCCAGTAGGCAGATTTCAGAGGCAGGTTGATATACAGCCCTTTGCTGCCTTCTCAGCCAATAGGAAAGTGCTGAACCCGCCCTCTTCTCCAGCCCGCCGTCTTTGAGTTCTGAAATGCAGAGAGGAGAGAACATGTCGGCAGCTAGATTAAAGGGAAAGGAGAGAGCACAGCTCAGCCCAATTTGCTATACTACTGGGGATGGAATAGAAGAGAGATTCTTCTGGCTGCAGTGAGCGGGTTTTCCCCACACTTAGTCTAAAGAGAGAGGAGCAGCTTCTGGCAGCATGAAGAACACATGCTCATTTCTGCAGTGTGCCATAGTGGGGATTAATATTGCAGCACCAGAGAACAAGACCATCCAGGCTGTATTCTGACATCAACAAGGCTTTTTGTAATGATCCTCCATGGGGCAAACAGAGCACACACATCCTGCATTACTTTCTGCCAGCACAACACTTACAGAGACTCTGACCGGGAGAAACGAATGCTGGATCTTTGTGTGTTCTGTCTGTCTATCCATCCATCTGCTTCCCTTATCTTTGACATAAACATTGCTGGTGCCACAATACAAGATAAATAGATTGAAAAAAGGATTTTGTCCGCTGGTATTATTTTAACGCTGTTTCCCAATCTTGTGTCAGGACAAGTCTTATCATTGGAGGAGAGTTCCCAGCACAGCTAAAGAACTGACCACGGTGTGTTCTCCTGCTAGTGTGGTCGGTTTTTATAAGAAAGCAGAGGGACTGACAGGAACACCAGGAATTTCACACAAAGGAAGCAATACAAAGAGAACAGGATACATTTTCATACAAGTACATGGTACAACAAGCACATATCAGGAATAGGAAATGCTGGTGTAACAAACACCTTAAAGGGGTTGTAACGGTTTGTTTTTTATTTTCTAAATAGGTTCCTTTAAGCTAGTGCATTGTTGGTTCACTTACCTTTTCCTTCGATTTCCCTTCTAAATGTGTTTTTTCTTTGTCTGAATTTCTCACTTCCTGTTTCTCCTCAGTAAGCTTGCCCCCATCATCCGAGCGGTGGTTAGTCAGCCAGAACAGCTTAGTGAACAGCTTAATGAGGAGGAACAGGAAGTGAGAAATTCAGACAAAGAAAACAAAGAAAAAAAACATATAGAAGGGAAATCGAAGGAAAAGGTAAGTGAACCAACAATGCACTAGCTTAAAGGAACCTATTTAGAAAATAAAAAACAAACTTTTACAACCCCTTTAACCCATTTTTTTCCCTTAACCACTTCCCGCCCCGTCAATAGCAGATTGACGTCCGGGAAGTGGTTCAGTTATCCACACTGGACGTCATATGACGTCCTGCGGGATAACAGCCGCCGCGCGCCCGGGGGGGCGCGCATCGCGGCGATCGGTGGAGCGGTGGGTCAGTCTGACCCACCGCTACACTGATCTCGGTAAAAAGCCTCCGTCGGAGGCTTTTTACCACGTGATCAGCCGTGTCCAATCACGGCTGATCACAATGTAAACAGGAAGAGCCGTTGATCGGCTCTTCCTCACTCGCGTCTGACAGACGCGAGTAGAGGAGAGCCGATCGGCGGCTCTCCTGACAGGGGGGGTTCACGCTGATTGTTTATCAGCGCAGCGCCCCCTCGGATACCCACACTAGACCACCAGGGAAGCCCCCCAGGACCACCAGGGAAGCCCCAATCATGTGGATGGCCCCCATGGCCATCCACATGTAGTAAATAAAATAAAAACATAAAAAAAAATATGCCAATCAGTGCCCACAAATGGGCACTGACTGGCACTTTTACAATGTGTGGTGGCTGGCATTGCTGGGCACCAGTGCCACCAGTGCCACCTACTAGTGTCCATCAGTGCCACCTATCAGTGCCCATCCGTGCCCATCCGTGCCCATCTGTGCCCACCTATCAGTGCCCGTCCGTGCCACCTATCAGTGCCACCCATATGTGCCCATCAGTGCCGCCTATAAGTGCCCATCAGTGCCACCTATGAGTAACAATCAGTGCCGCCTATGAGTGCCAATCAGTGCCGCCTATGAGTGCCAATCAGTGCCACCTATGAGTGCCCATCAGTGCCGCATACCAGTGCCACATATCAGTGCCCATCAGTGCCGCCTATCAGTGCCCATCATCAGTGACCATCAGTGCCACCTCATCAGTGCCACCTCATTGGTGCCACCTCATCTGTGCCCATCAGTGTCGCCTTATCAGTGCCCTTCAGTGCCGCCTTATCAGTGCCCGTCATTGAAGTAGAAAAGGTACTTATTTACAAAAAAAATTAACAGAAACAAAGAAAAACTTTTTTTTTTTTTACATTTTCGCTATTTTTTTATTTGTTGTGCAAAAAATAAAAATCGCAGAGGCGATCAAATACCACCGAAAGAAAGCTCTATTTGTGGGAACAAAATGATAAAAAAATTGTTTGGGTACAGTGTAGCATGACCGCGCAATTGTCATTCAAATTGCGACAGTGCTGAAAGCTCAAAATTGGCTTGGGCAGGAAGCTGTATAAGTGCATGGTATTGAAGTGGTTAATCACTCAATTTGACTTTTCAAAAAAACAAATAGTATTGTTTATATTTTGGATCAAAGGTTTAATGCAGTAAAACACTTTTGGTAGTTAAACAGAACATTTTTATACATTAGGCCAAAAAGAGGGACAACTGGGGGAAAAAGAGGGACAAAGGGATTTGTTCCAAAAAGAGGGACAGTCCCTCCAAATGAGGGTTAGAGGCAGGGCCGTCGGAACAGGACAGGCAAAACAAGCAATTGCTTGGGGCCCCGAGCTGGCCTAGGGCCCCAGCCTGCTGCCTGTCACTGTCCTCGATTTTCGCCCGGAGCCGATCCGCGGATTGCAGCCTTAGGAAAGGCCGCGGCTTCGGCCTAGCTCCGGAGCGGCGGCCATCTTGGTACACCCGGCGGTGACAGGCCGCCGCTATTGCTTATGGGAGTTGTAGTCCACAACGGCGGCTACATGCTGATGCTTCCTGCTCCTGGGGGGAGGAGTCAGTGTAAGTCACAGTCACTCAGGAGGGCAGCGCAGGCGTGATACAACTCTTGCCCGCCAGACAGTGCCTCTGGAAAAGGTAAGTCAGTGAATGACTTTTTAATGGAGTGATAAAGTCTCTAATAGTTCCACAAATAAAAAAGTAAATACGTTTTCTTGAAAAGTAGTAAAGAATCTGTCTTTCTTTGGCTCCACAAGCATGTACTTGTACTGTTGTACATGATTATTCTGTTCTTCTGTCCAGTAATTCAGCCAGGCCAGGATCAGGATCCCTGAATATTAGTGCGCGGCTGCAAACAACTTCCTGGTCACAGCAGCCTGCTTCTCCATCCCAATCCCCACTATTGGAGAAATGTCCAGTATCAGGGTTTTTTTAATTTTTTTATTTAAATAAAAAAAAAAAAAACCCTGATACTGGCCTTTTCTCCAATAGTGGGGATTGGGATGGAGAAGCAGGCTGCTGTGACCAGGAAGTTGTTTACAGGAGAAAAGCGCACGAATATTCAGGGATCCTAATCCTGGCCTGGATTACTGGACAGAACAGAAATCATGTACAAGTACATGCTTGTGGAGCCATAGAAAGGCTGACAGATTCTTTACTACTTTTCAAGAAAACGTATTTACTATTTTATTTGTGGAACTATTAGAGACTTTATCGCTCCATAATTATTTTTGAATACTTTTATTATTTTAACAGTGGACATTACAGGGGGAGATGTGGACAGTACAGGGGGGAGATCTGGATATTACAGTGGGGGAGATGTGGACATTACAGGGGGAGATGATGTGGACATTACAGTGGGGGAGATGTGGACATTACAGGGGGAGATGATGTGGACATTACAGTGGGGGAGATGTGGACATTACAGGGGGAGATGATGTGGACATTACAGTGGGGGAGATGATGTGGATATTACAGTGCGGAGTCCCCCTGTCCATCCCACGGTCCCCCTGTCCATCCCACTGCCCATAAACAGTCCTAAGCAGCATCTTAATGTTAATGTGAGTGTGTATGTGTTTTAAGTATGTTGGATTATATGCAACAGCAGTATTTGCACTGTAAACCTTTTTTATTTATATAAAGTGTGGGTGAGCTTAAACTGTATTGCTATGCTGTGGTTCCTGTAGGCTTTGCGTGAGTTAGAGGGTATTAAAAAAAATATTTGTGCATAAAATGATCATAAAACCTCCAACGCCCCTTCATCAGGACTCAATGATATTTGAAGATGGAAGGGAAGGGAAGTAGATGCCAGATTAATGGTAGGGCTACTGCTTGAAAGGGAATCAGATGGGGCAGAATAATGCTAGTAAATCAGCTGCAACAAACCAAAAAGATGCATCTGGCATCTGCTTCCCTGAATCCATTCAAACATTTTCAGATATCATTGAGGCCTGATGAAGGTGAATAGCAGCGGAGGCCATTGTATTTAAGCCCAGGAAGTAGATGCTGTCTCTGGATGATACCTGAACAAAGATGGTTCTGTCCTGAGGAAAGCAGGCAAAATCACACAAAAGAGACTGCCAGGCAATAGGAAGACATCTAGTGAACAGGATTACTTGTAGTCAGAAGACCATGATAGGACCATATTGGGGAGGCTGTGGCTGTGCCCTCATTGAGAGTAGTGGGAATTAGTCTGCCCACCTGTGTAATCCTCTGTGAATTCCACTTTTTTCCCCTCACTTTTTTCACTGTTTAAAAGCGGATTTCCACACAAAAATGGAACTTCCACTGTCCGGATTCCTCCCCCCCTCCGTTGTCACATTTGGCACCTGTCAGGGGGAAGGGGGGAGCAGATACCTGTCTAATCCAGGCATTTGCTCCCACTTCCGGGCATAGATCGCCACAGGCTCTGCGGTGATCTACGCCATGTGCGGCCCCTCCTCCTTCCCCACGCTGTCTTCTGGGAGACACACAGGTCCCAGAAGACAGCAGGGACCAGTGAGGATGTGCAGCACGACTCGCGCATGTGCAGTAGGAAACCAGGCTGTGAAGCCGAAAGGCTTCACTTCCTGATTCCCTTACCGAAGATGGAGGTGCCTCCACCCGAGAGCCGAGGGACAGATCGGCTTCGGGTGAGCACATCGCGGTCGCCCTGGACAGGTAAGTGTCCATATTTTAAGAATCAGTAGCTGCAGTATTTGTAGCTTTCTGACTTAAAAAAAAAATAAAAATTGGCGGAACTCCGCTTTAATGCCTGGACCAGTGGACAATCTCAAGGCACCCTCTAAAACTACGGACAGCCTTGAGGCACTCCATTCTAAATTGTAAAAAGCTATTCTAATAGTTTAACATAATGCATTAACATCCACACACATAGGACATCCAATGTTAGAGGTATTTAAAGGGGTTGTAAAGGTTCGTTTTTTATTTTCCAAATAGGTTCCTTTAAGCTAGTGTATTGTTGGTTCACTTACCTTTTCCTTTGATTTACCTTCTAAATGTTTTTTTCTTTGTCTGAATTTCTCACTTCCTGTTTCTCCTCAGTAAACTTCACACCATCATCCGAGTGGTGTGGAGTCAGCCAGAACAGCTTACTGAACAGCTTACTGAGGAGGAACAGGAAGTGAGAAATTCAGACAAAGAAAACAAAGAAAAAACATTTTTAGAAGGGAAATCTAAGGAAAAGGTAAGTGAACCAATAATGCACTAGCTTAAAGGAACCTATTTAGAAAATAAAAAAAACGAACCTTTACAACCCCTTTAATCCTTCCAAATCAAATACACTTTTGCACACTGGTACTGACTAGTATTCCAGTGTTTCTCTTCTTCCTCAGTTTTTCTCCATCACTCAGCTAATGTGACCCCAGCACTTACAGAGAAGGGCAGGAGAGACCCAAACAAGGATGCTGTGCAGACGACCAACATCCTCCTTATCAACTGATGATGTCATTGGTTGTTAGGATGCTGGTGGCTAAAAGGCTGTAATGGTGCACAATGAAAACCCATGGCTTTGTGGAACTAAAAGGTAAGCTTGATCTACCTGCTGGCTTGTATACAATTTTTGGGCAATTTTTAGGCAATTTTCCAAGACCCCCCTGAAGAAACATCAAGGCACCCTGGTTGAAAAAGCCTGGCCTGGACAACAATATGATGTAATTGTATTATAGCTGAACTATTCCAGACCTTCACATATCGTTATTCCTCTCTTGAAGACAAAAACGTTGTTCATGAAACGCGTTTAATAAAAACACTCTGGGTATTGGGAACATTTTGAATAAAGGTATGCTCATTAATGAAGTTATATGATACAAACAACACCTGGAAATATTCAAACGTATTATTATAGCTTAATTGTCATCAACCACCTTCTCACAGAATTATTAATTCTATTTAATTTTATTATATAACTGCAATTTTTACTGTATGATTAAAAGTTATGAATTTTAGCATTTGGTTGCATTTCATTATATATTGGTACCTAAAAAGTCCCGCTCAGTTCTATGCCTTTCTAAAAGCAGAAAAAAGCATTGTCATGGAGAGTACTGTGATCTTTGTGAGAGGTAATGAAATACCTAAAATGACTTAGCATGCATGCACTTAAAGTGGTTGTAAATCCTTACCTATACCCAGTGAGGTGACTGGCCTCAGGTGATACACACAGAGATGAAACACATCCTCCTACATAGGTTTTACCTGTTTATCTGCAATCTTCTCTTCTCTACATCCATTCAAAGTCCAGAATTTATAAAGCTTATCTGAGCTGTCAGAAAACAGTCAGCATAGAACTGAAAATACTCACTGCAGAGCTCAGTACACAGCACACAGCTGAGGCTGTGTCAATCATAGGCTGTGTGCCGGAGATCCCTCCCCTGCCACCTTTTTTTATCTTGGTGTCTAGAAAACTTGTCAAAAGTGACTCATGCAGATAGCAGAGGAACAAAGCAGCAGACAGAAATGACACTCAGTGCTCTAGATTGAATACACACTATAGAGGGATATGTTTTGTTAATTTTTCATGTTTGAGGTTTACAACCACTTTAACGTGAAAACTATTTTTTATGCTAGGACAGCTTTAAGTGGCCTACAATGTATTTCAATAATATGTGTCATGATTTTATCACAGAGGCAGGAAATAAAAACTCTTGATTTGTATACCACAGGGCTGAAGAGCTCACACTCATAAGATGCTGTTGTGAAAACTGAATTGTTTTTTTTTTTTTTTACTGTTAGATGAAGTGCTGAAAGTGGCTGTCTGCCAGGCCAGCCTGGAAAAGATGGATCAATTACATATATCTTAGATTTTTTTCTACACTTTTCCCATTTCCCATTTATGTGACACTATCAAGCCACTACTAGAGGAAAAAAAATAATAAAAGCTCTTCTCTCATAATAAGTATTTCATAGCTTTTCGCCTAACAATGGGTCCTAGTGAATACGATTGGTGCATTGTAACCTGATATGATAGAAAAAGCAAGGAATTGTGTTAAGCGCTTTGTCACCCCATAAAGGTTTAGTTTAAAGGTTGCCAAGCAACAGGACAATAGCCAAAAATGAGCATACATTTGAAAGTTGCAATGTGAAAATAAAAAATAGAGCCTTTGAAGACTGAAGAGCTGAAACTATAGCTGCCCATAGTGGCCTCGTCACTGTCCATGCATTAAAGAGTACCAGTCATCACCGGGCTTATACTAGATGCTTAACCCCCTTCACGCTGACGTAGCGCAAATATGCAGACTTCGGCTTCAAGTGGTTGTACCGGGGTGATGCCTGCAGCTGCCGGAATCATCCCTGTACCATTTCTTAGAGCTGACGGTCAGCTTTCTTGTAATAACAACTGATACGGAAGCCTTCCGCAGCTAGCCCGGGCTCTCCGATCAAGGAGGTCCAAGCAACCAGCCGGCTGGTCAGAGACCCGAACAAAGCTGGAATCGGCTTTGATCGGGTCTCGGATCTAGCAACCCCTGAAGAGATCTCATGATATCACTTCCGGTTTACTGAAACCTTAAAGGCACCAGAATAAAAAAAATTACAGCATTCAAAACAGCCAAACTTTTGAATACTTTTAAGTGCAAATGAGGGATTTTGGGTCTTATAGCTACCCTGATCTCTCCATAAAGAGTACCTGTCACTGACAATTACTCTCACAAGGGATGTTTACATTCCCTGTGACAGCAAAAAAGATGATCAAAAATAAAAAATGTAAAGGGACAGTGTAAAAAACAAAATAAATAAGAAAAAAAAAAAAAAAATTAAAGCACCCCCTCCCTCCATGCTCACTAGCAGAAGTGAACACATACATAAGTCGCGCTCGCAAATATAAACAGTGTTCAAACCGCACATGTGAGGTACTGCCGCAATCGTTAGAGTGAGAGCAATAATTCTAGCACAAGACCTTCTCTGGAAAGCCGTGTAAACACGATCGGATTTCCTATGGATTCTAATCCGATGGATTTTTCCATCGGAAATCCGATGAAGCTGACTTCCATCAGTCTTGCCTACACACCATCAGTCAAAAAACCAATCGTCCCAAACGCTGTGACGTAAAAAACTCAGACGAGCTGAGAATAATTAAGTTCAATGCTTCTGAGCATGCGTGGGTTTTTTATCCGATGGAGTTCCACACAGACGATCGGATTTTGCTATCAGTTTTTTTCCCATCGGAAAAATTTAAAACATGTTCTATTTTTTCACACCATTGGAAAAAAGACCGATGGGGCCCACACACGATCGGTTTGTCCGATGAAAACAGTCCATCGGACTGTTTTTATCGGTAAAACCGATCGTGTGTACACGGCTTAACTCTAAACTGGTAACCTGTAGAAATTAAAGCGTTGTTTGTCGCCATTCCACGAGTGTGCGCAATTTTAAAGCATGACATTTTCATATTACTCGGCGTGACATTATCTTTCACATTATACAAAAAAATTGGGCTAGCTTTACTGTTTTTTTTTTGTTTTTCTTTTATTTATGAAAATGTATTTCTTCCAAAAAAAAAAAATGTTTGAAAGGCCGCTGTGCAAATACAGTGTGACATAAAATATTGCAACGATCGCCATTTTATTCTCTAGGGTCTGCTAAAATATATATATATATATATATATATATATATATATATAATGTTTGGGGGTTCTAAGTAATTTTCTAGCTAAAAATACTGATTTTAAGTTGTAAGCAACAAGCATCAGAAAAAGGCTTAGGCATGAAGGGGATACCTGTGCAGGTACAGTATGACAGTGGTGTTGATTTACTAAAGGAAAATCCACTTTGCACTTGAAAGTGCACATGGAAGTGCAGTCGCTGTAGATCGCTGTAAATCTGAGGGGAAGCTCTGAAATTAGGGGAAGCTCTGCTGATTTTATCATCCAATCATGTGCAAGCTAAAATGCTGTTTTTTATTTTCCTTGAATGTCCCCCTCAGAACTACAGCATCTGCACTTCCATGTGCACTTTCAGTGCACTTGCAAGTGCAAAGTGGATTTTCCTTTAGTAAATCAACCCCAGTGTGTCTGTGTTTTTGCACGTGCAGGTGCCGCACATTTAGGGACAGTCCATTCACTTCAATGGGTGTCCTACTTGTAACAAATGCACAAGTAGGACGAGCACTTTTTTTTTTGTAATTGCACTGCACCAAAACAGTTAGTAATTTGTTGTCGTTGTTTGGCATGCGATTTCTCACACACTTCAGCAAAATATTTTCGGGTGCACCACAAGAACACATGCGATTTTGCTTGTTTTACTGCATTGCATATATGTGAACTGAGCCTTTAAGTGTAAGTTCATCTTTTCAGAAAAAATGAAAAGGTGAACTAACACCATAAACACTCCCCACCCCTGGTCAATTCTGCACTTACCTCCATGTTTTTATCCATATTTATATAGCGGTACCCCCAGTTAAGAGGGCTGCTGGTATTAATTTGGGCCCTGTAGTGCACCGCTGTCAACCCCTGGCAATCGGCTCTATCCTCCTGTGGCACAGCTAGTAATGGGGAGATAGGACCGCGTGACCGCAACTCTTGGTGACGCAGTCCTATGGCAAACACACACAGTGATATACTTTAAACTTCTATTAAAGTAATTGAAACTGACACCAATGTACTTGACCCAGATATTTTACTGAGGCTAATGGGCAAGTAATAAACAACAGTATAACAAGTTGCAGATCCCTGCAATAAACAGTAATAAAGATGAACAGAGTGATAGAATAATGAGGTATTGCTATGAAACTCTAGTGATGCCCTTTTACAACTACTTCCCCTCGTGGGCAGACTAATGCCCAGCAACGTCTACCTATGCAGTCAGGCCTGACTGAACTAAATGGAAGTTCTGTAAAACAATTTTCGCTAGCAATCTTTCAGTGGTGCACTTGATGAACAAACTTTGTAATCCGAACGAGTAGTAAAGATACAGTATTTGTCTATGAGCAAGTGCTCTCTCACCACCTGGACCAGTCCCAGTCCTTTTCCTCCGCCGATTCATCTAGGCTCCCGGATCCACCGACATTCGAGTCTTCGGTCCTCCTGGTGTAGTACAGCAAGGGTGAGAAGATGTCTCTAGGGCTCCGCTAGGCTGGCGGAGGTCTCTTTGGAAGAAAGTGCCCAGGCTTCAAGCCTGGGCTTGCAGCAGTCTCACACAGATTTCTTGCTTGATAGGCGGGAGGGTCCAAAGAGACCGAACAAACTCCGCCTCCCCTTTATAAAGTCCGCCCCAGCAGTCTTTGCTTCGGGGCAATGCACCTTGGGTGCTGAAAGATGTCTTGGGAAATGTAGTCTCTCGGTATTAAAGGGGAATACCCCGCTACATTTACAATTACACAGTTTGAAGGAAATTTGTCATGACATAAATTGTTTCTGGAGAAGCACACTTCGGGGCTTCCATCGTTTGGGATTGAGAGTTTTCGGGGTTAAGCTTAGTGTTAAAGCTTAAATTGGGCTTTCCAAAAAAATGTAAGCCTGCTTCCTTTGTCACCCCTCCCCCAGAAATAAATGCTGAGCTTTAGGAGAAAAAAGTAAAAATACTTACGCTACTCCTTGACTTTCAGAAAGGAAAGTTAGGCAAGAGTGACATCATTGGGCCTTCTCCCAAGAACGTGGAAAAACCAAAGATCACAAATTTCACGAGAAGAACCCCCTTGCATAGAGATTGCAAGATTTGAGATTCTTAGCTTTATTGGGATCACAGGAGAGGGACCAGTGACCCAGAAACTGGGTCATGGGGTATTTTTCTTTTTAATGCTAATGTTTTTTTTTCTCTTTAATTTGGTGTTTTTTATGTTGTAGAGGGGGCTATAAAAGAAATGGATCTTGCATTTTCATGCATGGTCTTCTTTAAGTGTTTAATTTCAGGAATAATTACAATTTAAGTAAATCGAAAACATAACTGTACAACATATTGTTTGATAAAGCACTCTTGGGGTTATTTACTAAAACTGAAGCATGCAAAATCTAGTGCAGCGTTACACTGAAACCTATCAGCTTCCAGATTTTGTTGGGAGAAGAAACATCAGCACACTGATCTTCCCAGTGGAAGGCTGTAGGTCTGGGGTGTCAGAACAAGTCTGATCATTAGAGAGCAGGCTGAGTTCCAGGCATAGCTAAAAAATTTACTACACTATGCTTTCTCACACAGTGTGGTCAGCTTTTAATAGGAGAGCAGAGGGACTGGCAGGAACACCAGGGATTTCACACAAAGGAAGCATACAAAGAACTGGATACTGGACACTTTTCTTTCTTCACTGGACTGTGCGGTGTGCTCCCAGCACAGAGACTGTGGTCTCACCAAGAGCCCCATTCTAATGATCAGGACCCGGAACGTCAGATTCTGGGTCACCTAATCGCAGTGATAGTCTCTGATTGGCTATCACAGTGATCAGTCACTGTTAAGCCTGCCCCTGTGTCCTCTGTCTCTGTGAATGAACAAGACAGATACATTGTATTTTTCTCTTTCCTTGCAAAGATATAAAAAAAATGTGTAGAAAAAAAATATTAAAAAAATAAAAATAAGAAAAATACCTAGACCAAGGTTTGATCTAGGTCAGCCCCAGGGTTAGTGTTTGGGTTAAGATCAGGGTAAAAGGTCAGGGTCCAAACTAAAACTAACATAAACATATGTGGTATTGCTGCGATCGTCAGGAGGAGAATTTGGTTTGGGTTGTTCTTTGGTGGTAGGTTATGGTAGTAGCAAGAAATATACAGTTACGTTTAAAAACATTGTTTTTTTTTTTACACTATTGGGGTCAGTTTTATTCAGATAATAAAAAAAAAATATCCATAACTATTTAACACCAAATGAAAGCCCAATTAGTCTTGAAAAAAAACAAGGTATAATCCACCTGGATGCACAAAGTAGTTGTGATAATATGTACGGTTTTACTAACACAAGGCAAAGTTGCAAAATTGGGCTTAGGCATTAATATATGTTATACCCTTAGGTGCGAGGGATTTAATAGATGATACTGTATGAATCCACTTTGCACACACCAAATCTCTACCTAAGGTTTACCTTGTAAAAGTAGTAGTGACATCAACACTGTGTTGCATATAACCTGTGCAGAGATCAGAGCTGTGGGAGGGGCCCAGCAGGCCCACCTACTACAGGCTGCTGACAGAAAACTACAGGAGGGGGCAGAAACAAGACCAGTCACTCTGAACAAGGAGAGAGAGCAGCAGTGAGTGGTCTTTATTACAGGGGCAAAAGTTTTTTTTATTATTACTGCCCAGATCTGGAAGAAACAAAAGAGGACTAGAATACACATGGCTCTTGAATGTAGACAATGATTGTTTAGCCTGGATTTCGGCTTTAAGAGAAAACATGGTCAAACACACACAACCTGCAATTTACTTAGTAAATATATACTGATAGGCTACATACAGTAGGTGCCACCGATTTTGTATCTCCAGCGCGATGGGATCGCGCTGGATATCGCCACTGGAGGCTGCGCTTCTCGCGCTCGCTGCCCCCACGAGATGCCGGGCATCCATAGGAATCCATTGGGGGCGGCGAGCGGGAGGAGCGACATAGCTCGGCGCTGGCTCCCACGATGGGGATCGCGGGTGGTCAATCTCGCCGCTAGCAGAGGCGAGATTGACACAAAATCGGCGGCACCTACTGCAATAGAATATTTAACAGGTTCTATCATTCTAAAGTATGCATAGCTGTATCTTACATATGTATTAACCATTTATAGTTATAGACACATATATAGATGTATAAATGAGTTTGATCACAAGAAGTTCATTTAACTTCTGGTATGAAGAAGTCTTCCAGAAATGTACAAAACAGTGTGTCCCTAAGGCACTATTGATAAAGACGCACTCCTAATGCTCTAACGTTCTTTGTTGATTTTCAGATAATGTCATACAATCTATCTGCTAATAAACATAGGAGACTGCAATTTTATTGATTTATTTACTAGCATTTGTGTCATCTGCACAGTTATTAATCTCCATAAATATTTTTCCCTGAAGTGTTTTTTATTCTCACATGGCCTAACGCTGCATTTCTTGGAATGTTCCTGGAAGAGTCTGATGTACTGTGTGCACTGTATCACCTGACATGGACAGAAGGATGCATGGGCTATATGGAAGAACACGGGGTCTGATTGGAGCTAGGACACCTTACTGCGCCTACTGAAGAGGACCTAGCATCACATATGGCAACATGGTGGCAACATGGTGGCTTTGTGGTTAGCACTTCAGATTTTGTTTTAATAAATTATTTTTATTGTGTTTTCCAGTGGAATAAAAAACATAGCCATTTGGTGCATTTCCTTGGCTTAAGCTTAAACATAGACTTCTTAGAAGGGTAAAGATTTCACTACTAAGTAGTGAAAACAAAACAAAGTCACCACATTCAGATTCACAAAGAACTATCCAAGTCTTAATAGATTGTTATAAAAATGTATACATTGCATAAATGAATACAGTAGGTTGTATATTATTTCCATCCTATCCATTCTTTACATAAATCAACACATCTAATCCTTCCCCTTCCAATGTGCAGACCCAAATTTGTTTAACATTGGATTGGGATTACACACTATCGGTGTAAATGATTTTCTCACGCTACATTAGTATAACGTATCCATGCATCCCATGCTTGGTAAATTTTTTAGGGCAGTCTCTAGACTCGTATGTGGCCTTATAAAGTGGGAGCAAATTATAAATGAATGACTTCCAATAGTCTAATGTGGGAGCGATGGTGGACTTTAATACGATGGATTTAGCATAAAACAGAAGAATGTTCTGGTTGCATAAGTGGGAGCCAGTGGTTCCCCAGCAAACATGTAGCCTCATTTAAGAAAAACACTGACAGTGGTTAGTGTGAGAATAAATTGTGTTACCTGTGTGACCAGAAAAGATGGATGGCACGACACTGCCAGAACACACTGTATATGTATAGCCCACAGAGTCATAAAGACATCTCCAACAATGTGCAGGGGTAGAAGGGTATATTTTATGTAACCTTTGTGGAGCCAAGTAAATCCTATGTAGTATCTTGAATTGTATAAATCTATCTCTGGCAGAAATTAACTTAAGTAGTGGGTAGTCCCACATATCTTCCCAGTCCTCAATATCAAGCCCTGGAACATCTATTGGCCACTTAGAACATCTCACACCCTCATACACATTGGTTGAAGGACCTTATGAATAGCGGACAAAGGTTTGGTGAGTAATTCTTTCTACAATAAAGAATCAATCTTAAATGGTATTAACCCAAGAGCCTTTGTCCCAGACTGAAACCGGTATGCCCCAACATCAATTTTACAAGCACTCAGAGCCCCTCAGGGAGCAAAGTGCTACCGGTATATTAATTAATAAACTTTTTCATGTTAAGGCACGCATGTTACATAGTGTACAGTCAAGCAAAATCTCCTGCACTCAAAAGTGGTGCGACAACAATGCAAATAGCCTAGAATATCAAAAGCTCTCAGTAGATGCACAGGCCTTGCTGCCCTCCAAGGGACAGGGGACAAACAATGTGTACACTGTAAGACAACAGAAAGAGGGCGCGCCCACCTTGCGCATTACCCAAGTGGTATTTATTGAAATCAAAAAGAAGGAAATATACTCACAAACAAGTGAATAATAAAAGTATATCAAAGTCCAAGACTGGACGCAGAGCAACCGATCCACTGGAACCGTGTACAGCATGACGGAGAGCCTTCCAGATCAGCCATCTTTTATCATTCACTTGTTTGTGAGTATATTTCCTTCTTTTTGATTTCAATAAATACCACTTGGGTTATGCGCAAGGTTGGTGCGCTCTCTTTTTGTTGTCTTACAATGACAGTGTGTAGGTGTAAGGGCTTGTTAAGCATTGTGGTTGGGAGCAGTAAAATATGTGGTTGAGCTGCATTTTATTTTGCCCTGCAACCGCCCCTTCCCCCCCATTAAGCTGCAAAGGCAGAAGATGGGGGCGTTCACACATCAGGGCAAAAATTATCCACCTATTGCATTCGGCTGGCAGTAGTGCTGCCAAATGTGACTTGTTCAAGCAAATGAGGCCACACTGCTGCTGCCCCGAGAGATCTCAGGAAGTGTAGTACCTGGTTCTAACTCAAAATATAGGTAGCATCACCACACCCCAAGGACACCTCTTAATTTCTTTAATGGTTTGAGCTTTATTTTTTTGTAGATGAATATATCTGGTTTACTCGACTGTTTTGCATAGATGCCGAAAATTAGAAAGCTAAATTTCCCGAAAACAATAAAATAATGCTTTTGTTTTCTTTTTAACTAAAGTATGGGAAATATATACGGTATTTAAAAAAAATACTATAGATTTATTTACATATCGATTATTGTATTGTTGCCTGTAGTTGCCAAAATTACCTAAACAGATAATAACCTTCTGTTATCCCCTGTATAGCAGCACGAAGTGAGGGAGATGCAGCACTAGGAACCAATCAGCTCCTGATACAGTTATTTCAAGGATCATGCTGACAGGAAAAGAGACCAGAGTGAAGGCTTCCTTGTCCAGTTACAGAATGGCACTAATCTTTAATAATGCTGTATTGTAGTGTATTTTGTCAAGAGGTACTGGGAAATACAAGACCTGGTTGTGCTGTGCAACAGAAATATCTGCAAGAATTTTCAAATCCTTTGTCAGGTACAGCCATAAATGTAGAGCTTAATAGTGTATTAATCTGTTTGCCTAAAGTCCAACAGTAGACAAAGCTTTGATTTCACTTTATAGAGCAAAACTAGGCATTTCCTTGCAAGAACCTTCTACAAGAAGCACCATGTACTGCCTCTTCACAGTACTACAGTATTAATACTATAACAAAGTGATCACAAAAGTACCCATGTAAACAATAATAAAAGATTTCTGTCTTACCTGATATTCCTTTACATTCTCCACCGTAAAATTAAACCAGACACGAAAGCGGGGATTACATGTATCAGGTCTGATAAACAGGTCATACTCAAACTCTGTGATGTAGTCTACTCTTCCCAGATTACCTGTTATAAGAAAAGAAGTATTAAAGTGTTATTAAACCCTCCTGGTAAAACAAGATATATAGCAAATATACACATCATCTCTTACATTGCAAAAAAAATTCCCCTAATTTCCACTTACAGAGAAGTTACCCTGTCCCAGTGTAGTCATGATTGGAGCCCCAGTGTAGCCAACGTTACATGTGTGCTTCCTTCCCAGGATGTTCAGGGAAAAGCCAATGAGAGATTTGAATCTCCCTGATGGTATGGCATGATGGGCAAGTATCTTCCCGAAATGGAAAACAAGGCTAAGCGACTCAAATATGCAGGAAAACATAGGATAAATCATTCTCAAAAGATCACAACAAAGAGTCAAAAGTCAATGTCAATTGGTTTCCAACAGCTTAGAAAACCCTGCTATTTGTTTAGAGGGCTAGCAGGCTGCCAAGACCCTGCTGCAATAAGGAGTATCAGGAAAATAAAACTTAGATTTATATGCCTTTGTTCTGTAGACTAATTTCTCCACAATGCCAGTAGCTATAGAGGTGAATGAGAGCTTTTGTGTCAGGAACGGCAACTGCATGGCTGTGCCTGAATATCTGCGTGTATATTACAGTTCATAGCTCATTGCACAGGATCACAGCTGTGCACATATCTGTGTGTGTTGGTGCACATGCTAAGTTGCATGGTACTGCGCACGCTCAATAACGTGACCAAGCATTTATAAGCACCTATCTAAAGCACAGTGCAACTAAGATGAGTTGCTGAGTGGTCTTCGGATCCTTTGACCCATGACCTGATCTGGGTTTGAGCTGACTTTCCTCCTGACTCCTGGCCGGATCCTTTGCTCCTGCTTCTGAAATGGTACCTCTACTTCCTAGCTGTTAGTGACCCTGCCAGTCCATACTAAAGCTTTTGCCCTTGCCCCAGCAAGTTCTTGTGCCCGACTTGCACAGACCTGGTCTGAGTGTGTCCAGCAGCACAGCAGCTCCCAGGCTGTCCTATAATCTGCTAATTTCTGACCCACTGCAGTAACCCACATCACTCCCCGCCCTGCTACACCATGTCTCCAACTCTAGAGCATATGGGGCAGAAGGTGTAAGGGAAGCCCTCTTGTCATTTGGGACTTGTACAGAATATGAAAATACTTTAGCGTGCACAGTCTGAGCACAGTTTTACTTTACACTTGTTGAAAATGCAAAAGGAAAGGTACCGGTTTGATATTATTCAAACTGACCATTGCATCTTTTATGTAGCTATGTTGGCAAAAGTTCTTTATATATAGTATTTCCTTCTTTTTTAAATCTAGTAGGATTTTTGCAGAAATAAACTAAGTCTGCTGATTCTTGCTACGGCTCACAGTCAAAAAATTTATCTACAGTACACGTGTACCTGGAATTAATTCACTTGGGATTTGCACAGTCAAAGGAGTTCTCCTTTAAAAAACCACAAACTAAAATGAAAGCTTGTACCATTAGATGTGGAGAGTCGGAGGAATATGACAGCCTCCTTTGCATTCCTGAGAATAAATGGTTATGTCTGATAAACTGGCTTATTTCAGACCAATATTCTTGACTTTCATTTTCAGCAAATAGCTTCTATAAAATATAATTATCACTTGACAGCCTCCTTTGCATTCCTGAGAATAAATGGTTATGTCTGATAAACTGGCTTATTTCAGACCAATATTCTTGACTTTCATTTTCAGCAAATAGCTTCTATAAAATATAATTATCACTTGGTCATCCTCATTAAACGTGTGATTGAAGTTAATGCTTTGGCTATGTGCATTTCATTGAATAAAGGCACATTCTGTATCGTTGATTTGCAAAAGGATCCTGGCGAGAAATAAAGTAAATTTATTGTGATTTTCCAGCACAATTTTATATTCAGGAAAGTTACAGCAGAACTAAACATTAAAAAAATGTAGTAAATGAGAAAAAGTACGCAGCTCTTTCATTTATAAGTAAACTTGCATAAGTTTAGTAGGTATTTTTATGCTGTTAATTAAATACTTAAAAAAGATGTTGCTGGTTTTTACATTTTAGTTGTTTGTTTGTTAATCACTATATAACCAAATGTTTGTGGACTTCTGACCATCACACCATTTCAAAATCACATATTTTAATAAAGTGGCTCTCCACTTTTGCAGCTCTAACAGCCTCCATTTTTCTGGAGAAACTTTCCACAAGATTTCACAGTATGTCTGTGGGAGTTTGTGATCGTTCAGCCAAAACAGCATTTATGAGGTCAGGTACTGATGTTGGATGAAGGAAAGAGAAAAGAAGAGCAATTTTGAGTGCAGACTGCTAGGTGAATTTATTAAAAAGCAAAAGCTTGATAAAAGAGCGTGCGTGCCCCTTGCAGGCACGGCGCATGCTCCGAAACGCATTGCTTGCTTCCTGGTATCCCAGTGACACCATCACGCACACGTAGCAGCCCATGCAGCACTCCAACACCATCTTGGAGAAACACAGACAGCTTCCCGGTGACTTCTTTCTTGTGGCAGCGGACCCTGGTGGCCCCTTAGCCTGCTCCAGTGGCATGTCCTGAACATCGATACCTGCTGATGTTTCTTGATGAACCTGTCTTTTAATTACCAAATGTGAGTGGCCAATTGTTTGACTTTTTAATAAATGTACCTAGCAGTCTGCACTCAGTTTCTTTTTTCTTTCTGTCATCCAAGAGGCGCTCTTCTTTTCTCTTTCTGTCACAGTTCTGCTTTTTGCTCATTGGAGAGCTTGCCCTGGTGATTTGACTACATCAATTCCTCGAGGCCATATTTAGTTTGAATGTTATTTATTACCATGGATTTTTTATGTACTTTATTCATTATTATATAGCATATACTAGGTTCCTCAACACCAAACTTATCAAAACATGTCTTTATGCAGCTACCTTTTTCAACAGGGGTACAGTCATGCTGGAGCAGAAAAATACCCTTTCGCAAACTGTTACCACAAGGCTGGAAGTGTACAGATTTGAAGCTAGAGTGTACATATCTCTAACTCCTAAAATCTCTGCAAGATTCAAGCTGAACTGTTATTAGGAAAAAACAAAAATGTAATCTTAAGCTAGGTTCACATTGGAGCGATTTGTCATGTGATTTGAGAGATCAAATCACATGACAAGTCGCAGCATATTGGCGGCAATGGCACTGTTCTAATCGTTGCGACACCGATTGTGCGGCGCCGCACAGATTTGCAAAAGTAGTTCCTGCACTACTTTTGCCGAAATTTCAGGTGTGACTTCAATAGACATCTGTGTATTAAGCCACACAGATGTCTATCAAGTAGCACCTGAAATCGTGCTGACCTTGCTACTTTGAAATCGCGCTACTTCAAGGGAAGTAGCACGATTTCAAGGTAGCATCAATGTGAACCAGGGCTAGGAGAATATCAATACAGAACATTGAGCTTATTCATCAACCCAACACAAAGGGCACTAAGGATATGCAAAGTAGAATAAATCACAGCAACTAGGTCATCGCTTTAAAAATATGACTACAGTAAATTGAAGCTGATCTTCTTATTATTGTGGTGCAAAATGTATATACTGTTTACAAAAATGTTGTAAAACATATTCCCACCCTGCTCACCTTGAGTGCAAGTGCCAATACCAGTAATTCTCAACCTTCCCGACCTCAGTCAAGGCACCCTTTAAAATTGTGCACAATCTTTAGGCACCCCATTCTAAATGTAAAAAAAGTAAACTAGTAGCTTTACATTATATAGCGGCATCCGCGATCGTAGAACACCAAACATTAGAGGTGATTTATTCTAACAAAGCAATATACCTATATACACTGGTACCAACTAGTATTCCAGCAGGTCTCTTCTCCCTCAGTTTCTCTCCCTCATTAATCTGATATAACCCTAATAACCCTAACCCTATTTTTTTTTACATTTAGTTGATGGGGAGGGGCAGGGAAGGGACAAACAAGGCACACAAAGCCCTCCTTATTAGAGTTGAGCAGACACCTGGATGTTCGGGTTCCACGGGTTCGGCCGAACTTCGGAAAAAAGTTTGGGTTCGGGACCGAACTTTACCCCGAACCCGAACCCGAACCCCATTGAAGTCAATGGGGACCAGAACTTCTGAGGACTATTAGCACTGTTTCCCATGCTTAGAACTGTCCCTGCACAAAGTGTCATTTCTGAAGGAAAAAAATTCACATTAATTCACATTAATAAAGGAATTGTCAAAAACCGGCTATTGTAATTTTTTACATTTTTGACACTTTCTTTGTGAAATGGTAGGGGTACATTTGTACCCCATTACCATTTCACATAGGAGGGGGCCGGGATCTGGGGGTCCCCTTTGTTAAAGGGGTCTTCCAGATTCCAATAAGCCTCCCACCCGCAGACCCCCACAACCACCAGGCAAGGGTTGTGGGGATGAGGCCCTTGTCCCCATCAACATGGGGACATCCTCCCCATGTTGAGGGCATGTGGCCTGGTACGGTTCAGGAGGGGGGGCGCTCTCTCGTCCCTCCCTCTTTTCCTGCGGCCTGCCAGGTTGCGTGCTCGGATAAAGGGTCTGGTCTGGATTTTTGGGGGTACTCCACGCCATTTTTTTTTAAATTTGGGGTAGAGATCCCCTTAAAATCCATACCAGATCTGAAGGGCCTGGTATGGATATTTGGGGGAACCGCTCGCATTTTTTTTTTATTTGCGGCAGGGTTCCCCTTAATATCCATTCCAGACCTGAAGGGCCTGGTAATTGAATTTGGGGGGACCCCACGTTTTTTTTTTTTTTTTTTTTTTTTTATCAATTACTTTTCTATGAGTGCTTAGAACTGTCCCTGCACAAAGTGTCATTTCTGAAGGAAAAAAAGTCATTTAAAATTCACTTGCAGCTATTAATGAATTGTCGGCTCCCGGCAATACATAGAAAAGTCATTGATAAAAAAAGAAGTGTGGGGGTCCCCCCAAATTCAATTACCAGGCCCTTCAGGTCTGGAATGGATATTAAGGGGAACCCTGCCGCAAATAAAAAAAAAATGTGTGCGGTTCCCCCAAATATCCATACCAGGCCCTTTAGATCTGGTATGGATTTTAAGGGGAACTCCACCCCAAATTTAAAAAACAAATGGCGTGGAGTACCCCCAGAAATCCAGACCAGACCCTTTATCCGAGCACGCAACCTGGCAGGCCGCAGGAATAGAGGGGGGACGAGAGAGCGCCCCCCCTCCTGAACCGTACCAGGCCACATGCCCTCAACATGGGGAGGATGTCCCCATGTTGATGGGGACAAGGGCCTCATCCCCACAACCCTTGCCGGTGGTTGTGGGGGTCTGCGGGTGGGGGGCTTATCGGAATCTGGAAGACGCCTTTAACAAAGGGGACCCCCAGATCACCCCCCCCATGTGAAATGGTACCCCTACCATTTCACAAAGAAAGTGTAACAAATGTTAAAAATTACAATAGCCGTTTTTTGAAAATTCCTTTATTAATGTCTTCTCCTTTCTTCCATCTTCTTCCTTTTTCTTCTTCCATCTTCTTCCATCTTCTTCTTTTCTCCATTCGGGTTTCTTCCTCCATCTTGTTCTTCATTTTCATCTTCATCTTCCTTCTTGCTTCGGTGTTCTTGTCTGCATCTTGCTCCGGCTTCTTCTTCCCTTCTTCTTTCTTCGGCCGCTCCGTTTGAATTGGAGGTTCCCGCTGTGTGACGCTTCAGTTCTTCAGTTCTCCTCTGGGTCCGCTGCCACCCGGTGGCCCCGCCCCCCTCAAACACCACAGGGAAAGTCCCCGTGAAATCCATGTGCGTCAGAGGGTGGCAGGGTCACCGGGTGGCAGCGGACCAAGAGGAGAACTGAAGAACTGAAGCGTCACACAGCGGGAACCTCCAATTCAAACGGAGCGGCCAAAGATAGAAGAAGGGAAGAAGAAGCCAGAGCAAGATGCGGACGAGAACACCGAAAGAAGAAGGAAGATGAAGATGAAGAGGAAGAAACCCAAATGGAGAAAAGAAGAAGATGGAAGAAGATGGAAGAAAAGAGAAGACGTTAATAAAGGAATTTTCAAAAACCGGCTATTGTCATTTTTTTTATTTTTTACACTTTCTTTGTGAAATGGTAGGGGTACAATGTACCCCTTACCAATTCACATAGGGGGGGCGGGATCTGGGGGTCCCCTTTGTTAAAGGGGTCTTCCAGATTCCGATAAGCCCCCTGCCCACAGACCCCCACAACCACTGGGCAAGGGTTGTGGGAATGAGGCCCTTGTCCCCATCAACATGGGGACATCCTCCCCATGTTGAGGGCATGTGGCCTGGTACGGTTCAGGAGGGGGGGGCGCTCTCTCGTCCCCCCCTCTTTTCCTGCGGCCTGCCAGGTTGCGTGCTCGGATAAAGGGTCTGGTCTGGATTTTTGGGGGTACTTCACACCATTTTTTTTTAATTTGGGGTGGAGTTCCCCTTAAAATCCATACCAGATCTGAAGGGCCTGGTATGGATATTTGGGGGAACCGCACGCATTTTTTTTTAAATTTGCGGCAGGGTTCCCCTTAATATCCATTCCAGACCTGAAGGGCCTGGTAATTGAATTTGGGGGGACCCCCACGCTTTTTTATCAATGACTTTTCTATGAGTGCTTAGAACTGTCCCTGCACAAAGTGTCATTTCTGAAGGAAAAAAAGTCATTTAACATTCACTCGCGGCTATTAATGAATTGTCGGCTCCCGGGAATACATAGAAAAGTCATTGATAAAAAAAAAAATGACCAACTTGTTGACAATTTTTGGGCAATCTGGGGCAATTTTTAGGCATTTTGCAAAGGCACCCCTAAAGTGCCACAGCACCTTGGTTGAAAAAATCTGGCCTATTCTATAACTTTGTAACAAGGCAGCTTGGCAGGACAAAAAAAGATTTCCCAGCACACTTAGCAGCTATCCTGCAAAGAAAGCAAAAAAAAAACTCACCCCGTCTAACAATTTACATTAAAAACAGAAATTTATGTTGTACGCATTTGCAAATAAATGTGGTAGCAACACTGTCTCACCAAGGCTCCTCTGGAAAGTGTGGTTCTAACTCTTAATTTTGAGAGTCTATGTTGGAGCATATATAGCAAAGAATAAATGAAGAACAGGTATGCATGGAAGGAGCCCATTCCTCCTTAAAGGTGCAGGGACACATTAGAAGCCCAGCAAGAGCAGGATGGCAGCTGAAGGCATCCAATGTGTCTCCAGGCCAAAGCAAGCTATACAAGAATAGCAAGCACCCTAATTTATAACTAGCTTTTGAAGCAAGGTGCACATGGAAGGGCATTGCACAGCACACACAAACCAAAGATTTCACAGCACACTTACCAGCTAACCTGCAAAAAAAAAATCAAAATGGCACTGTCTAACAATTTACTTTAAAAACAGAGGGCTTCATTTTAATGTAAATTGTTAAATAGGGCCATTTTGTTTTGTTTTTTGTAGACTAGCTGATAATTTTTTTATTTGTTTGTGCTGTGCAATACCCTTCCATGTGCACCTTACTTTGAAGGCTAGTTATAAATTGGGGTAGATGGTTGCAATTCTTGTATAGCCAGCTTGGCAGGAGCCAATTCATAAACAGAACTGGAGCCAGTAAATAATTATCATGGGGTGGCATACCCCATGATACTCTAGCTCAATTACACAACATTTTATAGATGATCTCGCACATTTTCATTTATTTCTACTTACAGTCTTGGAAAGAATGGGCTGTTTTGCTTGGGCTTTTGGGGTTGGCCTTTAAAACATTATTAGGATTAGTTGCATTTTATCCCTGAATTCTGTATATATTCATAACTTACACTATAAAAAAACAAAAAAAACATAATTTCATCTAGCTAGGCTTAAATTTCCACGTTTCCACACAATTCTCTGTTTTTAGTATCAGTGACAGCACAATTAGTGTCAGGCTATATAGCTTGAAACTATAAGGCAAGTCTCTGATGTAAGTATAAATTGTTTGTAAGTTATAGTTTTCATTTTAAGACATTATCATCTGCAACAACTCAACCACAGCGCAAACCTGAGGCCACTACGGGCCATATTGTAAATCTGGTCACCTTCAATCAGCAACCTCTTTTTCCAGATTAAATGCTAGGAGAATCATATTCTCTTTAGGACTTTTAATGATGATCACCAAAGCCACTATATAATAGGCATTTTAGCGCTTGTCATGGGTTATCACAATTATCTCCATTGAAATCTGCAGTAGCAATGATGTAGCCTTGGTGGCTTCAGCACTGCAGACATAACTAACACTTTTAAGCCCTAGTCAATGTACATGGGGGAAATGTTTCTCATAAATTATGAATGGATTTAGTGTGCAAGAGCTGTAATACCAGTTTAATACATGTGCTACTGAGTTATTTAACATCTTGTTCATTGATTTCAATTTGTCAAAAGCTGAAGTTGTATGTTACAGTACATTTGTTTACAGTAATCATACTGACAAGAGGTAAACAAGGAGAGATAACATTGTCATCATTCTGCTTCTCCTTCAATGTCCAATCAACAAGCTAAAGCCTATTACACACCACTACCTGCTGGGTTGAACGAAAAAAAAAAAACACAGCTCAGGTCGGACCTGCTGTACTAACAATCCAATGTTAAAATAGCGATCTCCCCTGCTGTGCTATTGTACGCCGCCAGAACACTCCGGTCAGTGCTCTCAGCCATTGGGAGACAGTCGGCAGACCATTTTCAGTCATGAGTCTTTGACAGAAGGAACAGTCGGCTTCTCTTGTACCGGCTGCCATACACACAGGACAAATGTTGGCCGGATTCTATTGAACCAGCTGGTGCCGGCCAACATTCAGCCCCTGTGTACAAGGCTTGAGGGTGTGTTTTGACCTGGTTTCTTGACCAAGCTACAGGGCATCCAGGAAAGTATTCACAGTGCTCCACTTTTTTTCCACATTTTGTTATGTTAGAGGATTATTTCAAAATTTATTAAATTCATTATTTTCCTCAAAATTCTACAAACAATACCCCATAATGACAACATGAAGGAAGTTTGCTTGAAATCTTTGTAAATTTATAAAAAAAATTACATTAGTATTCACAGCCTTTGCTCGATATATTGTTGAAGCACCTTTGGCACCAACTACAGCGTCAAGTCTTTTTGCGTATGATGCTACAAGCTTGGCACAACCTCTTAAGGTCCATCAGGCTAGTTGTCCTGTAGCCACTCCTTTTTTATTTTAGCTGTGTGCCTAGGGTCGTTGTCCTGTTGGAAGATGAACCTTTGCCCCAGTCTGAGGCACAGAGCAGGTTATCATCAAGGATGTCTCTGTACATTGCTGCATTCATCTTTCTCTCTATCCTGACTAGTCTCACAGTTCCTGCCCCTGAAAAACATCCCCACAGTATGATGCCGCCACCACCATGCTTCACTGTAGGGATGGTATTGGCCAGGTGATGAGCATTGCCTGGTTTCCCCCAGACATGACACTTGCTATTCGGGCTAAAGAGTTCAATCTTTGTTTCATCAGACCAGAGAATTTTGTTTCTCATGTTCTGCGAGTCCTTCAGGTGCCATTTGGCAAACTCCAGGCGGGTTGTCATGTGCCTTTTACTGAGGAGTGGCTTCAATCTGGCAACTCTACCATACAGGCCTGATTAGTGGAGTATTGCAGATGGATGTTCTTCTGGAAGGTTCTCCTCTCTCCACAGAGAAATGCTGGAGCTCTGTCAGAGTGATCATGGGGTTCTTGGTCTCCTCCCTGACTAAGGCCCTTCTCCCACGATCTCTCAGTTTGGCCAGGTGGCCCACTCTAGGAAGAGTTCTGGTGGTTCCAAACTTCTTCTATTTACAGATGATGGAGGCCACTGGGCTCATTGGGCTGCAGAAATGTTTCTGTACCCTTCCTCAGATCTGTGCCTCGATACAATCCTGTCTCAGAGGTCTACAGACAATTCTTTGGACTTCATGGCTTGGTTTGTGCTCTGGCATGCATTGTTAACTGCGGGGCCTTATATAGACAGATGTGTGCCTTTCCAAATCATATCCAGCCAACTGAATTTATCACAGGTTTGTTCGTAAGTCGAAGTTGTTCGTAAGTTACAACACTGCATTTGTAAGTGTAACTTCCGGTCGGAACACTGAATTCGTAAGTGTTCATAAATGTAACTGCCGCCTGTGCATGGATGTAGGATGTTTCAGGGGCTAGTTATGTTATCTGGGGCATAGTACGGCAGTGTGGGATGTGTCCGGAGGTGCTCGGAGGTATCTAGGACCAGCGTGGAGCACAAGTGGCCGGCATTTGAGGCCGTTCGTAAGTAGGAGTTGTTCGTAACTCGGGTGTTCGTAACTCGGGGACTGCCTGTACTGCAATTGCAGTACAAATCAAGGACCTAGCTATGCTGTCTGGGAATTTTACCTGAACTACAAAACTGGCTCCAAAGCAATTAAGATTTGTTGGCAGGAAAAACACATCACGATTGCCAGGATGAAAATGACAGATGTGCAGCAGGTAGTCTTTGTATGAATAAAGGTTCAATATTTGCTGGAACTGTACCTTTAAAAAAGCCAAAGTGCCATAATGACACATTATTAAAGCAAATTACAGCACAGCTATGAAGTCAAAATGCCAAAAAGACCTCATAACTAAAGATTTGTATTTCTTTAGCAAGTCATATGAGTCACCTGCAAAAAGCAACAAGATTTCATACAATAAGTGACTAGAACTTGATAAATTATAATTAAATGAAGTGTTGGAAAGCCAAATATATTTCTGCCAAATGATATGAACCAAATCTGTTTCGTTCAGCAACGTCAAGTTAAATGCAAGCTAATTGCAGCAGTTTAGTAATATACAATAACAAACTCATAAGTACAGTATGTGACTGGCTTGGATCATGCCAAGAATGTAGTAACACAACTGAATATAACATTTGTATCAAGTTGCTATTTGAAGGATAGTTCCTCACATGTAATTATTTTTTCCAAAAAAGTGTAACTATAAATTTATATGGCAAGAATCATGTGAAACAGATGATTTAACTCCTATTATCACATATTCTCTTAAAGGCTCAAAGTGAATGTGTGATGTGCCCATGAAAGGGAAAGCAACAGGTTTACATCTGTAGACCTCCACATACCTGCCTTTCCTTTGCTTCACTGCTATTCTATTTATCCCCCAGGAGTAAAAACTAAGCCCTATGTTAGCTACAAGTTGCCTGATTCTTAGTACACATGGGGCTATGGTCTCCAATGTAATTAACACTGGTTGGTCCACTCACCACTGTCACATGCTCCCCATACCCAGAAGTACTGGGCATTTCCTTTGGCTCCTAATGCTTGTGGGAACAGAAGGAAAAGTATATCATTTTTGAGATGAGAAGGGGTGTTTAACTGGAATTGAACTCAAATTTTTTTTAAACGCTGACAGGTAGGGTTTTATGAGAAAGGGAGACCCTGTTAGTCTTCTCCTTGCCTTTCAGTGGTAATGCACACTGAGCTGCATATGCATAACTAGGCTTATATTTACAGGACCGATCTGTACCATGATAATGTGACTCCCGTGTGCATGCGCGGGTGTGACGTTATTGCAGCCCAGCTATCCAAGCTGCCAAACAGAGTGAAACGTGAAGGAAGACTGGGTTCAATGGAAGCACCCATGACCAGCAGGTGCATTTACAGTGCATCACTGTAGCGCATCGTTTACAGGTAAGTCTTCCACTATGTGCAAAGATGTGGTACATACTAACACATTATTTTATTTGTATTACTTTATTACATGAACTTATATAGCACAGTCAATTTGCACAGCACTTTACATATATATTGTACATTCACATCAATCCCTGCCCTCAATCTAAGGTCCCTAACTCACATTCATACATACACATACAGGGGCCAATTTAGACAGGAGCCAATTAACCTGTCAGCATGTCTTTGGAGTTTGGGAGGAAACCGGATTACCTGGAGGAAACCCATACAGGCACAGGAAGAACATGCAAATTCCGTGCAGGTAGTTTCATTGTTTGGATTCACACTGGCGACCCTAGTGCTACTAGGAAGAAGTGCTAACCATTTAGACCTCCTGGGTGCCCATTATTTAAAAAATAAAGCAGAGTCTAACTCGGCCTTAGAAAAAATCTGTCACTTTGTTCTACAGGTCTGCTTTAGAGTAAACCTTGCACTATTGGCCTACATAGACCCATAAACAACTGTCATGGATATGCAGTAGTGTTTGTCTGTCAGCTTACCTTCCTTCCCATGTGTTCATCTTAGAGGCCTGAGCCCTTTCACCTGGCTTCCTTTATAATCTCCTCCCAGCCAGACTCCACCCCAGGCCCTATCACAGAACACTATTTTAACCTGTGCACTGCAAGCCTGCTTTGCTGATCAACGTGTTTGTTAGGCATTGTGTGTTTGGGTTCCTGCCTGCCGTGTGCTACGTCTGTCTCTCTGTTACGTTATTGGCTTGTCCCCGACTATCCCTGTCTGCTCGTGACCCTTGACCTTCGGCTCGTTCTTCGTTATCCTTGTCTGCTTGTGGCCCCTGACCTTCAGCTTGTTATTTGGTTCTCTCTATCGTGTGCTGCTGCTTCCCCTCTTTTCCCCTTATCCTACGGGGCGTGAGCTAGGAAACTCCAGGGGCCGCGACCTGGTCCCAGCCTGCAGCGTAACATCCTCACCACTAGAGGCCCTGGAGAAGACCAGCTGGGTCTTAGACTCCGCGCCCTGGGGAATCTTGGCTCTCGCTTCCGTTGGGATCCCGGTTGTGCTCCTCTGGTCCCGCTTTCCACAACCACCCAGTTTCCTATCCGCAGAAGCCAGCCATAGGGTTCACTACCTCGCGGTGCACTCCTGTCCCCCTACGGTGTGCATCTGTCACCTGGCCACAGGTGACCCTGACAGTTTGATCAGCCATGAACCCGGCTGACATCCCGCTACCCGCGGATGATCCATTGCAGGGCATAGTTTGCAGACTTGAAACCCAGGAATCGAATCAGACTCAGGTGATGCGATTCCTCCAGGATCTGGCTTCTCGCTTCGAGCAGCTTCAGGCCTCCTTGGGAACCCTGAATCCGCAACCTCAAATACAACCAGCGGCTGCACCTATTGCACCAGTCGCAGCCACACACTCACTACAACTGCCAGCTCCGTCCCGTTTCTCTGGGGACTCCAAGGCTTGCAGGGGGTTCCTTAGCCAATGCACAATTCATTTTGAGCTCCAGCCCCAAAACTTCCTGTCTGATCGGGCTAAGGTAGCCTATATCATTTCCCTCCTCTCTGGTGAAGCTTTAGCCTGGGCAGCCCCTCTGTGGCAACTGAATGATCCAGTGGTTTCTAGCCTGTCTGGCTTCTTGAAACTTTTTCGGAATATCTTCGAAGAACCGGCTCGTGTCTCTTCAGCGGCCAGCGCCCTTTTACGTCTCCGCCAAGAGTCTGCTTCTGTGGGACAGTATGCCCTTCATTTCCGCATACTGTCGGCTGAGTTGAGCTGGAACAATGAGGCCTTAGTCGCAACCTTTTTGCATGGCCTGTCTGATAGAGTGAAGGATGAATTAGCAGGAAGAACCATCCCCACTGATCTGGCCGGCATTATCTCCTTGTGTAACCAGATCGATATTCGCTTTCAGGAGAGGACCTTAGAAAAGCAACGCCAGCACTCCTTGGTTCTTAGTCAGCCTGAGCTCCCCTCTCTTCGACCCGTAGAGCATCTCCTACCAGCTGAGGAACCCATGCAGCTGGGTCGGACCAGGCTATCCCCCGAGGAACGTGCTAGGCGCAGAACTCTTGGTCTGTGTCTTTACTGTGGGGGCAAAGGTCATTTTCGTGACACTTGCTCTCTTTGTCCAGAAAAACGTTCGGGTCCACTTCATCTGGAAAGTGGAGTATTGGACCCAGAAATATCACCTTCCCCTTCTCGTCTTCTGCTTTCTGTGTTCCTTCATGTTGGTGCTTCTTCTCATTCGGTCTCAGCATATCTGGATTCCGGAGCCGCTGGTAATTTCATGGACTGGGAAATCGCATCGTCCATGAGACTTACTCTTTTTCCCCTCACCACGCCATTGGTGGTCTTGGCGATTGATGGTACTGTTCTCCCAGGGGGACCTATCCGCTTCCAGACCCTCCCTGTTAAGATGTCGGTAGGGACACTCCACCAGGAGTGGATATCCTTCCTTATCTTACCCAAGGCCTCAACGCCTATAATTTTGGGTCTCCCATGGTTACAGCTCCATTCTCCTCATGTGGACTGGACTACTGGACAGATCCTGGCTTGGGGTCCCTCCTGTTCCTCGTCCTGCCTACCCAAGGTTGCCCCCTGTGAATCTGAGCCGGTCATTCATTCCAGGTTGCATAACCATTTACATTTCTCTGTCCCTAACCACCCTTGGACGCACAGCCAGGCTAGCTTGTCTACAAGTCCTGCAGTCGCTACGTCTTGCGATGCGATTCAGGTAGTCGCTACACCTGACTCAGCTATTCACTCTGCCTCTGTACTAGTTATGCCAGTCCAGCCCATGCCCAGTGAGCCTCCTCAGATTCCTGTTGATCCTCTCATGCCCTTGCTTATTCCTAGAGAGCCTTTGGTCCTCAATAGATCTTCTTGTCATCTCCCTACCTCGTTTTCGGTCTCTGAGGATAATCTTAAGTACGAGGTTAGACAAGTTCTGGATTCTCGGCTCTGCAGAGGCATTCTTCAGTACCTTGTGCATTGGAGAGGTTTTGGTCCTGAGGAGGCGTCTTGGATCGCTGCATCTGATGTCGCTGCACCTCATCTGTTGAGAAGGTTTCATCAGAGATTTCCCTTTAAGCTGGGTCCAGGCGGGGGAGGGCCCATAAGAGGGAGGGTACTGTCATGGATATGCAGTAGTGTTTGTCTGTCAGCTTACCTTCCTTCCCATGTGTTCATCTTAGAGGCCTGAGCCCTTTCACCTGGCTTCCTTTATAATCTCCTCCCAGCCAGACTCCACCCCAGGCCCTATCACAGAACACTATATTAACCTGTGCACTGCAAGCCTGCTTTGCTGATCAACGTGTTTGTTAGGCATTGTGTGTTTGGGTTCCTGCCTGCCGTGTGCTACGTCTGTCTCTCTGTTACGTTATTGGCTTGTCCCCGACTATCCCTGTCTGCTCGTGACCCTTGACCTTCGGCTCGTTCTTCGTTATCCTTGTCTGCTTGTGGCCCCTGACCTTCAGCTTGTTATTTGGTTCTCTCTATCGTGTGCTGCTGCTTCCCCTCTTTTCCCCTTATCCTACGGGGCGTGAGCTAGGAAACTCCAGGGGCCGCGACCTGGTCCCAGCCTGCAGCGTAACATCCTCACCACTAGAGGCCCTGGAGAAGACCAGCTGGGTCTTAGACTCCGCGCCCTGGGGAATCTTGGCTCTCGCTTCCGTTGGGATCCCGGTTGTGCTCCTCTGGTCCCGCTTTCCACAACCACCCAGTTTCCTATCCGCAGAAGCCAGCCATAGGGTTCACTACCTCGCGGTGCACTCCTGTCCCCCTACGGTGTGCATCTGTCACCTGGCCACAGGTGACCCTGACAACAACAAACTGTGATGCACTGTGTGTTCTGACACCTTTCTATCCAAACCAGCCTTAACCTTTTCCAGGGCCCAGCCTTCACTACCCACGTGCACCAATGAGCCTTGACAGTCCATGACTCTGTTGCCAGTTTGTCAGCTTTCAATGAATATCCTTCAATGAACCACTTTTGTTAGATCCTGACCACTGCAGACCAGGAACATCCCACAAGAGCTGCAATTTTGGAGTTGCTCTGACCCAGCCATCTAACCATTACAATTGGGTCCTTGTCAAAGTCACTCAAATCCCTAAGTTTGCCCATTTTTTCTGCTTGCAACACATCAACTTCAGGGACAACATGTTCACATAACATATTCACTTGCTGTTTAGATACTGATGAAGAGGCAGGTACACCTGGAAATGGTTCATTGACTGCGCATGCTCCTTGAGTGACATTGGCATCAGTCGGAAGAGGACGTTCCCTGTCATTGCAGCTGCTTTCCGATCAGACAGCTGAGTCCCGGCTTCTATACAGCAACACCCGACAGCCAACACTATCTCTTTGGCTGTCAACTGTTGGCTTCCCTCATGGTTGGACGCTGACCCCCGGTCCTGTGAATCTTTTCACTTCCACCTGTCTCTTGCTTACTATTGTGAGTGCAACTTACTTTGTTTTAGTAAAGTGTTTGTTTTTTAATACTACACTATGGTGGCCCTTGCGCCTGTTGTTTCTCTCTCCCCTTGCTTAATAAATCCCACCTACTTTCAGATGCCCTTGTAACAAGATAATCAATGTTATTCACTTTACCTGTCCATGATCATAATGTTATGGCTGATCGGTGTATATTATTTTAATGCACCATAAGAATATTAAGTGCCTGTCCTTCCTACCTTTAACAGTCTTACGTGTATTACTAAGTGACAGGTTTTCTTAAACGCACAGACGCCATTTGCATTCAGATGATGTACAGTAATAATGAGAGATAATGTCTGACTTTTCATCACAGTTACTTTGAAGCACATAAAGCAGCAGCACATTGAGCCTTTCACTGTACCGGCTTTAATGGCAGAGTCCATAATCTATTCGATTAAAACCACTTTGGGATAAATAAAAATAAAAAAGTTTAAAGTTGCAATTTGCAAACAATATTATTGTTACGCTTTGATCGTAGGCCATAGAACATACCGATTAAAGGAGGTTTGCATATTGATGGCTAGGCTCCTGTAATTGCTTTTTGCGGTTGTGCTGATGCTAGCTTCATTCCCCAATGAGTCCGATGAGATCACACACACAGCCTTAGTAAGCCATTAGAGCCCCCTTATCAACAGGCCACTATCCATTATCCTAAATGGAAAGTAGTATAGTTGAAAAAACAGGAAGCTTCAAAGTAATGGGGTTAAAATGGATCCTTAGGCTTGATAAATAATGTATGCTGTAAGAATTTGAAAGCCCATATGGTTCATTGTGAGATGCGAACTATATGCCACTAAATGCTCTGTAATGATACCTTACTATCTGCTGGCTTTCATGCTAGATACCAGTAAGATAGTCTTTTTCAAATACATACTTGCTACTCAGAACTTTCCATTTCTGTTATTTAAAGATGCTCACAAACTGCTATTTTTAGCTAAATGGTCTCATAACACACCATTATGATTTTAGAAATTTGTCAACCCTCTATTAAAAGTACTCTCCTATAACATTTTCACACTTCACATGCCAGGACCAGGTGCCTCTCTGTAGCCAATCGACTTTGGGGTGTGCTCTAAATCAGAAAATAACTCAGCTCCCACAATGCAACGGCAGTTACGTATAAGCAGAATTTTGAGTTCTCACATCGCCTAAATTTCGTCAAAATTTGGAAGATTTTGATGCAACTATTTTGTCCAAATACATTGGTGGAAGGGGAAATTAGGGTGATTTTCATTGAATCCCAGAAGGTCTTTTTAACTATCATGCAGTTGTGCTTATGCCAAAAAGAGCCCCTTATTAGAATCATTATTTTATGGGGTTTTTTCACAAAATTTAAAAATAACAGAAAAATAAAAAGAATTATAAGATAAATGGGAAGCGACAATACAAAATTTATCAAATTCACATAAAAAAAGGAAATAAACACAAATACACAAACACTCAATGAAATAAACGAAACTAGCCTCAATATAACAGGGTACTGCAAAGTCCAGTGCCTTATCCCTTTTGTTGCCGGAGCCTTTTTTTTTTTTTTTTTTCATACACATTAAATGTACTTATGTACTTTTTTAGTCCTTAAGATTAATTAAAACTCACAAAACATTGTCGTGGGAATTTACTAAAACTGAAGCAAACAGAATTTGGGCAGCTCTGCATAGTAACCAATCAGCTTCTAGCCTCCACTTGTTCATTTAAACATTTACAGTATGTTATGAATAGGGATGAGCTTCGTGTTCGAGTCGAACTCATGTTCGACTCGAACATTGGCTGTTCGACCGTTCGTCGAATTTCGAACATTATGGGCCGTTCGCGCCAAATTCGAGTGGCGCATCACGGCCCATAATTCACTTCGGCATCGCAGTGCATTGCTGGTTGATGATTGGCCAAGCATGCACTATGACCCGCATGCTTTAGCCAATCACAGTGCAGTAAGAACGGAGAGCCATAATTGGCCAAAGGCAGGGTGGCTTTGGCCAATTATGCCTCAGGGGATTTAGTACATGCCCCACACTATATAAGGCCGCCTGGAAGTCGGCCTTGTGTAGTGTGTTCCGGCGTGCTGAGAGATAGAGAGAGAGACAGACAGTGTCATTTTGTTTGAGTTAGATAGAGCAGGCAGGCAGGCGAGTCAGTTAGCTGCAGTCAGTGTATTTAGTATATATATGCATCCTAGTTGTTGTATATATATATATATAAACACTGTATTCAGTTTAGCTCAGTGGTTCTCAACTCCTATCCTCAGGGCCCACCAACAGGCCAGGTTTGCAAGATAACTGAAATGCATCACAGGTGATATAATTTGCTGCTCAGGGATTGCAGTATTCTAGTCTGCATCTCACCAAGGTAATACTTAAAATCTGGCCTGTTAGTGGGTCCTGAGGACAGGAGTTGAGAACCACTGGTTTAGCTAGATCCGGTCCTGTTATTCTCTTCCTAATATACTGACAGGCAGGCAGCAGCAGTATTTTCAGTCAGTGTACTGTGTCCTGTGCACAGTGTGCAACTAAAGCTAACTGCATACAATTGCTTGTGTTCTCTTCCTAATATACTGACAGGAAGGCAGCAGCAGTATTTTCAGTCAGTGTACTGTGTCCTGTGCACAGTGTGCAACTAAAGCTAACTGCAGACATTTGCTGGTGTTCTCTTCCTAATATACTGACAGGCAGGCAGCAGCAGTATTTTCAGTCAGTGTACTGTGTCCTGTACACAGTGTGCAACTAAAGCTAACTGCAGACAATTGCTGGTGTTCTCTTCCTAATATACTGACAGGAAGGCAGCAGCAGTATTTTCAGTCAGTGTACTGTGTCCTGTGAACAGTGTGCAACTAAAGCTAACTGCAGACAATTGCTGGTGTTCTCTTCCTAATATACTGACAGGAAGGCAGCAGCAGTATTTTCAGTCAGTGTACCGTGTCCTGTGCACAGTGTGCAACTAAAGCTATCTGCAGACAATTGCTGGTGTTCTCTTCCTAATATACTGACAGGAAGGCAGCAGCAGTATTTTCAGTCAGTGTACTGTTTCCAGTGCACAATGTGCAACTAAAGCTAACTGCAGACAATTGCTGGTGTTATCTTCCTAATATACTGACAGGCAGGCAGCAGCAGTATTTTCAGTCAGTGTACTGTGTCCTGTGCACAGTGTGCAACTAAAGCTAACTGCAGACAATTGCTGGTGTTCTCTTCCTAATATACTGACAGGAAGGCAGCAGCAGTATTTTCAGTCAGTGTACTGTGTCCTGGCCACAGTGTGCAGCTAAAGCTGACTGCAGACAATTCCTTGTGTACCTACCTATTGCAATACATCAAATAAAGTATGTCTGGAAGGCCAACAAGGAGAGGCAGACAGTCACAGGCCAATAAAAGAGGGCAAGCAGGCTCTGTGTCTAGAGGCAACAGTGCTGGTCGTGGACATGGTGCATCCTCATCAGCACGTGGCCGTGGGGCACGCTTAAACTTTTTTTCAGCAGCTGGCCGTGTTGAGCCGCAACATGCCAAATACTTGGTAGAGTTGATGACCAAGCCGTCCTCATCCTCCTCATCCTCTCTCATCCAGGCTCAGTGTACTTTGTCTGGCAAAGCGGCCTCTTCCCTCGGCTCAATGGCATCAGTCACTCCTCCCCTAGCCCCACCATGTCCTCCTGAGGAGTCCCCCAAACTGTTTGACCACAGTGTTGGGTACATGCTGCAGGAGGATGCGCAGCATTTTGAAGGCTCCGATGATGGAACCCAGCTAGAGGAAGGCAGTAACAGGAGCCCAGAGAGAGGGGGTGCCCAAGAAGGACAGCAAAACGGCAGACATGTTCCCCCAGCTGCAGCATACTGCCAGGTTTGCTCCAGTGATGAGGAGGGAGGGGATGATGAGGTCACTGACTCTACGTGGGTGCCTGATAGGAGAGAGGAGGAGGAGGGGGAACATCTCCAACAAGGCAGGATGTCCTCCAGGGGCCAGCTTAAGGGCACCGACTGCATTACACCGCAGAGCTCCGCATGTGCAGGGCGCTGCTATCTCTGCACGTTATTCCAAAAGTTCTTTGGTGTGGGCCTTTTTTGAGACATGTGCAGCAGATCGCACCTTTGCTATTTGCAACAAATGTCTGAAGCGTATCTCGCGTGGCCAAAACAGCAGCCGCTTGGGCACCACATGCTTGACCAGACATATGTCGACCTGCCATGCAGTCCATTGGCAAGCGTACAGAAAAGACCCACACCAAAGAACAAAGCGGACCTCTCCTTGCTCCTCATCAGCTGGGATCTCCAACCCAACTATACCTTCAGTCCTTTCTGAAACCTGCACTGAGAGGAATGAAGGTATAGAAATAGGTGTGTCACAGCACTTGCGGGCAATCTGCTATCGGTACACCAACGTCAGATTGTACCAGGCAAATTTCCCTGCCCCAGCTGCTGCAACGCCGAAAGAAGTTTGCTCCCAGCCATCCACATGCCCAGTGGTTGAATGCTAGCTTGGCTAAATTGCTAGCACTTCAACTGCTGCCTTTTCAGTTAGTAGACTCTGCCCCCTTCCGTGAGTTTGTGGAATGTGCGGTTCCTCAGTGGCAGGTTCCCAAACGCCATTTTTTTTCACGGAAGGCGATTCCAGCTCTCTACCGGCATGTGGAAGGCAATGTCTTGGCCTCACTGGACAGGGCGGTCAGTGGTAAGGTGCATATTACCGCTGACTCATGGTCCAGCAGGCATGGACAGGAACGTTACCTGTCTTTCACGGCGCATTGGGTGACTCTGCTGGCAGCTGGGAAGGATGCAGGACAAGGTACAGTACTGTTGGAGGTTGTTCCGCCACCACGCCTCCAAAATGCTACTAGTGGTGATTCTGACACACCTCTCTCCTCCACCCCCTCCTCTTCTTCTTCCTCCATGGCCTCTTCCTCTGCTGATTTGTCCTCGGAACCAGCGGTGCTCTGTAGGCGTTCAAGGGGCTACGCAAGTACGCAGGCAAAAAGATGCTATGCGGTGCTTGAGATGGTGTGCTTGGGGGACAGGAGCCACACTGGGGCAGAGATTCTGTCACCTCTGCAGGGGCAGGCTCAGAGGTGCTTGACGCTACACCAGCTTAAGCCAGGAATGGTGGTTTGCGACAATGGCACCAACCTCCTCTCCGCCCTCCGACAGGGACAGCTGACCCATGTGCCCTGTTTGGCTCACGTCCTTAACTTGGTGGTGCAGCGGTTCTTGGGCAGGTACCCGGGCTTACAGGATGTCCTGAGGCAGGCCAGGAAAGTCTGTGTGCATTTCCGACGGTCATATAATGCCAGTGCTCAGCTGGCTGACCTGCAAAAGGAATTTAACCTGCCCAAGAACCGCCTATTCTGTGACATGCCCACCAGGTGGAACTCAATGTTGGCCATGCTGCAGCGGCTGCACATGCAGCAGAGGGCCATCAATGAGTATCTGCGCCAATATGGCACCAGGAAAGGGTCAGGGGAGCTTGGGATTTTTTTTCCATGCCAGTGGGTCATAATCAGGGATGCATGCACTGTCCTGTCACCATTTGAGGAGGCCACAAGGTTGGTGAGCAGTGACAGTGCATGCATCAGTGACACTGTCCCTCTTGTCCACCTGTTGGAGCACACGCTGCGTGGAATAATGGACAGGGCACTTGAGGCAGAACAGAGGGAGGAAGAGGAGGACTTCCTTACCTCTCAAGGCCCCTTTATCCAGACAGTGTTCCTGCTGGCCCACCTATCACACAGGAAGAGGACGGGGACGAGGAGGAGGAGGAGGAGGATTGTGTCAGCATGGAGGTGGAGCCTAGCACTCAGCATTAGCAGCAGTCTTCAAGAGATCATTTAAAGTCCCAAGAAACCCATGGACTTGTACATGGCTGGGAGTAGGTGGCTGCGGATCATGTCGTCCTTAGTGACCCAGAGGACTCCGGACCGAATCCCTCAGCAAACCTACGCTGCATGGCCTCCCTGATCCTGCAAAGCCTGTGAAAGGATCCTCGTATTCGTGGTATCAAGGAGAAGGATCATTACTGGCTGGCAACCTTCCTTGATCCACGTTACAAGGGTAAGGTTGCGGACCTTATCTTGCCGTCGCAGAGGGAGCAGAAGATGAAACATCTTCAGGAGGCCTTGCCGAAAGGTTTGTGCAACGCGTTTCCAGAGCCTGGGAGGTTACAAATTCCTGGTCCTGGACAATGTGTTGCTGAGGCTTCAGTCAGTCACAGAAGGAGCGGTGGAGAAGGTGGCCATCTGACCGATGTGTTCAAATAATTTTTTAGTTCGCAGCCCCAAGGTATAAGCGGTTACAGCAACCATCGCCAGCGTCTGATTCACATGGTGCAGGAATACCTAGGGGCAAGATCAGACTTGGACACCTTTTCCACCGAAAATCCTCTGGGTTACTGGGTCTTGAGGATGGATCACTGGCCAGAGCTTGCACAGTATGCAATTGAGCTACTGACCTGTCCTGCATCCAGCGTTCTTTCGGAACGCACATTCAGTGCTGCTGGAGGCTTTGTAACCGATCACAGGGTGCGCCTGTCCACCGAATCTGTCGATCGGCTGACCTTCATAAAAATGAATCCATCTTGGATCACCAGCTACCAAGCACCTGATGCTGATGAAACCGAATATTTTTTTTTGAATGTGAGATCCCATCAAGACTGCCTATGCTGATGCTGAGTGACTATCCTGTTATGCTGAGTGACTATCCTCTTCCTCAATCTTCATGCTTATTGCTTTTAAGAACATTTTTGGTTCTGGGCACCGCCACCAGTGGCTAAGGCCCAATTTTTCAGCCCCTGTTTAACAGGGGCGTGTAATTACAATTTTTGATGCAATACTTTGCAGCAGGGCTCATTCCTGCGCTCCAACTAGAGTATCTGTGAGGGGTTGCAGTGTTGTGGCACCAGCACCAGTACCTTAGGCCCAATTTTTCTGCCCCTGTTTAACAGGGGCATGTAATTACAATTCTTGATCTAATATTTCACAGAAAAGCCCGTTCCTGCGCCCACCAAGTTGTAACTGTGAGGCCTTACAGTGTTGTGGCAACACCACCACCTCCACCACCGCCACCACCACCAAAGGCCCAATTTTTCTGACCCTGTTCAACAAAGGCATGTAATTACAATTCTTGATCTATTATTTCACAGCAGGGCCTGTTCCCGCGCCCACCAAGAGTAACTGTGAAGGCTTACAGTGTTGTGGCAACACCAACACCTAAGGCCCAAATTTCTGCAGAGTATATAGGGCAGGCCCCTTCTTTCAAACATCCAACTTACAAACGACTCCTACTTGCAAACGGAAGGAGACAACAGGAAGTGAGAGAAAATCTACCCCTAGGAAGGGAAATTCTCTCCTGTAAGAGTTCCTTGTTTCACTAATAACCCCAAATTTTCAAAATCCATTTGTAATTGGGACAGAAAGTGAGGTGAAATCTTCTGAAGAGGTGCACAGACAGCAAAACAAATGTCACAGGGGTGATAACCCTTCCCTATGTTTTCCAAAAAGCTTAAAAATAGATTTTTTGTCTGGAGCTACACTTTAAAAATGTATCAGTTCAAAATTACAAACAGATTCTACTTAAGAACAAACCTACAGTCCCTGTCTTGTTTGCACCGCCTGTATACTGCTGTTCAGAGTATATAGGGCCTGGGGGCCCCACGCCTTTCCTTTTTTTAATTTGGGTGCGGGGGTTCCCCTAATATCCATACAAGACCCAAAGGGGCTGGTAATGGGCTGGAGGGGGGGGGGTACCCATGCCGTTTTTCTCAATGATTTTCATCCATATTGCCCAGACCAGACATGATATTAAAGCTGCAAGCAGTTTTAAATGACTTGTATTTTTTTAGAAATGTCATTTTGTCCAGGGACAGTTCTAAACACGGGAAACACGCGCCACTTTACAGGCATGCTGTAGACACCCCCAGGCACGATATTTAAAGGAATATTTCACTTTTATTTTTTCACTTTAAGCATCATTAAAATCACTGCTCCCGAAAAAACGTCTGTTTTTAAAACTTTTTTTTGCATTGATACATGTACCCTGGGGCAGGACCCTTTTTAGGACAATAACTTCCATATTAGCCTTCAAAATTCACACTTTTGATTTCTGACGTTCGAGTCCCATAGACTTTAACGGGGTTCGAAAGTTCGCGCAAACTTTCTGTCCGTTCGCAGGTTCTGGTGCGAACCGAACCGGGGGGTGTTCGGCTCATCCCTAGTTATGAAAAAGAAGAGAAGGGGAGATTTGTTTTAGTCCTGTCCTCTTATCCTTATCCTGATACAGCAAAGTGAGTGAGCATTGTTACCCTAATGCCGCGTACAGACGATCGGACATTCCGACAACAAAACTGTGGATTTTTTTCCGACGGATGTTGGCTCAAACTTGTCTTGCATACACATGGTCACACAAATGTTGTCGGAAATTTACAAACGCCAAGAATGCGATGACGTAAAAGACGTACGACAGCACTATTAAAGGGAAGTTCAATACCAGTCGTGTTAAGTAGAAGTTTGGTGAGAGATGATTTGCGCTGTTCAGCCTCGTGCTTTTCAGTCCGCTAAAGCGTGACGAATGTGCTATCTCCATTACGAACGCTAGTTTTACCAGACCGAGCGCTTCCGTCTCGTACTTGATTCAGAGCATGCATGGAATTTTGTGTTTCGGAATTGGCTACACACGATCGGAATTTCCGAGAACGGATTTTGTTGTAGGAAAATTTTAGAACAAGTTGTCAAATTTTTTCTTGTTGGAAATTCCGACAGAAAATGTCCGATGGAGCCTACACACGGTCAGAATTTCCGACAACAAGCTCCCATTGAACATTTGTTGTCGGAATGTTGGATCGTCTGTACGCGGCATAAGACATGAAGTACGAGGTGGTATCAAAAAGTTTCAGGACTAGCTTTGTGTCTTGTCTACATTGGGAGCTGTGCAACTGGTGCAATTCTGACCATGTGTGTTACCACTTCTGCTATTTCATCATAGACAGCAAGTTAGAACAAAGAGCAGATGTGAAATTCTGCGTGAAATGGGGCAACTCTACCACAGAGACATTTGACATGAGTTGAAGATCCAGCTCAAAGGTCACTGTTTTAACACCATTGCGGAGATCCAGCGTGAATAGCAGAAGGTGCTTGACGCGCTTCGAAAAGAAGACTTCCAGGACACATTCCAGAAGTGGCAGGAATGCTGCGAGCGCTGTATCACTGTGCAAGGGGACAATTTTGAAGGTGATAGTGTGTAAATGTAGATAAATAAAGTAATTTCTTGTAAACAGAGCTAGTCTTGAAACTTTTTTTTGATACAACCTCGTATGTAACTTGCAGGTTAACCAGGTGAAAACAAAGAAAAAAATCCTGAAAATGAAAATAAATGCAGTCACAGTATCTATGAATAGTAAGTTGCAATACATATAATAAAAGAAACAGTCAATAGGCAATACATATATTGTTAGTTTTTAAAATATTAAAATCAACCACACCAAAATTCAGGCAAAAAACCCACTGCATAATCTCCTACCTTTACAAACTGTGACTATACTATATGTAAAGAATATTACTATTAAATACGTTTTATTAATATATATGTCAATTAATGCATACACGCTTTACATTTTTTCTTAATATTTCTAGCAAGCCTTAAGATTTATTTACTGCTATTAATGGCTCTGAACTCTGCCTTTGTTCTATTTTAGAGGTTCCAGTGCAGCTCTAAAACCTGTAGATCACTGGCCTTTGGTCCCATGGCCTGAACCATCTGCTTGTGCAAATAAAAAGGAATTAGCTCAGTGTATAGTGCACATTTGTCATGCTCTTAGTATAGGGATCCATCTGTGAGATGACCATTTCTGTAGGATATTGGATTATTTTCATTGAATAAAACTTGTCTTGTGTCACAAGATGTACCAGCTCATAAGTAGCATGCTTTATTCCTTATGAACCTTTTTCCCTGTTTGAAAACAAGGCAGCTATTATCAGAAAGGCCAGTTTACCTACAATTTGTGTGTAAAGTGTCATTAAATAATAATAATAATAATTAAAAAAAAAGGAAAACCGTCCTAATAAATATTGTAATGTCTTTGTGTTCTCTGTCTAGTTATAAAATCTTTCCCTGTTAGTAAATTAGTTGTTGGACCTAGCAGTCACCTAAAGTTCTTTGTTTCTGGTGGCAATGATCTGTGGGCTCATAAAGCCTCTGCGTTATGACCACAATGCGCTTACTTCCCTCTCTTAAGTAAGACGTGTCTACTCATGGCTTACTGTAGAGGAAATCCCATAACTGCCTATGTCAATATGACCCGGGTCAAGGGCAGGGCTAAGCAGGAGCGGGTCACAGGTCCTGGTGACATTGTTTCAGCTTTTTTAGACCCTCCAGGCCATTTGAAGTGGAGTGAAGTCAGTCAATAATCTGATCCTTTCTGCAGGCATTGCTGCCTGTGGTACAGACTCTTAACTGACAGCCTTGTTACGCTTTATATGGCCTGAGAAGGAGAGCCTGAAAAAGCTGAAGTGATGCCACCAGAATATGTGACCTGCTATGCCTTAAAAAAAAAAGTTGTGACCCAAAAATTTCAGAATTAAAATTTTTCATGTAAAGTGTTTGATATATAAATGACATGGGAGAACTATCTGGGTTTAGATAAAACATGGACAAGGAGAATTGGGACTTTTCAAGCGCATACAAAGACAATATTTAGAAAAATAGAAAATGTATTAATTAAAAATTCATAGGTATGAACATAAAAATTCCACAATAGATCAGTAACAAATACCAACAAAAGTGAAATTGTATCTCTACATGTTTCGCCTTTTACGGCTTCTTCAGGAGATTCTGTTACAATAGACACTGTGTATGTAGACTGATCACTAAAATAGAAGAATATATATCAGAAAAAACAATTTAGGAAAAAACAAACAAACAATAGAAAACATTTTAAAAAAAACAATTCTGTACAATTATATAGTGTGTTATATAAGTATGTTATACAATTATATAGTGTGTTATATAAGTATGTTCTGATCACGGTACCAACCTTTAAAGATTTAAAGTTACAATCATCAATAATTGTGGAGAAGCATATGGAACCATTTTAAAGCATCATAGAGAAGGGTAATAGACTGGGAAGATCTGAGAGTCCATCTAAATTGAAGGTAAGTAGGCAAAAAATCAATAGATATTTTCCAAAAGCCAAGAGGCACAAAGGAGGAACTCACTACCAGTGAAAGCCTACCTCAGTAGTTTTTTAGAGAAAGTCTAACTCTTGGAATCACCAAAAGATTTCAAGTGCTCCGTTTGAAGACAAGGGGAAAATAAACTTTTGTACCAGAAACATTTTCAAAGTATTCCGGACTTCCCTTAAAAAGAAAAACAAGAGCTATGTTTCAATATAAAAAAGTCTTGAATGGAGATGAAGACAGCCCGATCTATACTACTGATTACCTATTATTCACTGGAGCGCTGCATAAGTTGCTTCCTTCTGTGGACCGAACCTGACAGTGAATGAAAGTTACTTCCTCTTATACCCCCCTCCAGACCTTTTGGCGCCAAAAATTTCCCACCAAAAACGGCCTGAGGACACACAATTGGCTGGATTACCAAGAAACCAGTCGCACAGGAAATGACACCTTCCTCTATCCAGGCGCACCGGAAATGACATCACGGCGGCCACAGGAAGCAAATGAGGAAGTGAGGAATTGCATAGAGTAATCCATCCACTTCCTCTAGAGCAGTATGGAAACCTATGGTAGCTGGAAAGGGGAGGAAGCCAAATGTTGTGAAGATGAAAAAAATATGAGCAAGAAAGCCCAATCACTTAAGAAAAACAAAAACAGGGATCCAAGAAAAGCCAGCTGGGTTGGCGTTCACAAAAATGAGTAAACGCCTTGGGAGTCCATATGGTGCATCTAGTCCGTAGCTAATCCACAAAAAATGTACATACAGGTCCTTCTCAAAAAATTAGCATATTGTGATAAAGTTCATTATTTTCTGTAATGTACTGATAAACATTAGACTTTCATATATTTTAGATTCATTACACACAACTGAAGTAGTTCAAGCCTTTTCTTGTTTTAATATTGATGATTTTGGCATACAGCTCATGAAAACCCAAAAATCCTATCTCAAAAAATTAGCATATTTTATCCGACCAATAAAAGAAGAGTGTTTTTAATACAAAAAAAGTCAACCTTCAAATAATTATGTTCAGTTATGCACTCAATACTTGGTCGGGAATCCTTTTGCAGAAATGACTGCTTCAATGCGGCGTGGCATGGAGGCAACCAGCCTGTGGCACTGCTGAGGTGTTATGGAGGCCCAGGATGCTTCGATAGCGGCCTTAAGCTCATCCAGAGTGTTGGGTCTTGCGTCTCTCAACTTTCTCTTCCCAATATCCCACAGATTCTCTATGGGGTTCAGGTCAGGAGAGTTGGCAGGCCAATTGAGCACAGTAATACCATGGTCAGTAAACCATTTACCAGTGGTTTTGGCACTGTGAGCAGGTGCCAGGTCGTGCTGAAAAATGAAATCTTCATCTCCATAAAGCTTTTCAGCAGATGGAAGCATGAAGTGCTCCAAAATCTCCTGATAGCTAGCTGCATTGACCCTGCCCTTGATAAAACACAGTGGACCAACACCAGCAGCTGACATGGCACCCCAGACCATCACTGACTGTGGGTACTTGACACTGGACTTCAGGCATTTTGGCATTTCCCTCTCCCCAGTCTTCCTCCAGACTCTGGCACCTTGATTTCCGAATGTACTTTGGACCACTGAGCAACAGTCCAGTGCTGCTTCTCTGTAGCCCAGGTCAGGCGCTTCTGCCGCTGTTTCTGGTTCAAAAGTGGCTTGACCTGGGGACTGCGGCACCTGTAGCCCATTTCCTGCACACGCCTGTTCACGGTGGCTCTGGATGTTTCTACTCCAGACTCAGTCCACTGCTTCCGCAGGTCCTCCAAGGTCTGGAATCGGTCCTTCTCCACAATCTTCTTCAGGGTCCGGTCACCTCTTCTCGTTGTGCAGCGTTTTCTGCCACACTTTTTCCTTCCCACAGACTTCCCACTGAGGTGCCTTGATACAGCACTCTGGGAACAGCCTATTCGTTCAGAAATTTCTTTCTGTGTCTTACCCTCTTGCTTGAGGGTGTCAATGATGGCCTTCTGGACAGCAGTCAGGTCGGCAGTCTTACCCATGATTGCGGTTTTGAGTAATGAACCAGGCTGGGAGTTTTTAAAAGCCTCAGGAATCTTTTGCAGGTGTTTAGAGTTAATTAGTTGATTCAGATGATTAGGTTAATAGCTCGTTTAGAGAACCTTTTCATGATATGCTATTTTTTTGAGATAGGATTTTTGGGTTTTCATGAGCTGTATGCCAAAATCATCAATATTAAAACAAGAAAAGGCTTGAACTACTTCAGTTGTGTGTAATGAATCTAAAATATATGAAAGTCTAATGTTTATCAGTACATTGCAGAAAATAATGAACTTTATCACAATATGCTAATTTTTTGAGAAGGACCTGTATATATTTCCACAAAATGTGAAGTAAGGATTCCAAAACATAACAATGGGAATCCAATTTAAGGAACAAATTTGATAGATAAATTTGGTTGTTACTATTGATACGGTGCCATAAACGGTCAGACATACAAAATGTTTACAGCAATTTCAGTCCAAATACCAATGAAGTTATAAAACCTCAATTAAAAAATTGAAAAATAAACAAAAATACTAATAAATGCAGAGAAACATTAAATTCCTCAATATACAATGGCTGAATCCCTACAGAAATGGCTTAAAGCTCAAAGACTCATTCAGGCCTGTATGCACAGTAGCAGATACAAGTTGTGTATCCATTTTGATTCACGTTGGAGAAGTGTTTTGTCTATATCCCCACCCCTACCGAAATCTGGTACATGTTCTAGTGCAAAGAATTGCATTTTAGAGGCATCAAAGGCATGGTAAAGCCCCATGTGCCTGCTAATCGGGGTTTCCATCTTTTTTTTATTCAACAACTTGACATGATCTCTTATTCTGTGGAAAAAGAGCCTTTTGGTTTTACCCACATAAAATGCGTTACATACACACTTCATGTAGTAGACCACACCCACCGTTTTGCAGTCAGCGAAAAAAAATTGGTTTGTAAACTTGGCCATTAGGAAGAGTCACCTCTGCAGTATTAGCAAGTAGATAACAGAAGTCCCATCTTCCACAGGCGTAGATTCCTTGACATCTCGTTTTGATCCTAGGATTAAGATGGCTATGTATTAATTGATCTTTCAGGGATCTTGATTTACGGTAGGTAATTTGAGGGTTCTTCCCTACATATTTATACAAAATTTCATCCGAAGCAAGTAAGTACCAATATTTTTGAACAATAATACAAACATTCTTGTGTTCCCCTGCAAATCTGGTAATAAGACGTACAGGTTGACCACTCTTAGGAACTTTTTTAGAGTGGATCAAACTTTTTCGATCCTTGTGTTTTACTCTCCGATAGACTTTTTTAAGGCAAGTCTTCGTATATCCTCTATTTAGAAGACGAATTTGAAGTGCCTTTGCCTCCCGCTCATAGTCCTCATCCAAACTACAATTTCTCCTCAGTCGCAAGTATTGACTGTAAGGTATGCTTTGAATTAGGGATTCAGGATGCGAGCTAGTAGCATGCAAAATGGTATTGCCTGCTAATTGTTTCCGATGAACCAAGAGTGCCATCTGAGTTGGTATAGATTGTAATATCAAAAAAATATATATTTTTGGTCATAAGATAAGGTAAATTTTAGATTATATACATTTGATTCCAACCTCTTCAAGAAATGCATCAATTCATCCCTAGTTCCCAACCAGATGACAAAAATATAATCTATGAATCTTCTCCATAGCAATACTTTTTCAAAATAAACAGCAAACTCATCTGAGGAAAAAATATCCCGCTCCCACCCCCCCAGATACAGGTTGGCATACGATGGGGCACATTCCGTCCCCATCACAACCCCCTGCACCTGAAGGTAGTGGGATAGTGGGAGCGGTCAAAAACAAAAATATTGTTGGAGAGAATAAAAAGCAGGAGGTCAACAACAAAATTGTTATATGCCTTAGACTGAGGTCCTCGTTCAGATAGGAAGCCATCGACAACTCGAACCCCCAACTTGTGGGGGATTGAGTTGTAGAGGGCCTCCACATCTATTGCAACAAGCCAGGCCCCCTCAGGGATGGATAAACCATCTAGGGAGCACAAAAGATCTGCAGTGTCCGGAATATAGGAGCTTAGTGACTTTACATGTGGCCACAAATACTCATCAATGAATTGACTAGCTGGCTCAGTCAGGCAGCCGTTGCCCGATACTATAGGACACCCAGGTGGAAACTGGGTGTTCTTATGTATCTTTGGCAAGGCATAAAGAGTTGGCAGCCTAGGAGTTTTAACAGACAGGAATTCACAAGTTTTTTTGTCAATTAAATTGTTAACGAAGGCTCGAGTGATCAAAATATGGTATTTGGTTTGGGCATATTGAACTTGAGCAAATGGAATAGGACGATACCAATGCCGATTCGTTAGAATGACCATAACCATCGCCTTATAGTTGTTTAAATCCATAACAACTATATTGCCTCCTTTGTCAGAAGGTTTTATGACCAACTGATCATTGTTTTTCAATGAAATTAAGGCTATCCGGGTTTAGAACCACTTTAAATATATATTTATATAATATTATATAAATTATATATATATATATATATATATATATATATATATATAATTTATATAATATTATATATAAAAAAAATATTAATTTTTAAGTGTATGTCTTTCTCTTAGTTTTGGATAGAGTGGGGAAGGGTTAGAACCTCTGTCTAATTTTACTGCTTTATTGGTCTGTGTTAAAGCAGAACTAAAGTCCTGCTTTCAAAAACTAGGAGCAGGCAGGCTCATTATTGGAGAAGAGACATGCAAGAGCAAGCTCAGTTTACTTTCCGCACAGCATCTGTGTATCAGGATGACTGCACTCCTGCACATGCTGACGTAGTTTTGTTCTGGCCAATGAAGACGTTGGTGAGAGACGTTGGACTGTTGAAGGATAGGTAAGCATCACAGAGTTAAACCTCTGGATGCTGGCCGCACGCAAATATGCAGCCTCTCGGCTGGGTGGGCCTTGGCGCAGTGTGGCCACATATTTGTGTGCACACTCCCAGCACAGTTACCGGCGGCTAACGCAAAACTGCTTGCAATCGGGAGCTTTCCGATGTGATCACCATGACAGTCAATCATGGCGGTCACATGATCATAAACCCTGTCTCCTTAAAGGGCGGGAGGCGCTGGCTCCCAGGTGTTAACTACGCTTTAAGGAAATTTACCCCTGTCAGGCAAGGGAAATTCTCCAGCAGGAACAAAAACAGAAATGGCCTGCAAACGGGTCGCCACGTTCTGGCATCATGTCCGGTAGTGACGTCACGTCCACTGGGCCTTGTGTTCCACGGACCTAGTAAGCACTGAGAGCCTCCAGAGCTCCTGACAGGTGGGACCCCAGTCCTTTATCTTTAGGCACACATGGATGAGTTGGCAATTTAATCAAGCCTAGTATAAGCACACAAGTCTGACGTTTGTCATGGGGAATAGGGATAATGAGGGTAATTACTGAAGCATGAAGGGACTCTAATACATTCTATAAACAAGTCCATGGGGTCCATGTAAAACACCTTGAGAGGCAGCCAAGTGAAAAGCAAGAAGCAACTTCTGGAACAATTGAGGAAAAAGCACAGTGTAGTACGTTAGTGAGTTTTTTTGTTCAATAGTTTTTTTTAAGATTTTTTTTTTCGTAAATACAAACATTCAAGTCACCAGGAGTGACCAGTATGCATTGGAAACAAAACAATCCAAAAAAGGCAATAAGAAATTACAGGATCGCAGGGTGCTATTCAGTAGAATAAACAAGATAAACATTACCATAGGGCAGGGATATGCAATTAGCGGCCCTCCAGCTGTTGCCAAACTACAAGTCCCATGAGGCATAGCGAGACTCTGACAGCAGCAAGCATGACACCCAGAGGCTGAGGCATGATGGGACTTGTAGTTTTGCAACAGCTGGAGGTCCGCTAATTGCATATCCATGCCATAGGGAGATGATTTGCTTACAATAATGTGGTAGACAATACCTCAATCATAATCGTAGCTTAGATGAGTAGATTGTAGATCGGACTCCCCTTTGACACCCCACAAGGAACTCGCTGTGTCCAAGGGAGAGTCAGATCCTTTCATCGTGATTAGGAGATATTGTGTATGTGTTCAAGGACGTTAGTGAGTTTTAATACACATATAGATTAGGGTACTCACAAAGGTAAAATGTCAGTAGGCATTGAACACAAAGGGCATATGGCCTGAAGAAGGAGCACATGCTTCGTAAACGTGTCGCCTATCTCCTCCCATGTCCCGGAAGTGACATCATCTCTGGCTCCCTGTGCGTTCCAACCTCAGGAAGCGTCGATGCGGCCCACTCGAGTACCCACCACAGAAGCCATCTGGACGTACCCTTCCCGCAGATGCCGTATGCACTTTGTGCTCAATGCCTACTGACATTTTACCTTTGTGAGTACCCTTATCTATATCTGTATTAAAACTCACTAACGTACTACACTCAGATTGGCGCCTGTGCTTTTTTCACTTCATCTTTAGGCAGATGTGGACTGTGATTCGTGTTGGCAAGGACCCATTTTCCTGTGCTACATGCTTGAGTTTGTACTCCTTTTGTGAGTAATATTCTTTTACCCATATTAACCACTTAACGACCGCCCACTGTAGATATACGTCGGCAGAATGGCACCGACAGGCAAAGTCACGTATATCTACGTAATTGCCTTTGTATAGTTGGGGGGTCCAATCGGACCCCCCTCCTCTACAGTGAGCGGCCGTTTTCCGTTCGGGAGCGATCCGAGATGAGGGGACGGCCGTTCAATTACGGCCACCCCCTCGCGATCGCTCCCTGAGAATGAGAGAGCTTCCTCTGCTGTGTAATGTTTACACAGGCAGAGGAAGTGATGTCATCTCTCATGCGGCGCTCACATATACCGAGCGCCGTACAAGAGAAGACACACAGGTTAGTGCACAAACAGCACACTGACACCAGGACACATAGGCACACAAATCGCCCCCCCAGGCCCCCAGACACCCCCCAGATCACCCCCCAGCCCCCAGTCACAGTGTCACTGATTGCAGTGACCATTTATTTACTGATCACTGCAATCAGTGACATTTGTGACTGTAAAAGAGTCACTACAGTTTAGTTTTAGGTCCAGTGTAGCCCCCTAACCCCCCCTAATAAAGGTTTAACCCCCTAATCCCTTTCACCCCCTAGCACCGCCGTCGCTAAACGATCGTTTTTCTGATGGCTGTTTTATTGTCGGTGATGCCGATCGGTAGCCAGTTATTTTTTTTAGGTTCGCCGCAGGTTTTTATAGCGTCGGGTACCCCCATATATTACCTAATAAAGGTTTAACCCCCTTGATCGCCCCCCAGGTAACCCTTTCACCCCCTATCACCACTGTCGCTAAGCGATCGTTTTTCTGATCGCTGTTTTATTGTCGGTGATGCCGATCGGTAGCCAGTTATTTTTTTTAGGTTCGCCGCAGGTTTTTATAGCGTCAGGTACCCCCATATATTACCTAATAAAGGTTTAACCCCCTTGATCGCCCCCCAGGTAACCCTTTCACCCCCTATCACCACTGTCGCTAAGTGATCGTTTTTCTGATCGCTGTCTTATTGTCAGTGATGCCGATAGGTAGCCAGTTATTTTTTTTAGGTTCGCCGCAGGTTTTTATAGCGTCAGGTACCCCCATATATTACCTCATAAAAGTTTAACCCCCTTGATCGCCCCCCAGGTAACCCTTTCACCCCCTATCACCACTGTCGCTAAGCGATCGTTTTTCTGATCGCTGTCTTATTGTCGGTGATGCCGATAGGTAGCCAGTTATTTTTTTTAGGTTCGCCGCAGGTTTTTATAGCATCGGGTACCCCCATATATTACCTAATAAAGGTTTAACCCCTTGATCGCCCCCCAGGTAACCCTTTCACCCCCTTTTGCCAGTGTCACTAAGCGATCATTTTTCTAAACGCTGTATTAGTTATGCTGGTGCCGATAGATAGCCAGTTATTTTTTTTAGGTTCGCCACAGGTTTTTATAGCGTCAGGTACCCCCATATATTATCTAATAAAGGTTTTAACCCCCTAATTGCCCCTAGTTAACCCTGCGTCACACCCCAAACAGCGTCAGGTTAGTGCCAGTAATGCCAACACCCACGCGTGAAGCATACACCTCCCTTAGTGGTATAGTATCTGAACAGATCAATATCTGATCTGATCAGATCTATACTAGTGTCCCCAGCAGTTTAGGGTTCCCAAAAACGCAGTGTTAGTGGGATCAGCCCAGATACCTGCTAGCACCTGTGTTTTGCCCCTCCGTCCAGCCCAGGCCACCCAAGTGCAGTATTGATCGATCACTGTCACTTTCAAAACACAACACACATAACTGCAGCGTTCGCAGAGACAGGCCTGATCCCTGCGACTCCAGTGCTGTATGAGGTGATTTCACCACCACAGTTAAAAAAAAAGCATATATGCCGAAGCATTGGGGCAGCAGGAGCGGAGGAGCGATTTTGCTCCTAATGCCGCGTACATACGGTCGAAATTCCGACGGAGGCTTGCCCGTGGAAAAGTCTGACCATGTGTACGCGGCATAACTTTTGCGGGAAGATGCCCCCATGCTTCGGCATATAAAAATGGTGCATGTATGCCCATCATTAGAAGTGGGTGGATGAAGGGCGGTATTCCAATGGTGGGCATACCCACCGATTAATCTTTTTTTTTTCGTTCAGCCAACAGGCTGCATGAAAAAAAAGATTACAATACATGTCCAACAAGGACCAGCAACGTACTGGTATGTTGCTGGACTTTGAACGGTTATACCAGATTGATGCCTGCGGGTTTAGGTATCATCTTGGTATCATTCTTTTCAGCCAGCGGCCGGCTTTCATGTAAAAGCAATCCTAGGGGCTAATTAGCCTCTGGACTGCTTTTACAAGCAGTGGGAGGGAATGTCCCCCCCCCTGGATATAAAAAGCGCCATTGGGAAATTGGGAAAGCATTTTATCACACCGATCTTGGTGTGGTCAGATGCTTTGAGGGCAGAGGAAAGATCTAGGGTCTAATAGACCCCAGTTTTTTCAAAAAAAAGAGTACCTGTCACTACCTATTGCTATCATAGGGGATATTTACATTCCCTGAGATAACAAAAAAAATGATAAAAAAAAATATGGAAGGAACAGTTTAAAAATAAAATAAAAAAGCAAAATTAATAATAAAAAAAAAAAAAAAAAAAAAAAAAAAAAAAAAAGCACCCCTGTCCTGCCCTGCTCTTGCGCAATGGTGAACGCAAGCGTGGGTCTGGCGTCATATGTAAACAGCAATTGCACCATGCATGTGAGGTATCACCGCGAAGGTCAGATCGAGGGCAGTCATTTTAGCAGTAGACCTCCTCTGTAAATCTAACGTGGTAACCTGTAAAGGCTTTTAAAAATGTATGTAGTTTGTCGCCAATGCGCGTTTGTGCGAAATTTTAAAGCATGTTGTGTCTGGTATCTATGTACTTGGCCTAAGATCATCTTTTTTATTTCATCAAACATTTAGGCAATATAGTGTGTTTTAGTGCATTAAAATTAAAAAAAGTGTATTTTTTCCACAAAAAATGCGTTTGAAAAATCGCTGTGCAAATACTGCGTGGAAAAAAAAAATGCAACACCCACCATTTTAATCTGTAGGGCCTTTGCTTTAAAAAAATATATAATGTTTGGGGATTCAACATAATTTTCTTGCAAAAAAAAAAAATGTTTTCATGTAAACAAAAAGTGTCAGAAAGGGCTTTGTCTTCAAGTGGTTAGAAGAGTGGATGTAAGCTTCCTAATGTTGTGTATAAAATGCCAGGACAGTTCAAACCCCCCCCAAATGACCCCATTTTGGAAAGTAGACACCCCAAGCTATATACTGAGAGGCATGTCGAGTCCATGGAATATTTTATATGTTGACACAAGTTGCGGAAAAAAGACAATTTATTTTTTATTTTTATTTTTTTTTGCACAAAGTTGTTACTAAATGATATATTGCTCAAACATGCCATGGACATATGTGGAATTACACCCCAAAATACATTCTGTTGCTTCTCCTGAGTACGGGGATACCACATGTGTGAGACTTTTTGGGAGCCTAGCCGCGTACGGGACCCCAAAAACCAATCACCGCCTTCAGGCTTTCTAAGGGTGTAAATTTTTGATTTCACTTCTCACTGCCTATCACAGTTTCAGAGGCCATGGAATGCCCAGATGGCACAAAACCCCCCCAAATGACCCCATTTTGGAAAGTAGACACCCCAAGCTATTTGCTGAGAGGTATGGTGAGTATGTTGCAGATCTCGCTTTTTGTCAAAAAGTTTTGAAAATTGGAAAAAAAAACAAAAAAAAACAAAATGATTTTCTTTCTTCATTTTCAAAAACAAATTAGAGCTGTAAAATACTCAACATGCCTCTCAGCAAATAGCTTGGGGTGTCTACTTTCCAAAATGGGGTCATTTGGGGGGCGGGTTGTGCTATTTTGGCATTTTATGGCCTTCGAAACTGTGATAGGTAGTGAGGAGTGAAATCAAAAATTTGTGTCCTTAGAAATCCTGAAGGCGGTGCTTGGTTTTCGGGGCCCTGTACGCGGCTAGGCTCCTAAAAAGTCCCACACATGTGGTATCCCCGTACTCAGGAGAAGCAGAAAAATGTATTTTGGGGTGCAATTCCACATATAACCATGGCATGTGTGAGCAATATATCATTTAGTGACAACTTTTTGTAATTTTTAAAATTTTTTTGTCATTATTCAATCACTTGGGACAAGAAAAAAAAATATTCAATGGGCGCAAAATGCCTCTCAGCAATTTCCTTGGGGTGTCTACTTTCTAAAATGGGGTCATTTGGGGGGGTTTTGTGCTATTTTGGCATTTTATGGCCTTCGAAACTGTGATAGGTAGTGAGGAGTGAAATCAAAAATTTGCGCCCTTAGAAATCCTGAAGGCGGTGCTTGGTTTTCGGGGTCCCGTACGCGGTTAGGCTCCCAAAAAGTCCCACACATGTGGTATCCCCGTACTCAGGAGAAGCAGCAAAATGTATTTTGGGGTGCAATTCCACATATAACCATGGCATGTGTGAGCAATATATCGTTTAGTGACAACTTTTTGTATTTTTTTTTTGTCATTATTCAATCACTTGAGACAAAAAAAAATAATATTCAATGGGCTCAACATGCCTCTCAGCAATTTCCTTGGGATGTCTACTTTCCAAAATGGGGTCATTTGGGGGGGTTTTGTACTGCCCTGACATTTTAGCACCTCAAGAAATGAGATAGGCAGTCATAAATTAAAAGCTGTGTAAATTCCAGAAAATGTACCCTAGTTTGTAGACGCTATAACTTTTGCGCAAACCAATAAATATACGCTTATTGACATTTTTTTTACTAAAGACATGTGGCTGAATACATTTTGGCCTAAATGTATGACTAAAATTGAGTTTATTCGATTTTTCTTATAACAAAAAGTAGAAAATATAATTTTTTTCAAAATATTCGGTCTTTTTCCGTTTATATCGCAAAAAATTTAAATCGCAGAGGCAATCACATACCATTAAAAGAAAGCTCTATTTGTGGGAAGAAAAGGATGCAAATTTCGTTTGGGTACAACATTGCATGTCCGCACAATTTACAGTTAAAACAGCGCAGTGCAAAATTCTGAAATCACCTCTGGTCCTTTAGCTACCAAATGGTCCGGGGCTTAAGTGGTTAAAGTTATCACATTGCTACACTTAGTAGACGCTTGTGTCTCTCTTCTTCCAACGGCAACACAGACTAAGATAAAAATGATTTTCTTTGATAGAGCAAGAGATGGCTAGAATCCATTTAAAATATTTTTATGGTATTTTTTCAACCATATACTGTATAGATAAATAAGGAGAAAAGTACCAAAAAAATCTGTTCCTTGTTACAAGAGATAAAGTAGACAAAAAAGACCACCTTGAACTAAAAACACTTACAAAAAGAAAAATGGTCACACATTAAAAGAACCCATTGTGAAGGTCATAACAGTCCACCTAGACTTGCATATAGAATGTTGTATCAGTTATCTCTTTATTTCTGTCTCTTTATCTCTAGTTATCCCTATATCATTGTCATAAGGAAGTACTCTAGACAATCATACAAAGGTAAATGTAATGTGTAAATCTTCCTTTCTGGATTCCCCAAGGAATTTGGATCATTCACAGTTATAATATCAAAAGACAAATATGCAAAGGCGGCACATAATAAATTAGTTACAAAGTTTCATTTTTCCAAAAATAGCAAAGACCAATCTGTGCCCCTAACACACAATATAAATGATATATATCACTGTGATCTACTGTATATTGGAACACAAATTGAGTTAGAAGCTTTATATGAGCAAATCCTCAAATTTTAACGTATCATGAAAGGTGATGTCGGAATGATAATCCCAGATATATTTGTCTCTCTACAAGATTACAACCACATTTTGATGGTAAGAGTATCTGGCATGGGATTCACATGTATATATAATCAGGTTTTATATGAGTTGATTATCCCATGTTATAGTTAGCAGATGTGGGCACATGCAACATACTGTATATGGTCCACTGGGTGTAAATCACAGTGGTTTTGAATGAATCACAAACAACTTGGATAAAGTAGAATATAAAAGCAGTCCTCTTCGTAATATTATAAATAAACCTATAAATCAAGTTTACACATAGATTGATACCATATAAATATTATACTCGAAGACAGGGTTTTTATAAGCATGAGACATGTGCTTCTCGACGGCTCAACTTTTCTCTCTTTCCTGGCCTGTGTCAGTTGCCAGGCAACAGGCCCTATTCTTACTGGCCAGCTGTGGGCAGAATCCTTGTTGCCTGTTCTGCCTCCTCTGCCCCAAATGGCCTACATCCTGTGGTGCTCTGTTTGAACATCATAAACCCAGGGCTTTGGGTTTACGGTAGTGTTTAGCTTCCTGGCTCCTGTACCCGACACTTTATTCTCTGGATTGTTTCCGCCTGTTTCTCCACTTGCCTAAACACAGATTTCCTATCTACCGGCACCCTTGCTTGGATTTCTGATTATGCTACTGATTGTGGCCTGTCCTGACCCTTGCCTGAAATTTGGATTACACTATGAATTACTTCTGTTCCTGACCCTTGCCTGGATTTTACCACTAAGTGCCACCCATCCGGATTTTGGATTACACTACTGATTGCCACCTACCCTAACCCTTGCCTGGTTTTCGACTTATTTTACTGATTGTTGCCTGCCCTAACCCTCGCCTGTATTATAGTTTTTGGTTCTTTTTGCCCACAGCACTGACCACTACTAAAGACTATAATCGGCTACTAGCCAATCTCAAGACCAGATTACTCCAACATACTGTATCTTTCTTGAACCACACCAATTTTCCTAGCCATCTTACACCATACATAAACTCTCTCACAGGTTTTTGGGGAGTGTTCTAATCCTGTAAATATAGTGCATTGTGCCCTAAGTCCTAGGGCATCCAAGTACTAGTTGGCCTATTAGACCTAAGTCCCCTGTGTCAGCCAGTGGCGGCTGCAAGGGAAATGAGAGTGTACTGACAACAGATGGGCCATAGGATGCTTATGGGTGACGTCACCACTCCCAGGCATAACCAGCCAACGTAAAGAACTCTTTCCTCTCTACTGCAACCGATGCTGGCTGACACAGAGAAGATCACATGACTGGACCAGACCAGAGTGGCCTGAAAATAGGTAAGTATATACATCTTTCTTAAACAGCTTAGCCAGAATAGGTGTTGGGGGGCATTTTAAGATTTGTTAGGTTTATCCTGGAAGTCTACCTTAAGGGAAAGGTGAAACCACAAAAAAGCTTTGTAGAACAGGACGTGAACTAGTATATCTTACAAGGGTCAGTCATACAGTATATTGTTTATCACTTTCTTTTCTTGTTTTGGTGAATGTCTAGGTGTCCCTAAGACACAAAGTGCATCTCAGCCCCGCCCCCTGCTCTCTACTCACTGGCAGTGATTGACAGCAGCAGGAGTCAATGGGTCATGCTGCTACATTTGAGACAATAAGGAGGGAGAGACCTGGGAGAGCCTCGGCTCTCTTGCACATCCCTGGATCAAGATGGGGCTTAGGTAAGTATTGGGGGGGGGGCTGATGGGGGAGCTGCACACTGAAGGTTTTTAACCTCCATGCATAGAATTCATAAAGGTAAAAAACCTTCAGACTTTAGAGCCACTTTAATTTCTAATTTCCTTTACTGTCCTTACAATATGTAGAGTTGTAGACATACATTTTATGGAAGCATTTATTTCTACACTTGAAATCAATGTGACCTATGTGGTAAAGTCACATGAATTTCAAATTTACAAAACACAGCTTGGATCCCAGCATGCAGGTTCTCAAGTGCATTTGTCAAACACTTCACAGGTACATTTACATATGTTTTAAAGGACCTTGTGCGCAATCACATCGCCATTCCGTAAATTGTTATTAGATGTGATCGCTTGACTGGACTAAAAAGAAATAGGCCTGGATGTATCTTAAGAATGCAACACAACATGAAGCATGGAAAGTGTTACAGATCTTTCTGCTAAAAAAATTGCACATATGTCTAGAGGTATCATAATGTGGTCTGATATTTGATAAATTGCTGAGTAACCTCAGTAATAAGCACATACCCTTACTACCTTCACCAGGCAACAGCTAATAATGTACAGGGGATAGAAAGATACACAGTGGGGTAGATTTAATAAATCTGGTACATCTGTGCATAGTAACCAGCTTCCAGGTTTTATTGTGAAAGCTTAATGGAACAAGCTGAAGTGAGAAGCTGATTGGTTACCAGGCACAGCTGTACCAGTTTCTGAGTGCTCCAGTTTTAGTAAATCTGCACCAGTAATGTAAAAATACTGCCGACAAATAATAAGAGATATTTATGGAATGCAAGACTATTTTAAGATAGAATGGGCCCTCAGCAAAAAAACAAGTTGGATCCCTATATGATTAAATTATACACCAATGGCAAAAACCCTGGGCAGTTGGCTAGTTTGACCCCCCCCCCCCCCCCCACAGCTTTGGTGCAGTGAATGTTGCATTTGCACAAAGAGTGAAATTAGAACAAAGTATGTACAGTATATTACAAACATATTAGATCAGTATGTGTGATCATTAGAATTATCATCAGAACCATTGTCTATATTAGAAGGGCAGATTACAGGCCCGTTCACAGAAGTGCGTTGTAGTAACGTCTGCGTGTTTAACATGCCATATCACACATTTAATGTGCATTGCATTAAGCAGCCTATTCATTTTAAATGGTCCAGATAAAACCGAAATATATAACAGTTTATCCTCCTCTGGCAACCCTTGAAACTGCACAGAAAAACAAAAATCTCCTGCGCTCTTGGTGTAATGTTAAAACACGGGTAGTGTGGTTGAACAAGGGTCATGAGGTTGGGATTGAAGCTACCTTAAGTAGTCTGAAGAAGAACTCTGAAATTATTATAAGGAAAGCAGACAAAGGAGGTGGGCTGGTCATACAGGACAAAGACCAGTACCTTGAGGAAGCTTTCAGACTAATTGGGGATACAAATACCTATGAGAGGCTCCTATGGGATTCAACTGTAAGCTACAACGATGTTTTTAAAAAATTGCTAGATAGGGCACTACTAAGTAAGGTCCTGAGCAAAAGTGAATACCAATTCCTATATTCCAAACATCCAGTGGTCCCTCACTTCTACCATATCCCGAAGGTACATAAGGATATGGAAAGACCGCCAGGCAGACCCATTATTGCAGGAATAGATAGCTTGACCAGCAACCTCGGGAGCTATATTGACTACTTCCTGCAAGGCCTTGTGTCAAGACGGCCATCATATATTAAGGATTCAGGCCATGCATTGGAAATACTAATTGCGTACAAATGGGAAAAGGGATATAGATGGTTATCGCTTGACGTAGCGTCCCTATACACATCTATTCAGCGCGAGTTGTGTCTCCGAGCCATCGAGTACTATCTGGCAGAGGCACATCTCTTTAGCCCACAGCAGGCACAGTTCATTTATGATTGCATAGAGTTTACCCTGACTCATAATTATTTTTCATTTCTGGATTGTCTCTACAGGCAGGTGAGGGGCACAGTGATGGGGGCTAGGTTCGCTCCCAGTTATGCAAATTTATTTATGGGGTACTGGGAACTCCAATACATCTGGGCCAATAACCCCTTTGGGAGGAACCTAGTCCTGTACTCACGGTACATTGATGATGTTCTCATCATCTGGAATGGTACCGATGAAGAACTAGATGGGTTCCTGTCGCATTGTGCGGGGAACCCCTTCGGGATCACTTTCACGCATGTAGTGGACAAAGAATCTCTGATATTTCTAGATCTAGAACTGAGGGCAGATGACAGTGGTAGAATTTATTCAAAAAACCACTTTAAACCTAGTGCGGGCAATTCCTACTTGCATGCCCGCAGTCATCATCACCCAAGGTGGATCAAGAATGTCCCCTTTGGCCAGTTTTGCAGACTTAGGCGGACTTGCACCCTGAAGAAAGACTATGAGGAACAGAGCCTTATTCTAAGACATAAGTTTAAGGAGAAGGGGTATGAAGAAGTGCACATAGAGGAGGCCTTTCAAAAATACCTGCAGCTATACAGAGAGGGTAGTGCAGGAAGTGATAAAACTATAAAGCACGTCAAGGACAAACCATCACAGGTGAGGTTCTGCACCAGGTATAATAACAAAGTACCTACTATATACAAAATCTTTAAGAAAAATTGGAGAATTTTGGAATCTGACCCTTTTTTGAAGACATGCCTCCCACCCCATCCAAACTTAGTCTTTAGGAGACCCAAAGACTTGAGGAGCATCATTGCCCCGAGTAGGGTGAAGAAAAACAAGAACAAATGGCTTAATACCCCTTGGACGACTATCTTCGACCAAAAAGGTAGCTACAGATGCGGAGGGGGCAACTGCGGGAACTGTGTGCATATGTGTCATAGAAAAAAAGATGTGACCGGTGTAGATGGGAAAAGTCACAAGATTAAGCAATTTATTAATTGTGGCACCCCCTACGTCATCTATGGTTTACTCTGCCCATGTGGTCTCCTGTATATTGGTCGTACATCTCGACCAATGAGGACCAGAATGAATGAACATAGAAGTAACATCTTGACAAAGAAGGATAAATGTTCAGTGCCTAGACATTTTATGGAATTCTACGATAGCAGTACAGATGGTCTAAAGGTCTTTGGTATAGAAGCCATATCAAGTAGTCTGGATAGTGGCAAGAAATATCAGATTTTGTGTAAAAGAGAGGCCTTCTGGATTTTTACCCTAAAAACTATGGCCCCGCAGGGCCTCAACGAGGAAATAGAACTGCATAACATAGTGTGATCACAGCCAGACCAGTGTGGACAGTTTAGGGATGGGGCTTGGCCCCCTCCCCTTGCTGATGGATTATTATCATCACACTTGGCATAAGCAAATGATCTTGTCCCTTTGCGTCATGGCTAAACATCCCCCAAGTGTCGCTACATGCGGTGTCTGGTTGGGCAGCCGATGGTGCTGCCATCTGGCCATCTCCATGCGACTGGTTTTTGTAGATGAGTGTAGCTTCTGCTGACTAGGTTTTTAGGGCTATATATAGGGGACCATGTTAGGGAAAAATGCTTTTCTAACAATATATAATCCACTTGACTGTATTATGTACTGGATATAGGTGAGAAGTGGGCTCTTTATAGACTCATGAGTTTTTCGGGCCTTGATCCATTGATCAATTAACCTATTAATTTACAAAGTTGTAAGGCCTATGGGATGTGTGCCTTTGGGAAATAATCTAGGGCATATGTCCCTGCTGGGTTGGACGCGAGTCCAAGCAGGAAAATACTCTGTGGGTCTGTCACACAGTGGGTTGGTGGATATTGTAATATATGTATATGCAGGTGTTTTATAACAACTGTTTGCATGTGTGCGCATACATGCATTGTGTGTGTACATGTATGTATGTATGTGTATGTATGTATATATTCGTATGTCCATGTATATATATATATATTGTGACAGCAGGAAGGTAAAGTCACCTGGTTGCATCCAGGGGGGTAGATATATTTCTCCCAGATTCAGGCTTTATGCCGACTTATACAACTAGGGAGTTGATGAAGCCCAGCTGAGGCTAGTGGGCTCATGAATGACTCATACCTCTAGGGAGAGTGCTGGGCGTCGTGAGACAGGGAGTTGATGAGACCAGCTGAAGCTTGTCAGCTCATTTAGGCCTCTATAAGAACTCCCAGCTTCATTAGATGTTAGCTCATGCCTGGAACCAGACCTGTGTGGACTGTCTAGGGAGAGTGAACCCCTGTGCGGTGAGGCAAAGCCTGTGTGGCTATTTGTTTGGACGTTTACTAAACCAGGGACTTAGGGACTAGGACAGCACCAGGCTGATCCCAGTTGTTAGTTTAGGAAACCTGCATGTTTAGTCAGAGGTCAAACTGACCAGGATTTATTTTGTTTATGTTTCTTTTTGGCTTTGCTGTGTTTTTGTCACTGTACATAGAGAAATAAACCGCACCTTTTGATTTTGAAAACCACAACCTCCGTCTGCTGGCCCTGTTTTTGTGTGGGGAGCCCAACCAGGGGGTCACACACACCCGCTACCGAGTTAACCCCCTCACAGTTGGTGGAGAATGCGGGCAGTTTTTTTTAAGCCAGCATGGAGGAGATACTGAAACAGCTGGCTCTAGCAAATGCCAATCAACAGCAGACAAATGCAGGTTTGCAAAGGAGCCTTGCAGCCCAGCAGCAAGCTCATCAACAAGCCCAGCAGCAATCTGAGGCCCGCTTCATAGACCTGTTACAGAAGCAAGAGCAGAGACTACAACAAATGGAAGCAGTAATGCAGCAACGTCCGCAGACCAGTGAGGAAAGCCGTCCCACTAATACCGCGTCCTTTGGGGTGAGTCGTTTATTGACAAAAATGACTGGAGAGGATGATCCAGAGGTATTTTTGACCACATTTGAAAGGACTGCTGAAAGAGAAAAGTGGCCTGAGGAGCAGTGGGCTGGACTGGTGGCTCCTCTGTTAACTGGTGAATCGCAGAAGGCTTACTATGACCTAGAGCCTGACCAAGCAAAAGACTATGTGATGCTAAAAGCTGAAATATTGGCAAGGCTGGGTGTCACCCTGGCTGTCCGGGCTCAGCGTGTGCATAACTGGACTTTCCAGCTTGGAAAACCCCCCAGGTCTCAAATGTATGATCTCATTCACCTGAGCAGGAAGTGGCTACAGCCAGAGACTTTGTCCGCACCAGAGATTGTGGAACGTGTTGTAATGGATCGGTTTTTGAGAGCTCTTCCTACTGCCATCCAAAAGTGGGTAAGCCATGGAGACCCAGAGACGGCCGGTGGTCTTGTGGATCGTGTAGAGAAATACTTGGCTACAGAGAACCTGACGGCCTCTTCCAGAGACTCTCGGACTTTCCACCCTAAGACCAGACCATCCCCAGGGGCGGATAAGAGGATTCCAAGGGGTGAGGGTGGAGAGAGTGAGAGGGTGGGAGCTCTACCCAAAGTTTGGCGAGAACAGCCTGGGAAGTCAGGGGCTCAAGAGGCAGCCAAATGGATTGTTTGCTACCGCTGCCGGCAAGCGGGACATATTGCAGCAAATTGCCCGGTTGTGGAGGAACCCATGCAATGTGACTTTCTGATGGACAGACGTCAGTCGCTGTGTGCGACAGTCGCATGCACTGCCATTCGGGGAACTGAGAAACATTTATGCAAAATGTGTATTAATGGTAGAAATGTTGTGGTATTACTGGATTCAGGTAGCCTTGTGACCCTGATAAAGGCTGAATTAGTTAAAACAGAGGTCTCTGGGAATAGCAAGGTAGCTGTTATTTGTGTGCATGGGGACACCCGAGAGTATCCAGTGACTACAGTGTGTTTTGAGACCCCCAAAGGTACCCTCTCTCATCCAGTGGGGTTAGTATCTCAATTACCGCATGATGCCATTGTGGGAAGGGATTTTCCGAAGTTCTGGGAACTGTGGGATGATCCTGAGCCCCCCACTGGTGCCCCTATGTACCAGGAATGTGATAGCCAGAACTCCTCTGAGAGTGGTGAGGACTCTCCAGAATTTCCCTTGTCAGTATTTGCAGGGGAGACTCAAGAAACTGGAGAGGAGCCCACCTCCTCAGACGAAAACCTACCGTCTGTGGAGTTTTCTGATCTGGAGGTTCACAGGGAAAATTTTGCCACAGAACAGTTAAAAGACCCCGCCCTAATAAAGGCACGGGAAAACGTAGTGGAAATAGATGGCGAGTTAGTGAACCCAGATAATACCTGCACTTACCCATACTTCAGCGTAGAGAAGGACCTACTGTATCGGGTGGCAAAAAGGGCAGAAGAAACCGTTGAGCAGCTGGTGGTGCCCAAACCTTACAGGAAGTTGGTGTTGGAGTTGGCCCATGGGCACATTCTTGGAGGTCATCTGGGGACAGAGAAAACCCGAGAGAGGGTATTACAGAGATTCTATTGGCCTGGGGTGATGAAGGACATAGAAAATTATTGTTCCTCCTGCCCTGTGTGTCAGAGGTCGGCCCCGATGCCACATTTCCGCAGCCCGCTGGTCCCTCTACCCATCATTGAGGTCCCGTTTGAGAGAATCGCAATGGATTTGGTAGGTCCTATAATCAAGTCCGCTAGGGGGCACCAGTACATATTGGTTATAATGGACTATGCCACCCGTTATCCAGAAGCGATCCCTCTCAGAAATACCTCGGCCAAAACCATAGCCAAAGAGCTATCTCTTGTTTTTAGCCGGGTGGGTATTTGTAAAGAACTGCTTACGGACCAAGGTACACCCTTTATGTCCCGGGTTATGAAAGAGCTGTGTAAATTGCTCAAAATGACGCAATTGCGTACATCTGTGTATCACCCCCAAACCGATGGGCTGGTTGAAAGATTCAACAAAACCCTAAAACAAATGTTGAAGAAAGTGGTGGATAGAGATGGAAAGGATTGGGACTGTCTACTTCCTTATTTGATGTTTGCTATTAGGGAGGTGCCCCAATCCTCTACGGGATTCTCCCCCTTTGAGTTACTGTATGGGAGACACCCAAGAGGGCTGTTGGATATTGCCAAGGAAACTTGGGAAAGTGAGAGTTCTCCCCACAGGAGTGTGATTGAGCATGTCGCCCTGATGCAAGATCGAATTGCACAGGTAATGCCCATCGTGAAGGAACATTTGGCCCAAGCGCAGTTGGCACAGCAGAGAGTGTACAACCGTGGAGCAAAGACCCGTACCTTTTCCCCGGGGGATAGGATATTGGTACTTGTCCCTACGGTTGAAAGTAAATTCCTTGCCAAATGGCAAGGCCCCTACGAGATAATGGAAAAAGTGAGCGAAGTGAATTACAAGGTCAGACAACCAGGAAGGCGAAAGCCCGAACAGATATATCACGTTAATCTGTTGAAAGCCTGGAGGGATAGAGAGTCCCTAGTCGCAGAAACTTGGTCACCAGCTCAAACTGGTTGCGTGATTCCGGAGGTTGGAATAGCAGCCACCTTGTCACAACCCCAACAACAGGAGGTTAAGGAGTTTGTGCTTTGCAACAAGGAGGTGTTCTCTGAGCTGCCGGGACAAACATCTGGGGTAGAGCATGATATTATTACCCCGCCCGGTGAAAGGGTGAAGTTAAAACCCTATCGGATCCCAGAGGCCCGACGGGAGGCAATACGGGAGGAAGTACAGAAAATGCTGAACTTAGGGGTGATAGAGGAGTCCCAAAGTGATTGGTCTAGTCCCATTGTGTTGGTGCCTAAACCGGATGGGAGCTGGCGATTTTGTAACGATTTTCGTCAGTTGAACAAAGTTACAAAATTTGACACCTACCCCATGCCACGTATAGATGAGTTGATCGACCGGCTGGGAACAGCCCGATACATGACGACTCTTGACCTCACAAAAGGGTATTGGCAAATTCCCCTGGCCAAGTCGGCCAAAGAGAAAACCGCATTTGTAACCCCAGACGGGGCGTTCCAATATAAGAGAATGCCGTTCGGGTTACAGAATGCGCCGGCCACATTCCAGCGGAAAATGGACCAGATACTGAGGCCCCATCGGAAGTATGCTGCGGCTTACCTGGATGACGTAATTGTCCATAGCACAGATTGGGCCTCACATCTGCCAAAAGTGCAAGCAGTCCTAGACTCTATCCGGGAAGCGGGGTTTACGGCTAACCCCAAGAAGTGTACCATTGGGCAGGAGGAGGCCAAATATCTTGGGTACACCATTGGCAGGGGAGTAATAAAACCCCAACTCAACAAAGTCGAGGCCATCCAGAGTTGGCCACGTCCCAACAGCAAGAAGCAGGTACGAGCCTTTCTGGGAATCGCGGGTTATTATCGGCGCTTCATTCCCCACTTTGCTTCTAAGGCTGTGCCCCTAACCAACCTGACGAAAGGGAAAGGGTCGGTCATGATTAAATGGACCCCCGAGGCTGAGGCAGCATTCCAATTCTTGAAACAAGCCTTATGTAGCCAGCCAGTGTTGTACTCACCCGACTTCTCTAAAGACTTTGTCGTACAAAGTGATGCGTCAGATGTGGGGTTAGGAGCAGTATTGTCCCAGGTCTGGAACGGGGAAGAGCACCCAGTCATTTACCTCAGCAGGAAGTTGAAGTCCCATGAGGTAAATTACGCCACGGTTGAAAAGGAGTGTTTAGCGGTGAAGTGGGCTCTAGATTCCCTTCGGTACTATCTGCTAGGTAGGCACTTTGACATGGTTACGGATCACGCTCCGTTAAAGTGGATGGCTCAAAACAAGGAGACAAATAGAAGAGTGAATAGGTGGTTCCTGGCCCTACAGGAATTCAACTTCACAGTAAAGCATCGCCCTGGCGTTCAAATGGGGAATGTGGATGCTTTGTCTCGAGTACATGAATGCCTGATTGCTGGTGTTCCAACCCCAAGGTTAAAACAAGAGGGGGGGGTATGTGACAGCAGGAAGGTAAAGTCACCTGGTTGCATCCAGGGGGGTAGATATATTTCTCCCAGATTCAGGCTTTATGCCGACTTATACAACTAGGGAGTTGATGAAGCCCAGCTGAGGCTAGTGGGCTCATGAATGACTCATACCTCTAGGGAGAGTGCTGGGCGTCGTGAGACAGGGAGTTGATGAGACCAGCTGAAGCTTGTCAGCTCATTTAGGCCTCTATAAGAACTCCCAGCTTCATTAGATGTTAGCTCATGCCTGGAACCAGACCTGTGTGGACTGTCTAGGGAGAGTGAACCCCTGTGCGGTGAGGCAAAGCCTGTGTGGCTATTTGTTTGGACGTTTACTAAACCAGGGACTTAGGGACTAGGACAGCACCAGGCTGATCCCAGTTGTTAGTTTAGGAAACCTGCATGTTTAGTCAGAGGTCAAACTGACCAGGATTTATTTTGTTTATGTTTCTTTTTGGCTTTGCTGTGTTTTTGTCACTGTACATAGAGAAATAAACCGCACCTTTTGATTTTGAAAACCACAACCTCCGTCTGCTGGCCTTGTTTTTGTGTGGGGAGCCCAACCAGGGGGTCACACACACCCGCTACCGAGTTAACCCCCTCACAGTATATATATATATATATATATATATGTATATGTATAATTAGTTTTAATTAATTTTTATCTATTTATATATCATCCTTTCCCATAGGAATAATGCTGCTGGCCCCTTTGTATATCATCATTGTTCAATTTAATTTTTAATTCTTTCATATGAAATTATGTATTAGATTGTATTAGTCCATTTATATATTTATTTATGAATTTATGATTTTTTATGTGTATGGACCTTATAGTGTAGTATTGCCCTATTGTGTATGTATTTTAGTCCACCAGAGGTTTATTCTTATTTTTATCCCCTACATTTGGGTTAGTATGGATCTAGTGGCTTTTTTAATTAATTAATTAATCTTTTAATTTTTGTTCCATACCCCCGTAGGGGGTTCCACCCACTGTGTGCACCTACAGCCTCCATTCTCTTGTGTGTGTGTGGTCATGCCCTGAGGATCATTCAGCCAGTTCTGCTTTGTGACCCTTAGTTTGTATCTAGCTCCAGCATAGAGGTCCGTGTCATTTCTGCTTTTGGCCACTAGAGGGAGCGGTGCCGTTTGGCTGGCTATACCACTGTATTGGCTTTAGACTGAGAGATTAGCGGTGGGAGGCTCCTAGACGAACCGGAAGTGGAGAGTGGAATGCAAATACACCCGCACTTCCTGGTATAGTTGGTAATGTGCGCTGTACATAGGAGAAGCGGAACCAATGTTTCTGCACAACCGGAAGTGCGGGCTGGAACGCAGGAGGCACCCGCACTTCCTGGTGGTTAGACAGAGTGCGTCCCAACAGATTTGCGGGGATGCTTGCTGTGACAAGTATGGCTACCACTCAAGTCACACCATGATGAGCTGCTTCTGCTTTTGGGGTAAGATCTCTTGATTCCCACCGTTATATACCATATCTGTCCATGCCATTACCCCTCCTTTTACACACCTCCTGTATATGGGGAGATCATATTTTAAACAGCCTATGAAGGACATACACTGCTGTATTGGTGGTTGACACCATTAGAGGACTAATGTTGTACTAACAGTCAGCACTGCTAGAGCGTAGAGCTACGGTACCTACTCTTTCCTTCTATTCCTCACCCCCCCCCCTAGCCTACTCTTGATCAGCCTGTGGGCTGCCTCCTATGTTTGTGGGGGGGACTAGTAGTAGCCCCACCCATATGGGCGGGGTTAGCTAGGAGCAGGAGGTGGGGCTTGCTAATTGCTGGTCACCTGAGCTGAGGCCTCTGTACATGTGCACACACATATAAAATGGAGGGCTTTGTAGGTGAGAGCTATCATGGACCATCTTAGCTCTGAGGAAAGGGGTGCGCCCCCGAAACGCGTCAGCTATCTAGATGTTTGAGGTGCTGTCTGACCTTCTCTGTCATCAAGTTCAGTCGGTGGGTGCCAAGAACTTCCAGCTCAATTGTCCGATAAGCTTGTACCTAAGCTCCGTTTGTGAGTAGGATCATTGCTTTTTACTCATATTTTAATAAAACTTTTAAGTGGTAATGCACGAGGTTGGTGCGCCCTCCTTTCTCTTTTCTTTTTTCTAACCCTTGAAACTGTGCATACCGATCAAGATCAAACATCAATCTAAAGAACAAAAATTCAAAGCTTTAGTCACATTACTCACTTGCAATGAAGTATGTCCCACGTTGTGAATGGAGCCAAATCCTAGAGGAATTTTCATTGTAGCAATGCCGGTCCTCTTCCTGTCTCTGAACTTTCGGGGCTAACACCTTCAGTCTTTGGATAGAATAGCAGTACAGATGTTCCAGGGGGGTTCTCTCATTGCAACATGATCTGTAAATAGGGGAGAGAATCCTGTGACTGATCAGACTCTTCCCCATTCACAGTTCATGTTAAAAGCATTGTATTCAATGAAAGAACCTTTCTCAATGGAAGAGGAGGAAGGAGGGGTGTGTCCCGATCAGACCTTATGTACTGCTGTTCTACTTGAAGACTCATGCCTTGTACACACGACTGGGATTCCCGGCGGTAAAAAGTCTGCCGGGAATCCCGAGGGGAAAACCGAGAACCTGCTCGGCAACTTTCCCCCTGTATACACGAGAGGTTTTCCCCATCGGGAAAACTGCGGTGAGAGCTTTGGCCGGGAATCCCGGCCGTGTGTATGCTCCATCGCAGTTTTTCCGGCCAAAAGCTCTCATGGCAGTTTTCTCTTCCCGGGAAAACCGGTCGTGTGTACGAGGCATCAGAGCTGTTGACTACTGCAGCATTGGAAGTTCAGGAAGAGGACAGGCATCCCTACACAGAAGATTTTTCCATGATCCAGCAGTCCACACAGCATTTAGCATCCTTCATTACAGGTAAGGGATATGACTAAAGCTGTAGGGATTAAAAAAAAAAAGTTAGCTTTAACTGGCCAAAAGAACTGATATTGCACCTACAAATTCTCCCCTTGTGTCAGGTGTGTCACAAATCCACAAGTTGTAAATATTTGCCAGAATGATGGACAAGAAAAACTGTACCCTCTTCTGGTTAGCCTGAGGGGAGTGCTACAGACATGAAAAAGTCTCAGGACAGTTTGGTACTCAGTGGGCATAGTCCATCTTTTACCACTACTAAAATGGCAGGAGACACGTACAGCATACCCACTGACGGGGGCTATGCCCACTAAGGCTCTAAAACATAGAGATCATTGGCCTATTTGCACCCACCCCAGGCACCGGTAGAGCCTCAGAATTCTGTCCATCCACATTCAGTACTTATGATTTGAGTAGTCTGCCCATCTCTTCTGGTGCACTGCTAGACCTTCAGCTATGGGAACAGAAGCCCACATACCAGCTGTTGCTGTCTGGTAGCCTCAGGTAGTGTTTTATAATAAAGCTTTGGTCAAGTAGAAAGAAACAGGAGGATATTTTTTTTAAAGGATTGTCCCTATAAGCAGCACATCTTATCAATATCTTTAAAGTGTATTTTCAGGGAAAAATGTGTTTTGGGAAATTTTTGTTCTGAATACAGTGGAAAAGGGCTAGAACCTTGTCAAACGTGTTAATTTTGTCTGACCCTGTTAAGAAGATTCCCTTCATTGGTAATATTTTTGTTTAGTAAATGCCCTGTTCGTAAGATTGTAAGCTTTCGCATGCAATGTCTTGTCTTAAATTGTACTGTAACTGTACTGTCATATTTCATTTTGAAAAGTGCTGCACAAACTGTTGTTGCTATATATATATCCTGTATAATATTGACAGCAAATTACAAATTACAGATTTGATAGTTCCACACAACAGAGGCAAAACTAGAACCCTCAGGGCTCACTGTGTACTTGCAACCATAAAGGGTCCCCTTAACCTTGTCCCTCCCCTCCATTTACTCCTGTTGTGGGACCTTTTATTACCATCCTGCAGTGGGACCCTTTCACATGTTCTGCAGTGGGCCCCTTTTCTGCCATCTTGGGTCTCCCCCACGATGGTGGAATGCCAGGGCCCGGTAATAAGTGCAACCTTTGCGACCCTGGTAGGTCCGCCACTGGTGTCAGTATTTTTTTATTTATTTTTTATATTTTTTGTTACATTTTTTTACTTTTTTTTTTTTTAGGAGCTCCGTTGGGGGAACTTTGGTGAGATATGAGGGGTCTAAACAGACCTCTCATGTTTCACTTTTGAGACAGAGACAGGAGATTGAGGATGCAGCCCTCAATCTCCATCTCTGCAGCCTCAGCTGCACAGAATGAATGGACAGGAAAAGTTCTGTACAGAGCTTCTTTTTCATTTTACCAAACTGAAGCATAGAAAGTACAGTTTATCAGTACCGATCTATACCGAAAATGTACCAAAATGGATAAACAGTATAATGTTTACAACTAATGGATGGTCCATTATCAAGTGAAGCCATGCTTGTTTTTTCACAAAATTTATGGTACAATTAATTCAAGTTTTTCATTACTGTACCATATGCATATGGAACAATTTTTTGAAATGCCAGAATATACCAGTTGGTGAGATATAATTAAGCATCCACAAGGGCATCTTTACAGATCTTGTCTGAGTACGATGGAGGTGATTTTATCATTGTATGCCTTCTCTGCCAATCTCTTCACTGGCTTCCCCTACCCCACCGTATAAAATTCAAAATACTAACTACAACATACAAGGCCATCCACAACATCACCCCCCAGCTACATCACCAACCTCATCTGCAGATATCGCCCAAATCATCCTCTCCGCTCCTCTCAGGACCTCCTGCTCTCGCGCTCCCTTGTTACCTCCTCCCATGCTCACCTCCAGGATTTCTCCAGAGCCTCTCCCATCCACTGGGACTCCCTGCCCAAATATGTCCGGTCAGCTCCTAGCCTGTCCGCCTTTAGGCAAACCTTTAAAACTCAGGGAAGCTTACCCCACCTCCACCTAAGAACTGTACCCGAGTCACCTCCATCAGATCATCCCCTGCAGCCATTACCTTTTTTACCACCTTCCCCTCCCTTTATATTGTAAGCGCCATGAGCAGGGCCCTCCTACTCCTTCTGTATTGAACTGTATTGTAATTGTACCCTCCCCTTTATATTGTAAAGCGCTGTGTAAACTGTTGGCCCTATATAAATCCTGTATTATAATAATAATAATAATAATATATGTTTTGTGCATAATAAAGTGGATAGAATTAATGCTTTGGCTATATACATTTTTGTACCACCTGTATGTATAGATTTAAGAACCCATCCCAGATCTGGTTGAGTCCATAACCAGTGCAGCGCATCCCCTGTAGGAGCCGCTGGTGAATAGGGATCCCCCACCCTGCACAGCGACGCACACCAAATTTTTCCACAGGCTCGCTTGAGACAGGAAAAAGTCCAGCAACTTTGTTTTTTTGTATTTTGTTAGGGGTCAATAAACTTGGATGGGGATGGGATGATTATGGCATGCCCACTTGACTCGAACAAAAACTTCTTTAGGGACACTTTAAGTATATACACGCTCTATATACACTCCTCTTACTCCAGCACATCATTTGCTTGCAGAAAAAACACAGACCCAGCTGGAACACTGTGTGATGAATCTGGCAAGGCACTAGGCAAGATCAAGAAAAAGCCCTTTACAGGCACGAACCATGGGCCCCTTTGGTTGTGTATAAAAAAAGTCCAGTGTCCAGCTACATTCCTGTGGCTACTGACCCCAGCACCACCTCTTCAGGCACTGCCAGCCCACCTGGCTGCAGCTGCCCCTTTCACTAGCCCTCCTGGCTACTTCCCACAGTCCTCCCGGACTACCACACTCACCAGCCACCTGGCTGTCTTCTCCCTGGAGATCTCCCGGACATGATAGCTGGCTCCTGCTGTGCTCACTCTTGCTCCCATGCCTCTGGACAGGACTCCTCCATGTGTCTTGAGATGATCCCTCCAGCACCCAAGCCCCAGGCCCGAGGTCACCCCCTCTAGACTAGGGGGCTACTCTCAAGGGCCTCCGACAGCCTCCTCAGCACTCCATCTCCAGCTTCCACCCAAAGTCTACACTGTACCAGCTGGCCTGACTCTGAGTATTTAAGGCTGGGACCCTCCTCAATACTCTAGACAGCTCCTCCTAATCTCCCTCCCATTCTTCTGGAAGCTTCTCAAAGGTTCCAGCAAGTATGGGGAGGTACCAGAGGTACTGCCTGATGAGTAATCCAGCCTCCCTGAGTCACTCACCCTGACCCAGATTCAACACAGGCCAAACAATTTACCTACACTACAAAAAAAACTATTTACACTTCCAGCACACTAGGGGGTGCTACACTAGTAATTAAATGTTTTTTAAGTGTTTTTTCATGTCAGTTTGACTAGGGACTCCCAGACTACTTTTGTGAGTTTTTGAGGGGAACCTTGAGATTTTTTAGTGTTGTTGGTATTTACATAATTTTTAAAAGGGATAATGCACTTCTTTTGTGCTTTTTTTGTGTGTAAGGCAGCCCACTGAAATGCATAGGCTGCCCTAAACGTGGTGCACGAAACTGCACTTAAACATGCATCGGCATAGGTGTGATGTGAACAGTACCTTACATGGACCTGACTTCATCACAAAATGTAAAGAAAAGTTTAGACCTTTTCACAAACTATAGTGCCCAATATTTCTTCTTCACTGCAGTTTTTATACTACACAAAATAACATTCTGACATTACAACGATTGTTACATATATCACAGTCACTGCTGAACTTTAAAAAGCTTGTTATGATTTCTTTAGCAAAATATATATTTTTTGGGATGCGTACTGGTGACAGCAGCATATATCAAATTGCAGAATACATTAAACATAAAGAACAACAAGTGCTTAAAGCCAAATACTTCAAAATCTTGCCATATACATATGAACATAGTGTCTATGGCAGTCTCAGGCTACATTATACTGACAATGAATTCTTACAGTAGTTGAATGCATTTTAAGTGCTTATTTAAAGTTATTGTCCAGAACAGTGTTTTATTGCTCAGTAAGTATTTAAAAAAAAAAAAAAAAGGAACTATACACGGGGGAAAATGATCTTTCATTTTGTGGGAAACAGATGTTTTCGTACAAATTTTCTTTGGAACAATTTACTTATTTGCTGGAGTGTAATGGAGCTTGTTATCATTAGTTGCATACAAACTTCAACTTAAGTGGTGAACTTTTTCATTATGTTAAGCAGAATTCCAGAAACAAGAAATAGCAAATTGCAAGAAAAAGAAGTAGCAGTTGCTGCAATACTATACGTCAATCCAGAGCTGTCTCCTGCAGTACTTATTTTGCACCACAAGGTTATCTTCCGAGCCAAATTATGGCCAGCTTCATCCAGCCCATTTATTCTGAGCTCAGGCTGTCATGAATCCACCACCAGCTGGTGACTGGACATTGAATAAAAAAAGCAGTAAAGTAATGGACTCATCTCTCACTCTGCTTACACCTTCAAGCATGCTACTTGTTAACACATAAACCAAATGGCTCCAGGTGCTGCTTTTTCCTCTCCCACTTTACTTTACAGGGACTGCAAGAGGCTAATAGCAAATAAAAATTCAAGAATTTACACTGCTTGCATTAAAAAAATATTGATGTAGTAATCAATACAAAAGTGCATTTGTGTCTTTCATATCTGCTAAAAAATGTTGCACGTTTAAAAAGCAAAAGGTGTGTATTTTTCAAATGTGTACTGCGTTGGATATAGAACCCAGTCAAGTGACTTGTCAAAGTCATGTGATGCCCTCTCCTCTAATCACAGCACTAAGCAGGTAGAACTGTGTGCGCAACAGGCTACTTACTGTGGTCTGCATTTTATAAATGGCACAGAGTGGGGTCAACATTGCGGTGTCCGCTCTCTGCTATACAAGGGCCCCTCTGTGTCACCCAAATTTTTGAAGAGTAAGGCTAGATTAAAATTTTTGCAGTGTGTTAACGCATGCATGCTAAAGTGGTTGTAAACCTCAGACATGAAATATGAACTAAGCAGATCCCTCTATAGAAGGGGTAGGCAGCCTTTGAATGATGGAGATCTACCTGGACAACATTGAAGAGATCAAAGATCACTGGGTGCAGCGCCCCCCCCCCCCCTCTTATTTTTTAAAGACATTTCCTAGCAAGCAAGATGGCATGAGGAAAGTATAGAAAAATCTACTAAAACTAATGTCACTTTAAAAATATGAACTTAGCCTACCTTAAAAGATAGCTGCAGTGAGAAACTCTGCATTCACTTTCATTCACATTCTTTTTCATGCCTGGGGAGTAATTGGTCACCCTCACAAATCAAATGCCAGAATTCATCATGAAAACAGAACATCTGGTACTGCAGGCTGATTTTCTTGACAAGTTTCTGGCCTATCTTCTCTGATTTCTGGCCAGTGTAAGTCGTATGTAGGGCAACGTTCAGGGCTCAGTAGCAGGTCGGGCAGCGTACAAAGGTCAGTACGGTAGTAGGAAGTTCTGGGGTCAGAAAGGCAAGGTATAGTAGGATCAGGGGGAAGAGTACTGGGGGATCAGAAGGACATGGTGCAGGGGTGGTCAGGAGGGCACAGTACTGGGTATATTGGGGGGGATCAGGAGGGCTGGGGTGTCAAAAGGGCATGGCACTGGAAGGATCAGGAGGATATGATATTGGGGTGTTCAGGAGGGCTGGGATGTCAAGAGGGCATGGTACTGGAAAGTCAGGAGGGCACAGTACTTGGGGATCAGGAGGGCTGCGGTGTCAGGAGGGAATGGTGCTGGGGCATCAGGAGGGCTGGGGTGTCAGAAGGGTATGGCACTGAGGCATCAGAAGGGCTGGGGTGTCAGGAGGGCATGGTGTTGGGGCATCAGGAGGGCCAGGTGTCAAGAGGGCATGGTGCTAGGGCATCAGGAGTGCTGGGTGTCAGGAGGGCATGGTGCTGGGGCATTAAGAGGGCTGAGTGTCAGTAGGGCGTGGGGCTGGGACATTAAGAGGGCTGAGGTGTCAGGAGGGCTGGGGAGTTAGGAGGGCACATACGTTGTTTTAATGCAGAATGGCGCAGAGAAGGTGCAGTAGCAAACCTACATTTCCTGGTGCAGATCCCTACCAACAATTGTCTCTCACTTTTCCACCTAGTATCACCCGCAAGCCCATTATATCAGGGAAGAGGGCTGGTGGGGTTGACCGTGAAAGACCAACAGCTCGGACGTGTTCGGAGAAGAGCCTGGAACCGCCCAAGAGATTCCGGCTTTCCCCACCCAGCAGCCGCATGTATGCAAGGGGTGGGGGTTTTCTTGGCAGCCTAGGATTATGTGCATGTGCGCATTACCTTTGCAACAATTTATTAATAAAAAAAGAGTATAGATATCTACTCACAAACAATGACATCAATCAGGCACAACAATGTCCAGAAAGTGCTCCAAGCAGTATGGTCTGCTAGACAAGTCCCAAATGTGGGATAAATTTCCAAAAGAGTTGACACATTTTGAGGGGATACCATTTTTGACACTTTTTTGGGAACCAGTGATATTATTACAGTAATCAGTGCTAAAAATATGCACTGTTAATGTACTAATGACACTGGCAGGGAAGGGGTTAACATCAGGGGTGATCAAGGGGTACAATGTGTTCCCTGCAGGTGTTTTCTAACTGTATGGGGGACTGTGTGGCTGGGGAAACACACAGATCGATCTTCCTACTTAGCAGAAAGACAGAATCTGTGTGATCTCCCCTGTCAAAAAGGAGATCTGCCTTGTTTACACAGGCAGATCGCCGTTCTGTCACTGCGCGGAACGATCGCGGGTGGCCGGCAGACATCGAGTCCCCTGGACCCGCTGATTTGCTCCCCCACTGGACAAAAGCGAGATCCCGAGCCGATGTACAGCTACGGCGATTCACGGGATTGTGCCACCTTGCTGCAGTATAATGATAGCGGCTGGCCGGCAAGTGGATAAAGTTAATTTCTCAAAATCTTTAATCCTAGACCTGGGGATCCATGCTGACACTCATAAACACCTTGTTTCCTAATTGCCATACTCCTGGGTGGACCAGAGCATCTCATATTTAGGAATTACATTAATTTAATCTACTAACAAACTATTGAAGGCCAACTTTAAATAGCTGATCCACACAATAAAGGACAATACACAACATCTAGCTAAAATTGAACTGTCTTAGATGAGAAAGCTGGCAGCATTTAAAAATGAGGATTCTTCCAAAAATGGTATACATTTTTCCCCACCCTACCAGGACCTCTCCCTACCCCTTCTCATTAAAATCGATTCTGAAAGCCTTCATATGGAAGGGTAGGAGAGCTAGATGTGCCTATCATTGGTTCCAACACCCCCAAGACATTCTTTGGATGGACATAAAGACTGCACTCACTCAGCTAAATTAGACCACCTTCTACTATCAGACACTTGGACCCCACTAAATATTAACACCCTTCCTTTACCCGCCCATGCTTTAATTATTGCATGGTGGAAGCTCCTAGCCCAATCTTCTCAAGGATCTCTTCAATATTCCATTTGTTTCCCACTAAGGACACAAGAACTTCTCATTCCATACATTTCCCTTTTACAATGGGAAGAGGCAAGAATCCATTGGGTAGATCAGCTCTTCCATAACAATCTTCCAAAGACCTTAGAGTCCCTCCTGTCAGAATACAGCCTTCCCAAAATCTGCTTACTACAACGTATACAAGGATCTCCTCTTTTCTTTCCAAACATCCTCCACCTCATATTAATATCCTTGAAAGCGTTTGTCTCCTTCTATCTTCTCCAACTTTTACCTACAAAGGTATCTCATCTCTGTTTTTCTTTCTCTGAAAACGGCCTTACGATACAGCTATTCAGTGGCCCATTGGGAACAAACACAAAAAATACTTACTCAATGGTATTTAATACCCTATCGACTCTCAACATTTTTGGATTGGTAAGAGATTACGGGGTCTTGTCTAAGCCTGACCCTGCCCTAGCCATCCTTCATATATAGAAAAATTCCCCCATAACCTTAGAATGGTTGTTTTACACATTTTAGTGGCAGAAAAAATTGGTGATAGCTAGCCATTGAACAAAAAATATGGCTCCCAACCTTTCTGAAACCATAGATCTTGTCAACCTACAATTCTCCTTTGTAAAAAATGTATTCACATAAAAACTCCACATGGGCTTTATTTGATGGCCTTTGGAAACCATGGACTAACAGCAAATACTTTATTAATGTCTTCTGATTTGATTTACTGCACTTCATGTATGCTCTAAAGTTATACGATTTTGCTTATTCTTGTGATGTGAACTAGGTTGTATAAGCCTTCTATTTTGCTTTGAAAAAGTATTTATACCTCTTGGAATTTTCCACATTTTGTCATGTTACAACCAAAAAGATACATGTATTTTATTGGGATTTTATGTGATAGACCAACACAAAGTGGCACATAATTGTGAAGTGGAAGGAATCTGATAAATGTTTTTTTTTCTGATTTGTGTGATTATCCTTGTAAAACCATAAATAAAAATATTGAAATAGAAAAAAAAGTGAGACTTCAGGGGCTCGTTTAGACCCCTGATATCTCACCAAGGCCACCCCCCCCCCCTAAAAAAAAAGTTTTGTAAAAAATTTAAAAAAGATATTAACAATAAATAAATAAATGTGTATTTGAAAGGATGAAAAAAGGGAAAACAAGTATTTTATGAAAAACAAAAAAGTCAGTTGCTTTTAAAACAGTGTGCTTTCGCAAACTAAAAATACTTCACTTATGGCTTACATCTACTTTAGGCAAAAATAGTCTTGAGTTGAGTTGTAAAATTTCTCTATTTAGGGTTCAAAGAAATGAAATCATGGCAAGTTATGTTTAGTAACATGACACATTTTGTTAATAAAAGTGCTGTTGCTAGAAAACTCGAAATATTCTGGAATCCTCGGCTTAAACCCGCTGAATTGATTTCCATTTACGAATGAGCATTTGACATCAAAGCCAATCTATTTTTGGCAGCGCAAATGTAATTTCATGAAAATCGTATGATACAACAGGTACCGATGTAGCAATCACAAAAGTGTGAGCGTAAAATAGAGGCCTGGTTAAGTGTCTCTTCAAAAGTCACACATTTCTCTTTCCCGCAGAGGATTTTAAGATGAAAAGTAGAGCTAGAGGGTCTTAGACAAGCTTGAGGCGATAGAAAGAGAAAGGTCAAACACACTGCTAAAAAAGAGCGTTATCTGCGGAACAACAACTTATCAGCCAGCTTGCAGCCCTTTTTATTTACACTTATTGGTCCCAGAGGTAGTGCACTCGGCACAGGGTGTGATTACTTTGTAATGCTTTTGCCAAGAATGGGAAAGGAGACTAATTTGTAACAACGTGCTCTTGCCGACACATGAATTTTCCGAGACGCCTTTGCCCGGCAACGAGTGAGTGACTAGGCCGGATAATGAGCACTAAAACCACAATTGTCTGGGAGAAGAATTTGGACAAGCTCGATCTTCAGAAAAGTCATTGGCTAACTGTTGAGCTGAGTTCCCGGTGTAACAGGAAATGACTAAGTAACAAATCGATGGAATGTTCTTGGGAATTTAATGTCACACTCATCAATCTCAACTAACATCTCAGACAGACTTTGTTTTAAACATTAAAGGAGGATTCTAGTCAGCGTAACAATGAAAGAAAACATGTCCTTTAAGCCTTTTTTTTATATTTTTAAACAAATGATTATATTAAAGCTGATCTCTGTGCATATTTAAAATGATTAGAGATGAGCAAAGTGATTTTGGTAAAATAGATTTTAGTGCAGAAACCTAGTTAAAAAATATAATACCTAACCTAGGACATGTAAAACTAAAAAGGCAGCTTATGCTGTGATACTCAGCTTCAACCCAGAGCTGTCACCCACAGTAATTTCTTTCTGCCACTAGATATCACCAGCTTAGAGTAGATTCACATAGGGCACACAGGTGTTGCGTGCACCCCCGTTCCGGCGGTCCATAGACGTCTACTGCACGGACACAGCATCCCAATGTGACATCTTTATAGGTGCTGGTACATGGCCCCAAACAAACACTGAGTGAGTTCCGGGACATGCACTTGCCCAGATGTGACAATAGGATAAAAGTGGCTGTGTCTATGCAGCTGCATGTCCCAGTAAACTTCTATGGACTTCCAGCATGGGGATTAATGCAACACCTGTGCATCCCAGTGCCGGGAAAAAACGGACCTGCACAGGGCGCACATTAAAGCGCCTCGTATAAAAGGACTCTTAGAATGATGGTCAGCAAAATTCAACACACTTACTCAGAGCCCAGGCTGTCATGAGTGTACCCCAATGCAGGTGGGCTCTCCGGGAACATGGAGGGGAGGGAGCAGGTTTCTCCCAAACTGGAGTCCCCTTTAAATGTTTTAATAGATTTTTTTTTCCTTTGTCTGTGCTATCTTTCTTCAGAGAAAAAAAGTAAAGTAATGTGGTTAATGAGAGGCTGCGTTTTTCACAAGAACTTGTTCAGGATAGTTAAAACAGCTTCTCAAACCATCAGGCGTAAAAGAGGCAGGCGGTAAACAGGCGGCAAAAACATAGCTCAACCATGTATTCTTGATTTTTGCTGGCCTGTAACCACAAGTCTAAGATGTTAGAGAGAAAGGGAACTGCCATTAAAGTGACAGGGAAGAGGGGAGTAGCAGCATAGGAGAGGGACAGGGCATGCTACGTATGCCTTATATACTTTGATGAAGATTTTTGGGCATATGTAGATGCCCAAGGTCATCATCCCCTGACACATTTGCCTTTTGTATTAGCTGCAACACAAGTTTATAGAAATTGGGGGGGGGGGGTTGAACATATTGGTCATTATCAAGATGATGCTGAAATGCAGCAATGAGCTTGTCCTGTATGAAAAGTAATTTTTTTACTCTCCACTTTTTCTCATTATCTACAGCATCTTGCCAATACCTTATGTGGTGCCAGTCTCTGCAACATTCTCCTACAAGCTCAGAGTAGCTGGATAAAATGCCCCCAGGGGTGGGTCCCTGATATCCTTGATACCCTGGGCTCACAGGAAGTGAGTTGAATGACACGGGTCATCATTACATTTGGAAGGCCAAAAACATCTACGATCGTGGAAGAATTATTGTGGGAAAGAGCCCTGGAAATAAGGTCAATATTGCAGGCAGATCTCCTTTAATCAGATCTGAATGATGTATATTAAAATTGTATATGTGCTGTGAGGGGGCTAGCTCGGCAGCGGGTATGTGTGACCCCCGGGATGGGCTCCCCACCCAAAAACAGGCCCAGCAGACGGAGGTTGTGGTTTTCAAAATCAAAAAAGGTGCGGTTTATTTTCTATTTACAGTGACAAAAACACAGCAAGGCAAAAAAAACAAACACAAAATAAATCCTGGTCAACTTGACCTCTGACTAAACTTACAGGTTTCCTAACTAACGACTGGGATCAGCCTAGTGCTGTCCTAGTCCCTGGTTTTAAATGTCCAAGCAAAATATAGCCACACAGGCTTTCTCTCACCGCACAGGGGTTCACTCTCCCTAGACAGTCCACACAGGTCTGCTTCCAGGCATGAGCTAACACCTAATGAATCTGGGAGTTCTTATAGAGGCCTAAATGAGCTGACAAGCTTCAGCTGGCCTCATCAACTCCCTGTCTGTACGACGCCCCACACTCTCCCTAGAGGTATGAGTCATCAATGAGCCCACTAGTCTCAGCTGGGTTTATACAACTCTCCACCTAGCTGTATAAATCGGCGTAAAGCCTGAATCTGGGCGAAATATATCTACCCCCCTGGATGCAACCAGGTGACTTTACCTTCCTGCTGTCACATACCCCCCCCTCTTGTTTTAACCTCGGGGTTGGAACACCAGCAATCAGGCATTCATGTACTCGAGACAAAGCATCCACATTCCCCATTTGAACGCCAGGGCGATGCTTTACTGTGAAGTTGAATTCCTGGAGGGCCAGGAACCACCTATTCACTCTTCTATTTGTTTCCTTGTTTTGAGCCATCCACTTTAACGGAGCGTGATCCGTAACCATGTCAAAGTGCCTACCTAGCAGGTAGTACCGAAGGGAATCTAGAGCCCACTTCACCGCTAAACACTCCTTTTCAACGGTGGCGTAATTTACCTCATGGGACTTCAACTTCCTGCTGAGGTAAATGACTGGGTGCTCTTCCCCGTTCCAGACCTGGGACAATACTGCTCCTAACCCCACATCTGACGCATCACTTTGTACGACAAAGTCTTTAGAGAAGTCGGGTGAGTACAACACTGGCTGGCTACATAAGGCTTGTTTCAAGAATTGGAATGCTGCCTCAGCCTCGGGGGTCCATTTAATCATGACCGACCCTTTCCCCTTCGTCAGGTTGGTTAGGGGCACAGCCTTAGAAGCAAAGTGGGGAATGAATCGCCGATAATACCCAGCGATTCCCAGAAAGGCTCGTACCTGCTTCTTGCTGTTGGGACGTGGCCAACTCTGGATGGCCTCGACTTTGTTGAGTTGGGGTTTTATTACTCCCCTCCCAATGGTGTACCCAAGATATTTGGCCTCCTCCTGCCCAATGGTACACTTCTTGGGGTTAGCCGTAAACCCTGCTTCCCGAACAGAGTCCAGGACTGCTTGCACTTTTGGCAGATGTGAGGCCCAATCTGTGCTATGGACAATTACGTCATCCAGGTAAGCCGCAGCATACTTCCGATGGGGCCTCAGCATCTGGTCCATTTTCCGCTGGAATGTGGCCGGCGCATTCTGTAACCCGAACGGCATTCTTTTATATTGGAACGCCCCGTCTGGGGTTACAAATGCGGTTTTCTCTTTGGCTGACTTGGCCAGGGGGATTTGCCAATACCCTTTTGTGAGGTCAAGAGTCGTCATGTATCGGGCTGTTCCCAGCCGGTCGATCAACTCATCTATACGTGGCATGGGGTAGGTGTCAAATTTTGTAACTTTGTTCAACTGACGAAAATCGTTACAAAATCGCCAGCTCCCATCCGGTTTAGGCACCAACACAATGGGACTAGACCAATCACTTTGGGACTCCTCTATCACCCCTAAGTTCAGCATTTTCTGTACTTCCTCCCGTATTGCCTCCCGTCGGGCCTCTGGGATCCGATAGGGTTTTAACTTCACCCTTTCACCGGGCGGGGTAATAATGTCATGCTCTACCCCAGATGTTTGTCCCGGCAGCTCAGAGAATACCTCCTTGTTGCGAAGCACAAACTCCTTAACCTCCTGTTGTTGGGGTTGTGACAAGGTGGCTGCGATTCCAACCTCAGGAATCACGCAACCAGTTTGAGCTGGTGACCAAGTGTCTGCGACTAGGGATTCTCTATCCCTCCAGGCTTTCAACAGATTAACGTGATAGATCTGTTCGGGCTTTCGCCTTCCTGGTTGTCTGACCTTGTAATTCACTTCGCTCACTTTTTCCATTATCTCGTAGGGGCCTTGCCATTTGGCAAGGAATTTACTTTCAACCGTAGGGACAAGTACCAATATCCTATCCCCCGGGGAAAAGGTACGGGTCTTGGCTCCACGGTTGTACACTCTCTGCTGTGCCAACTGCGCTTGGGCCAAATGTTCCTTCACGATGGGCATTACCTGTGCAATTCGATCTTGCATCAGGGCGACATGCTCAATCACACTCCTGTGGGGAGAACTCTCACTTTCCCAAGTTTCCTTGGCAATATCCAACAGCCCTCTTGGGTGTCTCCCATACAGTAACTCAAAGGGGGAGAATCCCGTAGAGGATTGGGGCACCTCCCTAATAGCAAACATCAAATAAGGAAGTAGACAGTCCCAATCCTTTCCATCCCTATCCACCACTTTCTTCAACATTTGTTTTAGGGTTTTGTTGAATCTTTCAACCAGCCCATCGGTTTGGGGGTGATACACAGATGTACGTAATTGCGTCACTTTGAACAATTTACACAGCTCCTTCATAACCCGGGACATAAAGGGTGTACCTTGGTCCGTAAGCAGTTCTTTACAAATACCCACCCGGCTAAAAACAAGAGATAGCTCTTTGGCTATGGTTTTGGCCGAGGTATTTCTGAGAGGGATCGCTTCTGGATAACGGGTGGCATAGTCCATTATAACCAATATGTACTGGTGCCCCCTAGCGGACTTGATTATAGGACCTACCAAATCCATTGCGATTCTCTTAAACGGGACCTCAATGATGGGTAGAGGGACCAGCGGGCTACGGAAGTGTGGCATCGGGGCCGACCTCTGACACACAGGGCAGGAGGAACAATAATTTTCTATGTCCTTCATCACCCCAGGCCAATAGAATCTCTGTAATACCCTCTCTCGGGTTTTCTCTGTCCCCAGATGACCTCCAAGAATGTGCCCATGGGCCAACTCCAACACCAACTTCCTGTAAGGTTTGGGCACCACCAGCTGCTCAACGGTTTCTTCTGCCCTTTTTGCCACCCGATACAGTAGGTCCTTCTCTACGCTGAAGTATGGGTAAGTGCAGGTATTATCTGGGTTCACTAACTCGCCATCTATTTTCACTACGTTTTCCCGTGCCTTTATTAGGGCGGGGTCTTTCAACTGTTCTGTGGCAAAGTTTTCCCTGTGAACCTCAAGATCAGAAAACTCCACAGACGGTAGGTTTTCGTCTGAGGAGGTGGGCTCCTCTCCAGTTTCTTGAGTCTCCCCTGCCAATACTGACAAGGGAAATTCGGGAGAGTCCTCACCACTCTCAGAGGAGTTCTGGCTATCATATTCCTGGTACATAGGGGCACCAGTGGGGGGCTCATGATCATCCCACAGTTCCCAGAACTTCGGAAAATCCCTTCCCACAATGGCGTCATGCGGTAACTGAGACACTAAGCCCACTGGATGAGAAAGGGTACCTTTGGGGGTCTCGAAACACACTGTAGTCACTGGATACTCTCGGGTGTCCCCATGCACACAAATAACGGCTACCTTGCTATTCCCAGAGACCTCTGTTTTAACTAACTCAGCCTTTATCAGGGTCACAAGGCTACCTGAATCCAGCAATACCACAACATTTCTACCATTAATACACATTTTGCATAAATGTTTCTCAGTTCCCCGAATGGCAGTGCATGCGACTGTCGCACACAGCGACTGACGTCTGCCCGTCAGAAAGTCACACTGCATGGGTTCCTCCAAAACCGGGCAATTTGCTGCAATATGTCCCGCTTGCCGGCAGCGGTAGCAAATGATCCTTCTTGCCGCCTCTTGAGCCGCTGATTTCCCAGGCTGTTCTCGCCAAACTTGGGGTAGAGCTCCCACCCTCTCACTCTCTCCACCCTTACCCCTTGGAATCATCTTATCCGCCCCTGGGGATGGTCTGGTCTTAGGGTGGAAAGTCCGAGTGTCTCTGGAAGAGGCCGTCAGGTTCTCTGTAGCCAAGTATTTCTCCACACGATCCACAAGACCATCGGCCGTCTCTGGGTCTCCATGGCTTACCCACTTTTGGATGGCAGTAGGAAGAGCTCTCAAAAACCGATCCATTACAACACGTTCCACAATCTTTGGTGCGGACAAAGTCTCTGGCTGTAGCCACTTTCTGCTCAGGTGAATGAGATCATACATTTGAGACCTGGGGGGTTTTCCAAGCTGGAAAGTCCAGTTATGCACACGCTGAGCCCGGACAGCCAGGGTGACACCCAGCCTTGCCAATATTTCAGCTTTTAGCATCACATAGTCTTTTGCTTGGTCAGGCTCTAGGTCATAGTAAGCTTTCTGCGATTCACCCGTTAACAGAGGAGCCACCAGTCCAGCCCACTGCTCCTCAGGCCACTTTTCTCTTTCAGCGGTCCTTTCAAATGTGGTCAAAAATACCTCTGGATCATCCTCTCCAGTCATTTTTGTCAATAAACGACTCACCCCAAAGGACGCGGTATTAGTGGGACGGCTTTCCTCACCGGTCTGCGGACGTTGCTGCATTACTGCTTCCATCTGTTGTTGTAGTCTCTGCTCTTGCTTCTGCAACAGGTCTATGAAGCGGGCCTCAGATTGCTGTTGGGCTTGTTGCTGAGCCTCCAGACTCTGTTGTAAAGTTGCAAGGCTCTGTTGATGAGCTTGCTGCTGGGCTGCAAGGCTCCTTTGCAAACCTGCATTTGTCTGCTGTTGATTGGCATTTGCTAGAGCCAGCTGTTTCAGTATCTCCTCCATGCTGGCTTAAAAAAAAACTGCCACTGGTTCTCCACCAACTGTGAGGGGGCTAGCTCGGCAGCGGGTATGTGTGACCCCCGGGATGGGCTCCCCACCCAAAAACAGGCCCAGCAGACGGAGGTTGTGGTTTTCAAAATCAAAAAAGGTGCGGTTTATTTTCTATTTACAGTGACAAAAACACAGCAAGGCAAAAAAAACAAACACAAAATAAATCCTGGTCAACTTGACCTCTGACTAAACTTACAGGTTTCCTAACTAACGACTGGGATCAGCCTAGTGCTGTCCTAGTCCCTGGTTTTAAATGTCCAAGCAAAATATAGCCACACAGGCTTTCTCTCACCGCACAGGGGTTCACTCTCCCTAGACAGTCCACACAGGTCTGCTTCCAGGCATGAGCTAACACCTAATGAATCTGGGAGTTCTTATAGAGGCCTAAATGAGCTGACAAGCTTCAGCTGGCCTCATCAACTCCCTGTCTGTACGACGCCCCACACTCTCCCTAGAGGTATGAGTCATCAATGAGCCCACTAGTCTCAGCTGGGTTTATACAACTCTCCACCTAGCTGTATAAATCGGCGTAAAGCCTGAATCTGGGCGAAATATATCTACCCCCCTGGATGCAACCAGGTGACTTTACCTTCCTGCTGTCACAGTGCATTTTTTTCAATTTTTTTTTTTTTTTCAATTAAACTGAAGTTGAGCTTTAATGGAAACTATTCAATAGAGAAGCACGGAGGCTGCCATTGATGACCTCCCCAAAATGCTTGGCTGTCAAGCTGATCCTCTACTTTCTATTCATTAAGCTTCTGATTGCGAATAAGAATGCATAAGGAGTTCATAATTTTCTGATTTCCATCCTTGTTCCAGATCAGCAACTTGGTGCCTGGACACAAGGGATAAAGGAACAACAGTGTTTGAACAGATTAATTGAAACAGTAACATTAGATCTGATGTATAAGTTCACTTTGACTTAACAGTCCAGAGCACCTGCTGCCATTTTTCTGCCCCCAAGTTCCTATGTTTTCGTGGATTCTTAGTTGAGTCACTTAGCCTTGTTTCCACGTCCTATGCACGAAAACATAAGAACTGGGGTGCAGAAAAATGACAGCAGGTTCTGTGGACTGATGAGTGAATGTGATATATATGGCTGTAGCAGGAGGCAGTTTGTTGGCCGAATGGATGGAGAGTGATACAATACGGAGTGTCTGCAGGCAACAGTGAAGCATGGTGGAGGTTCCTTGCAAATTTGGGGCTGTATTACTGCAAATGGAGCTGGGGATTTGGTCAGGATCATAGTGTGCTCCATGCTGAGAAATAGAGGCAGATACTTATCTATCACGCCACATCATCAGGGAGGTGTGTGATTGGCCCCAAATTTTTTTCTGCAGCAGGAAACTACCCCAAACATGCAGCAAATGTCATTAAGAACTATCTTCAGTGCAAAGAAGAACAAGGAGTCCTGAAAGTGAGCATTTGGCCCCCACAGAGCCCTGATCTCAACATCATGAAGTTTGTTTGGAATTACATGAAGAGATAGAAGGATTTGAGGCAGCCTTCGTCCACAGAAGATCTGTGGTTAGGTCTCAAAGATATTTGGAACAACCTACCTGCCGAGTGTCTTCAAAAACTGTGTGCAAGTGTACCTAGAAGAACTAATGCTGTTTTGAAGGCAAAGGGTGGTCACACCAATTTTTGATTTGATTTGGATTCATTTTCTGTTCATTTACTTTCCATTTTGTTAATTGATTAAAATAAACTATTAACACTTCTATTTATGAAAGCATTTTTAATTTACATAATTTTTTCACACCTTTCTAAAGCTTTTGCACAGTACTGTATATATATTTTGACATGGGTAGTTAACTCTTGTGGTGGATGCATTTATACAATGAATTCACGGCAGACAGGAACTATATTTAAGGGCCTGATAGCCTTCTTTTATTAAAATGGAAGAAAGCAAAACAACAGTCCAACATAAAGTTTCCCATGCAGGGGATCTTCTCCAGCCTCAGCAAAGTATTAACACTGGAAAATGCAGAGCCACCTGGCTCATAAGCTAACTCAGCTTCAAATGCAGTACTATGATGCTCCTCTTACCACCGTCTTTCTGACTGTGTTGTCCAGCTCTCCTGCATACTTGACGCTCTAGCCTTTAGTCGCAGAGCCCTGGTGCATGCCCACCTATGGCCTATGGATTGGGGTTCTCCTGAAACCCCAATAAAAGCCAGCCTGACTCCTGGAACGAGACCTGCTGTCTCCTGAATGGGCCCACTGACCCCCCGATGAGACCCTCTGTCTTCTGGCTGGCCCTTTGATCCCTCATTGAGACCCTTCTGTCTCTTGGGTTCTGGCTGGGGCCCTCTGACCCCAGGTGAGACCTACCGTCTGACACACTAGGAGTGGTCTCCAAACTGGCAGCTCTGAGCTATCCTCAGACCTGAGTGCATAATGACCCTGCACACCCGTGTACTCACACAGATTACAGGGATCTGATAAACTCTGGACATAGGATTGAGAGTTCCAATTCAGGAGAAAGCCCAATACACAGCTTTCCCTGCCCAGAAACACTAGTCCGGAACGTCGCATTTATCCTAAATGAGAATCCTGTATCACATTACCTATGTTCTCACAGTGACAGGGCCTCTCACTGTCACTACACACATATATATGTATTGTGACAGCAGGAAGGTAAAGTCACCTGGTTGCATCCAGGGGGGTAGATATATTTCTCCCAGATTCAGGCTTTATGCCGACTTATACAACTAGGGAGGGAGTTGATGAAGCCCAGCTGAGGCTAGTGGGCTCATGGATGACTCATACCTCTAGGGAGAGTGTGGGGCGTCGTGCAGACAGGGAGTTGATGAGACCAGCTGAAGCTTGTCAGCTCATTTAGGCCTCTATAAGAACTCCCAGATTCATTAGGTGTTAGCTCATGCCTGGAAGCAGACCTGTGTGGACTTCCTGGAGAGAGTGAACCCTTGTGCGGTGAGACAAAGCCTGTGTGGCTATTTGCTTGGACATTTAAACCCAGGGACTTAGGGACTAGGACAGCACTAGGCTGATCCCAGTTGTTAGTTAGGAAACCTGTATGTTTAGTCAGAGGTCAAGTTGACCAGGATTTATTTTGTTTATGTTTCTTTTGCTTTGCTGTGTTTTGTCACTGTAAATAGAAAATAAACCGCACCTTTTTGATTTTGAAAACCACAAGCTCCGTCTGCTGGGCCTGTTTTTGTGTGGGGAGCCCATCCCGGGGGTCACACACACCCGCTGCCGAGCTAACCCCCTCACAGTTGGTGGAGAACCAGTGGCAGTTTTTTTTTTAAGCCAGCATGGAGGAGATACTGAAGCAGCTGGCTCTAGCAAATGCCAATCAACAGCAGACAAATGCAGGTTTGCAAAAGAGCCTTGCAGCTCATCAACAGAGCCTTGCAGCTCAACAACAGAACTTCGCAGCCCAGCAGCAAGCTCATCAACAGAGCCTTGCAGCCCAGCAGCAGACAAACGCAACTTTGCAACAGAGTCTGGAGGCTCAGCAACGAGCCCAGCAGCAATCTGAGGCCCGCTTCATAGACCTGTTGCAGAAGCAAGAGCAGAGACTACAACAACAGATGGAAGCAGTAATGCAGCAACGTCCACAGACCAGTGAGGAAAGCCGTCCCACTAATACCGCGTCCTTTGGGGTGAGTCGTTTATTGACAAAAATGACTGGAGAGGATGATCCAGAGGTATTTTTGACCACATTTGAAAGGACCGCTGAAAGAGAAAAGTGGCCTGAGGAGCAGTGGGCTGGACTGGTGGCTCCTCTGTTAACTGGTGAATCGCAGAAAGCTTACTATGACCTAGAGCCTAACCAAGCAAAAGACTATGTGATGCTAAAAGCTGAAATTTTGGCAAGGCTGGGTGTCACCCAGGCTGTCCGGGCTCAGCGTGTGCATAACTGGACTTTCCAGCTTGGAAAACCCCCCAGGTCTCAAATGTATGATCTCATTCACCTGAGCAGAAAGTGGCTACAGCCAGAGACTTTGTCCGCACCAAAGATTGTGGAACGTGTTGTAATGGATCGGTTTTTGAGAGCTCTTCCTACTGCCATCCAAAAGTGGGTAAGCCATGGAGACCCAGAGACGGCCGATGGTCTTGTGGATCGTGTGAAGAAATACTTGGCTACAGAGAACCTGACGGCCTCTTCCAGAGACACTCGGACTTTCCACCCTAAGACCAGACCATCCCCAGGGGCGGATAAGAGGATTCCAAGGGGTGAGGGTGGAGAGAGTGAGAGGGTGGGAGCTCTACCCCAAGTTTGGCGAGAACAGCCTGGGAAATCAGCGGCTCAAGAGGCGGCAAGAAGGATCGTTTGCTACCGCTGCCGGCAAGCGGGACATATTGCAGCCAATTGCCCGGTTGTGGAGGAACCCATGCAGTGTGACTTTCTGACGGGCAGACGTCAGTCGCTGTGTGCGACAGTCGCATGCACTGCCATTCGAGGAACTGAGAAACATTTATGCAAAATGTGTGTTAATGGTAGAAATGTTGTGGTATTGCTGGATTCAGGTAGCCTTGTGACCCTGATAAAGGCTGAGTTAGTTAAAACAGAGGTCTCTGGGAATAGCAAGGTAGCTGTTATTTGTGTGCATGGGGACACCCGAGAGTATCCAGTGACTACAGTGTGTTTCGAGACCCCCAAACGTACCCTCTCTCATCCAGTGGGCTTAGTATCTCAGTTACCGCATGACGCCATTGTGGGAAGGGATTTTCCGAAGTTCTGGGAACTGTGGGATGATCCTGAGCCCCTCACTGGTGCCCCTATGTACCAGGAATGTGATAGCCAGAACTCCCCTGAGGGTGATGAAGGACATAGAAAATTATTGTTCCTCCTGCCCTGTGTGTCAGAGGTCGGCCCCGATGCCACATTTCCGTAGCCCGCTGGTCCCTCTACCCATCATTGAGGTCCCGTTTGAGAGGATCGCCATGGATTTGGTAGGTCCTATAATCAAGTCCGCTAGGGGGCACCAGTACATATTAGTTATAATGGACTATGCCACCCGTTATCCAGAAGCGATCCCTCTCCGAAATACCTCGGCCAAAACCATAGCCAAAGAGCTATCTCTTGTGTTTAGCCGGGTGGGTATTTGTAAAGAACTGCTTACGGACCAAGGTACACCCTTTATGTCCCGGGTTATGAAGGAGCTGTGTAAATTGTTCAAAGTGACGCAATTACGTACATCTGTGTATCACCCCCAAACTGATGGGCTGGTTGAAAGATTCAACAAAACCCTAAAACAAATGTTGAAGAAAGTGGTGGATAGAGATGGAAAGGATTGGGACTGTCTACTTCCTTATCTGATGTTTGCTATTAGGGAGGTGCCCCAATCCTCTACGGGATTCTCCCCCTTTGAGTTACTGTATGGGAGACACCCAAGAGGGCTGTTGGATATTGCCAAGGAAACTTGGGAAAGTGAGAGTTCTCCCCACAGGAGTGTGATTGAGCATGTCGCCCTGATGCAAGACCGAATTGCACAGGTAATGCCCATCGTGAAGGAACATTTGGCCCAAGCGCAGTTAGCACAGCAGAGAGTGTACAACCGTGGAGCCAAGACCCGTACCTTTTCCCCGGGGGATAGGATACTGGTACTTGTCCCTACGGTTGAAAGTAAATTCCTTGCCAAATGGCAAGGCCCCTATGAGATAATGGAAAAAGTGAGCGAAGTGAATTACAAGGTCAGACAACCAGGAAGGCGAAAGCCCGAACAGATCTATCACGTTAATCTGTTGAAAGCCTGGAGGGATAGAGAGTCCCTAGTCGCAGACACTTGGTCACCAGCTCAAACTGGTTGCGTGATTCCTGAGGTTGGAATAGCAGCCACCTTGTCACAACCCCAACAACAGGAGGTTAAGGAGTTTGTGCTTCGCAACAAGGAGGTATTCTCTGAGCTGCCGGGACAAACATCGGGGGTAGAGCATGACATCATTACCCCGCCCGGTGAAAGGGTGAAGTTAAAACCCTATCGGATCCCAGAGGCCCGACGGGAGGCAATACGGGAGGAAGTACAGAAAATGCTGAACTTAGGGGTGATAGAGGAGTCCCAAAGTGATTGGTCTAGTCCCATTGTGTTGGTGCCTAAACCGGATGGGAGCTGGCGATTTTGTAACGATTTTCGTCAGTTGAACAAAGTTACAAAATTTGACACCTACCCCATGCCACGTATAGATGAGTTGATCGACCGGCTGGGAACAGCCCGATACATGACGACTCTTGACCTCACAAAAGGGTATTGGCAAATCCCCCTGGCCAAGTCGGCCAAAGAGAAAACCGCATTTGTAACCCCAGACGGGGCGTTCCAATATAAAAGAATGCCGTTCGGGTTACAGAATGCGCCGGCCACATTCCAGCGGAAAATGGACCAGATGCTGAGGCCCCATTGGAATTATGCTGCGGCTTACCTGGATGACGTAATTGTCCATAGCACAGATTGGGCCTCACATCTGCCAAAAGTGCAAGCAGTCCTGGACTCTGTTCGGGAAGCGGGGTTTACGGCTAACCCCAAGAAGTGTACCATTGGACAGGAGGAGGCCAAATATCTTGGGTACACCATTGGGAGGGGAGTAATAAAACCCCAACTCAACAAAGTCGAGGCCATCCAGAGTTGACCACGTCCCAACAGCAAGAAGCAGGTACGAGCCTTTCTGGGAATCGCTGGGTATTATCGGCGATTCATTCCCCACTTTGCTTCTAAGGCTGTGCCCCTAACCAACCTGACGAAGGGGAAAGGGTCGGTCATGATTAAATGGACCCCCGAGGCTGAGGCAGCATTCCAATTCTTGAAACAAGCCTTATGTAGCCAGCCAGTGTTGTACTCACCCGACTTCTCTAAAGACTTTGTCGTACAAAGTGATGCGTCAGATGTGGGGTTAGGAGCAGTATTGTCCCAGGTCTGGAACGGGGAAGAGCACCCAGCCATTTACCTCAGCAGGAAGTTGAAGTCCCATGAGGTAAATTACGCCACCGTTGAAAAGGAGTGTTTAGCGGTGAAGTGGGCTCTAGATTCCCTTCGGTACTACCTGCTAGGTAGGCACTTTGACATGGTTACGGATCACGCTCCGTTAAAGTGGATGGCTCAAAACAAGGAGACAAATAGAAGAGTGAATAGGTGGTTCCTGGCCCTACAGGAATTCAACTTCACAGTAAAGCATCGCCCTGGCGTTCAAATGGGGAATGTGGATGCTTTGTCTCGAGTACATGAATGCCTGATTGCTGGTGTTCCAACCCCAAGGTTAAAACAAGAGGGGGGGGTATGTGACAGCAGGAAGGTAAAGTCACCTGGTTGCATCCAGGGGGGTAGATATATTTCTCCCAGATTCAGGCTTTATGCCGACTTATACAACTAGGGAGGGAGTTGATGAAGCCCAGCTGAGGCTAGTGGGCTCATGGATGACTCATACCTCTAGGGAGAGTGTGGGGCGTCGTGCAGACAGGGAGTTGATGAGACCAGCTGAAGCTTGTCAGCTCATTTAGGCCTCTATAAGAACTCCCAGATTCATTAGGTGTTAGCTCATGCCTGGAAGCAGACCTGTGTGGACTTCCTGGAGAGAGTGAACCCTTGTGCGGTGAGACAAAGCCTGTGTGGCTATTTGCTTGGACATTTAAACCCAGGGACTTAGGGACTAGGACAGCACTAGGCTGATCCCAGTTGTTAGTTAGGAAACCTGTATGTTTAGTCAGAGGTCAAGTTGACCAGGATTTATTTTGTTTATGTTTCTTTTGCTTTGCTGTGTTTTGTCACTGTAAATAGAAAATAAACCGCACCTTTTTGATTTTGAAAACCACAAGCTCCGTCTGCTGGGCCTGTTTTTGTGTGGGGAGCCCATCCCGGGGGTCACACACACCCGCTGCCGAGCTAACCCCCTCACAGTATATATATATATATATATATATATATATATATATATATATATATATATATACACAAACTATATTCCCAAAAGTATTTGGAAACCTGCCTTTATACGCACATGAACTTTAATGGTATACCAGTCTTAGTCTATAGGGTTTAATATTGTCTATGGAAATGTTTGACCGTTCTTCCAGAAGCGCATTTGTGAGGTGAGGCACCGATGTTGGATGTGAGCGCCTGGCTCGCAGTCTCCACTCTAATTCATCCCAAGGGTTGAGGTCAGAACTCTGTGCAGGCCAGTCAAGTTCCTTCAGCCCAAACTCGCTCATCCATGTCTTTATGGACCTTGCTTTGTGCACTGGTGTGCAGTCATGTTGGAACAGGAAGGGACCATCCCCAAACTGTTCCTACAAAGTTGAGAGCATGAAATTGTCCAAAACATATTGGTATGTTGATGCTTTAAGAGTTCCCTTCACTGTAACTAAGAGGCCAAGCCCAACCCTTGAAAAACAACTCCACACCAATAGAGTATATATATTGTGGGGTTCAGCTTCAAGTGGAGAGTTCTCAGAGAGGTGATCCAAGCTGCATGAAAGGTCTTAAGTCCTTCCTACCCATATTTATTTGGTCAGCATGCACCGTAACAGAAAGAATTCCCATGCAGGGGTAGAAAGCACAGTCCCAAAACAAAAGTCCAGCAAAAACAAATGTAAGCCTCCTGGCTAATAAACACACCTCACTGTGTCTGCTCCATTCCTGCAAGCATCTTCCCTCACAACTTGCTTGTCTCCTTTCCCAGCACCAGCCACAGATAACCCATGGAAAATAAATTATATCCCCGGTGGGGAGCAAGATGTGGCCATTGCTTAACTCTTTGCTGCCTACAGACCTCTCACTGCCACCCATTTACCTTAAAGTGTTTGTAAAGTCTATTTTTTTTCCTATAAAAATAACTAACATGTTATACTTACCTGCTCTGTGAAATGGTTTTGCACAGAGCAGCCTGAATCCTCCACTTCTCGGGTGCCTCTTCTGTGCTCCTGGCCCCTCTATTCTGTTGAGTGCCCCCACAGCAAGCAGCTTTCTAAGGGGGCACCCAAGCCAAGCTGCAGCTCCGTGTGTCCTTTCAGACATGGAGCTACAGTTCAGCCCCGCCCCCTCCCTCTCTCTTGATTGGCTAACTGACTTTGATTGACAGCTGCAGGAGCCAATGGTGCTGCTGCTGTGTCTCAGCCAATCAGGAGGGAGAGTCCCGGATAGCGGAGATACTCGTGGACATCGCTGGACAGAGATGGGGCTCCAGTATGTATTAGGGGGGCGAAGGGGGGCTGCTGCACACAGAAGGCTTTTTATCCTAATGCTTTAGGATAAAAAACCTTCTGACTTTACAACTTCTTTAAGAACCCCAAGATTCTATGTGGCAGATACGCTCCATCGATCACTGACAGGGGCTGTCTGTCACATAATGTACTGTATATATATATATATATATATATATATATATATATATATATATAATATGTATACTGTATATTGTATACTTGAGGGGAGGACAAGGGATATGTATAGAGTATATGCATTATCTTTCTTTTTCTGTTTGTCTTGTTAAAACAGACCCGAGGGTAGGAATTAGCAAATAGGTCTTTCCAGCAAACCAGTATGTTGCATGAACTTGTAAAGAGATCCAAACAAGCTGTTACCATTTCACTTCCCGAATGCCTAAATCAAATCCTTACAAGCTACATAGAACAGAGGGAATACTGTAGTACCTCTCCTTATAGTGAGGGCGGTGGATGATTCTGCACATTTTGTTTTGGCAGAAGAAGCACTTTGGCAATACTCATGCATGTTAATCCCTGTAAATATTTAAAAATGGTATGTTTGTAAAGGATTTACTTTTTTTGCATGCATTTTGTTTTTCTTATTTATGGCTGACTGATGGGAGAAAATCTTCTTAGCTGTAAATCTTTTTTCCAGCTTAGAATTTGAATGATGGACCAATCTGAGTTCATATACCCACCATAGATTTGACGTTTCTGAGCGTTTATAGCTATTGTGATTTTACAAAAGCAGATGAATCTCTCTGATGAGGCACATTCCTCATAACACTGCATAGTGCAATAGATTTTCCTAATCAAATGCGCTCTTCTGCTTCGGCTTTTCTATGTGTAAAATATGATCCCCTAAAATCTATACTATCACTATAATTCCATTATATGGCTACATTAGCCAAAAGGTTACTAGGTGGTTCTTAGATAAAAGTAAACATGGAAAGGAATGCTCATAGCCAAAGTGTAAATTATATATATATATATATATATATATATATATATATATATATATATATATATATATATATATATATATATATATGTAGCGCACCCCCAACTAAGAGAGCCGCTGAATTTGGTCTAGGGCCCTGCACACAGCACCGCCAACCCCCGGCAATTTACTCGACCCACTCTGGCACACTTAGTCTAGGGTAATATCTCTTATACTCTATGGTAAAATTCAGACACCAATGCAAAGCGATTAAAGAATAACGAGTTTACTCTCTCTTGGTATAATAGATCAACAGTTATAACAAATCACACATGCTTCTTACAGAGCCCTGCAGAGAATAGCATACTACACATTAGTGAAATACAGTAATGACATACCACATGTAACGGTTGTTAACTAAGCGCCCTGTGACGCAGCAACTAAACTCTAACGCTTGACCCAGACTCTAAAACTCAGTCTCTAAGAGATGATTTCTTCGCATGCAAGTCTTTAATGGTGGTGCACATTCAGGAACACATTTGTAATCCACAGGTCAAAGTAACAACACGGAACACTTCACTAGAGACCCTTTGACTCAGTTCTGCTATGGATCACCAGTGGGGTCTCAAATATAAGCGGGTGGGCCTCGGCAGTCTGTAGGCCTAACAACAGTATAAAGTATATGGATTGAGCATGTGCTCGCTCACCCCTCCGGACGCGATCCCAGTCCGGGACTTCCACCTGCTGTGTCTCCACACACAGCGTCTGAAGCGGTCGGGTCTCCGATCCAACAAAGGTTGAAGAATAACAAAGTCAGATGCCACCCAGGCTCGCAGTAGGGTGGAAGGCTCTTTGGTAGCTGCGCAAGGCCCCAGGCTTCAGGCCTTGCACACCAGCAGATCCACACAGGAGGACTTGTTCACCGAAGTCTCGTGTCCCAAAGAGGCCGAGCCTAGCCTCGCCCCTTCCTTATATAGCTCCACCCATGAGTCTCTGCTGCGGCAACATTGCACCCTGGGTGCCAAATGGGGGTCTGGGTAAGGTAGTCCTGAGAGTCTTAAAGGAGACCCGCTACACACTCCCCCCACTTAAACTCTTTGGTCCCCAAAGATAATTTCAGCATACACTACGTACAACCCTAGACAAAGTTGCGTATGATGTTGGCATAGGGAATTCCCACCAAAACTGAGGGGCTGAATTCCCTTGCCCACAGGTCACACTATCATGAATGGCCTGCCTAACTGTGCCAGAGAGTGCGTTGGGGTTGCCCTCCACCAAATGAACAGTGGAGGGATCCGGATTCTCTGCACTCCTCCTGGCAGTGACCACAGAATCTTCTGAGCTCTTCCCCATTTGTGGGTAGGTCAACTTTTTGGGAGGTTGTATAACTCTTTGAGCCCTTTGCTCTCTTGGAGTTTCTGGCTCTGGCGCCACAGGTTCTTCTTCCGGAGCAGGCTCAGGTGACACGGCGGGCTCTGGAACATCTGATTCAGAAGCTGGAAGATTTATAGAGTCTCTAGGGTCCTCCTCTGAGTAAGTGTCACAGGCATCCTCCCAGTGATCTGATAAAGGACTAGATGGGATGAACTCAGTGGCTTCTGCATTCAGTGTACTGTCTATAGTGTCTTCAGTGGCCGGAAGATCTATAGCAGAAGCCCCTGGGGTTGGGGAAGGCCACAACCAATCAAGTTCTTTTTCTTCATCTCCACTTAGTTCCGAGGCCTCGATATCTTCAGCTCGAGAGGTCTGGGACCGAGTGTTTGGCCTGGGAGTATCCAGGATGGAGGCTGGTTCAGGGGGGTCCCTCACTGGAGGTATCCTGACTGCTTCGGCAAGTGGGAGCAGGTGGTTCCGATGCCAGGTCTTCAGTGGCCCCACCTTCCCTTCTGGCTTCAATCTGTAGACAGGTAGGCCAGGCAACTTCTTACAAATGACATAGGGTTCAGGTCTCCATCTGTCTGCAAGTTTGTGTTTTCCAGGGACCCCCAGATTGCGTAGCAGTACTCGGTCCCCAGGCTGTAGGTCCTGGATCCGGACCCTCAGGTCAAAGTTCCTTTTGTTGCGGGCTCCCCTTTGATCTGAGGCCACTTGGGCCTGTTCATAGGCTAACTTCAGGCTGTGTCTGAGTCTGTCCACATATCCTTTGTGGGATGTGGCTGAGGAATGGTCTAAGGAAGTGCCAAAGGCCAGGTCTACGGGTAACCTTGCTTCTCTCCCAAACATGAGCCGGTAGGGGGAGTAGCCTGTAGCATCACTAGTGGTACAGTTGTAAGCGTGTACCATAGCTGCTATGTGTCTGCTCCAATGTTGTTTCTTCTCGCTATTCAGAGTCCCCAACATGTTGAGCAGGGTTCGGTTAAACCTCTCCGGATGAGCATCTCCTTGTGGATGGTAAGGGGTGGTTCGGGTTTTCTTGATCCCTAAAGAATCCAGGAGTTTCCGGATCAGCCGACTCTCAAAGTCCCTCCCTTGATCTGAATGGAGTCGCTGCGGTAGCCCATAGTGGACGAAATACTTCTCCATAAGTACCTTGGCCACCGTGGAAGCCTTCTGGTCTTTGGTTGGGAAAGCTTGGGTATACCGGGTGAAATGATCGGTTATCACCAGAACATTTCCTAGTCCACTCAGGTCGGGTTCGAGGCAGAGGAAATCAATGCATACCAGATCCATCGGGCCTTGACTTTGTAGATGGCCCATTGGGGCAGCTTGATGGGGTAAAGTCTTCCGCTGGATGCAGCGTGCACATGAATGGCAGTACTCCTCTACTTCAGCCCTCATGCAGGGCCAATAGAACCTACTTCTGACGAGTTGAAAAGTTCTTTCAGCCCATAGGTGGCCATCGTTGTCATGTAGGGCGACCAGGACAGCCTCTCTGTGTTTCTCGGGAAGAAACAATTGCCATTTATCTTCCAGGTCATCAGAGGGGCCCCTTCGGTAGACCACTTCCTGATGTACCTGCAACCTGTCCCACTCCTTCCTCAATAGGCGAGCTTCCCTTGAGGGGTGACGCAGGAGTCTATTTGGATCCTGATTCTCCAGGGCCTCCAGGATCAATCTTCCCATAGGGTCTTCCAGTTGATCACCTCTCAGCTCCTTCTTTGACAGTTTTGGCAGATTGTCTTCTTCCAGTTGAGTTACTCCACAGTATTGTTTGGGAACTCCTACCATGGTAACTCCTATCTCTTCTGCCCTTGAGCCTCCTCTGGTTTGTAATTCAACCCCTTGACAAAGGGCCCGCACCCCGTCAGGTGCCACTTGGGTCCAGTCTTCTGTCTCACTGGTGTGGGCATGAGATCTCCTAGGCCGGGGCGTCCGCATCTCGATTCCCAGCCCCTGGCCTGTACTTCAGGCTGAAATTGAACCCAGACAGGGCGGCCAGCCATCTGTGTCCTGTGGCATCCAGCTTTGCTGTGGTGAAGAGGTAAGTAAGGGGGTTGTTGTCTGTCTTCACAGTGAACTCTGCCCCATACAGGTAGTCTTTAAGCTTGTCAACTACCGCCCACTTAAGGGCCAGGAACTCCAACTTGTGAGTGGGGTAGTTCTTCTCAGAGGGGGTCAGGCTCCTGCTCACATAGGCAACGGGCCGCAGTTGCCCTTCATGCTCTTGATAAAGCACTCCTCCCAGACCGTCATGACTGGCATCTACGTGTAGTTCATAGGGTCTTGCTGGGTCTGCATAGGCCAAGACTGGGGCAGTGGTTAGGCTCTTCTTCAACGCCTGGAAGGCCTCTTCACACTTCTGGTTCCACTGATCTTTGACTGACTCTCCCGGCTTCCTGGGCCCTGAGTCGTCCTCTTCCCCTTCGGTCTTGAGTAGTTCATTCAGCGGTCTGGCGATTCGGGCAAATCCCTCTACAAACCTCCTATAATAGGAGCAGAACCCCAAGAAGGATCTGAGCTCTGTTACTGTAGTGGGCCATGGCCAGGAGGTAACTGCCTCCAACTTCTCGGGGTCTGTGGCCACCCCTTCTTCAGACACTATGTGTCCCAGATAGTTAATGGAAGACTGGAAGAACTGACACTTCTCGGTCGAAAGCTTGAGCCCCTCCTCACTGAGTCTTCTCAATACCTTCTCCAGCCTCTCCTCATGTTCCTCCAAGGTTCTCCCAAAGACAATGACATCGTCCAGGTACACAAGGACTTCGATAAGGTTCATGTCTCCTACAGTCTTCTCCATGAGACGTTGGAAGGTGGCGGGAGCTCCAGACAGTCCCTGAGGCATTCGGTCAAATTCAAAGAACCCCACTGGGGTTATGAAAGCTGTCTTCTACTTGTCCTCTGGATGCATAGGGATCTGGTAGTACCCACTTTTGAGATCCATAACGCTGAACCACTTCGCTCCAGACAAACTCTGTAGGGCATCCTCTATCCTAGGAGTGGTGTACTGGTCAGGGATGGTTCTCCTGTTGAGAGTCCTGTAGTCTATACATAGCCTCAATGACCCATTCTTCTTCCTGACCACCACTATCGGGGAGGCATAGGGGCTTCTAGACTCCCGGATCACACCAGTCTTCTTGAGTTCTGCGAGTTGTTCCCTCAGATCCTCCAGATCTGCTAGTGGGACCCGCCTGACCCTCTCTCTGAAGGGCTTGTCTTCCTGGAGGCGGATTCGATGGGTGGCACTCCTTGCACACCCCACATGGAACTCATCTTTGGAGAAGATCTTCTCCCATCTGGTCAACTGGGCCTTGGCTCTCTCCTTCCAAGCCCTGGGTAGATTCGGGTTCTCCATAGAGAGCTTCTCCCAAACATCTCCTCCTTCACCCGTCCCTTTGACTTCAGACAGGGCAACCGGGGCAGCAGGGCTCACCTGGCCCAGCAGCATTCTGGCGGGAATCTCCATGGGGCCACCGGTAGTGTTCCTGACACTCACCGGAACTCTACAATGGGCCTTCTTCAAGGCCTTCAGCGGAACCACTTCTGGGATCACTTCCAAACCCGAGTGTTCCTCCCTTGGGTCGGGCTCCAGCATGACAAAGGGTCCAGGCTGTTCCCAAGTAAGCTTCACAGTGGCTCTTAGACAGGTTACTTCACCGGGCTGCAACACTACCCCTTTTCTTCCAAGTCTCCACACCTTCCCTATCCCCTCTTCAGGGGTCTTCTGCTCCAAGACCAGTCATTGGTAGGCCGTCTTCAGCATGGGATGGATCTTGGTGACTGCAGGGCCCCCCCCCTCTTGCACTAGAAGGGTCAGAAGTCTCCGGACCAGATCCGTATTCGTCCCTATTATAAGGGAACTCTTGTTGGCTCCAGGCGGCCGAGGGCACACAACTGCCAGGGTGTCGAACATTTCAGCCTTCCCAGCCACGGATGGGTCAAAGGTCATCTGGGCAGGTAGCCATCATACGGGAAACTCTGGGTGCCAATTCCCCATATTTCCAGCTCTTCTATCTTCTGGATGGGTAGATGACTTAAGTGTTTGTCATAGAAATCCCTGTATAGTAGGGTCACTTGTGCCCCAGTATCCAAGATAGCTCTTGTGTAGACTCCCTCCACTTGAATGGGTACTATAGGGGATGGGCCTACCAGCTTCTCTGGATATGGCCTGGCAGAGGTCACCTTCTTCTGGTCCTTTCCCTTCGGACTTTCTTTCGTCCAACTCCCTTTGGACTTTAGTCTTTCTTGGGCCTGATATGCATTGATTTCCCTCCTCTTAATGGGTGTACAAACCCGCTGAGGGATGTTATTGTCTTTCTTAGGTGTGCATCCCCTTTGGGGGATGCTGTGCCTCTTCTGAGGGGTCTTGCCCTCTTTCTTTGGGGTGTATCCCTGCTGAGGGATACTGTGTTTCCTCTGAGGGGTGTTGTCTTTTCTCTTCTTTAGCTTCTCATTCAGTTTGCAGCTCACTGAAGATGATGGGCACCCGGTTGACTCCTTCACCGGGGCCCTCTGAAGTTTCCCGCCGGCTTGCGGTTGTCTATTTTCTTCTTTTTGAGGCTGGAACACACAGATGCAATATGGCCAATTCCCCCACAGTTAAAACAGACTATATCTCCCCATTCTTGTAGAGATGCGGGTGCTGAGGCAATTGGGAATAGTTCCTTCCTTGGTACTTCTCTCTCGGGACCCTCTGAATCTTTTGCTATCAGAGAGGTCAGCATCTCTAACACCTTAGACATTTGTGATTTTAAAGTGTCTACTTCTGAGTCTCTTTCAGGGGTCATCACTGAGTTGACCATCACTGGTGCAGGGGTGGCATTTGTCTTAATCATTTGCTGGTCCTGCTGCAGTGCCTCCTCATCTCTGATGATTTTTATCAAGTCAGAGTAGGTCAGTGACGTTCCTCCTCCCGAGGTTTTCAGGTGAAGCCAGACTGGATCCGAGCACAACACTCCCTTCAGGACTTGCTTCATTCTGGCTCCATCTGTATCTTTAGGCATCATTCCCTTCTTCAATACAATTTTGCACAGCAACCTGTTCAGTCTTCTGACATACTCTGAAAGCTTCTCATTTGGCTGTTGGAAAGTATGTTCGAATTGGTAGATCATCTCTGTCACCTTTTCTAACTGACCAAACTCCTCCTGTAGCATGGCTAGGCAGTCTTGAGCCGTGCAATCTGCATTCCCAAACCGGAAGCTTTTCACTGCTTCTGCAGCTGCGCCTTTCAGGCTCTCTATCACTCGTTGCCTCTTCTGCGCTTCAGGCACCTCCCATGCCTCTACTGCCTGCAATGCCTGCTCCACCCAAGTATCAAAATCTTCCTCCCCCGCAGGGACAGGGAGCTTCCCTGAGAATGTCTTTAATCTCCGGTAGCTAGTCTCTACATATACCGTGCTTGTCTTCTGACACTTTGTTAGCAGATCCCCTATAGCATTTATCAGTTCTGGTGATATGGCAGTGACAGGTGCAGGTGCCGCCGGAGGCGTCACCCTGTCTCTTCTTTCAGGTGAGACACGGGTTGCCCCCTGCGGTGATCCCGTTGGTGATGGTTCTTTCTTTATAGTTATTGTGTGCGCCAACCTATAGGTTTTGTTGTCTGGCGTCCGCACACAGTTGAGCTTGAAAGTCTCTGGCATCCCGCCCCAGTACTCCACTAGTGCATACTGATACGAGATATCTGGGTCTGATTTTATCTCCGTCACCCACGGTGTATGATCTGGGGACACGGACATCATTAGCTGCTCTACTGTCTCTGTTGACCACTCCTCCCCCGGAAGGCTGATGACTACCGACTTGTCTGGCTCTGCTCTAGATGCTTCGCACCACGCTTTTACTGTTAGCGGGTCCATGCTGGTACCTCTGGCGTGTTCACCTGCTGTATCAGGATCCCGGACGAGAACCCCCACGTGTAGCGCACCCCCAACTAAGAGAGCCGCTGAATTTGGTCTAGGGCCCTGCACACAGCACCGCCAACCCCGGCAATTTACTCGACCCACTCTGGCACAGTTAGTCTAGGGTAATATCTCTTATACTCTATGGTAAAATTCAGACACCAATGCAAAGCGATTAAAGAATAACGAGTTTACTCTCTCTTGGTATAATAGATCAACAGTTATAACAAATCACACATGCTTCTTGCAGAGCCCTGCAGTGAATAGCATACTACACATTAGTGATATACAGTAATGACATACCACATGTAACGGTCGTTAACTAAGCGCCCTGTGATGCAGCAACTAAACTCTAACGCTTGGTCAGGCCTAACCCAGACTCTAAAACTCAGTGTCTAAGAGATGATTTCTTCGCATGCAAGTCTTTAATGGTGGTGCACATTCAGGAACACATTTGTAATCCACAGGTCAAAGTAACAACTCGGAACACTTCACTAGAGACCCTTTGACTCAGTTCTGCTATGGATCACCAGTGGGGTCTCAAATATAAGCGGGTGGGCCTCGGCAGTCTGTAGGCCTAACAACAGTATAAAGTATATGGATTGAGCATGTGCTCGCTCACCCCTCCGGACGCGATCCCAGTCCGGGACTTCCACCTGCTGTGTCTCCACACACAGCGTCTGCAGCGGTCGGGTCTCCGATTCAACAAAGGTTGAAGAATAACAAAGTCAGATGCCACCCAGGCTCGCAGTAGGGTGGAAGGCTCTTTGGTAGCTGCGCAAGGCCCCAGGCTTCAGGCCTTGCACACCAGCAGATCCGCACAGGAGGACTTGTTCACCGAAGTCTCGTGTCCCAAAGAGGCCGAGCCTAGCCTCACCCCTTCATTATATAGCTCCACCCATGAGTCTCTGCGGCGGCAACATTGCACCCTGGGTGCCAAATGAGGTTCTGGGTAAGGTAGTCCTGAGAGTCTTAAAGGAGACCCCGCTACATATATATATATATAGGCACATCTCACAAAATTAGAATATTTTGATGATTATGGCATACAGCTAGTGAAAATCCAAAATTCTGTATCTCAGAAAATTAGAATATTATATATGTAGCGACCTCACCCCTCTCACCCCTTCTCATTCTCGGCTTGTCTGTCTTTGTCTAGGGTTGTCAGTACCGGGGGGAGGGATGAGATACACCACAGCCCATGTTCTCCATAGTGAAGAGGTGAAGGCCAGAAAGATCAGGCTTTGTGTAGGTGTCATAGAGTCAAATCTTTTCCTTGGATTCACTCCCCTTTGCTCCTAGTAACCAGAGTTCCACACACTGAATAGGTCCAACACAGTTTTATTCTTTTCAGCGAATAAACATACAGCACAGTCAAGTTGGCACCTTTGCAACAGTTCAGTATTAATGGGAGTAGGTCGAGGCACAATCCTTTAAAGTATCGCTAACCACTGTGGTGTCACCAATGGCGAATAGTCATTGCCACTGACTATATGAGGTAGAACATGAATTACCTTCGCTAGCACAGCCCCTGTCAGGGGAAGGATATCAGTCCAAGGGAGTCACCGGAGGCCTCTCTGTCACCAGCAATGCTGCGCCGGACTCTCCAGAGAAGTTCCGCTCACCAGTCTCCTTGACCTCAGACATGGGCACCCAAGGAGTTAGGGCCCCCTCGGATTCCTCCACCCTCGTGGAACTCAGTCGGAGGTACTGAGCCCCAGGCATCCGCCATAGTACCTCATCCCAGGCTAAAGGTGCCTGAGATGGTCTCCATCTCTCGCTCCGGCCAGGTCAAGGGCACCTGGGCCTGGAACTCTGGAACGCCAGCACCCAAGCTGAAGGTGCCTGGGTGCGGCTGCGTCCTCCGACTCTGAACCCCAAGGTCAGGGCATCCGCCCCTTTTATCCCCTCACCTTTTGCGTCACAGCAGGTTCCCCGCCCCGCTGTACCAGCGCCAGGAAAGGACAAAAAGGAAGCAGTCTTGCGGTGTGGGTTCAACTCCGGCCAGGTCGACAATGCCACCTGCAGGCCGCAGGGAACCTCACACCACCAGAGTCCTCCAAGAACAATAAAAAAGGGTCTCGGATTCCCTAGCAATCAGTACATCTGGGTTACACTACCACCCAGATGCTTCCCTTAAAATTCAAATACCCGCTACATATAAGACCAATAAAAAAATGGATTTTTAATACAGAAATGTTGGCTTACTGAAAAGTATGTCCATGTACAGTATAGTATGCACTCAATACTTGGGGCTCCTTTGGCATGAATAAATGCATCATTGCAGCGTGGCATGTAGGAGATCAGCCTGTGGCACTGCTGAGGTTTTATGGAAGCCCGGGATGCCCTGATAGTGGCCTTCAGCTCATTTGCATTGTTAGGTCTGATGTCTCTCATCTTCCTCTTGACAATACCCCACAGATTCTCTATGGGGTTTAGGTCAGATTAGTTTGCTGGCCAATCAAGCACAGTGATCCCATGATCATTAAATTGGGTATTGGTAATTTTGGCAGTGTGGGCAGGTGCCAAGTCCTGATGCAAAATGAAATCAGAATCTCTATAAAGCTGGTCAGCAGAGGGAAGCATGAAGTGCTCTAGAATTTCCTGGTAGAGGGCTGTACTGACTTTGGACTTGATAAAACACAGTGGACCAACACCAGCAGATGACATGGCTCCCAAATCATCACAGACTGTGGAAAATTCCCACTGAACCTCATGCAACTTGGAATCTCTGCCTCTCCACTCTTCCTCCAGACTCTGGGACCTTTATTTCCAAATGAAATGACAAATTTTCCACAGTCAGTGATGATTTTGGGAGCCTTGTCATCTGCGGGTGTTGGTCCACTGTGTTTTATCAAGTCCAAAGTCAGCGCAGCCCTCTACCAGGAAATTTTAGGGCACTTCATGCTTCCCTCTGCTGACCAGCTTTATGGAGATGCTGATTTCATTTTCCAGCAGGACTTGGCACCTGCCCACAATGCCAAAAGTGTCAATACCTGGTTTAATGATCATGGTATCACTGTGCTTGATTGGCCAGCAAACTCGCCTGATCTAAACCACATAGAGAATCTGTGGGGTATTGTCAATAGGAAGATAAGAGACACCAGACCCAACAATGCAGATGAGCTGAAGGCTACTATCAAAGCAACCTGGGCTTCCATAAGACCTCAGCAGTGCCACAGACTGATCGCCTCCATGCCACACCGCATTGATGAAATAATTCATGTAAAAGGAGCCCCTGACCAAGTATTGAGTGCATACTATACTGTACATGGACATACTTTTCAGTAAGCCAACATTTCTGTATTAAAATTCCTTTTTTTTATTGGTCTCATGTAATATTAAAATTTTCTGAGATACTGAATTTGGGATTTTCACTTGCTGTAAGCCATAATCATCAAAATTAAAAGAAAGAAATGCTTGAAATATATCACTCTGTGTGTAACGCATCTATATAAAATATACGGTGATAATAATGGGGGATTTTAACTACCCAAAAATTGACTGGAGTAATGGAACTGCTGGGACAGATAAAGGGCAAACATTTATAAACCTATTGCAGGACAATTTTATGGTCCAGTTTATTGAGGCCCCAACTAGGAATGATGCTCTGTTGGACCTGGTAATCTCAAACCATGCAGAGCGTATTACTAATGTTCAGATAAAGGAACACCTGGGTAGCAGTGACCATAACATGATTTCATTTGATGTTAGTTGTAAGCAAAAATCACATACGGGAAAGATAAAAACACTTCATTTCAAGAGAGCAAATTTTCCAAGGATGAGGGCTGCTCTCCAGGACTTAGACTGGGAGGGAATATTGGCATCAATGGGCACAGAACAGAAATGGGAATTCTTCATAAAGACTGTTTGTGAACTCACTGCAAAGTATATTCCCATGGGCAATAAGTTTAAAAGGCTAAAAATAAAACCTATGTGGCTCACTGCCAAAGTTAAAAAAGCTATAAACTACAAGAAAAGAGCTTTTAAAAAATATAAAAATGAGGGAACACTAGTGTCATTTAAATGTTACAAAGAATATAACAGGATATGTAAAAAGGAAATCAAGGATGCAAAAATTCAAAATGAACGACAGATTGCAAAAGATAGTAGGACAAACCCCAAAAAATTATTCAAATACATTAATAGTAAAAAGGTCAAGTCTGAGCATGTAGGCCCTTTACAAAATAATCTAGAGTGGGTGACAGGGGACAAAGAGAAGTCTAATTTATTAAATACTTTCTTCAAATCTGTGTATACAAAAGAGCATGGGGGAGCTCATGTCCAAAATAGGGGTGGTAGTGACACAGCCCCAAATCCACAATGGCTCAAAAGTGATATGGTCCAGAAATATTTAGACAGAATAAAGGTGGATAAAGCACCTGGACCAGATGGCATCCACCCACGGATCCTAAAAGAATTGAGCTCTGTAATTTCAAAGCCATTGTATTTAATATTTAGGGACTCATTAATGACAGGAATAGCACCACTGGATTGGCGCAGGGCCAATGTCGTGCCTATATTTAAAAAGGGAACAAAGTCTTTAGACCTGTTAGTTTAACTTCTAGAGTTCTTGCTGGAAAAAAATATTTTAAGCAACAGACAGCATGGATTCATGAAAGACAGAAGTTGTCAGACAAACCTGATTTCTTTTTATGAAGAGGTAAGTAAGACCTTGGACAGAGGGGTGGCTGTGGACGTGGTATACTTGGATTTTGCAAAAGCGTTCAATACAGTTCCCCACACACGGCTCATTTGTAAGGTAAAGTCTACAGGATTGGAAATATCAGTTTGTAAATGGATAGAAAACTGGCTAAAAGACAGAATTCAGAGAGTAGTGGTTAATGATTCTTACTCTGTATGGTCCAAGGTTATCAGTGGTGTACCCCAAGGTTCAGTGCTGGGACCCTTACTTTTTAAAATCTTTATAAATGATATTGGGTCTGAGATCAAAAGTAACATTTCTGTCTTTGCAGATGACACCAAGCTATGCAGTGGAATAACGTCCTTACAGGATGTCGCCAATTTACAAACCGACCTCAATGCTCTGTCTAATTGGGCGACTATGTGGCAGATGAGGTTTAATGTTGATAAATGTAAAATTATGCACTTGGGGGCTAAGAATATGAATGCATCATACATGCTAGGGGGAGTACAACTGGGGGGATCCATAGTGGAGAAGGATCTGGGGGTTTTGGTAGATCATAAGCTCAATAATGTCATGCAATGCCAAGCTGCGGTTTCCAAAGCGAGCAAAGTCCTTTCTTGTATTAAGAGAGGTATGGACTCCAGAGAGAGAGATATAATTTTGCCCCTGTTCAAATCATTAGTAAGACCTCATCTGGAATATGCAGTTCAGTTTTGGGCACCAGTTCTCAAAAAAGATATTGGGGAACTGGAGAAAGTGCAGAGAAGGGCAACCAAACTGATAAGAGGCATGGAGGAGCTCAGCTATGAGGAACGATTAGAGGAACTGAATTTATTCACTCTTGAGAAGAGGAGATTAAGGGGGATATGATCAACATGTACAAATATATAAGAGGTCCATATAGTGAACTTGGTGTTGAGTTATTCACTTTACGGTCAACACAAAGGACAAGGGGGCACTCTCTACGTCTAGAGGAAAAGAGATTTCACCTCCAAATACGGAAAGGTTTCTTCACAGTAAGAGCTGTGAAAATGTGGAATAGACTCCCTGCAGAGGTGGTTCTGGCCAGCTCAGTAGATTGCTTTAAGAAGGGCCTGGATACTTTCTTAAATGTACATAATATAATTGGGTACTGACATTTATAGGTAAAGTTGATCCGAGGAATATCTGATTGCCTCTCGGGGATCAGGAAGGAATAGTTTTTCAGCGTATCACTCTGTTTCTTCCCCTATCAGCATGCTTCTTTTCAGCTCCAGAACTGATTGGCTTTTTTGGCTGCTTCTTTCTCTCACACTCAAGCCCTACTACATGGCGGCTGCAAAAGGCTGATAAGAGGTCAAATTCAGTTACTGTACTTACACTGTTTGCATTGACCAAAAATACATTTATTGATTCATTAATGGATTACAGAGCTGCGTTCATTTGTGTCTATTATATCTGTGTAGCACTACCCCAGTAGGGGTTGCAGATGACAGGGTCAGGCACCCAACAACTTCTGCCTTCATCCAGACACAATGAACCGTCCTTGAGCTTTGTTTTGTATTTTTTTATTAGGGGGTAATAACTTGGATGGGGATGGGAATTATGGGATGCCCGACTTGACAGTAACAAAACCAGGGGCAATTTCCTCCCAATTTACAGCTCCAATTGATTCCTTACCTTTATCCTGTACAACTCCAATTGATTCCTCCTCCTTGGTCTGTATAGCTCTAATTGATCCCTCTTTAATAGCTAACAGTCTCTGTTAGATCAGCCACAGCCCCTTAGAGGCTAGGAACTCTCAAGCCCTGTACACACGATCGGATTTCCTATGGTTTTTAAACCGATGGATTTTTCCATCGGAAAACCGATGAAGCTGACTTCCATCAGTCTTGCCTACACACCATCAGTCAAAAAACCGACCATTCCAAACGCGGTGACATAAAACACTTTGATGAGCCGAGAAAAATGAAGTTCAATGCTTCTGAGCATGCGTCGACTTGATTCTGAGCATGCGTGGGTTTTTTTAACCAATGGACTTGCCCATAGACGATCGGAATTTGCTATCGGTTTTTTATCCATCGGAAAAATTTAAAACATGTTCTATTTTTTGACACCGATGGAAAAAAGACCGATGGGGCCCATACACGAACGGTTTGTCGTGAAAAAAATCCATCGGACTGTTTTCATCGGTAAAACCGATCGTGTGTACGCGGCTTAAGTCCCTTAAAAAGTATAACTCCAACTCCTCTGTAGACACTGGTTCCAGCTCTACCAACTGCAGGAAATGCTAGTCTACCTGGCTGTTTCTCTTTACTAGTCTATCCGACTGACTCTCATCACCAGTCTACCCAACTGACTCTCTGGAGATCTCCCAGGACAGGGTAGGGAATATTTAGGCACACCACTATCTTCAAGAGAGACCAGTTATATGTGATTGTCTCTCTCCTCGTCAGGCCCTGCACCATGTTGTACTACTCACTCTGTCCTCTCCTTCTCTCGCTGCCTCTCAGGAAAGCCTCCTTCCAACTTCTCCTGTAGTAGGATCCTTCCATGCCAGCCACCTGAGCCCTGGCCCAAGGTAGAGCCCCTCCCAGGCAGGGGTCCCTCAATGGCCACCAACAGTCTCCTTAGCACTGCATCTCCATCTAACACCCAACTTCCCTGCCAGCATGACTCATCCAATACTTAAGGGGTAGCCCAACTACCCTGCCAGGTCCACCACCCAGGGATTGGTCAAGCTCCCCTAAGTATGCAGATCAGTTCTCCTGGCCTCCGCCCACTAGCCTATATAAGTTTCTCCAAACTTCCAGACCCAGGGGGAGGCACCAGAGACTTGTCTGCATGGGTCTGTACTGAGAGAGGGGGATCTATAATGTGGGAGGGGGTCTGTACTTAATGAAGGGGGGTCTGTACTGAGGGGGGACTATAGTTGGTGGAGGGGGGTGAAACAATTTTTTCCCCACCGTGTGACACCAACCCTAGTGACGCCACTGCTAAGTAAGGACATTTTTTTTTTAAACTTTACATTTTTATTGAAGAAAAATAATGTACAGGTACAAATATATCAGATGTGCAATAATGTAAATACATTACTTATCAGATATTACAAAGAAAGGAAAAAGTATAAAACCAATCTGTTCCTTCTGGAACAATGTAAAATAGCATTGGAATATTGGTTCCAAGTCACAGGCCCCCGGATATAACAAAAAGGACCACAAATAGGTTGAAGAGCCCGTCACCCCTGTCGGGATCAAACTGTGAGCAGGCTACTTATAACCATGTCCGGGTACCTAGAATACGGCCCAGGCTATGTCCGTCCCCAAGTGCGCATATAGGGAAATCAGAATAAAATCACTAGAACAGACTAGTATAAAAGGATATCATTATAATTACGTAGGGTAGATGAGTTAGCTGACCTACGTATAAACATTAGTTATAACTGTATAACAAAAGTACCTGAGAACACATATATGGAGATATCTACGCTGAGTCCAACTGCTTTGCTCTGAAATTTCTACTGCAGTTGCACCACAAGCAATGAAAATAGATAATACATTATACTTAACAAACATAGTGGTCAATGCTAAAGGGAAGAGTGTAGTGAGGGCCAAATGTTCCAAAATTTCTGAAAGGTATGTACTTGATTTTCTTTGTAGGCCAACATTTTTTCCATTAAGCACTGAACATTTTCTCTGTTTATGACTTCCAATTTATTAGGAGGAGCTGTCGTTCTCCACTTAGCTGCTATAGAAATACGGGCCGCATGCAGGATATGTACCACCACTTTTCTGCACGTGTTTGGAAAGGATTCTATCCCTATTGTAAGTAATGCTAGTTCCGGGGTCGGAGTGCACCGTATCCCAGAGATGTCAGAAATAAGCAGAAATACATCTCTCCAGAAGTTTTTCAATATACTGCAGTGCCACATAATATGGAGGAGATTGCCCTTGGTTTGGCACTCCCTCCAGCATAGTGGGGACAAAGTTGGATTCATAGTGTGGAGACGCATTGGAGTAATATACCATCTATGGAGTATTTTACTAGAATTGTTTCAATGGTCCACACACGCTGAGGACATTCTATTATATTTAATAGCTGTCAGCCATTGTGGCAGTGTAAATGATAGTTGCAATTCCGCTTCCCATTTAAGCATGGGTGGAATTTTAAATTGGTTAGGGTGGAAGTTACAATATTTATAACACAGAGAAATACCCCTAACAGAGGTCTTGTTTTTATTCAGTAGATAATCCCAAATGGCTGAAGGTAGTTCAGCAGGGATGTATGGGTTTGTCTTATTAAACATTTTAATTTGCTGCATCATAAATTTATCCAGTACCGTAGGGTGAGTTATATCATCAATATTGTAATGTATGCCCTTTTTCTTCCAATGGTGGGTTGAGAAGTTCTGAATGAGGAATGTGTATGTCGTCAGGGGAATAACCAGTTTCTGAGTAGGTTCATCCAAAAATTTCCGCCTGATAAGGAGAGACCAAACATCAAGCGTAGCCTTTATCGAAGGATAATCTGGTACCATGGGTTTGTAGTGAATAGAGGGAGCCATTAGTAGTGCAGTTAAGTCATGACCTGGTGTGACCTCACGTTCTATTTGATTCCATAGATCAGTGTTTCTCAACTCCAGTCCTCAAGGCGCACCAACAGGTCATGTTTTCAGGATTTCCATTATTTTGCACAGGTGATTTGATCTGTTTCACTGCCTTAGTAATTACCACAGCTGTTTTACCTGAGAGAAATCCTGAAAACATGACCTGTTGGTGCGCCTTGAGGACTGGAGTTGAGAAACACTGCCATAGATTGTCCTCCTGACAGGAGAACCAATATTTCAGCTGGTCTATTCTAAGTAAGGACATTAACCTCCCACTGATATCTTTCTCTCTATTTAAAAATGGTTACAGATCTCTTTCTTTCTATTTAAAAATGGCTACATAATAACTGTCATTTACCCAAGCATATAGTAGCAATGGCAAGTAGGTGCAGAACTGTTAGCTTCATATTTCATCTAGCATTGTGTTTCTCTATCAGCAATAGGGATGAGCTCGGTATTCGACTCGAACATAAGTTCGACTCGAACATCGGCAGTTCGACTCGAACATCGGCTGTTCGACCGTTCGGCGAACATCGAACGATTTGGGCCGTTTGCGCCAAATTCGAGTGATGCGAACGGCCCACAATACACTGCGCCATCGCAGTGCAATCCCAGCGCTGTGATTGGCCAAGCATGCACTGTGACCCTTGGCCAATCACAGCGCCAGCAGCTAGGAGAGCCATAATTGGCCACAGGCAGGTTGCCTGTGGCCAATTATAGCTCAGGGGGTTTAGCACACGCCCCACACTATAAAAGGCCACCAGCGCGGCGGCCTTGTGTAGTGTGTTCCGGCGCAGGGAAAGAGTTACATAGGCAGGGACAGTGTCAGTGCTATTTGTACCTCAAACTTGTGTGTAGGGAGAGAGAAGGATAGGCAGGGAGAGTGTCAGTGTCATATTCTTTGCTAAACCTTGTGTGCAGGGAGAGAGAAGGATAGGCAGGGGACAGTGTCACTGTCACATTATTTGCCAAACCTTGTGTGCAGGGAGAGAGAAGGATAGGCAGGGAGAGTGTCAGTGTCATATTCTTTGATAAACCTTGTGTGCAGGGAGAGAGAAGGATAGGCAGGGGACAGTGTCAGTGTCATATTCTTTGCTAAACCTTGTGTGCAGGGAGAGAGAAGGATAGACAGGGAGAGTGTCAGTGTCATATACTTTGATAAACCTTGTGTGCAGGGAGAGAGAAGGATAGGCAGGGGACAGTGTCAGTGTCATTGTTGCTAAGCCTCCTGCACATTATACACCTGAAGTTAGCCCGTATTGCTGCTTTTTCCTGGTGTGTTACACCAACAGGCATTTGCAGCACTTACAGCGGGCGAGGGTGTGCCTCCTGATCATATTACACCTGAAGTTAGCCTGTATTGCTGCTTTTTCCTGGTGTGTTACACCAACAGGCATTTGCAGCACTTACAGCGGGCGGAGTGTGCCTCCTGATCATATTACACCTGAAGTTAGCCTGTATTGCTGCTTTTTCCTGGTGTGTTACACCAACAGGCATTTGCAGTACTTACAGCGGCGGAGTGTGCCTCCTGATCATATTACACCTGAAGTTAGCCTGTATTGCTGCTTTTTCCTGGTGTGTTACACCAACAGACATTTGCAGCACTTACAGCGGGCGTAGTGTGCCTCCTGATCATATTACACCTGAAGTTAGCCTGTATTGCTGCTTTTTCCTGGTGTGTTACACCAACAGGCATTTGCAGCACTTACAGCGGGCGGAGTGTGCCTCCTGATCATATTACACCTGAAGTTAGCCTGTATTGCTGCTTTTTCCTGGTGTGTTACACCAACAGGCATTTGCAGCACTTACAGCGGGCGGAGTGTGCCTCCTGATCATATTACACCTGAAGTTAGCCTGTATTGCTGCTTTTTCCTGGTGTGTTACACCAACAGGCATTTGCAGCACTTACAGCGGGTGGAGTGTGCCTCCTGATCATATTACACCTGAAGTTAGCCTGTATTGCTGCTTTTTCCTGGTGTGTTACACCAACAGGCATTTGCAGCACTTACAGCGGGCGGAGTGTGCCTCCTGATCATATTACACCTGAAGTTAGCCTGTATTGCTGCTTTTTCCTGGTGTGTTACACCAACAGGCATTTGCAGCACTTACAGCGGGCGGAGTGTGCCTCCTGATCATATTACACCTGAAGTTAACCTGTATTGCTGCTTTTTCCTGGTGTGTTACACCAACAGGCATTTGCTGCACTTACAGCGGGCGGAGTGTGCCTCCTGATCATATTACACCTGAAGTTAGCCTGTATTGCTGCTTTTTCCTGGTGTGTTACACCAACAGGCATTTGCAGCACTTACAGCGGGCGGAGTGTGCCTCCTGATCATATTACACCTGAAGTTAGCCTGTATTGCTGCTTTTTCCTGGTGTGTTACACCAACAGGCATTTGCAGCACTTACAGCGGGCGGAGTGTGCCTCCTGATCATATTACACCTGAAGTTAGCCCGTATTGCTGCTTTTTCCTGGTGTGGTACACCAACAGGCATTTGCAGCACTTACAGCGGGCGGAGTGTGCCTCCTGATCATATTACACCTGAAGTTAGCCCGTATTGCTGCTTTTTCCTGGTGTGTTACACCAACAGGCATTTGCAGCACTTACAGCGGGCGGAGTGTGCCTCCTGATCATATTACACCTGAAGTTAGCCTGTATTGCTGCTTTTTCCTGGTGTGTTACACCAACAGGCATTTGCAGCACTTACAGCGGGCGGAGTGTGTCTCCTGATCATATTACACCTGAAGTTAGCCTGTATTGCTGCTTTTTCCTGGTGTGTTACACCACCAGGCATTTGCAGCACTTACAGCGGGCGGAGTGTGCCTCCTGATCATATTACACCTGAAGTTAGCCTGTATTGCTGCGTTTTCCTGGTGTGTTACACCAACAGGCATTTGCAGCACCTACAGCAGGCGTAGTGTGATTCCTGCAAAATATACTCCTGAAGCTAGGCCTTATTGCTGGTTTTCCCATTTCCCTGCAGGCCATTAGAATGTCTGGAAGGCAAACAAGGAGAGGCAGACAGTCAGGAGCCAATAAAAGAGGGCAAGCAGGCTCTGTGTCTAGAGACAACAGTGCTGGTCGTGGACGCGGTGCATCGCCATCAGCACGTGGCCATGGGACACGCTTGTCCTTCTTTTCGGCAGCTGGACGTGTTGAGCTGCATCATGCCGAAGACTTGGTAGAGTGGATGACCAAGCCCTCCTCATCCTCCTCATCCTCTCTCACCCAGGCTCAGGGTACTGGCAAAGCAGCTGCCAAAGCGTCCTCTTCCCTGGTATCAATGTCATCATCAGTCACTCCTTCCCTAGACCAACCATGTCCTCCTGAGGAGTCCCCCGAACTGTTTGAGCACAGTGTTGGGTACATGCTCCAGGAGGATGCCCAGCGTTTCAAAGGGTCTGATGATGATACCCAGCTAGAGGAAGGCAGTAGCGTGAGAGCAGAGAGAGGGGATGCTCAAGAAGGACACCAATCTGGCAGTCATGTTCCAGCAGCTGCAGCATACTGCCAGATTGGCTCCAGTGATGAGGAGGGAGGGGATGATGAGGTCACTGACTCCACGTGGGTGCCTAATAGGAGAGAGGAGGAGGAGGATGAGGAGGAGGCACATCTCCAATGAGGTAGGATGCCCTCGGGGGGCCAGCGTAAGGGCAGCACACCGACGGAATCACACCGCAGAGCTCCGCCTGTGCAGGGCGCTGCCTCTGCCCGTTATTCAAAAAGTTATTTTTTGAGTCGAGTGCATCAGATCGCACAGCTGCTGTTTGCAACATATGTCTCAAGCGTATATCGCGTGGCCAAAACATCACCCGCTTGGGCACCACATGCTTGACCAGACATATGTTGACCTGCCATGCAGCTCGTTGGCAAGCCTACCTTAAAGACCCACACCAAAGAACAAAGCGGACCTCTCCTTGCACCGCATCAGCTGGGATCTCCAACCCCACTATACCTTCAGTCCTCTCTGAAACCTGCACTGAGAGGAATGAAGGTGTAGAATTAGGTGTGTCACAGCCAAGTACTTGCGGGCACTCTGCTAGCAGTACACCGACGTCCGATTCTAGCAGGCAAATTTCCCTGCCCCAGCTGCTGGACCGTCAAAAGGAGTTCACTCCCAGCCATCCACATGCCCAGCGGTTGAATGCTAGCTTGGCTAAATTGCTAGCGCTTCAACTGCTGCCTTTTCAGTTGGTAGACTCGGCCCCCTTCCGTGAGTTTGTGCAATGTGCGGTTCCTCAGTGGCAGGTTCCCAAATGCCACTTTTTCTCACGGAAGGCGATTCCGGCTCTCTACCGGCATGTGGAAGGCAATGTCTTGGCCTCGCTGGACAGGGCGGTCAGTGGTAAGGTGCATATTACCGCTGACTCATGGTCCAGCAGGCCCATTGGGTCACTCTTTTGGCAGCTGGGAAGGATGCAGGACAAGGTGCAGTAGTGTTGGAGGTTGTTCCACCGCCACGCCTCCAAAATGCTACTACTGGTTGTGACACACCTCTCTCCTCCACCCCCTCCTCTTCTTCTTCCCCCATGGCCTCTTCCTGTGCTTTGTCCTCGGAACCAGCGGTGCTCCGTAGGCGTTCAAGGGGCTACGCAAGTACGCAGGCAAAAAGATGCCATGCCGTGCTTGCGCTGGTGTGTTTGGGGGACAGGAGCCACACTGGGGCAGAGGTTCTGTCTGCTCTGCAGGGGCAGGCCGAGAGGTGGTTGACGCCACGCCAGCTTAAGCCAGGAATGGTAGTTTGCGACAATGGCACCAACCTCCTCTCCGCTCTCCGACAGGGACAACTGACCCATGTGCCCTGTGTGGCTCACGTCCTTAACCTGGTGGTGCAGCGGTTCTTGGGCAGGTACCCGGGCTTACAGGATGTCCTGAGGCAGGCCAGGAAAGTCTGTGCGCATTTCCGCAGATCTTATAATGCCAGTGCTCGCCTGGCTGAGCTGCAAAAGGAGTTGAACCTGCCCAAGAACCGCCTTATATGTGACATGCCCACCAGGTGGAACTCAACGTTGGCCATGCTGCAGCGGCTGCACACGCAGCAGAGGGCCATCAATGAGTACCTGTGCGACTACGGCACCAGGACAGGGTCAGGGGAGCTCGGTTTTTTTTCACCACGCCAGTGGGGTATGATCAGGGATGCATGCACTGTCCTGGCACCATTTGAGGAGGCCACGAGGATGGTGAGCAGTGACAGTGCATGCATCAGTGACACTGTACCTCTTGTCCACCTGTTGGAACATACGCTGCGTGGAATAATGGACAGGGCACTTGAGGCAGAACAGAGGCAGGAAGAGGAGGACTTCCTTGCCTCTCAAGGCCACCTTTACCCAGACAGTGTTCCTTCTGTCCCACCCATCGCACAGGAAGAAGAGGAGGAGGAGGAGGAGGAGGAGGATTGTGTCAGCATGGAGGTGGAGCCTGGCACTCAGCATCATCAGAAGCAGTCTTTTAGGGATGATTTACAGTCCCAAGAAACCAGTGGACTTGTACATGGCTGGGAGGAGGTGGCTGCGGATCATGTCGTCCTTAGTGACCCAGAGGACTCCGGACCGAATGCCTCAGCTAACCTACACTGCATGGCCTCCCTGATCCTGCAAAGTCTGCGGAAGGATCCTCGTATTCTTTGGATCAAGGAGAGGGACCATTACTGGCTGGCCACTCTCCTTGATCCACGGTACAAGGGTAAGGTTGCGGACCTTATCTTACCGTCGCAGAGGGAGCAGAGGATGAGACAACTCCGGGAGGCCTTGCAGAAAGGTCTGTGCAACGCGTTCCCAGAGACTGGGAGGTTACAAACTCCTGGTCCTGGACAACGAGTTGCTGAGGCTTCGGTCAGTCAAAGAAGGAGCAGTGGGGAAGGTGGCCGTCTGACCGATGCGTTCAGACAATTCTTTCGTCTGCAGCCCCAAGGTATGATCGGTTCCAGCAACCATCGCCAGCGTCTGATATACATGGTGCAGGAATACCTAGGGGCAAGGTCAGACTTGGACACCTTCCCCACCGAAAATCCTCTGGCTTACTGGGTCTTGAGGATGGATCACTGGCCAGAGCTTGCACAGTATGCAATTGAGCTACTGGCCTATCCTGCATCCAGCGTTCTTTCAGAACGCACATTCAGTGCTGCTGGAGGATTTGTCACGGATCACAGGGTGCGCCTGTCCACCGACTCTGTTGATCAACTGACCTTCATAAAGATGAACCAGTCTTGGATCACCACCAGCTACCAAACACCTGAAGCTGATATAACAGACTAATTTATTTTCAAATGTCACATCCCTTCAAGACTGATGCTGATGCTGAGAGACTGTCCTGTTATGTTGACTGACTATCCTCCTCCTCCTCAATGATCCGATTGATGATGATAGCTTGGAAGAACATTTTTGTTTCTGGGTGCCGCCACCAGTGGCTAAGGACCAATTTTTCAGCCCCTGTTTAACAGGGGCATGTAATTACAATTTTTTATGCAATTCTTTGCAGCAGGGCTCATTCCTGCACTCCAACTAGAGTATCTGGGAGAGGTTGCAGTGTCGTGGCACCAGCACCAGTGGCTAAGGCCCAATTTTTCAGCCCCTGTTTAACAGGGGCGTGTTATTACAATTTTTTATGCAATGATTTGCAGCGGGGCTCATTCCTGCACTCCAACTAGAGTATCTGGGAGAGGTTGCAGTGTCGTGGCACCAGCACCAGTGGCTAAGGCCCAATTTTTCAGCCCCTGTTTAACAGGGGCGTGTTATTACAATTTTTTATGCAATGATTTGCAGCAGGACCCATTCCTGCACTCCAACTAGAGTATCTGGGAGAGGTTGCAGTGTCGTGGCACCAGCACCAGTGGCTAAGGCCCAATTTTTCAGCCCCTGTTTAACAGGGGCGTGTAATTACAATTTTTGATGCAATACTTTGCAACAGGGCTCATTGCTGTGCTCCAAGTACAGTATCTGTGAGGGGTTGCAGTGTTGTGGCACCAGTGCCTAAGGCCCAATTTTTCTGCCCCTGTTTAACAGGGGCATGTAATTACAATTCTTGATCTAATAATTCACAGCAGGGCCCATTCCTGCGCCCACCAAGAGTAACTGTGAGGCCTTACAGTGTTGTGTCAACACCACCACCACCAAAGGCCCAATTTTTCAGCCCCTGTTCAACAGGGGCATGCAATTACAATTCTTGATCTAATAATTCACAGCAGGGCCCATTCCTGCGCCCACCAAGAGTAACTGTGAGGCCTTACAGTGTTGTGTCAACACCACCACCACCACCACCAAAGGCCCAATTTTTCAGCCCCTGTTCAACAGGGGCATGCAATTACAATTCTTGATCTAATAATTCACAGCAGGGCCCATTCATGCGCCCACCAAGAGTAGCTGTGAGGGCTCACAGTGTTGTGGCAACACCAACATGTAAGGGGCAAATTTCAGCTGAGTATATACGGCAGGCCCCTACTTTCAAACATCCAACTTACAAACGACTCCTCCTTGCAAACGGAAGGATACAACAGGAAGTGAGAGGAAATCTACCCCTAGGAAGGCAAATTCTCTCCTGTCAAGCCTCGTACACACGAACGAGTTTCTCAGCAAAAACCAGCAAGAAACTTGCTGGCAGAGATTTCTTGCCGAGAAATTCGTTCGTGTGTATGGTTTCTCGTCAAGAAAAGCGACAAGAATCTCGACGAGAAAATAGAGAACCTGCTCTCTATTTTCTCGTCGAGATTCTCGTCAGCCTCTTTCTCGACGAGAAAATTGTGTGTGTGTACACTTACCTTTTCGCCGGGAAGCCCGTGCATGCTCGAAATGACTTTGACGCATGCGCGGTAGCTTCCTAGGCATAGGTAGGGTGAACCAAGATGGCGGCGACGGCATCGAATGTGATGAGCGCATGCTTGTAATGGGCTGGGGTAGGGGGGGGGGGCTGTGATGGGGTAGCTATGCCATTTTTCTTAAAGATTTTCATCCATATTACCGGGACCAGACATTACATTAAAGCCGCAAGCAGTTTTAAATGGCTTTTTTTCCTTTAGAAATGTAATTTTGTGCAGGGACAGTTCTAAACACGGGAAACACGTGGCACTTCACAGGCATACTTTAGACACCCCCAGGTATGATATTTAAAGGAATATTTGACTTTTTTTTTTCACTTTATGCATCATTAAAATGACTGCTCCCGAAAAACGGCAGTTTTTAAAACTTCTTTTTGCATTGATACATGTCCCCTGGTGCAGAACCCAGGTTCCCAAACCCTTTTTAGGACAATAACATGCATAATAGTCGTTATAATTAGCACTTTAGATTTCGAACATTCGCATCCATTGTATTTAATAGGGTTCTAAAGTTCGTGCGAACTTTCGGTCCGTTCGCGGGTTCTGGTGCGAACCGAACCCGGGGGTGTTCGGCTCATCACTAATCAGCAACATATGTATCTCCAGCAACAAATAACCCAATCTCTGACCATCTTTGGCAGTATCTCTGCAGTCTCTGACCATCTTTGGCAGTATGTCTGCAGTCTCTAACCATCTCTGGCAGTATGTCTGCAGTCTCTGACCATCTCCTGTATCATGTCTGCAGTCTCTGACCATCTCTGGTAGTATGTCTGCAGTCTCTGACCATCTCCTGTATCATGTCTGTATTCTCTTACCTTGTCTTGTATCATGTTTGCATTCTCTGGCCATCTCCTGTATAATTTCTGCATTCTCTCAACCTCTCTTGTATCATGTCTGCATTCTCTGATCCTCTCTTGTATTATGTCTGCAGTCTCTGACCATTTCCTGTAGTATTTTTTTTTTGGGGGGGGAGGGCTGGAGCTCCTCTATAAGTTGTCTGCTGTGTTTAGACTTTGCTACGTGCAGAGAGTGTTGTCTTTTTTTAACCACTTGCCGACCGCTGCCTGTACGTATACGTCAGCAGAATGGCACGGCTGTGCAAAGCAACGTATATATACGTCACTTTGAATTTCGCGCCCCTGCCGTAAGCTCTGTGACCACGCTCGCGGGTCCCGCGGACGCGATATCCCGCGATCGTGTCACAGAGCTGCAGAACAAGGCGATGCCTGTGTAAACAAGCATTTCCCTGTTCTGCCTTGTGACAGAACACTGATCTACTGCTCCCTGTGATCGGGAGCAGTGATCAATGTCGTGTCACAGGTAGCCCAGCCCCTACACAGTTAGAATCACTCCCTAGGACACACTTAACCCCTTCCTCGCCCCCTAGTGGTTAACCCCTTCCCTGCCAGTGTCATTTACACAGTAATCAGTGCATTTTTATAGCACTGATCGCTGTATAAATGACAATGGTCGCAAAATAGTGTCAAAAGTGTCCGACATAATGTCGCAGTCACGATAAAAATCAGTGATCGTGCCATTACTAATAAAAAAATAATAATAATAATAAAAATGCCATAAAACTATCCCCTATTTTGTAGACGCTATAACTTTTGCGTAAACCAATCAATATACGCTTATTGCGATTTTTTTACCAAAAATATGTAGAAGAATACATATCGGCCTAAACTGAGGAAAAAATTTGTGTTTTTATATATTTTTTGGGGATATTTATTTATAGCAAAAAATTAAAAATATTGCTTTTTTTTTCAAAATTGTCGCTCTTTTTTTGTTTATAGCGCAAAAAATAAAAAATACCACAAAAGAAAGCTCTGTTTGTGGGAAAAAAAGGACGTTAATTTTGTTTGGGTGCAACATCGCACGACCGCGCAATTGTCAGTTAAAGCAACACAGTGCCGAATCGCAAAAAATTGCCCGGTCATTGGGCAGCCAAATCCTCTGGGCTGAAGTGGTTAAAGGCATATTTTTTTTCTTAAAATAAAAAAGACGGTATCTGCTCTGCGCAATGGTATTACACAGAATTGTTCTTTACCTCCTCTTCTGGGGTCCCCTGCCAGTGCTTTCTCCTCCCCTTCTCCAAATGCCATTAACATTCATCAGTTAATAAATGTGGTAAACTTAATATCTTTGTGAATAACTAACACTGACTGAGGGAACATGGAAGAAGTGGGGATGGTCTAGATAGAACCAAGAAAGGCAAAATATAAGCTTCAGCTTAAACAACTTCCAGTTTAGCCCACAGAAAAAGACATAAAGGATTATCTGCCCTATTAAACATTCATAATATCATAGTTGCACTAACCTTGTCATGCTTACTGGAGCATTAAAGTAGAAATCCGGCTTAAACCTATCAAAGCTTACACCTGCTCCCACCCCCATTCTATGTTCTATACTAACTAGTCTGTACAAATGCCCCATAGTAAGTCTATTGGTGATGTCACTGTCCAGACACAGCAGCCGTTGTTGCTGTTTTCACAGTAAGTAGCAGATGTAATTTAAACCTAAGTCTTATTCCACGTACACACGATCGGAAATTCCGACAGCAAAAGTCCGATGTGAGCTTTAGGTCGGAAATTCCGACCGTGTGTATGCTCCATTGGACTTTTGCTGTCGGAATTACCGCCAGCAAAAGATTGAGAGCAGATTCTCAATTTTTCCGACGGAAAAAGTTCCTATCGGAAATTACGACCGTGTGTAGGCAATTCCGACACGCAAAAATTCCTACGCGTGCTCGGAAACAATTCGACGCATGCTCGGAAGCATTAAACTTAATTTTCTCGGCTCGTCGTAGTGTTGTACGTCACCACGTTCTTGACGGTCGAAAGTTCAGAGAAGTTTGTGTGACCGTGTGTATGCAAGCCAAGCTTGAGCGGAATTCCGTCGGAAAAAACATCCAAGGTTTTTCCGTTGGAAATTCCGATCGTGTGTACCCGGCATTAGGCTTCATGTACACAGGAAGTTATAAAACATCGATGTAGCTTGACAGATAGTAACCAACATTTAAAAACGTCCGCTGTGCCGCGTTTACATGCTGCGTTTAGCCGCATTTGCGTTTAGAAGTGATTTTTATAATGAAAATAGTCAAAAAATTTTCTCCATTAAAATAGCCTGTAAACAAAATGTGGCTAAACGCGAGTTACTCCCATCTACACTCGTTTACAAGCTGTTACAGGCATTTGGCGTTTCAAATGCCTGTGAACATCCGTCCTGACTCCTGAACACATTTTTTGCTTTCCAAAAAATGCTTCTAAACTCAACTGCCTAGAAACGACTATAAACGGCCCTGTGTAGATGTACTGATAAGATAACATGGAGGAGAGTTCAGGGGCCGCTGAAAAAAATGCCCAACTGCTCCTAAACATCCGTTTACCAGCAGCAGTGTACTGTACATGAAGCCTTAGAGGAGAATGGTACACCTACGGAGTCCCACTCTTCAGTTTGGTCTGGCAATATAGACTGTACAGATAAAAAAGCAAAGACAAGATGCCTACAAGTGAATCACTAGTTACTAGTGGATATTTAGAATGTTTGCAGCACAGAACAAAAAACACTATGGAGTTGATTTACTAAAACTGGAGAGTGCAAAATCTAATGCAGCTCTGCATAGAAACCAATAAGATTCAATTTTTTCTTTTTCTTTTTTTTTTGTCAAAGCCTAATGCCGCGTTCACATGGTCGGAATTTCCAACAACAAATGTTCGATGGGAGCTTTTTGTTGGAAATTCTGACCGTGTGTATGCTCCATCGGACATTTGCTGTCGGAATTTCCGACAACAAAAATTTGAGAGCTGGTTCTCAAACTTTCCGACAGCAAAATCTGTTCTCGTAAATTCCGATCGTGTGTGGACAATTCCGACCCACAAAATTCCACTCATGCTCTGAATCAAGTACGAGACGGAAGCGCTCTGTCTGGTAAAACTAGCGTTCGTAATGGAGATAGCACATTCGTCACGCTGTAACAGACTGAAAAGTACGAGGCTGAAAAACGCAAATCGTCTCTCACCAAACTTCTACTAACAAGACTGGTATTGAACTTCCCTTTAATAGTGGCGTTGTACGTCTTGTTTGTCACTGCGTTCTTGGCGTTCGGAATTTCCAACAACCATTGTGCGACCGTGTGTATGCAAGACAAGTTTGAGCCAACATCCGTCGGAAAAAAATCCACGGTTTTGTTGTCGGAATTTCCGATCGTCTGTACGCGGCATAACTGAACAAGTTCAAGTTAGAAGCTACCATGAACAGCTGAACCAGATTTTGCACTATCCAGTTTTAGTAAATCAACCCCTATATTTTTTTTCCAGTTGTGAAGGTTTGAGGAAGGTAGAAATAATGCAAGAATCCTCACCTAGATATAGAATGTATATTTCTCCAGGCTTTATAGCTTGTTCTTTCTTCATTTTAGGTCCACTGAACACTACTGACACCTCCCTCACTCCTACGATTATTAATTAGCTGCCTAGTGAGTGAATCATATATCTCAGTCAACCTTTTATGTGCATAACTAATTTTTGCTAAACTCAATGATGCTGCAATTTTAGTAAAGCCTTAGGGTTTAAGAGCAAGCTATATGTAAGCTGCCATCAATTCTTATAGTTAGTGAATGTGTAATGAAAGAGGTGAAGAAGCATCCAACTATTAACAGCCCAGAGACAAACTGTATAAATGTGTACATAGAAAGCTAAAATCACGATCCCCCGGATGCAGACAATAACAAGTGCCCTGTTATTTAAAGTGGAAACAAGTGTAGTTTGCTTTTAGCATTTTTTTTTTTAAATCAGAAAAAGTTTTGTTGAATGTTACCAAACATACCATACACACTGTACATGAAAAAGGTCCATGAATAAAACAGAAACAGTACATTAGAATCGTCACAGTGCATTACACAGACTCAGAACATTCCTCATAGTGCAAAGAAAAAGATTCAGTGTATGTAACAACAAAATATCAGTCAAACATTACAAAAAGTACATTAAGGCACATATCCTACAGTTAACCACTCTCTCTTCTCCCCCCTCCCCCCCAAATAGTGTTGTATAGCAGTAAACGAAGAACACCCGAAGGTGATCGCTCCGCACGTGTACCCCCCCCGCCCACCATCATATTATGTGGTTCCAAAATGCCCATCACAATCTATGAAATCAATCCCCCCTATAGTTCGGCACAGCTTTTAGCATTGCAGTAATCTGTCTTTGACCAATTGGTGGGGTGCTAACCCCAGGACATCAAACCAGGCCTGCCACATTGAGTTAAACTTACGCGGTGCTGCTTTTAGCATTTTAGTTGATTCGATTTTTTTTTTATTTCCTTTGCTATTGAAAAGCAACGGTAGGGGCGGCTTCACACTACCCCGCTCTGCTTTGGCCGCAGGGCATGAGTACAGCACAGTGTACCCACTGTCTTGGTGCTGGTTAGCTGCACTTTGCCATTGTCTTCCATTATATTCAGTGGTTTTGGTGCACTTTCAGAAACCACACAAAAAAACACCAGACACAAAAGTCTATGGCAAACCACAGCTAACTTACACCAAAACCATGAGTACGCTGCGCTATGGCCAAAACGCACCGGATCAGTGTGAAGCTACACAAAGGGCTCATTTTCACTACACTACATTGATTAGTAACACACATTAAATTGCCTACCGCTTTTCTATGCATTTTTTATGTGTTTTTAATGCTTTTGTGAAGCTTTTTTGAAGCTTTAAAGTGGAACTTCAGTCATTTTTTTTTTCATCTTTCCATCTAATAAATCTTCTGACATTGTTCATTTAACTTTGGATAGTAAAACATTTTTTTTTCTGCCAGTAAATGCCTTATACAGCCCACCTCCTCTCTCTTGTCTGGTAAAAAGCCTAGGCTTATGACATCATGCACTCTTGTGAGAGTTTGTCAGGAAGGGAGGGGAGGGGGTGAGTCATACGAGGGCCAATGAGAGCTGCAAAGCTGGAGGTGTGTCTCTGTGTGTCTGTTTAAATCCGGGAAGTGAACAGGCGGCAGCTTCAGCTACCCACAGTTAAAATGGATGCAGCCAGACTTAGTGGAGGGAGATTTCTGCAGCTTATTTGGCAAGTGCAGAATCACAGTATATATAAAAATAATATGCAAAGTGGTTGGAGGGAAGCTTCAGAATGGCAAAGATGTTTTTATTACAAATTATGTGAGCAGCACTGCAGTTCCTCTTTAATGAATTTTGGCAAATGTCCTGAGTGCGTTGGTTTTCCAATACATGAAATACAAAGCTAAACTAACTCTGAAACGCCCCTCTATTACAGGTACAGTTAGGGAGCAATGTGATAGACATCTAAAGAGGCTTTGGAGATGTGATGAATCACCAAGAACGCAATATGGATATAAATTCAGCAAAAAAGCGCAAACTCAACAGTATGTTGTACAGGACTGTATGGTAACCATTTTATTTAGCGATAGCTGTTTTGATTGGCATTCAGAGTTCTTCAAAAACATAGGTCAATTGCCACATTTTGAAGCAAGTATAAACAAGGCTTTATTAAAAAAAAGTACAGCCTTCTTTTTAGAGGTAAATATATATTTATTCAGTTTTCACAAGAGAATGAAAAAATACAAACAATAACCATAAAGAGACAATACTAGGTTAGGTAAGTAGCACAAATGTGGCTTAAAAAAGGAAAATGGAGGACGACACATAACCAGGAAGCATGACATGGGCATACGCTATTGCAGATAACAGATAACAGCAGATGATAAGGCACGACAAATGGTGCTGGACGTACATATAGTTGGTCAAGAAAAAACAAAAAATGTGTGCCAACCAAAAGGCCAAGCAAGTGTAAACAAGGCTTTATTTTAAAAAATACAGCTTTCTTTTAACGACTTCAGATCCACGCTATAGCCGAAAGACGGCTGCAGCGCGGACCTGAACTGCCGGGTGGACGTCCCCAGGACGTCCTCTTGTTTACTTCCGCAATGAGCGCCCGCGGCGGCGCGCATCGCAGAAGAGCTGTGCCCACTGTGTCACGCGGGTGCCGATGCGCATGCCTGGCGGCCGCGATGTCCGCCAGGTACCCGCGATCGGCTGTCACAGAGCCAGGGACGTGGATCTCTGTGTGTAATTACAGAGATCCACGTCCTGCTAGGGAGAGGAGACTGATGGTGTGTCCCTTGTACATTGGTCACCTCCCCCAGTCAGTCCCCTCCCCCCACAGTAAGAATCACTCGTGAGGGAATATATTTAACCCCTTCCTGCCCCCTAGTGCTTAACCCCTTCACTGCCAGTCACATTTATACAGTAATCAGTGCATTTTTATAGCACTGTTCTCTGTATGAATGTGAATGGTCCCAAAATAGTGTCAAAAGTGTCCGATGTGTCCGCCGCAATATCGCAGTCCTGACAAAAATTGCAGATCACCGATATTACTAGTGGAAAAAAATTAAAAATAAAAATGTCATAAATCTATCCTCTATTTTGTAGGCGCTATAACTTTTGCGCAAACCAATCAATAAACGCTTATTGCGATTTTTTTTAACCAAAAATATGTAGAAGAATACGTATCGGACTAAACTAAAAGAAAAAAAATGTAAAAAAAAATGGGATATTTATTATAGCAAAATGTAAAAAATATTGTGTTTTTTTTTCAAAATTGTCGCTGTTTTTTTGTGTATAGCGCAAAAACTAAAAACCGCAGAGGTGATCAGATACCACCAAAAGAAAGCTCTGTTTGTGGGAAAAAAATGATAAAAATGTAATTTGGGTGCAGTGTTGTATGACCGCGCAATTGTCATTCAAAGTGCGTCAGCGCTGAAAGCTGAAAATTGGTCTGGGCAGGAGGGGGGTTTAAGTGCCCAGTAAGGAAGTGGTTAAAACCATTTTATATAGAAAAATAAAAGTAAATGGGTAGTACTCCCGTGCTATTAATCAGTGTATATATAACAAATAATAATAAATATGACTAAATTACCACTAAAAACATCTACAGGTATAGGTATAAAAGAAATAAAAAATGTTGGGACTTTAAAGTGTTTTTTTTTTTTTACAACACCTGCAAGAGAAAGGCATAATGAGCTAGTATGACTAGCATACTAGCTCATTATGTACCACTTACCTTAGATCGGGGCCCCCAAAGCCGTCCATGTCCCTGTCTTGAGCCGCAGCCATCTCTGCGGCGATAGCCGGAATGTTACTTCTGGGTATCGCCGCACCAGCCAATCACAGCGCCGCTCCGGCGCTGTGATTGGCCGGAGCGGCGGAGACGTCACTCTGCGCATGCGCACGGGAGGCGTCCCATTCGGCTACGCCCAGCTATTGCTGGGAAGTAGCCGAGTTTGTGAATGGGATTAACCCCATGAATGCGCCGTAGACAGCGGCGCCTGTCATTTTAGTAAATATCTCCTAAACCGTGTAGGTTTAGGAGATATTTCTTGCACCTACAGGTAAGCCTTAATCTAGGCTTACCTGTAGGTGCAAGTTGAAAAAGTGGGTTTACAACCACTTTAAATGAGGCAGGAACCAAAGGGGTCAATGCCTCCATCCCTAACCAATTTTTCTACTCGCTTGACTTTTCAATTTACTGCTGTGTGCTTCATTTAAAGTCCCACTTCTCACCCTCCCCCTTCCCTCCTTTATAGTTAATATTGATTAGGGATGGAGGCAGTGACCCCTTTGGTTCCTGCCTCATTTAAAGTCCACAAAAAAAAAAAAAAAGTATACCAAACAAACAGGGATGGAAGCACACAGAAGTCGTCCATTACAGTAATACCCTCAAATACCCCCAAAAACTCTGACCTTTAATGGCCCTGTGATTCTTTTATCCTCTTTAATTTTTGTTTTGTTTTTTGTCCTTTGTTTCTTTAGTATACAGTTTTTTTTTCCATCCTTCATTTCCTTTTTTTACGCTTAGATGAATGAACAGCGACTATCTTGGTCGCTGTTCTTTCTATCTATTACAGTGCGTCATGGGCTGTGTCATTGGTCTAGCTTGTTGCAGGTCTCTCCCTCCCCTCTGCCAGGCGGCTTATTTCCATACTGACAGGCACTTTGGGGAGTTGAATCAGCGCTAATCGCCAGACGGCTGAGCCGCCCAGGTGAAAGTGTTCTCCTCCCCTCTGTCTGTCACTGCCTCCTTGGTGCCTGATTGGTCTGTCTATGGCAGCACAACTACATATGGCTTGTTCACTCACACCACATCACTTCTCCCATCTCTCCTGGATCACTCACATGTATATGGACCCTGGCTTTCATTGAAAACACAGGTACTTCCTCCCCTCCACCTCTCCCCCTTTCCTTCTCACCTTGTGTCCTTGCTGCTTTCTGTGTTTGTTTTCTCATTTTTTGTTTTGTTTTCAGCTTTTCCCCCCGTTTTTCATATTCGTTTTTTATTTTTTATTTTTCCCCTCTCCTTCACCTAGCCCTTTTTACTTCCTACACTTCTAATTCATCTCTTTATTTATCCCTTCACCTTTCTTGCACGTGTAGCGGCCTCACCCTCTCTCCAACTTCTTCATCTGTTACACACCAACTCATGTCTAGGGGTTTCTGAGTTGTGAGAGTGAGATGCGCCACGGCCCATGTCCTCCCCATTACAATAGGGAGGTGAAGGCCACTTCCTGATGTTTCCTCGGGCCAATGTGTTCTGCGAATGCACTGAGTCTGTACTTACAAGCTCACCAGCCTTCCATCTGTTTCCAGTAACCGGAGTTCACACACCGAAGAAAGGTCCAACACTTGTTTATTTGGCACTCCAATAGCAAAGCACGATAAACAGTTCTTTTAACAGCAGACTGGTTGGGACCTATAACCTTGCCAACGGTGGGATGAGCAGATCAAGGCACTTCCTAACGTTTCAGTTCTATGCCACTATACTATGACCAGCGGCGCCTAAGCCAATCCGGCTGTTACAGAACAGGAAGGATGGGGTCTCTTCCAGCAACCCCTATGAACAGCAATGGAGCCCTCTTCGATGCGCTGTGGCCCCTATCAGGGGGATGTGTCCTCCCAAGAGAGTTCCCAGAGGCCCACTGTCACCGGGTTGGTGCTGCTCCGGGTCTCCAGTGGGTAACCTCCCCGGCCTCCTCACCTCAGGTACGAGTCCCTCCGCTCAGGGACCCTCGGACAGTCCACCCTAGCGGGACCCAGTCGAAGGTACTGGGCCCCAGGCCTCCTCGATAGTACCTCACCCCAGGCTAAAGGTGCCTGGGATGGACGCCAACATGACTCCGGACCAGGCCATGGGCACCTGGACCAGACTCCTGGATCTCCCGCACCCAGGCCTAAGGGCCCTGGGTGCAGACCGCAACCCTCCTCCTCCGAGGACCTCCTTCTCCGCAAGAACCTCGTGGCAAGGGCGTCTCCCCCTTTTATCTCCTCCCTTCAACGGCCCGGCGGGTTCCCCGCCCCAGCCATACCATCTCCGGGAAGAGACCAAACAGGGAGCACTGCAGGGGATGATTCTACCTGAAGCCTGTGGGTACTACGCCACTCACAGGCAAAGGAGAATATTACATCCTCCAATCCTCCACGAAACAAAAAGGGGTCTGAATCCTAACACAATTATACACCTGGGTCACACTATTGCCCAGGTGTATCCCATCAATTTGAGGACCCCGCTACACACTCCCCCTGTAATTTGACGCTGGTCCCCAGCGTCAGGTGCACACCCATACCTCCCATAAAGTGGTGGCATGGAGTGAAACCCCTGAAGCAATTCCTCTAAAAAAAATTTCCCAAGTGCCAAGACCTGCTCAGGGAATGGGGAACATATAAAACAACTTATGTCATAAAACATTTTTAACATCTGCATAATCACAACCCCTCTCCCACACTGTCTAAGAGCCACCCACTCTCAATGGTCTTGATTGACGATTCTCCTGCAGGGGAAAGAAAAAACAACATCCTAACATAATTTTGTGTCATTTGGGATGAGTGGGCCCGTCAGCCGAGAGACCCACTCACTCCAACAAGCAAGGTGATGTGTGGGTGAAATATTTTCAAACATTTGTTGCGCAACACTGCCACCTGGTGACAACGCCGCGGTCATGACGCTCAACGAATCTTCGTTCTTCCAGCTTTCCCTACTCTGCCACTATTCCCAAATGTCCTTGCCTTTGGCACATGAAGAAAAGGGGAAACACGAAAACACAACAGTCCCCAAGTCTCCAACGAGAAAAAGAAAAGCCCAAACAAAAACAAAAGCAGGGCACAGTCCTGCGTGTCTGGGAATGGCTCTTCCAGAAAGTTCAAGTGCACAAAAGAAATAAACAGGAGTTCTTTTCTCCTATAAGTAAAACTTTGGATCCGGCAGGTACAGGGGTTTCAGGTGTTTGTCAAATGCCTCTATCGAATACTTGACATCTTCTCCTTCTCTTCTGCAAATGACTATCTTGTCAGCATGGATATGGCGCCCCAATTTCCATTCAGCCTTGCAGTCCTCAAACCTCTTAGACACTGACGGCACACATTCCAGGTACCTGCGAGCATGGGGCACCTTCAACTTGTCCCACACAAACTCGTCATCATCTCCGCAATCAGACAGCGACTCTAGGTCGGAGGTGTCATACATCTCCGCAGGCAGATATCTACCCGTGGACACAGAATCATCTTCCCTGGGGGGTTCCACCTCCAATGGGCCCCCGACACCTCCAACCACCACCACAGTCCCAGCCCCTGGCTCACCTGACCCTTGTAGAAGACTGGGATGTCCGGGACTTCCATCTCGACCGGCGCCATCCAGGCCAGGCAAGCAGCGGGGTGAAGCTCGACCACGTCCATAGGATGCCTGTACTAGGCCAACTTTCCTCTTCGGTGGTGGAAGCAGGGAACTTGTGGCGACCGAGGCAGCATCCTCGGATTTTTCTCTGTTGGGCAGTCCATCGCCCTGGTCAGCGCGCACAGGAACCTCGACAAAGGCCTTGATCTCCCCTTCCGGAGTAGCGGTACCCGTGAGGTGGTTGAGGCGAAGGGCCCGGGGCCTTGCTGTGGACGACTCGACCTCAAAAAGGAATTCTCTGCACTCCTCACATCGCCCGAATGGCTTCAGGGTGACCACCAGTCCCGAGCAGCCGGGACAGATCACACCGAGGGCCTCCGTGTCTCTGCAGGTGTACAGAGCCAACCGCCCTCGGGGCCTAAGTCTTATCCCCGTGTCTGTGATGGGGGCAGCAAAGGAAGTCATTCTCGTGGGGTGAGGAACCATAATCCACGGGGCACTTGAGGTCATCCCGACTGTTTGCTGCTCCATCATGCACTGACCCCGCGTCGGAGTCTCCACGTGTATCCCCACACTTGGCCAGACTCCTCCCATGAGCTGTACATTTTCGCGGGCTTCCTCTTGACTCCGCCCACGAACGATGTCGCCATGGGGTGCCTCGTGGCGCAGTGCGTTAACAGTCCCCACGTGCAGTACGTCACACGGCTGGACCTCTCCCTTTTTCCGCTCCTCCGCATGGGCCTTTCCCGTGTTAGGGTCATTTCCACAACTCCGAGCAGGGACGCACTTTGGCCAGTAATTTGGCCGATCTGCTCGGAACTCCTCTGGGCAGCAAAGTTCAAATGTAGACATTCTCAAGTCCATCTTTAGAACACACTGTATCCCGGACTCACGAGCCCCCACGTGTAGCGGCCTCACCCTCTCTCCAACTTCTTCATCTGTTACACACCAACTCATGTCTAGGGGTTTCTGAGTTGTGAGAGTGAGATGCGCCACGGCCCATGTCCTCCCCATTACAATAGGGAGGTGAAGGCCACTTCCTGATGTTTCCTCGGGCCAATGTGTTCTGTGAATGCACTGAGTCTGTACTTACAAGCTCACCAGCCTTCCATCTGTTTCCAGTAACCGGAGTTCACACACCGAAGAAAGGTCCAACACTTGTTTATTTGGCACTCCAATAGCAAAGCACGATAAACAGTTCTTTTAACAGCAGACTGGTTGGGACCTATAACCTTGCCAACGGTGGGATGAGCAGATCAAGGCACTTCCTAACGTTTCAGTTCTATGCCACTATACTATGACCAGTGGCGCCTAAGCCAATCCGGCTGTTACAGAACAGGAAGGATGGGGTCTCTTCCAGCAACCCCTATGAACAGCAATGGAGCCCTCTTCGATGCGCTGTGGCCCCTATCAGGGGGATGTGTCCTCCCAAGAGAGTTCCCAGAGGCCCACTGTCACCGGGTTGGTGCTGCTCCGGGTCTCCAGTGGGTAACCTCCCCGGCCTCCTCACCTCAGGTACGAGTCCCTCCGCTCAGGGACCCTCGGACAGTCCACCCTAGCGGGACCCAGTCGAAGGTACTGGGCCCCAGGCCTCCTCGATAGTACCTCACCCCAGGCTAAAGGTGCCTGGGATGGACGCCAACATGACTCCGGACCAGGCCATGGGCACCTGGACCAGACTCTTGGATCTCCCGCACCCAGGCCTAAGGGCCCTGGGTGCAGACCGCAACCCTCCTTCTCCGAGGACCTCCTTCTCCGCAAGAACCTCGTGGCAAGGGCGTCTCCCCCTTTTATCTCCTCCCTTCAACGGCCCGGCGGGTTCCCCGCCCCAGCCATACTATCTCCGGGAAGAGACCAAACAGGGAGCACTGCAGGGGATGATTCTACCTGAAGCCTGTGGGTACTACGCCACTCACAGGCAAAGGAGAATATTACATCCTCCAATCCTCCACGAAACAAAAAGGGGTCTGAATCCTAACACAATTATACACCTGGGTCACACTATTGCCCAGGTGTATCCCATCAATTTGAGGACCCCGCTACACACCCATCTTTCCTACACTTCCCATTTTTTACATTTAACTTTTATACACATTTATTACACCTCACACCACTCACACTCATTCATCTTTCAGGTTCCCCATATGGGGCCACTTTTTCCACCCTTATGCAGGGTATCAACAAACACCACCTGCCTGGGACGTGCCTTTGTTTGGCTGTTGCTGCCTTTCCAGACCTCTACAGTGCCTCGAGAGGGAGCCCAGAGACGCATTGGCGATTTCCGTTGGCCTGCCAAGCTCTCACGATGTGCAGATGTAAGTTCTCTGTAACTATTAAACCCCTCGTTCTTTCTCCCCCCCAAAATCTCCTCATTTTTCTTCCTGACCATCATTAATGCCCAGCCCAAACTATCTATTATTATTTAGATCTATATATTTCTTCTTTTTTAGATTTTAATGCCATGGTTTATGCTCCTGATAAGCGACTACAAGGTCGCGAAACGCGTAGAGCCACTATTCATTACCATAATTTCTTACCATGGACCCCTTCTTATTATTATGACCGCAATTATGTTTTTAATTGTTTGTTACTAGCATCATGCGATTTCTGTACTCATTATGTAAATGTACATCAAATTATATGGTTTCATGTATTTGTTTTGTAAACGTCGAAACATTCATGGTTGAGAGGCTGTATGCCCAATATATACTATAAATGAATGTACAATGCAAAATAAATCAAAATTTTCTACTCGCTTGACTTTTCAATTTACTGCTGTGTGCTTCATTTAAAGTCCCACTTCTCACCCTCCCCCCTTCCTTCCTTTATAGTTACTGTACCTACAGGTATAGTGTTCCCACAACCGTGGTATATAAAAATGTACAAATAAAGTGTTGCTGCACTGTTAATACTAGACATGTGCATTAGTTTTCGTCCGAATGCATTTTCGTCCGAATTTCAGGTATTTTCGTTATCGTTTTAACAAACGAAAACGAAAGCACAGAATCCGAAAACCGAAAGATCCGACATAAACAAATGCTTTATTTTCATTTTCGTTGAGACAACAGTTCGATATAGATAGGAGATTCGACGTGATGCTGACAATAACAATCTGTGTCTATCGAACCTGTGGTCGAATGTGCCTAACCTTAACTCTTAGGCCTCTTTCACACGGGGCGGATCCGTGAAGATCCGCCCCGTGAAGCTCCGCTTGCTCAGCGGGGATCGCTCCGTTGATCCCCGTTGAGCCGACGGATGACTGGGCGGTCCCCGCACACTGTGCAGGGACCGCCCTGTCAGAGCGCCGCTCTCCCCTATGGGGAATCGGATGACGACGGACCGTAGAGTCCGTTGTCATCCGATCCGCTCCGCAGACGGAAGGAAAAATAGGATTTTCCTCCGTCACACTTTTTCGGAGCGGAGCGGATGTCTCCGCTGACATCCGTGCCTCCATAGGGGTGCATGGAGGATCCGTTTCAGGTCCGCCTAAAAAACTGACAGGCGGACCTGAACGGACCTCCGTGTGAAAGAGCCCTTAGTCCAAGATTATTCTACATAGAGAGGAAAGATTCGACATAGAGAGAAAAGATTCGATATTATAGAGAGAAAAGATTCGACATAGAGAGAAAGAATTGCTGCTGGAATTGGGTGGGGGAAGTAAAATAAAAATAATGATGATGATGAATGTTATTGGCTGATTGGAACCAAAGAGGAGGAGCAGTAAAATAGCTAGAACTAACTTGACAATTCAACATGAACGACGAAGATTCGACAAAGCATCGAAAAACATACAAACGTCAAATCTGTCATTGAAGGCTTATGGTGTCTGTCGAAAGTTAGAAGATTCGACGGTGCAGCTAAACTGTACGACTCTGCAATCGTACATTTCCGGTCAAATGCATCCGCCCATAGGCTATAGAACTATTCTAATGTTGGTTGACTAGTAATAGTAATTAATAAATATAATTATTACTAGTCATACAACATTAGAATTCTACTATAGCTTGTAGGCGGAACATTCGACTGGAAATGTATGATTGCAGCCTCGTACAGTTTCGCTGCTCCGTCGAATCTTCTTTGAACATTCGACAGACACCATAAGCCTTCAATGACAGATTCGACCTTAATTAATTCAGATTTTCGGACGAATGCAATTTCTAACGAAAAACAAAATAAATAAAAACGAATTTCGGGAGTAACTAAATTAATTAATTTTTCGGACGAAAACGAAATTCCGAAACGAAATATTTCAGTGTGCACATGTCTAGTTAATACTACTGTGCAACAACTATGTTATCTATTAAATAAATGAAATATTTTGTGATCTGTGTACATATACATGAAAACATAAGCAAATACAGTGATTTTTCGAAAATTCAACATGTGTGAGCTAAAATGGTTCAAATTCTTGCAGTGAGTGAATACACATTTATAATCCTTTAATTATTAAAAATTGCTCAATAATGCTTCAAAATAAAATACAAATATAAACAATATATAAATTCAATCTCTCTTGTTCTTTCTTTGCCTGTCACCTCTTGTGCTTAAAAAATCTTCTGTGTCACTCAATCACCACTGTGCTCTCAGAACTCTCACCTTCTTTTTAATTGTGTCTCAGCATAAATTATAAATCCATCACATGCATGGATCCCTCTATGGTTTCTCTTCACTAAGGCTCCTCTTATGCCGCGTACACACGATCGGAATTTCCGACAACAAAACCGTGGATTTTTTTCCGATGGAATTTCCATCAAACTTGGCTTGCATACACACGATTACACAAATGTTGTCTGAAATTGCAAACGTCAAAAACACAGTGACGTACAACACTACGACGAGCCGAGAAAAATGAAGTTCAATGCTTCCGAGCATGCGTCGACTTGATTCTGAGCATGCGTAGGATTTATGTGAGTCGGAATTGCATACAGACGATCGGAATTACCGATGATAACTTTTTTGGTCGGAAAAATTGAGAACCAGTTCTTAAATTTGTGTGGTAGGAAATTCCGACTGGAAATGTCCGATGGAGCCTACACACGGTTGGAATATCCGATGAAAAGCTCACATCGGACATTTGTTGTCGGAATTTCCGTTCGTGTGTACGCAGCATTAGTAGGAATTCCCACTGTTATAGATTAGTAGGTGCCTTTTCCTTTAAGGTGCTCCTCTATGTCCCAGGGTTAGTCTCGCCCAGGGTATCGAAACATGTGAAAAAAGCCTCCCATAGTGTAATAATGTTATAAACCTCTTAATTTATTAGTATAAAATTACTGCTCTTACAATAAAATCTCTTGTTACAAGCATAAAATCAGAACTGGACAAACACATCCGCTTATGTCACTTCTGGTCCTTTGTGTGCCTCCGATCATGCCCTACGCGTTACGTTACTGTCCCTGAGGAAGTCATGTAACAGATTATACAGAATGCTCAAAATCTTTGGAGTGCCCTGGGGTTACCAGCTGACACAGGAAGCTGTGATGCTGCAGGGTGTACTGGAGTCACAAAGCACACAAGTAACACAGGATGCTCTCATATTGTGGGGTGTACTGGAGTACTGCAAAAGAGGGCTTGTCTGAAGCATAGCAACGCATTGCTTGAACGCTGATCAGGAGAGATGTCTCCTGACTGGCTGTGTGCCAGACGGGAGACCTGGTTCTGTATCTCTGAGAGAAGTAATTGTGACACGTTAATTATTATTTAATGCTTGGTCTTCTATAATAATGGGTTACATTTTTTTGTTCAATTAAATGTTTTAATTTTTTTTTCACATTTTTCATTATAGTGGTTGAACTATTGTCTAGACCATAAATACATTTTTTTTGTCCCTATACTGCTCTTTAGATGTGACATGGTTTTTAATTTTTTAGAATATGAAAAGTCTTTTTGTAGGTTGGGAGCACACTCTCCTTTTATCTTTTTGGATCTTGTTTTTGAAAAAAGATATTGAAGTGTCTGTGGGAGTCATGCATTTAGGTTTCTTTTTACTTCTCTGAAAAATGTAAAAAGTACCAAGTGACTCTAAACTTAGTGACTTAGTGACTTAGTCTCTAGTGACTAGTCTCTTAGTGACTTAGTCTCTTAGTGACTTAGTGACTTAGTCTCTAAACCAAGTACCAAGTACCAAGTGACTCTAAACTTAGTCACTCTTTTTTGCAGGAGGAGAAACATTTTCGTAGCTGTGATTAGAACCTGTAACAGAAATACTGTAACTACTAATAAGGAAGAACATTAGAAAATGTTTAATGTAAAACTTCAAAAGTGCTTCTAAACCCATAGGATTTGAACAGAGTATAGAAAGGTTAAAACCCTGTCAGGTTTATATTGGTATCCCCTCTGGGAATAATTACACTCTCTGTTAGTCCTGGTGGCCACCTGGACTTAAAGTGATAGCAAATCCAAATATTTGAGTTGTCAACAGAAAAGTAGAGTGGAAAAAGTACTTCCTTCACTTAGGAGAAATTTTCCCTCACTTCCTGTTGTGTCTACAAATCAAGTATTGAAGAAGAAGCTCCCCATTGGGGCACAGATGGCAGAAAAAAATATTTTAACCTTTCCTTCCTGCACCCAAAATTAAAGTATATCTAATGCCCTGTACACACGATCGGATTTCCGATGGAATAAAATCCGATGTAATTTTCCGTCGGAATTCCGATGAAGCTGACTTCCATCAGTCTTGCATACACACCATCAGACAAAATTCCGACCGTCCAAAACACTGTGACGTACTACACGTACGACGGCACTATAAATGGGAAGTTCAAATCCAATGGAGCCACTCTTTGGGCTGCTTTTGCTGATTTCGTGTTACCGCGTGTTAGTAAAAGTTGTTAGCCGATTCACGCTTTTCAGTCCGTTACAGCATGATGAATGTGCGATCTCCATTACGAACGAGCTCTCCCGTATTCTAATTTAGTCTGAGCATGCGTGGATTTTTCGCCGATGGAGTTCCACACAGACGATCGGAATTTCCCATCGTTTTTTTTTCCATCGGAAAAATTTAAAACATGTTCTATTTTTTTACACCGATGGAAAAAAGTCTGATGGGGCCCACACACATCGGACTTTTTTCATCGGAAAAAACAATTGTGTGTACAGGGCATTAGGGCAAAACCTTTTTTTATTAGTTTTGAATAGAGTGGAGAGGTTTTTATCACTGTCTGTGCCCATGTTAAGGAGATTAATGGTCTCTATTTGTCATGTTCACCATTATTATTGAAAGTGAAAGTAAAAGAAAATCACAAATTTTGGGCTGTCCCCAGAACAGGAATAAAGGGGAAATATTCCAATGGCAACACTAATTCTGATGACCCTGGTGACAACCAGGGATTCCCTTAATTTAGGGGGATTTTCTCTCACTTCCTGTTTTGGCTATAGGATGGGAAGTGAAAGAAAATCTCCCCATTAGGACACAGATGGAAAAAAAAACTAACAAGGGTTATAACTCCTACCGGTTCAAAATTTTCAAACATTGGCTTTAGTTCTACTTTAAGGGAAAATGTTTTGGCTTTTGATACTCTTTAACCACTTAAGCCCCGGACCAATACGGGCCATTATGACCAGGCCCCTTTTTGCGATTCGGCACTGTGTCGCTTTAACTGACAATTGCGCGGTCGTGCGACGTGGCTCCCAAACAAAATTGGAGTCCTTTTTTTCCCACAAATAGAGCTTTCTTTTGGTGGTATTTGATCACCTCTGCGGTTTTAATTTTTTGCGCTATAAACAAAAATGAAAAGTGTAAAAAAAAAAAAAGTAAACTAAAAAATAAAAAAATATATATTTTTTTTAAAATGCTCCTGTCCCCAATGGCTCGCGCTTAGAAACGAACACACACGTAAGTCCCGCCCGCATATGTAAACGCCGTTCAAACCACATATGTGAGGTATCGCCGCGTGCGTTAGAGCACGTGCAACAATTCTAGCACTAGACCTCCTCTGTAACTCTAACCTGGTAACCTGTAAAAAATTTCAAAGCGTCGCCTATGAAGATTTTTAAGTTTGGCACCATTCCATGCGTGTGCGCAATTTTAAAGCATGACATGTTAGGTATCTTTTTACTCGGCGTAGCATAAGCTTTCATATTTAAAAAAAAATTGGGCTAACTTTACTGTTTTGTTAGTTTTTAATTCATGAAACCATTTTTTTCCCCAAAAAAGGCGTTTGAAAAATTATTGCGCAAATACCGTGCAAGATAAAAAGTTGCAACGACCGTCATTTTATTCCCTAGGGTGTCTGCTAAAAAAAACATACATAATGTTTGGGGGTTCTGTGTAATTTTCAAGCAAAAGAATGATGATTTGTACATGTAGGAGAGAAGTGCCAGAATAGGCCCGGTATGGAAGTGGTATAAAAAGCCCTGTATGGAAAGGGTTAAGAGACAAAAATCACAGAAAACATTTTCAATGACAGGGCTTCAAATCTATTTTCCTTATCCCTGCCACCGGGATCTTGACAAGACAGCAATAGAACATTAGCTGTGAACTTGCAGCTTTTTAATCCGTAAACATTCATTCCGTTGAAGCGGACATCGCCTTGATTGACACATAGACTGGAATGACTGATAAACCTGTTTCAACTTTTGGACTTCTGTCAAGTTTAAAACGATAAACCGGCATTAATATTCTCCACTTGTAAATAATTTAACACCTTGAGAGTGAATCCCCAATTACCCTGTTTTAAAAGAGGCTTTGCTTTGAACCCTTATTGGACTATATAAAGAACACTTAGCAGGCAATATATTTATGTCTATATCGATATCCTCTAGATGAGGTCTACAGAAGACAGTGGCTGTTAGGAGTAAAATCTTTGTCAAGCTGTTGAATATAATCAGGAATGCTCATGCGCCTCCATAAAAATGCTTTCTATATTCCCTCATGTTGTTTACTGAAGGAATTAAATTGGCTATCCTAGCAACTTCTTACACAGCTGACTACCCTTTTGCAGAAATGTATTTCTAGATATTCAAGTAATCTTTTATTTATGGGATTACAAAGTATCTAGTGGTGAAAGTGAGAAGAAAAATCACTCATGTTGTATATACATTTAACTAGACGTTAGGTGGAGACCCATTTCCAGTGCGGACATTGAATGCTAGCAATGTTTTGTAAATGCACCTAGACACAAATATATGAAAATAATAGTATACAATACAAAATATATATATATATATATATATATATATATATATATATATATATATATATATATGTAGCGCCCTGCCCCCAATGATTGGGGTGCTATTGTAAATTTAGGGGGTGTCTGAGCTCATAGTTGGGCTCAGACTGTCAATTTGCATAAATTGCCTCTGTTCTGGTTGTGGTTTGCCTGATAGCAGTTTCCCTTATTGCCTGTAGATGGCGTTACCACCTCAGGCACCTGTTGGAACACGGGCAAACCATGGTGTATTGGGTGTCCGTTCTCGGCAGCTGTACAGTGGGAGTGGTGCCCCGCTGTGCATGCTGGGGAGGGATACTTAAGGGGCAGACGCCATTGTTCGGGGTCCTTTCGCCTCGTGGCCCTCCTCGCGCGAGGTGTGTGTGATTCTGGTCTCTGGGCCACGTTGGCCCGAGTCTGCATCGCTATATGGTAGTCCCGGTTGTGATGACTGGGGCCTACAATCCTAGAGGGGATCCCAAGCTGTCCACCAAGAGGGAGGAAGCTGCTTAATGAAGGAAACCAGGGGAGGACCTGCCCTGGAGGAGACCGGCAAAGTGCTAATGTCTCGGGAGAGGCCTGGTGACCTTGTTAAGAGGGGATCCACTACTTTAAAAGCCAAGCAGTTCGCCGGATCGGCTTAAAGGCTCTTCAACTGCGCGGCTGGAAGTTCGGGACTGAAATCCTGTGGCAGAGGATTCCTGGCTATCCACATTTGTTCTCATACAGTCTGTGGCAGAGACTGTCCTGAAACTGGTTCATGCATCATCCCTGTTGCTAGGCCAGGTGAGAGGGGTCTATTCGGGTGAGCAATACCCACTCAAAAGTGAGAGTGGTGAATGACTATAGACGTTTCCGTGTGTTCTACAATGTGTACCTGAACCTTCCCCTACTCTTCTCCTACCTTCTACTTTCTACACAAGTTACTTCAGCAAAAATAAAACCAACAGTTGAAGGTTTTACATCTTGTGTGGACATTGAATTTACTACAGACTTTCCTACCCAGACAACGAAGCTAAAAGAGGTAACGTGCAAACCCAAAACTTAAACCAGCAGCTCCTACGGGGGTAGTGCTACATATATATATATATATATATATATATATATATATATATACATACAGTGGAACCTTGGATTACGAGCATAATTCGTTCCAAGAGAATGCATGTAATCCAAAGTACTTGCATCCAAAGTACTTGCATATCAAAGAGAGTTTGAAGTCAATGGAAACAAAAATAAAAAAATTTCCGCATTGACTTCAATGGCATGCAATACCGCATGCGGACAGAGGCGGGGGGCGCCGGAGAGCCTCGGAATTGGCCGGAAAGGCCCGAGGACAGTTCGGCTGATCTCGGCAAACCTTGATAAGACTCCTTTCCGAGGTTTGAAGAGGTCAGCCGCACTGTCCTCGGGCCTTTCCGTGCATTTCCGAACGGCGACGATCGGCTGCGATCGGCGCTGGCGCCCCCCACCTCAGGTCAAAAGTGGTACTGCACACCGCTTTGGCCTGAATCCTACTCGTTTTGCGAGACAACACTCGCAAACCGAGTTAGGATATTTAGAAATACAGTGCTCGTATTGCGAAGCGCTCAATAACCGCGTTACTCGCAATCCGAGGTTCCACTGTGTATATATATATATATATATATAGGTAGCGCACACACCTCTCCCCTGCCTGCATTAAATTAGGCTCCTCGCAGGAAGAGGCACACCGCACCACAAGCCCGTACCCTCCTGTGTAAAGAGGTGGAGCGGTGTTAGTTTTGGGCCTTGTCTGCGGCCAGAGTCAAAGTCCTCCTGAGAATGATCTCACCTCTACCTTAGATAGATGCAAGTCCTTGTTTTCCCCAGGAACATAAATGTCCACACTAGCTGAAAGTCCAACTCAACATTTATTTCACACTGGATAATAAACAGCCTCTTTGAGAGCAGACAGGTTGGAGCGAAGATACAGGACAGCTTAGATGTGGAGGAGGTCCAGGCACAAACGTAGCTTAACTCTTTAGACTGTTTAGGTTTCTCAAACAGCTTTGGCGCACGATCTCTGTCACAGACCGTGAGGTTGGTCTCTGCCACAGACCGGGTGAATAAAGTCACTGCCACTGACTTGGAGAGTAGGGTCACTGCCACTGACCGGGTAAATAGGGCCTTGCCCTATGAAGTCACAGCCACTGACCTGGAGAGTAGGGTCACTGCCACTGCCACTGACCTGAACATGAACTTACTTCTTGGAGTATTTGGCCCATGTCAAGGAGAAAACATCCCTCCGGAGAGTTACCAGAGGCCCTTACCGTCACCACGACTCTGCGCTGGGTCTTCGGAAAGGGTTACCTCCCTGGCCTCCTCGTCCCAGATGCGGGTCCCCTCACAAGGCGGCACCCTGGGAGTCCTCGATCCCTAGCGGACCCCAGCCGAAGGTTGCTGGGCCCCGGGCCTTCAAAATAGTACCTCACTCCAGACTGAAGGTGTCTGGGATGGAACAGGAACTCCACCTCTGGGCCTAAGGCACCCGGAGATGACCCTCACTCACCCCCAGGCCGAAGGTGCCTGGGCGTGGACCTTGAATGGAAGATGTCCGTCCCTTTTATACCCTCTCCTGACCGGCACAGCAGGTTCCCCGCCCCGCCGTACTACTCCCGAGAGGGGACACAATAGGCACAGCCCTCTATTGGTGGTTCAATCCTGGCCCATGGCGACAGCGCCACCTGTAGGCCACAGGGAACTGTACACCAATACTATCTCCCATGAACAGAAATGGTCCATTAACCCTTACAATCAGTGTGTATGAGCCTAATTACCACTCAGACACCCCCCTTAAATTGAACACCCAACGTCAAAAGTATTGGTACACCTGCCTTTACACACACAAGAACCTTAAAGCGGAGGTTCCGCGGCAAATCTTTTTTTTTTTAGTTTGCATGCAAAGTATTTTTAGATCACCAATTAGTACTCACGTGTTTGGTGATTTTTAACCTCCCTGTCTTTTTTCTGGCAAAAGATGCACTTTTAAAATCAGCCGTCTGAATTTTCCATTTTGCTTGTGGGCATTGTGAAGCCCACAAGCACTGACTTCCTGGTAGCGGTGGACGGTGTTCTGCAGAAAAAGTTTCCCGGCGGATAAGGTTCCCCCCCTATACTGCGCATGCGCGGCACGAACATCAACGGAGTTTCCGAAAGTAGCCGAACATGTAGAACTGCTAGTTAGCTCTACACGGCGCCTGCGCAATGACTAGGAGCCATGTAGAGCTGACTGCGCAGGCGCCGTGTAGAGCCGACTCGCAGCTCTACATGTTCGGCTACTTTCGGAAACTCCGTTGAGGTTCGTGCCGCGCATGCGCAGTATAGGAGGGGAACCTTATCCGCCGGGGAACTTTTTCTGCAGGACATGTCACATCTGGGAGAACTCCCAGATTACATTGCGGGAGAATAGAAACGCCTACTCCCGCGGTAGTGAGTACCCGGGAGCCGGAATTGAAATTACAATAGTACGGTATGTACAACATAAAAAATAAAAAAAGTGGCTACTGTACATGTTCGTAGTGTAAGCAGTGTGCTCGTATATGGATGTTATTTTGGCTGAACCTCCGCTTTAATATAACAGCTTCGACTCTTCTGGAAAGGCTGTCCAAAAGGTTTAATGCGGCGTACACACAATCGTTTTTCATGCTGTTAAAAATGCCATTATTTAAAATGGCCATTAAATCCGATCATGTGTATGCTCCAAAGAATTTTTAACGGCGTGAAAAACGGCCATTAAAAATTTCGAACATGCACTAGTTTTTCACGTCGTTTTTCATGTCGTTTTTTTTAACGACGTGAAAAACGATAGTGTGTATGCTTTTACGAGGGGAAAAAAAACGTGCATGCTCAGAATCAAGTATGAGACGGGAGCTCTCGTTCTGGTAAAACTAGCGTTCGTAATGGAGATAGCACATTCGTCACGCTGTAACGGACTGAAAAGCACGAGGCTGAAAAGCGCGAAACGCCGCTCAACAAAGTTTACTAACATGAAGGGTGGCGCCATTCGAATGGAACTTCCCCTTTATAGTGCCGTCGTACGTGTTGTACGTCACTGCGCTTTGCTCAAGCGTTTTTTTTAATGATTGTGTGGATGCAAGACAGGCTTGAGAGGAAACATGAAAAAAAAAACGACGAGAAAAACGTTGGTTAAAAACATGGCATGAAAAACGATTGTGTGTACGCCACATAAGAGTGTGTTCATGGGAATGTTTGACCACTCTTCCAGAAGCGCATTTGTGAGATCAGGCACTGATGTTGGGCGAGAAGGCCTGGCTCACAATCTCTGCTCTAATTTATTGCAAGGGTGTTCTACAGGGTTGAGGTAAGTTCCTCCACCCTAAACTCGCTCATCCATGTCTTTATGGACCTTGCTTTGTGCACTGGTTCAAATTATTTGGTGGAGGGGAGATTATGGTGTGGAGTTGTTTTTCAGGGGTTGGGCTTGGCCCCTTAGTTCCAGTGAAGAGAACTCTTAAGGCATCAGCATACCAAGACATTTTGGACAATTGTATGCTCCCAACTTTGTGGGAACAGTTTGAGGATGGCCCCTTCCTGTTCAAACACGACTATGCACTACTGCACAAAACAAGGTCCATAAAGACATGGATGAGCGAGTTTGGGGTGGAGGAACTTGACTGGCCTGCACAGAGTTCTGACCTCAACCCAATAGAACACCTTTGGGATGAATTAGAGTGGAGACTGCGAGCCAGGCCTTCTCGTCCAACATCAGTGCCTGACCTCACAAATGCACTTCTGGAAGAATGGTCAAACATTCCCATAGACACACTCCTAAACCTTGTGGACAGCCTTCCCAGAAGAGTTGAAGCTGATATAGCTGCAAAGGGTGGGCCAACTCAATATTGAACCCTACGGACTAAGACTGGGATGCCATTAAAGTTCATGTTATGCACTCCTCCATGGCTCACGCTGTCATCACGAGGGGAGGGGGGGCATCCATCCACTCGTCCCAGGCTCACGCTGGCAGTTCGAGGGGGACATCCATCTCTCCCCACATAATGTTATCTAGTCTTTTGTCTTTACACATTCAATATTATACCATAATATATTGCCTTGAGTACAGCTTCTATGTAAGAAAAAAAAAATAATCTTGCATGCATTAACCTTTTAGTAACCCTAATATCTGTCAAATAAGGTGCTCCATGTATTAAGTGCTTTTCATCAACCTCAGAGATTTGTCGCTGGCAGCATGGGGAGGGGGCTGTCCACCACTTTTCCCGGGGTCACGCTGGCAGCTGGGAGTGGTTGTCCACCCACTTCTGCAGGGGTCACGCTGGCAGCATGGGGGGGTTGTCTGCCTATTTCTCCCGGGGGTCACGCTGGCAGCATGGGGGGGCTATCCACCCACTTCTCCAGGGGTCACGCCAGCATCACGGTGGTTAGATCACAGGCTCATTGCTGTTCTTAGTTATCCTCTCTGCAAGCAACGCAATGTTGGTAAATAATATAATTATCATGGGGAAGGTAGCAGTATCCACAGTATGCAGGGATTACTTCGGTTTTGCGATTGGCAACTCGTCAGTCTTTTTCTATTTTTAACCTCGAGAAACGATCTTTCATCAGTGTTCTGTCATTGCGTTGTTCTGTCATTTGCCATTTGCGTGGGGGGGGGGGGCTGATAGTCGGCTTAGCTCCACTGTTTTTTCTTGCGATACATGCGATTGTCATAGCATCCTGTATTAGCTTTTTTTAGCCCCAGCGGTTTCAGTCCCAGCGGTTTCAGTCCCAGCGGTTTCAGTCCCAACAGTTTCAGTCCCAACAGTTTCAGCCCCAGCGGTTTCAGCCCCAGCGGTTTCTGCCTCAGTGTTTCTGTTATAGCATTTCTGTCATAGCATTTCAGTTTCAGCATCTCTGCCTCAGCATTTCTGTCACAGCGGGTTCTGCCCCGGCGTTTGTCATAGCGTTTCTGCCCCAGCATTTCTGTCATAGCATTTCTGCCCTGGCGTTTCTGCCCCAGCATTTCTGTCATAGCATTTCTGCCCCAGCATTTCTGTCTTAGCATTTCTGTCATAGCGTTTCTGCCTCAGCGTTCAGTCTCAACGTTCTGTCATTGCATTTCTGCCCCAGCATTTGTCATAGCGTTTCTGCCCCAGCTTTTCTGTCATAGCATTCTGCCCCAGCATTTCTGTTATGGCGTTTCTGCCCCGGCATTTCTGTTATGGCGTTTCTGCCCCAGCATTTCTGTTATGGTGTTTCTGCCCCAGCATTTCTGTTATGGCGTTTCTGCCCCAGCATTTCTGTCTCAGCGTTTCTGCCTCAGCGTTCAGTTTCAACGTTTCTGTCGTAGCGTTTCTGCCTCAACATTTCTGTCTCAGCGTTTCTGCCCCAGCTTTTCTGTCTCAGCGTTTCTGCCTCAGTGTTCAGTCTCAACATTTCTGGCATAGCGTTCCTATCCCTGAATTTCTGCCCCAGCATTTCTGTCATAGCGTTTCTGTCATAGCGTTTCTGCCCGAGCATTTCTGTCATAACGTTTCTGTCATAGCATTTCTGTCTTATCATTTCTGTCCCAGCATTTCGGTCATGGCGTTTCTTCCTCCCCCCGTACTTCTGTCATAGCATTTCTGTCATAGCGTTTCTCCCCCCCCGTTTTTTTGTCATAGCATTTCTGCCCCAGCATTTCTGCCTCAACGTTTCTGTCATAGCGTTTCTGCCCCGGCATTTCTGTTATAGCGTTTCTGCCCCAGCATTTCTGTCATAGCGTCTCTGTCATAGCATCTCTGTCTGTCATAGCGTTGTCTGTCATAGCGTTGTCTGTCATAGCATTGTCTTCTTCATTGGTTACCATGTCTCATCGTACTTCATCCATGTTGCAACCTGGGTTAGTTTGCTAGTGCTCACATCACGGAATCTGTCACGTCTACAGATCCATACGGGCTGAGGTTTCGTTTTTTAATGATTGTTGACCACAATCTTCTCACCCGTATACCACACGTCATACGATTCATTACACATGTATGACTACCCACCACGGTCTGTGGGTACACTAGCCCTGAGTGTTCAGTTTAATTGCCTGTCTCTGCGCTGCAGGTTACTCTGGCTCACTTACTACTCACACTAGGGTGGGGGGCTGTCATCAGGTTCATTCACGCGCGGTGGTCTTAATGTTTCTGCTCATGTTCGCACACTTGGGTAGGCACAGAGAGGTGTTATTGTTTTCATGTCTGGTGGTCTGTTGTCATTTTCTAGTTTGTGTTTCCTCAGCTTGGGCTTGCTGCACATTCTGTAACGACTAGTTCAAGTTCATCCCTTCAACCACGTGGGGGTGTTAGTGCAGGGTAGCACCCCGTCATTAGGAGTCAGTCCATACTTCATCACTCGGCGGAGTTTGGCACAGGGAACAGCGGCACGCTTTGGTTTTGACCAATTTAATCCCAGCTACTCTCATCTACCAGCATGGTACATGTTCTAGGCATTATCCTTGAATGCAGATTTATGTGGGCCAAGCATGCTCTCCAAAACCTGGTACAGTTGCAAGTTAGGATGGAGGTCAATGGAAGCTCGCACAATCAGAGGCAGGGTGTCAGCGCACCCCCAGCTCCTGCTCTTCTTCCATTCCTGCAGGCTAAGTCAGCATCCACTTGGGTCCGGTCTGTCGGGTCTTCTGGTTTTAATATGTCTGAGCCAAGTATGTTCCTTGTCAGGGGCGGTGTTGGAATCTCCCATCCACGGTCCTCAGACAACCCTGTTGGAAGTATTTCCAGGCCTGCACACGGGCCTCTTCGCTACATCGTCAGGTTTTTTGTGTTTGAAGTATCTTGGCTTCAGCAGTCAGTCATGCTTCATTATCAATCAAGTTATTGGAGGCAGCAATTCCAGGGGTGCTTGGTTTGGTTTCTTTACCTTCATTCTGAAGGTGGGGGGCCGGGCCTCCAAGGTGCCTAGTGGCTAGTTCCAATATCGTTTGTTACTTTTGCTCTAGGTACTCATCCATGGTCTGGCGATTCAGCACTTGCTACAGGTGGGGGGGGGGAGGGTTGTGTTGGCATCCACACCGATATCAACTATCCTTGCACTGACTTCCATCAGTCCTGCTGTTGAGGGGGCTAGGTAATTGGTACACTCAGGACTCAGACTCGGTTGTCAGCTTACAGGCAGAAGCTGACCCGATCGAATCAGGTGGGACCAGTGTTCTGTGTGTCTGGCATGGTTCTCCATGTGTACGGATGCTTGTTGCCATAGCGCATTGGACTTATTCGCCTTCTCCATCAACATATCCATCAGGTATCCAGCACTTCAGACTCCTGTCAGTTTGTCCTTTTTGCAACTCACCCTCTCACTTCCCCATACCAAGTATGGGTAGGCCAGGGGTTGTGGGATTTTCACTGTGCTACTGCACTGGTGTCCGTTTGAAGGATCTTCTCGGCCATTATTTTGCAGGGGCTCCTTGGGCCAGCCCTGGCTCCCTTTCCCCCACTTATCCTCTCATCACAAGCAGTTCATTCTCATGTCTGGGTTTTCTCGGGCATCAGGCTCAATCCAAACTTTCACGGGATGTTTAGTTACCGGATACATATACTGTTGCCATCCGGGCGCGCGCTACTCTACTTGACGGATTGTTACCTACCCTTCTTCACCTACATTTGTGTCTTTTTGCCCCCTTTTCAGGCATACTGACCAGCTAGGCCAAGGCACACCTCAGGCCTTGGTTGTTAGGGTTATCGCATTTCCTACCTGAAGACTCTGACTACAAGTGTAAGGCTGGCCGAAGGCTAGCCTGTGTTTGTGGGAGGAGTCTGAGGGGTACATAAGCCTCCTCCCCTGTCGGGTCCAGTGTTGGCGTAATTTTCAGGGTTCCCACCCACCCGTTTCCCCCAGCCTTCATGCATATTCACACTCATCGTACTTTTCTTCTTATTCTTACATTCAGGGTATGACCTCTTTTCAGGCATACTGACCAGCTAGGCCAAGGCACACCTCAAGCCTTGGTTGTTTCCTACCTGAAGACTCTGACTACAAATATATATATGCCCCAATTTTTTCATTTTTTTAATGAAATGTGATCAGTTTAGATTACCAAAATGTAATTTTTTATTTTTATTTAGATTTATCCTAAATTGCCTTTTTCTGGGAACAAGCAATGGGTTAGCAACTTACAGTTTATCTACAGCAAGCAAATTAAAAGCCTTGAAGGCTCAATCACACTAGCAGCCGCGCTAATCACGCAGCTACTGGTATACACCAAACCCAGAGAATCACATTGACTCTGTTTCCTTTTTTTTTTTGGGAACTTTATTTTATTGTCACAAGTGACATTTTATTAAGTGCTATTCACACAGCAGCATTGCAATGTGGTAGTTTGCACCCACTGCTCTGAATAAAGTGAAGTACTGCATGCATTGCAGTGGTTTCAACAGACACCATAGAAAACAAGGCAAATTGTAAGCTCTGAACGCTACCTACAGGTGTCCTAACTTTTATTAAAGCAGTGTTCCGCCCAAAATAAATAAATAAAATAATAATAATAATAATAGGACACTTACCTGTCCTGGAGTCGAGCGATGTCGGTACCCGCAGCTGATGTTTCCATCAGCTGTTGGGTGCTGCCGCCGCCATTGCGGGTAAGGGTACCCAGCAGTGTAGCCTTTCGGCTTCATGCCGGGAACCCTACTGCACATGCGCGAGGCCCGCTCCTCTCTCCTACTGGCCCAGCGGCCGGGGGAGGGGGAGGAGATTGCCCCAGTCAATATCCGCGGCTGAGGTCCCGGAAGTGGGAAAGAATACCTGTCAAAGACAGGTATCCTGTCCCCCCTCTCCCCCGAAAGGTGCCAATTGTGGCACCGGGGGGGGGGGGGGAATCAGATGAGCGGAAGTTCCACTTTAGTGTGGAACTCCGCTTTAATTATTTACAAACCCTTTGACTTTATAAAGACAGTGCATCCACAGACAGGATTCAGACAAAGACTTCACCTTGTGGGCAAGTGTGGAGTTGAAATAGTCCCCATGGAGTATACAGGCCTTTTCAAGAGACCTTGGTGCCCTTGGTGTGTGTGGTTATTGAAAAACCTTTGTACAGGCTCTGTCTCCTTTCTCTGGCAACCAGCAAATATGAAGCTAGAATGCTTTGCTGGAGGCTGTGTATTGTCTGCTGTATATGCAAAGCAATGATGTTACAGTCCATCATGCAAGAGCCTGAAGGAAATGGAAGATAGTTGGGTTTTGTCCAGTCACTCCTTTCACCTGCATTTACACTCCTGCTCTCCTCAGCACTGCTGCAAGGTTGGCAAACTGAAGAATTAACTGTAACTTTTATATCACATTGCTACTGCCCCAGTCACCACTACCAACCTGCAGGCTCAGTGAATAATTAAATAACAAAAATATGTGCTTGTTGAAACTTTACCTGTTTGGGGTCTTAAGCCTTATAGTGAAGAGCTGAAAACAGTCAGGTTCTACCTTTTATACTTTACTCTACACTGGAAAGTGAAGCATAGTGCCAAAGAGGCTGTTAGCGCTCATTCACACTTGAGGTTGGGGGGCGGTAAAAACACACAGCTGAGCCATCTTAGAATCATACCCACTGTTGTGTTGAGCAGGCACTACTGCTCGCCGTACGCTACCCATTTACACACCTCCGGTCCAAGCCTATTCTGATATTTCCACCACCTCCAACTCAGGCCCTCTGCTCCCTGCTCACCACTATTGCTCTGTGGCAGCCAAACTATCACTTGTGAACACAGAAGCCAGGGTTCTGTGACAGCTTGGCTCCCTCAGATCTGATCTCCTGAGTGGCTCCCACTAAATGCAGGATGGGGATAAGGGGGATGCAGGTGCCCGGGGCGTGGTTGAGTTCTTGCATCTATTATCTGAGAAAAAAAGCCCTGCTTAGAACCCCCCAAACATTATATATAATTTTTAAGCAGAGGCCCTGGGGAATAAAATTGACGCAATTTGTTTATTGTTACACAATATTACTGTAGCGGTTTATTAAAGGCAAATTTTTAGGAAAAAAATACACTTTAAGTTTAGTACACACAAACACAATATAATACCCGATATTTTGGTAAAATATAAAAGATGAAGTTATGCTAAGTAAACAACAAACTACGGTACCTAAAAATCTCCATAGGTTACAAGTTTAGAATTACAAAGGAGGGCTGGTGCTAGAATTATTACTCTCATTATGACATTCACAGCAATACCTCACATGTGTGGTATCATCCCTTTAAATCCGAACATATATGAATTACACAGGTTCTGTGGCTGATTAAGGTGGTAATTAAACTCACTTGGTGCCTTATCTGTATTCAATTAGCCTCAGAACCTGTGTAATTCATATGTGTTCAGGTTTAAAGGGATTAAGTGGCAACTCTATTGCTACTGTTTATACAGTATATGTATGTGGGACCTACAGTACATGCGCATTCGCATTTGTGTGTAAGCACAGGGGGGTTAGAGGTGCTTTACAAATATGTTTAATTGTATTATTTATTTTATTTAAATGTATTTTTTTACATTGTACCTTTACTTATTTTGTTTTTTAACTTTATTATTTACTTTTGTTTTCTTTTTACACTGTCTCTTTAACCACTTCAGCCCTGGAAGATTAGGCTGCTCAATGACCAGGCCATTTTTTGCGACACGGCACTGCATCGCTTTAACTAACAATTGCGTGGTCGTGCAACATTGTACCCAAACAAAATTGCGCTATAAACAAAAATAGAGCGACTATTTTGAAAAAAACACAATATTTTGTACTTTTTGCTATAATAAATATCCCCATTTTTTTTTTAAAAAAGTGCATTTTTTCCTCAGTTTAGGTCGATATGTATTTTTATACATATTTTTGGTAATAAAAATCTAATAAGCGTATATTGATTAGTTTGCGCAAAAGTTATAGCGTCTACAAAATAGGGCATAGATTTATGGCATTTTTATTATTATTTTTATTATTATTTTTTTACTAGTAATGGCAGCAATTTTTATCGGGACTGCGACATTATGGCGGACACATCGTACACTTTTGACACATTTTTGAGACCATTGACAATTATACAGCGATCAGTGCTATAAAAATGCACTGATTACTGTGTAAATGTCACTGGCAGGGAAGGGGTTAACACTAGGGGGCAATCAAGGGGTTAACTGTGTTCCCTAGTGTGTGTACTAACTGTAGGGGGATGGAAGTGACTGGAGGAATGGACAGATCGTGGTTCCTAGCTTGTAGGAACTCACGATCTGCCTCTCCTCTCCTCACAGAACTGGGATGTGTGTGTTTACACACCCCCTCCCTGTTCTGCCTCTCGTGCCCGTGATCAAGCGTGGCCGGTGGTCATCATGACCCCCACATGCAGCTACAAGGGTTCGCGGGATCGTGCCGACCTGCCGCAGTATAATGATGGTCGGCAAGCGGTTAAAACATTTTTTTTATCAACTAGATATCTATCATAAGGGATGAACAACATCCCTTATGATAGCATGGCCCGTGAAAAGTCCTCTTTGCGGAGAGATCTGGGGTCTATTAGACCCCAGATCTCTCCTCTGGCCTCCAAAGCATCTCCTCTAAGATTGATTTGATCAGATGCTTTACAAACAAACTAAAAACCAAAGTGACAATATCCTCATTATTTCTGGTTTCTGATGTCACAGAAGGGGAGGAACAATGGAAGTTCTTTTCACTCTGTGTAGGGCATTCAATGCGACCGGTTGCATCAGCACTGGGCTCCCCAGTGGGACAGAAATGCCTGGTAAAGGAGGCGGCAGGAGGGGGGACCCCCTTCCACTACCTGTAAAAGTGATCAAGCAGCTGTATAGCTGGTCAGATCACTTTTACATAAAAAACAATTGCCTACTATAAAAAAATTATACCACAATTATAGCTGGAGCACACTGGATTTCTACCAGGTCAACTGTTATTTTTCTATTTTGAAACACTTTGAAGGAATAAAACATCAAGAAATGTGCATGTATTGCAGAGATGTATGATATATATATATATATATATATATATATATATATATATATATATATATATATTGCTCTGACATACATGCACCTGACACAGAAATTATCTGTATTTTGCCTGAAGAATAGGGTCTCCAGGGAAAGGTATAGGTGCTGGCTTGAACATATAACAAAAACAACAGAATTTGTGCAGGCTGGAAATCGCACAATGGCTCCTTCTTGCAAAAAAATAAATAATAATTGGTAAACTAGTGCTTAGTAATTAGCTGTAATAATGCAACTTTATTTGACCCTGTAAGTTTTGTAAAAGTTTACTTACTCTTTAAGCATTTAAAATAAAACATAATTATACATAAAGACCATCCATGCATATATCAAATGCCCCACTTAATAAAGATATTTCTTACTCAGTTGAAAATAGCAACATTAACATCATAATGGGATCACTTCAGCTTTTTTCACCCCTAAAAATTACAGCTGTTACAGTAAACTATTAATATAGCTCTATAAGTGTCTCTGCATGCTCCCATATTCTCTTCTCCTCTGTCTTGTGGTGTATGTATTTTATTATGTTACATTAATAACATTATTGCTCCATTCTGCGCCGTTTCCCATGAGCTATAGAGGCAGCGCCTCAATGATTTACAAGGAATATACCATCTGAGATGAATACTGCATACTTAATTCAGATTAATTCCCTGTAGCTAAAAGTCAGAGTTGCATTAGAAAGACATGTTTTATTCTAGGACTATTAAAATCTCAAGTTCCTTCTTTTAAAAACATAACTCAGCTAGATTTGGTTTAAGTGATGATCTCATCAATTAGAATGCAATGACAGTGCAATGACATATAGAACTCTGTTTAGCTTTTTAACACAACTACAACATAAAAAAGTTAAAGCGTAACTCCACTTTTGTTGAGAAAAAAACATTCTCCTCTCCGGGTGATCTCTGTACATTGCAAGGATTTTAACAAACGTTGTTTCAGATTCCTACCTTTTGTTGTTCTGAAGAAATCCCAATTTGTCTGTCTGTATCCATGTGGGAAAGTGAGTTTAATGGGAGTGGTTTCATAATTATCAATCAGCTGCTGCACCTGCAGGGCTCTAATGAGGAAAGCTGCTGGGCCTGCATCCCTTCAGATGTGATTTCCTATTGGGAGTATCGCACCAAAAACGACATTTTTGTTGCAGGGGATGCCTGAAATCTGACTTGTATCTTAGGGCAGACTTCTGGGAAAATTGGTGAGTCAATTACATAAGCAGGAAATTATGTTTCTGGGGGTCGGTCAGTGTACAAAACATCTCCAGGTAGCCATATTGCATTGCATTTTCAGAAAATTACAGAGCTGCAGATTGAAAAGGAAAGGTCCTTTTTAATACCATTCAATTACAATATGACCTGTGTCGCAATTGTATACGCTATATTACATAGTTACATAGTAGGTGCGATTGAAAAAAGACACAAGTCCATCAAGTCCAACCTGTGTCTGTGCTTTTATGTCAGTATTTTTCTTTATTTTCAATTTTTTCCCCCCACAAATGTGGAGTTACCCTTCAAAGTAGAACTGAAGGTAAAACATAGCCAAAATGAGAAGTTAGAAGAAATCCCTCCAAAGTGAGGTTTTATCTGGCTGTCACCTGAACTAGTGTCCCTACTGGAAGATTTCTCCTCTAACACTGTTCTGTGAGATTTTAAATATATAGCGCTCCCAAAACGCCCCTGCCCATTGAAATTAATGGGCAGCACTTCCAAAGAGCCTTAAAAGCGCTTTATACGCACTGCAAAACTGGTATTTTTTGTCTGTTTTTTTTTTTAACCACTTCAGCCCCGGAGGATTTGGCTGCCAAATGACCGGGACATTTTTTGCGATTTGGCACTGCGTCGCTTTAACTGACCATTGCGCGGTTGTGCGATGTGGCTCCACAACAAAATTGACGTCCTTTTTTTCCCACAAATAGAGCTTTCTTTTGGTGGTATTTGATCACCTCTGCGGTTTTTAGTTTTTGCGCTATAAACAAAAATAAGCAACAATTTTGAAAACAAAGCAATATTTTTTACTTTTTGCTATAATAAATATCCTCAAAAAATATATAAAAAAACAATTTTTTCCTCAGTTTAGGCCGATATGTATTTTTCTACATATTTTTGGTAAAAAAAAATGCACTAAGCGTTTATTGATTGGTTTGCGCAAAAGTTATAGCGTCTACAATTATGGCATTTTTATAAAAAATATTTTTTTTTACTAGATTTTTATTGTGACTGCGACATTATGGCCAACACATCGGACACTTTTGATGCTATTTTGGGACCATTGTCATTTATACAGTGATCAGAGCTATAAAAATGCACTGATTACTGTGTAAATGGCACTGGCAGGGAAGGGGTTAACCACTAGGGGGCGAGGAAGGGGATAAATGTGTCCTAGGGAGTGATTCTAACTGTGGGGGGGCTGGGCTACATGTGACATGACACTGATCACTGCTCCCGATGACAGGGAGCAGAAGATCAGTGTCCTGTCACAAGGCAGAACAGGGAGATGCCTTTTTTACACAGGCATCCCCCCGTTCTGCAGCTCCGTGACACGATCGCGGAAACACCGGCGGACATCGAGTCCACGGGTCCCGCGGGCACGGTCACGGAGCTCGCGGCAGGGGAGCGCATGCGCCCACACAGTGGCAAATTTAAAGGGACGTGTATATATACGCCCATTTGCCTGCCCGTGCCATTCTGCCGACGTAAATGTTCGTGCGGCGGTTGGCAAGTGGTTAAGGTCCCGCTGTCACATGACCTATAAAAACCGGCCCGCTAGCACCCGAAAAGCACTGCATAAGCACTGCTGAAACGCCTCTAAAGCACCACAAAAACAATCTGCGCTTTAGCGGCACTTTAGTGTGAAAGTAGCCTTAGACTCCTTTCCTCCTGGCAGCAGTGCTTTGGCAGAAAAAGCGCTTGACGCTTGTAAACGAGTGTAACGCGTTTAGACGTGTAAAGTGCTTTGGCGTTAACTCATTTCATTGGCCAGATAAAAAAAAATATTATGGCCACTGAATCTAAGTAAGGATCAAGCGCTAAATGTGCCTAGCTTTAACATGCATTTATTCTCATTAAGCCTTTTTCCTGCCAAAATGCCAGTGCTCCTGGACACGCTGGCATTGGATTTTTCTTTCTTTCTTGGGGGGGGGGGGGGCTTAGAGGCAGAAAAAATGCCAGACGCCCCTAACAGCAGCATTAAAAAAGTCCAGTGTACATGAGGCCTTACTCCCAAGGGAAACATCTGTCTTTTAGATGGTGAAAGTATACATATTTACTATGCTTGGAGAGGGTTGCTGTTTCATCGTGTTGTGTCTGGTTTGCTTTAACTTTGAATAACAACAAACGATAATGATTAGTGAAGCATAATTAGGAACTATGGGCACCATAATGTGGAATAACTGGATACAGGCGCAGATTCAGTTTGGTAGTAATAGGCTAATTTAATAGAATTTGCCATTTGTTTTTGTCTCGTCCTAGGAGGAAAGCATGTGGCCAGCTCAAGCATCTTGAATATTTCAATGCCAGATGTACATCTTAATTATCATGTGCAGAAATCTGATTAGAAAGCTCTTCTGTAAATTGTACAGCAACAAAACAGAAAGAGTCAATCATTAGCACGGCAGGTTCAAAACTTGTTACACAACACAATCCAACAGCGAGCAATTCTTCTTTCTGAAATTCTGAAAAGTCATGTGAAGCTTGTAAGCAGTGAAGCTGAAGTTGCAATTAGCATAAATGTTAGGCTTGTCTTAGATTGAAAGGAGTTTTTTATATGAAAATAGAAAAAGATTAAATATTTTTTCTACAGCCAGTATTTTTTATTTTATTTTATATTGAGTGTGGATGATAGTATAACCACTGTGTCCCTGCTGAGGGATTCAGCCTTTCTATCTGTCCTGGTGGCACTGGTGTAGCATCAGGGGTCGCAATTGCGACCCAGATCCATGTTCCAGGGAGCCCATGCAGCCTCCCTGTAACATTCCCCTTTACACCTGAACAAGGGGGGTGCCAAATACAACAACCAATTCCCTCCATTTTCGGCCGTTGAAAGCCAGCTTCTCCACTACTCCCCCCTGCTGGCATTCAGGGGTTGCAGGAGGAAAATGGAGGGAATTGGTTTCCTATATATGCTTCATATATATATATATATATATATATATATATATATATATATATATATATATATATAGTTGTCTGAGCAATAGTTTGGCTCAGAAGGATTGTGTTACAAATTGTACTCTGTTTCAGTTCAGCTGGCTGCGTGATTTTCCTCCTGACAGTAGGTCCCGCTGTCACCACTGGTCAGGATAGGAAAGGCAGCAGGCTGGACGCATTGGGTATCTCTTTCCCGGCAGAGGCTCAGGGGCGTGGTCAACCCGATGTGCATGCTGGGAGGGGGTACTTAAGGGACAGACGCCATTAGTCTGGGGTTTTTAGAGAGAGTTGGGGGTCGTCGTCTGTTGGTGGTGGGCACCACCCGCCCAACCCTCATGGCCTCAGGGAAGTGCTGGCAGTTTCCGCCTTACGGCCATGTTGGCCTGAGGCTCCGTTACTGAAAAGTAGGCCCAGGAGTTACTGGGGGCCTACTGATCCAGGGATGATCCTGTGTCACCTTGCCTGCTGGAAGGGACCAAGCAATTGAGGACTCAATTGAAGGATGCATCTGGGTCATAATCTACCTCACAGTGCTGCCGGAATGGCTGGAAGATCCTGGCACTGAAAGCTGTGTTCTTAATTCAGAAGGTAACCCAGGGAAGGGTTACACCAAGTCTGTGGCAGAGACTGTTCTATTTTCACCAAGTCTGTGGCAGAGACTGTTCTATTTGCACCAAGTCTGTGGCAGAGACTGTAGGTGATCGAACTATACATCGGTTGCTAGGCCGGTAAATTTGGGCCTATCCGGTGTTTGCTGAGTCCAGCATGGAGACAGTTGTTCCTCTGGACCTAGGAAAATTCCTGTGATCCGCAACTAAGGTACCTGAGTCCTCCCCATTCCTTCAACCCCCCTCTGTTGGAAACTTTATGCAATAAAACCCTTGAAAGAGACTTTGTGTTGGTGCAAACTTCTTCTGGACAACTCTTCAAGGAGAACCCCTGAGACGAGCATACGGAACAGTAAGGTAACGGCAGGCCCAAATTTAAACCAGCAGCTCCTACGGGGGTATCGCTATATATATATATTGTACAGGACGCCGTGGCTGGGTCCGGGAAGGACGCTATATTTCCCCTCTGTTTGGGCTGTGGTTCCTTTAAGGGAACAGAAAGGGTTAACACACCTGTCCAAGGAAGTGGTTTAATAGAGACAGGAAGTTTTAGGTGAGAGGAAGGAGTGTAGTGATGTCTGTGCATGGTGAATGGTGGACACTGCAAAAGCTGTGGAGGCTGTGAAAAGCTCTGGAAAGCTGTGAATGTACATGGCAGTGGCCTGCATGGAAGCCTGCTAGCTGGGAAACTTACCTGCAACACCAAGTAAGGACTGTTTAACTGCAACAGCAGTTATAAGCTCTACAAGTCGGTGAGACTGTTATTTCTTTTTGTTTTGCTGCTGTGAAGCCATTTAAGTTTAATAAACTTCCTTTTGTTTGAAAAGCCTGTGTCCTGCGATCTAGCTGGTTCCCCGAACGCTACACTGGTGCTCGAATGCGGGCAGGACAGAATAACAGGCATAAGAAGAAAAAAAAAAAAACTTTTTTTTTTTTATCTTTGCATTGAACTTGACATTGAACAGTTAAAAGGGACAGTACATTGGATATATGTCCTGGGTTAAAGCTGCACAAACGTTGAAAGCTGAAGCAATGGAGGAGCTAATTAAACAGCTGTCCCTGGCTAATATGCAAGCGCAAACTCGCCATGAGGAAGCAAATCAGCTGCAGCAAGAAAATACTCGCCTGTTGGTGACCCAGTTGGCAGCCCAGCAAGCAGCCCAACAAGAGGTTATGCAGGCCCAGGTGGCTGTCTTAAAGGAAGCAGTGCAGCAGCTATCTCAGGTTCGGGAGCAAGCGGCTGTTGCCCCTGGCAACCAGGTGACGGTGAGGGCAAGCCATTTTTTGCAGAAATTGTCCCTGAGCGATGATGTAGAGGCATTTCTTGCTACATTTGAGAGGACGGCAGAGAGAGAAGGGTGGCCTCACGACCAGTGGGCTGGCCTCATTGCCCCTTTTCTCACCGGAGATCCTCAAAAAGCCTACTTTGACCTGCCACCCGATGATGCTAAAGACTATCAAAAGTTAAAGGCAGAAATTCTGGCTCGTCTGGGGGTGACTACGGCCGTTCGGGCCCAACGAGTACACCAATGGAAGTATCGTCCAGACCGGCCACCTCGGTCTTAAATGCATGACCTGGTGCAACTGGTAAAAAAATGGCTGCAGCCTGAGGTGTTGTCGGGCCCCCAAATCGTGGAACGAGTTGTGCTGGACCGATACCTGAGATCCCTGCCAGACGACCTTCAACGGTGGGTCAGCCATGGAGACCCCAAAACAGCAAACCTCCTTGTCGAGATGGTGGAACGATATACAGTGGTGGAGGACCTGCTCGGACCTACCAAGCGCATAGGCCCCAGTCTACCACGGCCTGTTCGACCAACTGCTGCCCTTCGAAAGGATGTTCCAAGGATTCCTGGAGCAAACACCCCGGAAGGTCAAGAGTCACTCCCGGTACCTCCTCAGCGTTCTGTTCCTGTTCGGAGAGGCGGGGATGTACAATGTTGGCGATGTCATTCCTGGGGTCATACCCGGGCACACTGCCCACTGCAAGAGGAGCCCATGGAATGCGGGGTTCTTCGGAGGGGGTCTTTTTATGCCCATAAAGTATGCACTACACAGCTCGACCTGGGTGAGGAAAAATTTGAGTGTGAAGTCCAAGTGAACCATCTCCCTGCCCGGGCTTTGTTGGACTCCGGAAGCATGGTAACCCTGGTTCATCCTAGAGTAATTGGGAAGATCGGTCCTTTAAGAAAAACCTTACGGGTGGTGTGCATTCACGGGGACACTAGAGAGTACCCTCTCATCTCGGTGACCATCTCCTCAGCATGTGGCACTGGTACTCAAGAGGTGGGGGTGGTAAAGAACTTGGTACATGATGTTATAATAGGACAAGACTGTCCGTTGTTTACAAAACTGTGGGAACAAGGAGAACAGTTCAGAGATTGCGGAGAAACTAGCCTCCCTGTTCCTGCTGCTGAGAGGAATAACCCTGAACTGCCAAATGTTCTTAATGTGGATCCAAATGATGAAATTGCTAATGGTTGGGTTAATGGTGATGAAAGTAGAGCTGATACTGTTGAGAATGTCAAGATATGTGGTCCACAGACCTACCAAAACACTGAGGGGGGAGGACCTTCCCCACTTCAGGTAATGATGGGGGAAGAGGACGAGGAAGTGGCCTCTACCTCTGCCCTGCCAGATTTGGGTGTTCCCCAGGGGGCGTTTGGTACTGCTCAGATGCAGGACCCCACTTTGGCCCATGCACGGGAACAAGTTGTAGTAGTAAATGGGGTTCCCCAAGAGCCAGGTGCGAATGAGCGGTGGCCACACTTCGCAATATATAATGAGTTATTGTATCGGGTTAACCAAAGTGAGAGAAAATGTGGTAGAACAATTGTTGGTACCCCAACAATATAGACGAAAGGTTCTGGACCTGGCCCATGACTATGTGTTAGGGGGACACCTGGGAGTTGAGAAGACGGAGGCACGGATCACCGACCGGTTTTACTGGCCAGGTCTGAAAGCAGAGGTAAAGAAATACTGTACCTCTTGTCCCACCTGTCAGTTGACCGCTCCGGTGACCTACTTCCGGAGCCCTTTGATCCCTCTGCCCATAATTGAGGTCCTGTTCGAGAGGATAGCCATGGATATAGTGGGTCCCTTGGTAAAGTCAGCTCGAGGTTACTCCTACATATTGGTGATTCTTGACTATGCCACCCGATATCCTGAGGTGCTTCCCCTTTGGAATACCTCCTCTAAGGCTATTGCCCGGGAATTGTTCCAGTTGTTTACACGGACTGGTTTTCCCAAGGAAATACTCACAGACCAGGGCACCCCGTTTATGTCAAGAGTTATGGCCGTTGTGTGCAAGCTGTTCCGGATTAAACAGCTGCGCACATCGGTCTACCATCCCCAAACGGACGGGTTAGTGGAACGCTTTAATAAGACCCTTAAGTCTATGCTCAAGAGAGTGGTACAAAGGGATGGGAAAGACTGGGACTGCCTGTTACCAGCTCTCCTGTTTGCTATCAGGGAAGTGCCCCAGGCCTCCACAGGATTTTCGCCCTTTGAGTTGGTATATGGGCGGAGACCTCGCGGACTACTTGACTTTGTTAAAGAGCAATGGGGAAGTGAACCTGTTCAGCATAAGAGTGTTCTTGAATATGTCTCCCAAATGCAGGAAAGGATCCAAACTGTGATACCACTAGTCAAGGAGCATTTGCAAAAAGCCCAGGAGGCTCAACGACGGGTCTATAACAGGGCTGCTAAAATAAGGCACTTCCAAGTGGGGGATCGAGTAGCGGTGCTAATTCCCACTGTGGAAAGTAAATCCTTGGCCAGATGGCAAGGTCCCTTTCAAGTTGTGGAAAAAGTGGGAGAGGTAAATTATAGAGTCCACCAGCCAGGCAAGAGGAAACCGTATCAGATATATCATGTCAACTTGTTAAAGCCCTGGACCGACAGGGAACCGGTGACCTCCCTGGCTAGTGCAAGACTTGAGCCTCAGGTTGGGGTGGAGAGTGTCCAAGTAGCAAGTACCCTGTCTAAAATCCAAAGTCAGCAGGCAAAGGAGTTCTTGCAGAGAAATAAAGAAAAGTTTTCAGACTTGCCAGGGCTAACTAGTGTTATAGAACATGATATTATCACGGAACCAGGAGTCAAAGTTTTTGTCCGGCCCTACCGCATCCCAGAGGCTCAAAGGAAGGCCGTTTCAGAGGAAGTGAAGAAGATACTAGACCTGGAGATCATTGAAGAATCGCAGAGTGAGTGGTCGAGCCCGATTGTGTTGGTACCAAAGCCCAACGGGACTCTGCGATTCTGCAATGATTTCCGGAAACTTAATGAGGTTTCACGGTTTGATGCCTACCCCATGCCCCGGGTAGATGAGCTTATTGAGAGACTAGGTCCAGCCAGGTATATCACAACATTAGACCTTACCAAGGGGTATTGGCAAATCCCGTTGACTAAGGCTGCTAGAGAGAAAACTGCTTTTTCTACCCTAGAGGGGAGTTTTCAGTACAAACGAATGCCTTTTGGACTGCAAACTGCTCCAGCCACTTTCCAGCGAGCAATGGATAGGATTTTACGACCTCACCGGGAGTATGCCTCAGTGTACTTGGACGACATAGTCATTTTTAGCAGAGACTGGGAATCACACTTGCCCAAAGTCCAGGCAGTACTGGACTCTCTTTGGAAGGAGGGGTTTACAATAAACCCTGAAAAATGTGCTTTGGGAATGGAAGAGGTGAAATACCTGGGCTATATTGTGGGTAGAGGGGTGGTGAAACCTCAGGTTAGCAAGGTAGAGGCTATACAGAATTGGCCCCGCCCCCTCACAAAAAAAGCAGGTGCGTGCATTCCTGGGCATGGTGGGATACTACAGGAGATTCGTACCCAACTTTGCCACATTGGCGGCTCCATTGACCGATCTGACTAAGGGTCGGAAATCGGTCATGGTGGAATGGAGTGCAGATGCTGAAAAGGCTTTTTTGGAGCTCAAGTCAGCACTGTGCCAACACCCTGTCCTGATAGCACCCAATTTTTCAAACGAGTTCGTTGTCCAGACTGATGCTTCCGATGTAGGATTGGGAGCTGTGTTGTCACAGGTTGTTCATGGGGAGGAGCACCCAGTAGTCTTCCTCAGTAGTAAGTTGACACCAGCGGAAAAAAACTATGCTATAGTTGAACGAGAATGTCTGGCCATTAAGTGGGCTCTGGAATCCCTCAGATATTACCTCTTGGGAAGGAAGTTTAGGTTGATTTCTGACCATGCCCCTTTAACATGGATGAGGCAAGGTAAAGGGACTAATGCCAGGATTACACGTTGGTTCCTGGCGCTCCAGGAATTTAAATTTGTAGTGGAGCATAGGCCCGGGAGACTGCATCAAAATGCAGATGCCCTCTCCCGAGTTCATTGTTTTAGCTCCACTGTTGTCTCCACCTCCTTGGCGTTGGGGCACAGGGGGGGGTATGTACAGGACGCCGTGGCTGGGTCCGGGAAGGACGCTATATTTCCCCTCTGTTTGGGCTGTGGTTCCTTTAAGGGAACAGAAAGGGTTAACACACCTGTCCAAGGAAGTGGTTTAAGAGAGACAGGAAGTTTTAGGTGAGAGGAAGGAGTGTAGTGATGTCTGTGCATGGTGAATGGTGGACATTGCAAAAGCTGTGGAGGCTGTGAAAAGCTCTGGAAAGCTGTGAATGTACATGGCAGTGGCCTGCATGGAAGCCTGCTAGCTGGGAAACTTACCTGCAACACCAAGTAAGGACTGTTTAACTGCAACAGCAGTTATAAGCTCTACAAGTCGGTGAGACTGTTATTTCTTTTTGTTTTGCTTCTGTGAAGCCATTTAAGTTTAATAAACGTCCTTTTGTTTGAAAAGCCTGTGTCCTGCGATCTAGCTGGTTCCCCGAACGCTACAATATATATATATATATATATATATATATATATATATATATATATATATATAACCTTCTGTCCAGGTTACTCATCTAAGCTGCCCTGGACCACTGTGTGCTCTCCTGTCCCTCCCCCCCACAACAATTCCGGCTCCCCCCCTCCTCTCCTCTGATGCTTCAGGATGGAGAGCAAGGAAGGGGCTGGTAAATATGTAATAAATTAGCACCCTCCTTTTCTGAATGAACACAGTGAGTGATCAGTACCAATCAGTCACTGTGTCTATTAATAACTGATGCATATTAAACTGTGTTTAGTATGCTTCAGTTTGTGAATGAACAGGAGCCTCTGTATAGAACAAATCCTGTTCATTCATTCAGTGCAGCTGAATGCTGCAGAGATAGAGATTGAGGGCTGTGCAAGTGCAAGTTTTCCTTACCATTTAGTTAGGTATTAAAAATAAGGGTGCCAAACCCTGATTATCTCTTTCATGTTGTTCAGGTAGATCTCCACCTCTCAAAATGGTGCCTACCCCAGCTCTAGGGTATTCAAGAGAAGGCATGTCAAAATGTGGACAGTTTCCCCAAAGATCTGAAATAACTCTTTAGCCACTTGGAGTATCTTGGACTGTAGTGGGAGTCAACTTTTACATTGGGGCTCACAAGCTTTAAGCTACGCCTTTGCCTGGTTTCAATTGTCTCGTGGACTGAAAGTAAAGCAACATCTAATAATTTAAGTTCTCTCGGGGTCAAGAATAGAATAGAAATCTTCTAGCTACGACACTTGTTCTGGTGACAACTGTCTAAGGGCTTAGCTAGGAGAAGTAGTCGCATTAAGCTGGGCCTGTTCTGAAGATGTTTGGTAGCTTATCCAAGCCACTTCTTTAGTTATAATGAGTATCACACAGGCAGCACAGGCACTTTAATCCAATTACCATGGAATATGTATACATCGATTGTCCAAGAACAGGATTGGAATTGTAAAAGTTGTTCTAGTTGCATAATCCCACCCTTGGTGTCCCAAAGTCTGCATAGGAGTGATTCCTTTCATTCACATGGCCGAAATTATACATTGCCGCTTTCCTTAAGGCTTGAACTGTAGAATGTGTATGCCTTTAAAAGCCAGCCTTAAAAGTCCCGTATTTTGGTATTAAAGGGGTTGTAAAGGTAAAAGTTTTTTCACCTTAATGCATTCTGTGCATTAAGGTGAAAAAACATCTGTGGATTAGCGGCCCCCAGCCCCCTTGTTTACTTACCTGACCCCTCGAAAGTCCCGCGCCGTGAACGCGCTTGCTTCTCGGCTCATTCATTGGTTGATTGAAAGCAGCGCAGCCATTGGCTCGCGCTGCTGTCAATCACATCCAATGACGCGCCGTGCCGGGGGGCGGGGCCGAGTGATACAGTGAACGGCTATGGCCGCCGGCTGTATCACAGGAGCGCGCCCGCAAGAACTCATCACCATGCGAGATCGCATGAAGGTGATGAGTTCTTGCGGGGGGGAACCGAGACAGCCGCCGAGGGACCCCAAAAAAACAGGTTCAGGGCCACTCTGTGCAAAACGAGCTGCACAGTGGAGGTAAGTATAACATGTTTGTTATTTAAAAAAATAAATAAACATTTACCTTTACATACCCTTTAAGACTCTTTTTTCCCTTTTTCTTTGGTTCAATTTTTTGGGGATGTGGCTGTGGGTCTTTTTTCTTCAAGACTTGGTCCAATTATCCATAATTTGTTCACTTTGTCACTCCTAACCACAACTCCTTTCAAATGTGAATCATTTATTTAGCACTAGGGAGCTTCCACTGAACAAGAGGATGGTAGATGGGTGGAGGTTAGCCTTGAAGTCAGAAAACGTCAAGTCTTAAGTAGTTAGGATCAGATAAAAAGCAAAGAAGAGGCTTTACTAGCTAATAAGTGTCACAGAAGGCATCTTTGGTGTCTTCTGAGGAAAATACAGAGAAATAAAAACTTAACTGGTAATCCAGCCTTTCTCTACTAAATAAATGTATTTTTGTTGATATCTCTATTCACGTGAGAGATAGAGTCCATTCATTGTTGTCCATGTAAAGCCCCATACACACTATCAGTTTTCCTGCAGGTTTTTGTCTTCAGGTTTACCAAAACCATCTAATATGAGGTCAAATCTTAATGCAGCGTACACACGACCGTTTTTAATGTCATTGAAAAAAAAGAAGTTTTCTCGACGTGATTCTTCTCAAGCCTGCCTTGCCTACACACTATCATGAAAAAAAATGCTTGAGCAAAGCGCGGTGACGTATGAAATGTATGACGGCACTATAAAGGGGAAGTTCCATTCGGATGGCGCCACCCTTTGGGCTGCTTTTGCTGATCCTCGTGTTAGTAAAGTTTGGTGAGAGACGATTCACACTTTTCAGCCTCGTGCTCTTCAGTCAGTTACAGCGTGACGAATGTGCTATCTCCATTACGAACGCTAGTTTTACCAGAACGAGCGCTCCCATCTCATCACTTGCTTCTGAGCATGCACGTTTTTTTCACGTCGTTAAAGCATACACACGGCTGTTTTTCATGATGAGAAAAACATCGACGTGAAAAACGATGAGAAAAATTTGAGCATGTTCCAAATTTTTAATGCCCATTTTTCATGTCGTGAAAAATGCTCTGGAGCCCACACACAATCGTTTTTAATTACCAAATTAAAAAATTGCATTTTTCTCGTCATGAAAAACGGTCGTGTGTACGCGGCATATGAGTTTCAATTCTTGCACTACATGGTTTTGGTAAACCTGAAGACAAAAACCTGCAGGAAAACTGATAGTGTGTATGGGGCTTGACACTCTATAACTGAGACAGGAAGTGAGGATCAACTCCAGAGACAGAAATAAAACCTGGCAAAGGATCTTTACAAAATTATTTAAAAAAATACTATACCTGGAACTGGACTTTAAATCTGAACTCCAGCCTTACCTTCAGTCTTCCACAGTTGTACAGGCTCTTTTCCTGTACAGACATTGTTTACTGATTTCACTGCACACTGTGAGCCTCTCTTCAGGTTTAGCCTACTTTTCCCATCTCATTGTCGGTCTATTACTGTGACGGGAAGCCCTAATTATTAGTTTCAGTGGCAAATGAGACCTATGCCATAGGTTTCCGCCTCGCGATAACACGTTAATGTGATACCATATTGAGAATTAGTAAACAATTCTGGCCTCACAATCACATAATTGCAGCAAATATTTTAATAGGCATAACTAAATTGATAAAAAGGAAAATAAAATCAGTGCCACGTCCAAAACATTAATTCTGAGTATATTTGTTATTCTCCTGTGTTTTTATTATGTGTGCTGAGAAATGTAAACTATTTTAGTCTCTCTTAATTAAGAATGCCATATTAAATCACATTAATTATTTATTTGGTTGATTACTATCGTTTTCAAGCCTTCTATTTCAAACCATATCTGTAAGCAAATCTTTACAGCAAGAAAGTTGTTGTTTTGAAGCGTAATGCATTTAGTTTATTTAATTAATCAGTTTATCAAGCACCGTAGTTAATTAGAGGGCAAAAATATAGCAAGTACGGAAGCATTTATATTTTTTTTATATAGCCAAATAAGATCCCTAATTTATTTACTCATTTTAGTCTTTTGTTTAGTATGGTTTCATCATAGATAACATGTGAGGATAGTATAGTAGCCGTATTTGCCGGTATATAAGGCAACCGGGCGTATAAGACGACCGCCTAATTTTAAATTTTTTAAGATTTTTTGCCTGTACTCAGCGTATAAGACGACCCCCCTTCCGAGGCTTCCTACGCTTCATATTTTTTCCTTCTGGAGCCATATTCTTCTTCATTCTTGCTGGAGCTGGAGCCAATCACGGCGAGCGATGTATTATATTAATGAATACAAAGCCTGTTTGGATTGGCAGAGACTGTAACATCATCAGCCCGCGCCTCTCTGGCTCTCAAAGCCAATCCGAGCAGGCTACTGAATGTAGCCTGCTCAGATTGGCAGAGGTTGTTACTCCAATCCGAGCAGGCTCTGTATTCATTTGAATACATCGCTCACCAGGATTGGCTAAGCGGTATATACTGTATGTAGCCGAAGCTACATACAGTATTACTGCACATCCAGCAGGCATCCGAGCAGCTGACCCGGCGTATAAGACGACCCCTGCTTCTTGGCCAGTTTTTTAAGTGTAAAAGGTAGTTTTATACGCCAGCAAATACAGTATCTATAGGTGGTCTGTTAACTTTTCAAGGGTGACCTTGGCATATGCTGTTTTATTAACAGTAGTGATGGAAAAAAAAAAGCCTTAGGGCCCAGCGGTTTACTTTTTTGTCACCACATCAGTGCCACCTTCTGCACCACTGAGAAAGACCACACACCACCAAGAGAATATCTGAAGTGGAAGCAGACCCAGTGTATGACATGACCTTGACCTTTATTGATGATAATGGATTTTTAACCCCTATCTCGCCCTGCCTCAGTGTCCCTTTAATAGGGTCTATACACCCAGGGTGGCAGGGAGGATCGACTGATTGGGTGTCACGGTGGTCACATGATGAGAATCCAGTCCTGCCCATGCCCGATCACTAGTGTGGACCGAGAGCTGTTTTACACAGCCCTGTTACTCTGCTGGGAGCAAGCAATAAGCACGCTATCAGCACATAAAGCTCTGCTGCCCATGTGCAGTGTGTGGGCAGTAAACTAAGCCCTCTTTGCCACCACCAATTTGCTTTACGTGAATGACAAGAAGTTAGGATACTATTCAGTTTGCTTGCAGTTCACAGTGCAACAAACTTAATGGAATCACACTTCAGGTGATCTTTAAAGCACATAGAGGAGAGCGGGCTGTGTCTGTGTGTGCTCTGTATAAGCGCAGCAGACATGGACAAGCCATCCACCTGCCCAGAGGACAAATTCCCCACTGAGTAGATGGACTTCAGCAGAGTCTGTCCCATGTGGAAGGGGCCTTACTGTACTGAAGATTAAAATCAAGTCTCTTCACCTGGTAGACAGGGCTGTATGTTATGGCAGAGCTGTGTTAGTCTTAAGCCCTGTACACAAGTACGGTTTTCCCGGCGGTAAAAAGTCTGCCGAGAAAACCGAGGGGAAAACAGAGAACCTGCTCAGTAGCTTTTTCCCCCTACACAGGAAAACTGCCATGAGGGCTTTGGCCGGGAATCCCGGCCATGTGTATGCTCCATCGGCACTGCCTCGCAGTCTTTCCTATAGGAAAGCAGTAGTAAATCTGGCGGGGAAAAAACGCTGGGAATGCCAACGGGAAAATATAGGGCAGGTTCTCTATTTTCCCGCCGGGATTCCTGGCTGTTTTCCTGTCGGGAAAACTACGAGGAAGCATACACGCGTCTGGTTTTCCCGGCCAAAAGCTCTCTTGGCAGTTTTCCTGGCAGTAAAACCGGTCGTGTGTATGGGGCTTTAGAATTTACTGTAGAATTTACTGACAGGAGAACAAATATTTGGCACATAAAATAGCTTTCTTCATATATGTATTTAGCCGTTTGCCTGAAGCTCAGCTTTAAAAACATCACATTTCACAATGCATTGACCACTCAACGACAGGACTATAGAAAATTAATTCAAGATGTCATATCAGCATGTATGTGTCCCTTATTTATGCATTAGAGATATTGCAAGCCTACTCATATAGCATATGCTTAGAGTGTATTTTTAAAGCCACAAAAACATTCTCTGTCAGCTAGAAGATTATTTCCTTACGCAACAAATGAGAAAAACATCTGATAAAAAGACCAGACAGACAAGCAAGCGAATCAAATAAAAAAAAAAAATATATATCTCTGCTCATCTAGTGTAGATTTGAATTGGCTGCTGTGTATGTACCACTGGTAATACAGACCTAGTCTCTGAAATTCACTACAAAGGAACAAGGATTTTGTTGACAGTAGAGATTTATCTCCATATTCCCCCACCATGCCATAAAAACGTTTTGTTGTTAAAATACAAAAAAAAGCAATTTTAAAACCAAGGACAAGTCAACACAGCAAAAATGGAAAATCAAAGCAAAGCAGGACATTAATCAGGGGCCACACAGGGTATTCACACAAGAAACAGGCTTCCTTCCGAAAATATTCAGGGGCCAAACAAGGTATTCATATAAGAAATAGGCTTCTTTTCGACATTAATCGGGGGTCAAACGGGGAATGCACACAAGAAATAGGCATCCTTCCGACATTATTCAGGGGCCAAATAGGGTGAATGCACATCAAAAAAAGGCTTCTTTCCAACATTAATCAGGGGTCTATTTGGGTATGCACACAAGAAATAGGCATCCTTCGGACATTAAACAGGGGCCAAACAGTATATGCACACAAGAAATAGGCATCCTACCAATGTATTTCACCCTAAAGGCTTCGTCAGAGCAGCCATGTGTAGACCCTATGGCACCCTTCTTCCCTAAAAAACCTGCTCCAGTACCTAGATGGGATTGATGGCAGTTCTTCACTACAATTTACATTGTAGCAAAGTGTCATTTCTTCAGTGTTGTCACATGAAAAGATACTGTATAATAAAATATTTACAAAAATGTGAGGGGTGCACTTACTTTTGTGAGATACTGTCTGTGTATATATATATATATATATATATATATATATATATATATAGGTAAGGGGTCTCATAACTTTTTAGTACAAGGGTCACATAAAATGTTTTACAAATATTTGCAAGCTGGAAAATATGTGGTGGGGGGGGGGGGGAGGGAGAGCAGCAGCACACAGTAGGTTAGTTAACCTCCCTGGCGGTATGATTATGTCAAATTTTTGATGCTGAAAGCGGTTCAATCGTTTTGCATGGAAATTTGGCGTTTTATATTGTAGGCCTGTAATTCTTAGAAATATCTCACTTAAATCTGTCCAAACAAGGGTCTAGTAGACATCCCGGGTATGATAAAGTTTGAAACACGAAATCATAAATTATAATATAATAAAAACTATAAATAATTATAACAAATAATAATATAATAATAATAAAAATTATTCAATAATGTAATCCAATCAAAAACACTGAAATTTGCTCAGTTGCAGAATTGTCGCTGTCATTACTTTCAGTGTTTGATGACAAATTTCCCCATAAATCGATATCGCTCAATTCTGCAAGTGATTCTAATTTATTATCCCTGTTTTCTAGCTGGTCTAAAACCACTTTTGACGTAAACAGACACTTTTTGGTTGCTATGGACAATCTCCAGTTTCCAGGCAGAAAGAACAGTATTTATAATATAAAACTGGATGCAGGACACTGGACAAACCACTAGGGACAAAGGGGATGTGTAATTATTTGATACAGTACTGTAATGTGTAAGATTACAGTATACTATATGTATACTGCGTTTTTCACTTTTTGAATTTGTCGACAAGCTCCGTCCCTGTGTGTCGCAACCCTCGCAGGGAACGAAGCTCGGCACTGTGATACATCGAGCAGACACAGCGGGGAGACATCGCAGGATCCATGGGACAAGGTAAGTAACCTGTACTTGGATCCTGCAATGGCTCGGGGTTACCGCTTTTGGTACTGAAAATTCACCCCGAGCCACACTCGGGAATACCGCCAGGGAGGTTAATGTGGAACAAATTCACTTTGCAAAGAAAATTTAAAAACAAAAATGTATTTTTGCTTGCACATGATTGGATGATGGAAATTTGTAGAGCTTCACCTATTCACCAGGTCAAATTCCCTGGCAAAGTAAAAATATCCTTGAAAAATAAAAATCATATTTTCCTTTAGTAAATTAACCCCAACATGTGTAAAAAAAAATACTATTCAATTCTCCTTTAAAAATTTGCCTAGATTCCAATTTGAAATTTTGCAACCAGCTTTTGAATCCACTTAAACATAGAACCAAGCTAATGACTACATTTACAAACAAAATTTATTTCTACTCTGGGAAAAAAGAAACCAAACCTGCCTCACACCAACCCAGCCCAAAGTCTTGCTTAGCCCCTCCTGTGGGTAGGATGAAATGCATCGGAGACGTGGGCAGGATGAAATGCATCAAAGACGTGGCCTTGATGGAGCCAGGCTGAAGCAAAGTTTGTTTGTTGACTCTATACTGGGCTGGGTTGGTGTGTGGCAGCTTCAGTTTCTTTTTCCCCAGTGTGTTCACAGAGCCAGGATGGGCTCTTTATCCACCTGCACTCGTCTCGTGAGTTGGAGTCATTGGAGCTCGGATGGTTATCTGGATCGGCACCCGCAGCTTTTTATGGTCACAGGAATTATTTGTACATGTCATTTTAATAAATTGTGTGACGTTCTAGGCCCTGCCACTGAGTGTGCATAGTTAAAATCAAGTTCGGGGCTCTGGAGTGTTGTGAATGAGCAGAGAAAACTGGGTATTCAGTTTTCCCCAGGTTCTGTAATCCTGAAACAGGGTCTGGAGCATGGAGACGTTAAAGAGATTTGGGTGGGAAGAATTCTCCAATCTGGTATTCAAGTCTTATTGGAGACCTTCAAGTTGTGTGAGTGTTCAGGTATGCACACTCGTAAGCATGTCCTTACCATAGCTAAGTGCTCCAACCAGGAGGGAGGTGTTCCCCATCAGGAGACAGTTATGTGCTCCTGTTTGGAGAGGGAAGAGGTGATCTACTGAGAAGACAATACTCCACGTTGGAGAGATTCCATGCCCACAGGAATGGGAGAGTCGGAAAAGCTGAGCAAGTCTGGAAGATTGAGAAAACTGAGGCATGAGTCCAGGGGACTGAGGGAGTCAATAAATCTCAGTAGAGTGAGAGAGCCCGGGGGGCCAGGAGATCCCATGTTAAGAGGCGAGATTCTGCCCATGCAGCTGGATAATGTAACTGTAGGCTGAGTAAGCTAGAAGAATCCAGAGAGCCAGGACAGCTGGGGATAGGGTCTGAAGGACCAGTGAGCAGAGCAGCGGAAGAGTGAACAAGGTGGTTCAGCATATACCTTATTTGTTGTGTTGATAAAAATCCCATGCATGGGCAATCTAAACTAGGACTTTACTTTTCCTTTTTCAATAAAGTTGGGGCAGCAAGTCCTAACCAGAGCTCTAACTGACATGGACTACCTACAAACATATCGACCACTCAACTAACAATCTCCCATAAGACAATTGATACACAATTTAAACATGAAAAATTAGCACATATCAATAAGACATTTAGAGGATAAATGACTCCTTTTTATGTAAGCAGAATATACTGTAAGCATAGAGGATTATCTTTGTATATTCAGTGAATGTTTAGTATAGATAAAATAAAAGGCCTAGAATTATTTTCTGAACAATTTTGTCTATAGTGGTGTTTCCCAATCAGAAGATTCTCACCTACCAGAAGGCCTCCATTGCGAGATACACAGAGAAGGAATAATATATGGTGTGTGTTTAGCAAATTGCTGCTGGAAGATTTTGCATCACGTTTAAAATAAAACAATAGACAATTTATAATTCCATTTATCCTCACTGTTATTTTCAATGTAATCCAAGTGTAAAGGGTGGTAATTATTCAGAAATTAATTCCACAGTCTGTGCAGTCCTAATAGGAAACTATAATGATCTAGGTTCAATATTGTTTGTTTAAAGTACATCTAAAGCAGTGTTTCTCAAACTTTTTTTTTCTTGTGGCGCACCTAAAAGATCTAAAAAATTTCACGGCACACCTGAAAACATTTAACAATTTTTTGGGTGAAGAACTTTTTTATTTTTACACATATATTTCATTTTAAATTTAATGTGAAGGATGTGCCTGCTTTCAAAAGCAAATCAGATTGAAGTGATTGTAATCTTCCTACTTTTGCTTGCTTCCTTGCTTTTCATTTAACGGTTTCTCTTTCAGAGTTCCAGACTTGATTAACCACTTGCCGACCGCCTAACGACGATATACGTCAGCAGAATGGCATGGCTGCGCGAAGCAACGTACCTGTACGTTGCTATGAATTTGCCACCGTGCGGGCATGCGCCCGCCGCATGCTCCGTGACTGTGCCTGCGGGACCGGCGGACTCGATGTCTGCCGGTGTCCCGCGATCGTGTCACGGAGCTGCAGAACAGGGAGCTGCCTATGTAAACAAGGCATTTCCCTGTTCTGCCTAGTGACAGGACAGTGATCTACTGCTCCCTGTCATCGGGAGCAGTGATCACTGTCGTGTCACTGGTAGCCCACCCCCCCCACAGTTAGAATCACTCCCTAGGACACACTTAACCCCTTCAATGCCAGTGTCATTTACACAGTAATCAGTGCTTTTTTTATAGCACTGATCGCTGCGTAAATGAAAATGGTCCCAAAATAGTGTCAAAAGTGTCCGATGTGTCCACCATAATGTCGCAGTCATGATAAAAATCGCAGATCGCCGCCATTACTAATAAAAACAAAATAATAATAAAAATGCCATAAAACTATCCCCTATTTTGTAGAAGCTATAACTTTTGCGCAAACCAATCAATATACGCTTATTGCGATTTTTTTTACCAAAAATATGTAGAAGAATACATATCGGCCTAAATTGAGGAAGAAATTCGTTTTTTTATATATTTTTCGGGGATATATATTAAAGCAAAAAGTAAAAAATATTGCTTTTTTTTTTCAAAATTGTCGCTCTTTTTTTGTTTATAGCGCAAAAAATTAAAACTGTGATCAAATACCACCAAAAGAAAGCTCCATTTGTGGGGAAAAAAGGACATCAATTTTGTTTGGGTGCAATGTCGCACGACCACGCAATTGTCAGTTAAAGCGGTGCAGTGCCGAATCGCAAAAAGTGCTCTGGTCAGGAAGGGAGTAAATTCTTCCGGGGCTGAAGTGGATAAGTATCTCTCATTGCTAAACAATGAACAAACTTGATTCACAAGTATCAAAGTTCGAATGGAACGGTCTCTATTATTATAATATAATTAGAGCAATCGTGTTCTCCGGAGATCACGCACAAGTTTTGCGTTAGGAAAGGAACCAATGAATGACAGACTGACAGAGATTGCGTTTTTATATATGTTACTTTTTTAACTTTTGCGACATTGATTTGCCATAATTTTTTTTCGATATGTTCAAGGTTTCAAAATGCTAGCAATTTTAAATATTTTTCAAAACTCCCACGGCACACCTGCAAATCTCACACGTCACACTAGTTTGAGAATCACTGATCTGAAGCAATTGTTTTTTTATTTTATTTTTATTTTGGATAGTGTAGGGAAGGGTTAAAACCTCCATCAGATTTTACTGCTGCCCGTACCTTTCTATTTTTTTTCTGGTGACCACAAAATGTCCATCACTTTGGAGATATTTCCTCTCACTTCTTATTAGATCTCTAGCACAAGAAGTGAATGAAAATCTCCCTAGTGGTACACAGATAGCAAAAAAATAAATAAGAAAATACTAGGCTATGAACCATTCCATATTCTATCCTACACTATTAAAAAAGGTTTTGGCTTTACATGTACTTTAAAGTGGAAATGAACTGCATCTGAGCACCACGAATAAAGAAAAATGCTACCTATTTAATTTTTAGTATTCAAAGCAAACTCCCCCATCCATCCAGGTGTCCATTCTTTATTTTGTTGAGAAATCACTTTGAAAAACAGCCCCTAGCATTTCCATTCGTGGTCATCTTGAGTAAGGGCAAATGATTCATGTAGTATTTACTGTAATTTCTGGAATCTACGTACCCTTAGCTCAGGCATGCATGCAGGAGGGTGTTCTTAGCTGAGAAAACCCCTCCCCAAAAACTCATCGGATGTATGACATTATTTGCCTAGGCTTGAAGAAGTGTAAAAAAAAAAAAAAAGTTTATAACAAGTAAATATAATATACCTTCCTATTTACTAATGCCAGCAGCATAAGGATTAAAAAAAATGGCAATGTTGATTGAGGGAGTGATGTTCTGATTTAAGTTTTTAAATCGTTTTTAAATAGTTTTATACCTGATTAGGGTTGAACGAACCCGAACTGTAAAGTTCGGGTTCGTACCGAACTTTAGCTTTTTCCGAACCCGAACTTTGTGCGAAAGTCCGGGTTCGGGTTCGGCAATCTAATAGCGCAGTTAGAAATGCTTCAGGGGCCAGCCAATCACCTTTTGATTAGCTGGTGTGCCCTTAGAAGCCATCATAGCCATGCCTACTAATGGCATGGCTGTGATTGGTCAGTGCAACATGTGACCCAACTTCTATATAAGCTAGAGGCACACAGCACATACGTCACTCTGCTTCAGAATAGATAGGGAGAGGATCTTGTCTGCTGCTGCTGCTTTTAGGGAGAGATTGAAAAATACATGAGTTAGTCCTGATTCTGGAATCTGAGGGAAAAGATAGAGAGACAGTGTAGTGTAGGGCCAGGTTCCTGTTGGTGCTTTCAGGGAGAGAGATTTATTATATAGGAATAGGAGTCCAGATTCAGAGATATAACTCAGCGATCTGCATAGGTTTACCTGTTTGTGTTGAGGTGCAGTCTTTTTACACTGCCATGAGCCCAGTGTCAGAGAAAATCTACCTTTTATCTGCAAGCTCAGTGCACCAGCACTGCATATATTACGTTGAGAGATACACCGTTTCCATACTGTGGGTGTATTCTGCTCTTGGAAAAAGATCCATTTAGGGCAACAAAAAAAAAAGGCACTTTATTGTGCTCTTTTCCAAAAGACCCATTAACCACTTGACCACTGGGCACTTAAACCCCCTTAATAACCAGACCAATTTTCAGCTTTCGGTGCTCTCACATTTTGAATGACAATTACTCAGTCATACAACACTGTACCCATATGAATTTTTTGTCCTTTTTTTCACACAAATAGAGCTTTCTTTTGGTGGTATTTAATCACTGTTGGGTTTTTTATTTTTTGCGCTATAAGAGAAAAAAGACTGAAAATTTTGTAAAAAAATGATTTTTTTTTCGTTTCTGTTATAAAATTTAGCAAATTACAATTTTTTCTTCATAAATTTTGGCCAAAATTTATACTGCTACATATCTTTGGTAAAAATAAGTACAAATTGGTGGATATTATTTGGTCTTTGTGAAAGTTATAGAGTCCACAAGCTATGGTACCAATATCTGAAAATTGATCACACCTGAAGTACTGACGGCCGATCTCATTTCTTGAGACCCTAACATGCCAGAAAAGTACAAATACCCCCCAAATGACCCCTTTTTGGAAAGAAGACATTCCAAGGTATTCAGAAAGAGGCATTGTGAGTTTTTTGAAGTTGTCATTTTTTCCCACATATCTTTGCAAAATCAAGATTTTTTTTTTCTCTTTTTTTTTTTTTCACAAAATTGTCATATTAGCAGGTTATTTCTCACACACAGCATATGCATTCCACAAATTACACCCCAAAACACATTCTGCTATTCCTCCCGAGTATGGCGATACCACATGTGTGAGACTTTTACACAGCGTGGCCACATACAGAGGCCCAACATGCAGGGAGCACCTTCAGGCATATTCTGGAGCACCAAGGCCAATTCTGACATTTCTCTCCTACATGTAAAAATCATCATTTATTTGCTAGAAAATTACATAGAACCCCAAAACATTATATATTTTTTTTAGCAAAGACCTTAGAGAATATAATGGTGGTTGTTGCAACTTTTTATCTCGCACGATATTTGCGCAGCAATTTTTTTAACGCGTTTTTTACGGAAAAAAAATGTTCTGTGCTTAAAAAAAAAAAAAAAAAACAGTAAAGTTAGCCCAATGTTTTTGCATAATGTGAAAGATGAAGTTACGCCGAGTAAATAGATACCTAACATGTCACCCTTAAAAATTGCACACACTCGTGGAATGGCGCCAAACTTCGCTACTTAAAAAAATCCCCATAGGCGACGCTTTAAATATTTTTACTGGCTACATGTTTTGAGTTACAGAGGAGGTCTAGGGCCAGAATTATTGCTCTCGCTCTAACGTTCGCAGAGATACCTCACATGTGTGGTTTGAAAACCGTTTTCATATGTGGGCGGGACTTACGTATGCGTTCGCTTCTGTATGCGAGCTCACGGGGACAGGGGCGCTTTAAAAAAATTTTTTTTTTTTTTATTGTTCATTTTACTTTATTTATTTTAGTTTGACATGTTTTTCCGCCCCAAAAATTTTTTTGATCACTTTTATACCTATTACAAGGAACGTAAACATCCCTTGTAATAGGAATATGGCATGACAGGTCCTCTTTACAGTGAGATATGGGGTCAATAAGACCCCACATCCCACCTCTAGGCTGGGAAGCCTGAAAAAAAAAAAACAACAATCCTGGCTTTGATCGTAGCGGTGAGTCGGTAGAAGCACCGGAGGGCAGCGGGAGGGGGGGACATCCCCTCTCGCCTCCCGTAAGAATGATCAAGCAGCAGAACAGCCGCTATGATTGTTCTTATGGTGTAGGGAATCGCCGGCTGAAAAAGCTAATATCTGAATGATGCCTGTAGCTGCTCCCATCATTCAGATATCCCGTACAAAGTCAAGGACGTCATATGACGGCCGGCGGGTGGGAAGTGGGCATTGCGGAGTATTGCCGGGCATTGCGGAGTATTGCGGACTATGGCAGGGTATTGCGGAGTATGGCAGGGTATTGCACGGGGTATTGCACAGGGTATTGCAGGGTATTGCAGAGTATTGTGCAGGGTATTGCAGAGTATTGTGCAGGGTATTGCAGAGTATTGCACAGGGTATTGCAGAGTATTGCACAGGGTATTGCAGAGTATTGCACAGGGTATTGCAGAGTATTGCAGAGTATTGCGCAGGGTATTGCAGAGTATTGCGCAGGGTATTGCAGAGTATTGTGCAGGGTATTGCAGAGTATTGTGTAGGGTATTGCAGAGTATTTTGCAGAGTATTGCGCAGGGTATTGCAGAGTATTGCGCAGGGTATTGCAGAGTATTGCAGAGTATTGTGCAGGGTATTGCAGAGTATTTTGCAGAGTATTGCGCAGGGTATTGCAGAGTATTGCGCAGGGTATTGCAGAGTATTGCGCAGGGTATTGCAGGGTATTGCAGAGTATTGCGCAAGGTATTGCAGAGTATTTTGCAGGGTATTGCAGAGTATTTTGCAGGGTATTGCAGAGTATTGCGCAGGGTATTGCAGAGTATTTTGCAGGGTATTGCAGAGTATTGCGCAGGGTATTGCAGAGTATTGCGCAGGGTATTGCAGAGTATTGCACCAGGGTATTGCAGAGTATTGCACCAGGGTATTGCAGAGTATTTTGCAGAGTATTGCGCAGGGTATTTTGCAGAGTATTGGCAGGGTGTATTGCAGAGTATTGGCAGGGTATTGCACCAGGGATGGCTGAGCAGGGATGGATGGATGGCTGGATCTGTGACTGCAATTGTCACAGATCCAGCCCACAGAGCTGCTGCTGCCATCCGCTCCCTCCCCTCTCCTCTCACACTGTACCGATCGGTACAGAGAGGGGAGGGAGGAACCGGCGTCATCAAATGACGCCGGTCTGTTTACAAGTGATTGCTCCGTCATTTGACGGAGCGATCACGTGGTAAACGGCCGCTATCGGCGGCGATTTACCGCGATTCGTGATCCGCCGGTTCCTCTGGACCCGGCGGTCACGGAGTTTCCCGTGTGCGCGCCCCAGGGGGCGCGCGGGAGCGCGATTCTGGGAGGACGTTATATAACGTCCTCCCAGAGTTAAGCAACCACCTTGTCGACGTTATTTGTCGGCAGGTGGTTGTTAAGTGGTTAAGGGCAAAAAAAAATAAAAAATTTGCATTTTATTTTGTTCGTGCAAAAAAAGACCCGTTTAGGGCAAAAAAAAAATTTGCACTTTAATGTACGCCTGCAAAAAGACCCATTTAGGGCCACAAAAAATATTTTGCAGTGTGTTATACATATGTGGAGGCGTGTGAAATAAACCATTTCTATATATTTGTCTTCTACTGTGCTATACTAAAAAAACAAAAAAAAATTTGAATAGCATTTTCTGCAGTTCTGTAGCTGTGCGATTCAGCGGTTACGTACTGTGGGTGTATTGTGGTCTTCCAAAAAACGCCATTTAGGGCCACAAAAAATATTTTGCAGTGTGTTATACATATGTGGAGGTGTGTGAAATAAACAATTTCTATATAGTTTTCTTCTACTGTGCTATACTAAAAAAAAAAAAAATTTTTTAATAGCATTTTCTGCAGTTCTGTAGCTGTGCGATTCAGCGGTTACGTACTGTGGGTGTATTGTGGTCTTCCAAAAAATGCCATTTAGGGCCACAAAAAATATTTTGCAGTGTGTTATACATATGTGGAGGTGTGTGAAATAAACAATTTCTATATAGTTTTCTTCTACTGTGCTATACTAAAAAAAAAACATTTTTTTTTTAATAGCATTTTCTGCAGTTCTGTAGCTGTGCGATTCAGCGGTTACGTACTGTGGGTGTGTTCTGCTCTTCCAAAAACACCCATTTAGGGCAAGATCCTAAATTTGGAAAATATGAGGAGAAGGTCAAAGGGACGTGGTGGCCCCGGTCGTGGTGCTGCTGGTGGAGCTCCTGTTGCAGGGAGAGGACGTGGTGGATCTGTGCCAGATACATGCACAAGTGAAACACCTTCCTCAGGTGCGAGTAGGCGACCGAGCCTGCGGCGGTATTTTGTCGCGCCTAATGAGGCTGTACGAATGTTTAGGCCAGGACAAGTACAGGCGATAGTAGATTGGGTTGCTGACAGTGCCTCGGGTTCCTTCACATTGTCTCCCACCCACTCTTCTGATGAAAGATCAGAGTTGGCACCTGAAACCCATGTCCATCAGTCTTTCACCTCACCCCCTTGCAAATCAGCCAAGCAGTCTGAGCCCCAAATCATGCAGCAGTCTGGAACATGGTCCCCTACACGAGGCGGCACCCTAAGACTCCTCGACCCTTAGCGGACTCCAGACGAAGGCTCTGGACTCCAGGCTTTACTCCTGCACCTAGGCCTCCATACCCAGGGCAGCAGGAACTCCAGGATAGTACCTCACCCCGGGCTAAAGGTACCCGAGATGGAACAGGAACACATGCACCCAGGCCGAAGGCACCTGGGCGTGGACCCCACTGGACATCAGCCCCCAGGCCAAAGGTCTGCCCCTTTTATATGCTCTCCCGGCATGCACAGCAGGTTCCCCGCCCCGCCGTACTACTGCCAAGAGGGGACACAAAAGGCACAGCACTGTATCGGCGGTTCAACCCTAGCCTACCATGGCAGCGCCACCTGTAGGCCGCAGGGAACTGCACACCAATACTGTCCCCCGAGGACAAAATGGTCCATGAATCCTACAGAATTAGGGTGTTTGAGCCTATTTACCACTCAAACACTTCCCTTAAATTTAGCACCTCGCTACATTTGTATTTCAAAGTATTTTATTTTCCCACTAGCTTATCCATTAAATTGAATAATTTATTCCAGAAAGGGCATATTCTGGGGCATTCCCACCATATGTGTGGCATCGTGCCGTTGAGTTTCTGAGGTTCTTAATGACTTCCCGTACCTCTTCTGCTGAAAAGGGGGCATCCAGCATATTTTTTTAATTTTTTAATGTTATTTTAAATTATTTCCCTATCCACATTTGTTTGCAGAGCACTTGCCATGCTCTTAACAACATTTTGCTGCCATTTGCAGCCCTCTAGCCCTTTCCATTACTTTTTTAGAGCCTTTTTAGTCCTTAGAAGTCCGGGTCCCCATTGACTTCAATGGGGTTCGGGTTCGGGTTAAAGTTCGGTCCCGAACCCGAACTTTTTTCCGAAGTTCGGCCGAACCCGTCGAACCCGAAACATCCAGGTGTCCGCTCAACTCTATACCTGATCTATATTTTGTATAAATGTTATTATTAATTTTACATATAAACATTGTTTTCAAGGCACAACCATGATACAGATGTCATTTACTTTTAGATGGTGTGTCTATGGTAAAAACTTTAGACAGATCTATCTAAAAATTGAAGTAGAAGGTGTGAACCACTACTATGACTCATTCAGCTGTTAGTGCAAATTCCACCTTGAGCTACTGAGCTGTGTAAAAAACAAGCCATTTTGGCAAAGCAGAGAAGAACAGTCTGGAAAACATGAAAAGGAGTCTAAAGCTCAACCTGCTGGTTGAAAATGACAATGCATGGTATTTATTTGCAACTTGTTTTATTTATCCAAATAAAAAGTGTTTTTTTTATTTTATTTTTAAGCACTGAACACAACAAATAAAAAAATGTTGTCTTCTACATTGTTTCTGCACTGTGAAGTAACAGAAGTTTTATAATTACAATTCTTCTTATTTGAACTGTAAAGGTAAATTAAGTGTAAAGTGTGGTAGTTATATTATATTTACTTCCACAGTCTAAAAGTATAATTTTGGGATAACCCTAACAACTCTTAAAACGTTCCCCTCCCCCCTTCTGAAAATAGGCAGGTATACACGTTTCTTTCACGGATTAGTAAGCATAGGTTATGGGGAGGGGACAGTTTTAAAAGTAGTTAGGGTAATACCGGAGTTCCACTGTTGCCAACTAACAAAATGGCTGCCCCAAGACTCAACTCAACAAGAGCTATTGACATACAGTAATTAAGCCATAAGCAGACAGGGCCTAATTCAAAGTAAATCACAGGGACAAACCTGACCCCTTGTTTATTTTTCCCACTGCAGTCTCTGGCTGCTGTGGACAACATATACAACAATGTACAGCATCAAAGACTATAGTGCATCAAATAGGGCTACCAGGATCTCTGAATTATACTGATTATGGTTGGACAAAGGCATAAAGAAACACTAAAACCATGATTTACATAGAGCTCCTTTGCAGTAGACTACGCAACAGAATACATACATATACAAGAACACCAGCTGGAGAACATCTAGTAGGCTGTAACAGAACAATATGCTTACAAATGTGCTTTGTGTTCCACCAGCTTCAAGACTAAAGCCAGTGGAGCATAATATAATGGAAGAGGGTTAATTTACAAAGAAATACAAACTAGAAGAGTCTGGTCATATGACCTCTTCCGGAATGAACCTGGAAGCACACTTCAGTTTGTCCACTGATACATGCCTAATGCCCTAACACAGGCACTAAAAGAAACAGCCCAACAAAGCATATTTGGCTTCTCTGACAGAAAAAAAAAATGAAAACTATGCGCACTGCTGTTGGTTATGGAATTGGTAAACTGACTCAAGTCTCTGTCTGGTTCTGTAGGCCATTTCAATATGAATCCAAGCAGGTCAAGGAAGAGATTTTAGGAAGAGAATGGATGGTTTTAAGAACAGTATCTAAAATTTCGATGACCAAGTTGTACAGTATATTTTATATTTAGCGAAGTAACTTGACATCCTTTAGGGTCAGGACGGAATTTTCTTTCCTCTGAAAGGCAAAATTGGGCAGGTGGTTCTAACCCCCCCCCCCAAAAAAACCCATCTGTGGTGCCACTGCTAGTATTGAAACCGAAGCATTGCAGCCACTGCTCCTGCCACCTCTCAGGACTCACAGACAGGTAGCGGCAGTTCAGAGTTCCTCCTCCACTCTGATCACATGACACAACCGAGGGAAAACTTCCTCTCACTGAACTCACTCAACTACCTGTTCTGGTGAGTGAGTTTCATGGACATAAAGAGCTGTAATGGGTTGGGAAATTTGTATCGGGGATATATCTGTAGCGATACCCCACCCTCTCTCCATCTTTATCGGTTACACACCAACTCATGTCTAGGGGTTCCTGGGTTGTGAGAGTGAGATGCGCCACGGCCCATGTCCACCCCATTGTAGTAGGGAGGTGAAGGCCACTTACTGATGTTTCCTCGGGCCGGTGTGTTCTGTGAATGCACTGAGTCTGTAATTGCAAGCTCACCAGCCTCCCCTTTGCTTCCAGTAACTGGAGTTCACACACCGGAGAAAGGTCCAACACTTGTTTATTTGACACTCCAATACGCAAAGCACAATAAACAGTTCTTTTGCAGCAAACTGGTTGGGACCTATAACCTTGCCAACGGTGGGGCGAGCAGATCGAGGCACTTCCTAAAGTTTAAGTTCTATGCCACTGTACTATGACCAGCGGCGCCTAAGCCAATCCGGCTGTTACAGAACAGGAAAGATGGGGTCTCTTCCAGCAACCCCTATGAACAGCAATGGAGCCCTCTTCGATGCGCTGTGGCCCCTATCAGGGGGATGTGTCCCCCCAAGAGAGTTCCCAGAGGCCCACTGTCACCGGGTTGGTGCTGCTCCGGGTCTTCAGTGGGTAACCTCTCTGGCCTCCTCACCTCAGGTACGAGTCCCTCCGCTCAGGGACCCTCGGACAGTCCACCCTAGCGGGACCCAGTCGAAGGTACTGGGCCCCAGGCCTCCTCGATAGTACCTCACCCCAGGCTAAAGGTGCCTGGGATGGACGCCAACATGACTCCGGACTAGGCCATGGGCACCTGGACCAGACTCCTGGATCTCCAGCACCCAGGCCTAAGGGCCCTGGGTGCGGACCGCAACCCTCCTCCTCCGAGGACCTCCTTCTCCGCAAGACGACCTCGTGGTAAGGGCGTCTCCCCCTTTTATCTCCTCCCATCAACGGCCCGGCGGGTTCCCCGCCCCAGCCATACCATCTCCGAGAAGGGACAAAACAGGGAGCACTGCAGGAGATGATTCTACCTGAAGCCTGTGGGTACCCCGCCACCCACAGGCAAAGGAGAATACTACATCCTCCAATCCTCCACGAAACAAAAAGGGGTCTGAACCCTAACACAATTATACACCTGGGTCACACTATTCCCCAGGTGTATCCCATCAATTTGAAGACCCCGCTACACATTCCCCCCTGTGATTGGACGCTGGTCCCCAGCGTCAGGTGCACACCCATGCCTCCCATAAAGTGGTGACATGGAGTAAAACCCCTGAGGCAGTTCCTCTAAATTTTTCCCAAGTGCCAAGACCTGCTCAGGGAATGGGGAACATATAAAACAACTTATGTCATAAAACACTTTAAACATCTGCATAATCACAACCCTTCTCCCACACTGTCTAAGAGCCACCCACTCTCAATGGTCTTGATTGACGATCCTCCTGCAGGGGAAAGAAAAAAACAACATCCTAACATAATTTTGTGTCATTTGGCTTGAGTGGGCCCGTCAGCCGAGAGACCCACTCACTCCAACAAGCAAGGTGATGTGTGTGTGAAACATTTTCAAACATTTGTTGCGCAACACTGCCACCTGGTGACAGCGCCACGGTCATGACACTCAACGAATCTTCGTTCTTCCAGCTTTTCCCTACTCTGCCACTATTCCCAAATGTCCTTGCCTTTGGCACATGAAGAAAAGGGGAAACACAAAAACAAAAGCAGGGCACAGTCCTGGGTGTCTGGGAATGGCTGTTCCAGAAAGTTCAAGTGCACAAAGGAAATAAACAGGAGTTCTTTTCTCCTATAAGTAAAACTTTGGATCCGGCAGATACAGGGGTTTCAGGTGTTTGTCAAATGCCTCTATCGAATACTCGACATCTTCTCCTTCTCTTCTGCAAATGACTATCTTGTCAGCATGGATATGGCGCCCCAATTTCCATTCAGCTCTGCAGTCCTCAAACCTCTTAGACACTGCCGGCACACATTCCAGGTACCTGCGAGCATGAGGCACCTTCAACTTGTCCCACACAAACTCGTCATACCATCTTGCTCTCCAGACTTCCACCTCATACAGCAAGTCCCGGGGCAGATACGGGTACTCCCACCCATATTCCCGAGCTACTTTGTGGCAAAACAGTCTCTGCAAGTGGGCCAAAGGTGGCATAGTGGCTTTCTCTCCAGTTCCAGGCAGCACAATAGCTTCCGGATGCCGAGGTGCCTTTACCAGCTCCCTGAAACTGACTTTCGGCGCTCTCAGAGAAGCGCGGGGTGTCCCCACAACCAAAGCAGGTGAGGTAACAGTAGATGAGGACACCGGTGGAGGGGTAGGTTCCCTCGTAGGCTGCGGGTCTTCCACCCGAGGTGTGCTGTCTCCTGTGTACATAGGTGAATCCCGTACCGCACGGGAAGCAAGAAGTGGCATTCTATCCCAGCCCTTGCGGCTGAACAGTTCGTCTATCTCGCCATCATCTCCGCAGTCAGACAGCGACTCTAGGTCGGAGGTGTCATACATCTCCGCAGGCAGATATCTTGCGGTGGACACAGAATCATCCTCCCTGGGGGGCTCCACCTCCAATGGGCCCCCGACACCTCCAACCACCACCACAGTCCCAGCCCCTGGCTCACCTGACCCTTGTAGAAGACTGGGATGTCCGGGACTTCCTTCTCGACCGGCGCCATCCAGGCCAGGCAAGCAGCGGGGTGAAGCTCGACCACGTCCATAGGATGCCTGTACTAGGCCAACTTTCCTCTTCGGGGGTGGGAGCAGAGAACTTGTGGCGACCGAGGCAGCATCCTCGGATTTTTCTCTGTTGGGCAGTCCATCGCCCTGGTCAGCGCGCACGGGAACCTCGACAAAGGCCTTGATCTCCCCTTCCGGAGTAGCGGTACCCGTGAGGTGGTTGAGGCGAAGGGCCCGGGGCCCTGCTGTGGACGACTCGACCTCAAAAAGGAATTCTCTGCACTCCTCACATCGCCCGAATGGCTTCAGAGTGACCACCAGTCCCGAGCAGCCGGGACAGATCACACCGAGGGCCTCCGTGTCTCTGCAAGTGTACAGAGCCAACCGCCCTCGGGGCCTGAGTCTTATCCCCGTGTCTGTGATGGGGGCAGCAAAGGAAGTCATTCTCGTGGGGTGAGGAACCATAATCCACGGGGCACTTGAGGTCATCCCGACTATCTGCTGCTCCATCATGCACTGACCCCGTGCCGGAGTCTCCACGTGTATCCCCACACTTGGCCAGACTCCTCCCATGAGCTGTACATTTTCGCGGGCTTCTTCTTGACTCCGCCCACGAACGATGTCGCCATGGGGTGCCTCGTGGCGCAGTGCGTTAACAGTCCCCACGTGCAGTACGTCACACGGCTGGACCTCTCCCTTTTTCCGCTCCTCCGCATGGGCCTTTCCCGTGTTAGGGTCATTTCCACAACTCCGAGCAGGGACGCACTTTGGCCAGTAATATGGCCGATCTGCTCGGAACTCCTCTGGGCAGCAAAGTTCAAATGTAGACATTCTCAAGTCCATCTTTAGAACACACTCTATCCCGGACTCACGAGCCCCCACGTGTAGCGATACCCCACCCTCTCTCCATCTTTATCGGTTACACACCAACTCATGTCTAGGGGTTCCTGGGTTGTGAGAGTGAGATGCGCCACGGCCCATGTCCTCCCCATTGTAGTAGGGAGGTGAAGGCCACTTACTGATGTTTCCTCGGGCCGGTGTGTTCTGTGAATGCACTGAGTCTGTAATTGCAAGCTCACCAGCCTCCCCTTTGCTTCCAGTAACTGGAGTTCACACACCGGAGAAAGGTCCAACACTTGTTTATTTGACACTCCAATACGCAAAGCACAATAAACAGTTCTTTTGCAGCAAACTGGTTGGGACCTATAACCTTGCCAACGGTGGGGCGAGCAGATCGAGGCATTTCCTAAAGTTTAAGTTCTATGCCACTGTACTATGACCAGCGGCGCCTAAGCCAATCCGGCTGTTACAGAACAGGAAAGATGGGGTCTCTTCCAGCAACCCCTATGAACAGCAATGGAGCCCTCTTCGATGCATTGTGGCCCCTATCAGGGGGATGTGTCCCCCCAAGAGAGTTCCCAGAGGCCCACTGTCACCGGGTTGGTGCTGCTCCGGGTCTTCAGTGGGTAACCTCTCTGGCCTCCTCACCTCAGGTACGAGTCCCTCCGCTCAGGGACCCTCGGACAGTCCACCCTAGCGGGACCCAGTCAAAGGTACTGGGCCCCAGGCCTCCTCGATAGTACCTCACCCCAGGCTAAAGGTGCCTGGGATGGACGCCAACATGACTCCGGACCAGGCCATGGGCACCTGGACCAGACTCCTGGATCTCCAGCACCCAGGCCTAAGGGCCCTGGGTGCGGACCGCAACCCTCCTCCTCCGAGGACCTCCTTCTCCGCAAGACGACCTCGTGGTAAGGGCGTCTCCCCCTTTTATCTCCTCCCATCAACGGCCCGGCGGGTTCCCCGCCCCAGCCATACCATCTCCGAGAAGGGACAAAACAGGGAGCACTGCAGGAGATGATTCTACCTGAAGCCTGTGGGCACCCCGCCACCCACAGGCAAAGGAGAATACTACATCCTCCAATCCTCCACGAAACAAAAAGGGGTCTGAACCCTAACACAATTATACACCTGGGTCACACTATTCCCCAGGTGTATCCCATCAATTTGAAGACCCCGCTACATATCTTTACTGAGAGGAGGAGGATCTTTACCTGGGAGTAGATCTGTGCTTGAGGGAGGGGATCTTTACTAGTAGGCAGAAGATCTGTAGTGGGGGGATATTGGCTTGGGGAGGGAGTCATTTTTTGTTGTACTCTGTCTACTGACCTGTGTGTTACGCATTCCTGACCCCTACACACTGTTATATTATTGCTTGTCACACAGTAATTAAAGAATATTTTGGGGTACAAAGACTGTGCCATATGTTTCTATATACACAGTGAGCAGGATCACGTTTTAAGCCCCTCACAACTCTTAGTGCAATTTTCACAAACCCACAATTCACCAAGGTTGACTTTCCCCCAAGAAAAAAATACAAATATCTAGGGCCCTGTTCTGAGGGGTACGGGCAAGGCTTTTTCTTTGCTGAAGTCCAAATATTGATGTCATTTGTGGAAGGTTTAACTAACTATGTATGTGATGCCCATGGCAACCAGGCAGGTCTCCTCATTCTTTGATCTAGAGCAAATTAGTCAAATAACGCTGGATGCTGAACAATTGTTAACAATGGGCAACCTCCAGCCTTTATAAATTGACAACGTTTTCTCTGGTGTTGCACTTATCTGACCTCCTTAAATTCTTACTAAACCCACAACAGTAAAATCATTCTGTATATACAGTAAAGCATGCTTGTGTAGCGGGAACCCCAAATTTGGGGGTCGCTATGTTCTAAATCAGTGTTTCTCAACTCCAGTCCTCAAGGCGCCCCAACAGGACATGTTTTCAGGATTTCCCTCAGATGAAACTGCTGTGGTAATTACTAAGGCAGTGAAACTGATCAAATCACCTGTGCAAAATAATGGAAAACCTGAAAACATGACCTGTTGGGGCGCCTTGAGGACTGGAGTTGAGAAACACTGTTCTAAATGTAGGGGTAGTATGAGCCATAGTTGGCTCAGGTTCTCTAATTTTGCTAGGTATGGACTCTGTTCTGCTATAGTGTTGCCTGGTTTATGGTTCCCCTTGTCCTGTGGTGGCGCTGTTGCCCAGGTCTTGGGTTGAACCACGGGTGGCATTGTGGTGTGATTGGGTGTCCTCTTTCGGCTACCGTGTGGTAGGCGGGGTTTCGCCTGCTGTGCATGCCAGGAGAGGGTACATAAAGGGCAGACGCCATGTTCTAGGAGGAGTGTGCCCCATTGGGGCGGTGTGCCAGGGGGGATTCCAAGGAGGACCCCTGGTGGAGAAGTTGCGCCCTTTGGCCTTGCTGGCCAGGGGGTGCGTGAACTGGCCGAGGAGTCTCGGGCACCTTTAGCCCGAGGCCTACAACGTTCCAGGTAGACCCAGTACCTTCAACTGGGTCTACAGCCAACACACTGGAGTCCCAGGGAGCCTGTGTGAGGGTGGCCGCTCTGAAAGAGAGGAAACCGGGGGAGGCCCTGTCCGATGGAGTTCACAATGAAGGAGAGGCCAGGTTACCTGTCAGAGGAAGGATTTCCGAGTTGCAGTATGGGCCCTGTAGTGTGTCCCACTGACACCTATGGTCTCTACTTATCTACGGGGTTTTGTTCAGGAGTCATAATTCAATCATTAGGGATTCTGTGGCAGAGGATCTCTAGGACTTGTCCATGAAGGGGACTAAATTCAAGTAGCAACTGTTCGTGCTTCACTCCGGCTGCTAGAACTGTGAGAGGGATCTATCCGGGTGAGCAAAATTCATACTCAGGCTTGAGTAAAGAATAGGGTAACTGGGTGCCGCGTGCCTGAACCTATCTCCCTACTCCTCCTACAAGCTTTAACCAGGCACTGATAGAAGTCACAAGACTGCTATATACTGCTGAAAAAATTTGAATGTTCATGTTCTGTGTACTGTGGGAGACCAGATATAGTGAATGCAGGCTCCTGGGTTTAGTAACACTTTAATCTATCCCACACAAGCCCACTATAATAAGTGACAATGCTCATGACTACAGCTCATAGAACATGACGCGTTGTAAAGCCACAGCATTACATACTGTGAAGGAAATATTTGGAAGCACTGAAAAACATTTCTGTGGGTCCATAGCATCGGATCATTTGTTTAATCCTTTCTCTGCTGAGGAGCCAGCAACATGCTGAGCAATACATTGCAGGCCTCTGGCAATAAGGAGTTCAAGAGAAACATTCACCAACAAACACGGGGGGAAAAAAAACTTTAAAAAAAGTCTATAGGATTGTGCAAAAGTTTTAGGCAGGTGTGAAAAAAAATGCTGTAAATTAGAAATTTAAATTAAAAATGCTTTCAGAAATAGTTTATTGTTAACAAAATGGAAAGTAAATGCACAGAAGAAAAATCCAAATCAAATCAACATTTCATGTCACCGCCCCTTGGCTTCAAACCAGCATCAATTCTTCAATTCTAGGTACACTTGCACACAAATTTTGAAGGAACTTGGCAGGTAGGTTGTTCCAAACATCTTAAAGCAGACTTCCACCAAAAAACAAACACATTAAAAGTCAGCAGCTACAATTACTGCAGCTGCTGACTTTTAATATATGGACACTTACCTGTCCTGGGCGCCCGCAATGTCGGCACCCGAAGCCGATCTGTCCCTCGGCTCTCGGATGCTGCCGCCGTCATCTTCAGTAAGGGAATACTTAAGTGAAGCCTTGCAGCTTCACTTCCTGGTTCCCAACTGCGCATGCACGAGTCACGCTGCGCGATCCCACTGGTCCCTGCTGTCTTCTGTGACACGTGTGTCTCCCAGAAGACAGCGGGGGGGACAGAGAAGGCGCCGGACGTGACGTAGGTCACCGCGGTGACCTTTGCCCGGAAGTGGGAGCAAATACCTGTTTTTCACGGGTATCTGCTCCCTCCTCCCCCCTAAAAGGTGCCAAATGTGACACCGGAGGGGGGAGGATTCAATTTTTGGGTGGAACTCCGCTTTAAAGAACTAACCACAGATCTTCTGTCTCTTCATGTAATTCCAGACAGACTTGATGATGTTGAACCCCCAGAGAGAGATCCCTCTTTAGCATAACCCCCCCCCCCCCATGCTTTTCAGGCTCCAATGTCCCACCTGCAGGCCCAGAATCTGCATTGCGGGTGTCACAGGGTGGTGGGGGGGGGGGGCCTGCGAATATTGTTGTCATTTTGCAGGCACACACAAGTATAGGGTTGTCGTGTTGGGTATCTATTTACTCTGAGCAACATTAACTTTAGTGTACTTTTTTTTACTGAAATTCTGAGCTTAATAAAACGTTGCGCAAATCTCACGTAACATAAAAACGAAAAACTAAGAACTACCACCGTTTTATTTTACAGGTTATTTTCAGAAAATATATAGGGGTGGCTTTACTAAAGGCAAATAGACTGTGCACTTTGCAGGTGCAGTTGCTCCAGAGATAAAGCTTCACTTTGCACTAAACACCCAATCACATGCAAGGAAAAAAAACAAAAAAAAAAAATTTTTGCTTGCACGCGATTGGATGACGAAAGTCTTAAGGTTGTTCACCTTCAAGTGTTTGTAAAAAAATAAAAATAAATCCTGTTCCGTTATAGCAGGTTAAACAGTGCTGTCCAACCTGTCCCTCTGCAAGCTATAAAACACCTGGTTGATCCTGCCTGGTTCTGCCCTCCCCTCTGTAAACTGGCCACAGCTTATCATGGCTGCTGAGCCTGACACTGTGGTCAGTTTATGTGCCTGTGTCTTCTCTCTCCTCCCCCCTCTTTGCCCATAAACTCCTGTGTCTGTCTGTGTAAGCCATCTCCACCTCCCCCCCCCCCCTCCTGCCGCTATTAGTATAAAAGTTTAACAAATGTCACTGGCAGCCCTCTCTTGTATGCAGCAATAACACGCTGTGTATGTTTTTTTTTCAAAACAAAGCCTCCAAATACCTTTTTTAACAAATCTTCAGGCTGGTCACGTGACTCCCGGCCGCCCTCCTACTCTGATCCAGGGCTGCAGCGGGAGGGGCTGAGTGACCAGAACAGCGGTCATGTAACCTCCCTGGCTGAAAGCAGAGGGAGATCCCAGCCCCTCCTGCTGTAGCCCTGGATCAGAGTAGCAGAGAGGCCGGGCGTCACGTGACCAGCCTGAAGATATGTAAAAAAAGGTAATTAGAGGCATTGAATTCTCTTCCATCAAATTCTTTTGGCAGAAAACTTTGCCTCTTCACTTGTGACAATTCCGGGCGGCAGCTCCGCCTCTTTCAGGACATACTGCGGCTGCTCGGTCCAGGATATCTGTACTTGCGAGGTACATTACGTACACTCGTAGGTATGTTAGTACTTGCGAGTGTACGTAAAGTGAATGTACTTAAAGCGGGGTATGCCTGTAGGACTCAAGTGTAGCGTCTCAATGAAGATTTGACTGATCTGAATTAGGGCTGTGGAAATTAACTATTAATTCCTCGATTAATCGATTAATGTTTTTGATCGATCAAAATTATTTTGATCGGTACTCACCTCTCCGCCGGCTTCCGGGTCTTCAGGAAGTTCCGTCTGAGATCCATGTCCATCTGAAGGGCTCCTTTGCTGTGCCTTAATATCTGCATGCTGGCGGGACCTTACTATCTGCCACACGCAAGGGCTGTTACACTTCCCTCTATCACTTCCCTCTATCAACTTGGGATTCTACAGCCATCCACTGGGAGTTGTGATAGTTCCCTTCACGGGACATCTACATGCAGACGGACTGATGTTAACCCCTCCTCATCTGGATTCAGCAGTGGTATCATTGTACACATTTTTATACCAGTATCATACTTGGCTACATGTTTTTATGACTGCTTTTGCTACCGTTTGGTATTCCTCGCACCATTTTTACAGTTTATGTAGCTACATCAATTTTATCTCCAGTGCAATATTTATTTTGTTACCTACTTGAAAACTATAAAAGTTTTAATGCTATTCCCATCGAGCGCTGCCTTTGTGTGTTTTTTTGTATACTGCTATCCATTTTTCCAGTGGTCGGTAGCTGCACTGGGAATCAGCCTGCAAGGAAATCAGCTAAAAGTAGTTGGATCTGTATGTGCGTTATAATTAATCAAAACTAGTCGATTAATCGATTAAAAAAAAAAAAAAAACGATTAATCGAACACAAAATTTTTAATCAGTAACAGCCCTAATCTGAATACCTGCATGCTGATCTGTGAGAATCCAAAAGAATCCCACATTCCTGGAATCCAGGCTATAGCGATTGGTGAATTATATAATTCCTTACATACTCTCAGCTGAATCCAAAAATTAGCAAGTTGCTGATTTTAGAATCGATTTGCTCATCTCTTCTTTCAGGCTAATGTCAGAGAAGGGCTGTACAGATAACAATGGGCGAATAATGAATTGAAACATTAACAATACTTTTTTTGAAATGCCTGTTTAAGCCAACTCACAGACAAAAAAATCTGCAATTTACAGCCTATCTTTCTAATTAGCAGATAGTCTGTTTAAATAAGAACACAAGAGCCAGACACCTCACACTGAATTGCTTCAGCAGTACAAATCCATCTGCCTGACAAGTAGACAGCTACTTGTAATGTTAATGCACAAAACATATCAAGAGAGAGAAGTTCTAATATCAGTAGAGACGTATGTTTGAAGAATTTCCATTATCTCCATAATTCAAGAAAATAGCAGAACAGGGAAGTGAAGAAGTGCTGGTTACCCAGAGCAACCAGTATAAATCTTCCTTTCAGAAGAATAGAAAGATTCTGACTGGTTAATATGGAGAATAACAGCAGACCCTTTTTCAATTCATTCTATTTTTCATGAAATTGTTTTTTAACCACCTCAGCCCCGGACCATTTGGCTGGCCAAAGACCAGGCCACTTTTTGTGATTCGGCACTGCGTAGTTTTAACTGACAATTGCGCGGTCGTGCGATGTGGCTCCCAAACAAAATTGACGTCCTTTTTTTCCCACAAATAGAGCTTTCTTTTGGTGGTATTTGATCACTTCTGTGGTTTTTATTTTTTGTGCTATAAACAAAAATAGAGCGACAATTTTTTTTAAAATTCAATATTTTATACTTTTTGCTATAATAAATATCCCCCAAAAATATATAAAAAACAAATTTTTTCCTCAGTTTAGGCCGATACGTATTCTTCTACATTTGGTAAAAAAATCGCAAAAAGCTTTTATTGATTGGTTTGCACAAAAGTTATAGCGTCTACAAAATAGGAGATAGTTTTATGGCATTTTTATTAATAATTATTTTTTTACTAGAAATGGCGGCGATCAGCGATTTTTATCGTGACTGCGACATTATGGTGGACACATCAGACACTTTTGACACCATTTTGGGACCATTGTCATTTTTACAGCGATCAGTGCTATAGAAATGCACTGATTATTGTAAAAATGACACTGGCAGTGAAGGGGTTAACCTGTGGGGAGCGCTGAAGGGGTTAAGTGTGTCCTAGGGAGTGATTCTAACTGTTAGGGGGCATGGCTACGAGCGACACGTCACTGATCGCTGCTCCCGATGAGAGGGAGCATTCGATCAGTGACATGTCACTAGGAAGAACGGGGAGATGTTGTTTAGACTCACATCTCCCCGTTCTTCAGCTCCGTGACACGATCGCGGGACACCGGTGGACATCGAGTCCGCGGGTCCCGCGGGCACGGTCACGGAGCTTGCGAGAGGGTGGCGAGCACGCCGGCGCTGGCGCGCACAACCACGCGGTGGCAAATTACAGGGGACATATGCTCCTGTACGCCCATTTGCCCAGCCATGCCATTCTGTCATCGGAAATGATCGTGCAGCGGTCCTTAAGCGGTTAATGTGTTTTTCTGCCTCCTTGTAATGTCCTCCATGAGCTTTTGGACATCTCCTTTTCCCCCTCTTTTCTGTAAGTTTGGAACCAGCAGCAAACATTAGTTTCAGTCAGCTGTATGCACACTACACATCCCAGAGTGCATAGTTTATCTCGAAAGTGATCAAGAGAAGGTTGTTACGTTCCTACATACAGTGGGACAATGGAGAACAAACATAGCCACCCTCTAGAAAAATGGATCATAGCTGAAAAAAATAAAATAAATATTGGGGTTGTTTTATTAAAACCGAGAGGTGAGGAAAAATAAATATATTATATAAATAGTATACAGTGGGGAACATAATTATTTAATCTCCTGCAGATTTTGTAAGTTTGTCCACTTGCAAAGAAATGGAGAGTGCAAAATCTGGTGCAGCTCTGCATAGAGACCAATCAGCTTTCAGATTTTTTTGTCAAAGCTTAAAGTGGTTGTAAAGGCAGAAGTTTTTTTTTTATCTTAATGCATTATATTCATTAAAGTGGATGTAAACCCCATTTATGAAATCTGACCTGGACACATATATCTGTAGTGTTTACTTATCTCTCTCCAAAACCCTAAGTCCCATGTCTTTCTGCTGCTCTGTTCTTCTGTTATCAGTATGAAAACTTCTGCCAAGCTCTCCGACACAGGAGATAAAAGCAGCTGAAACTTTGTGTCAGGGAGGTAACTTAGAGACAGATAAACAGAGAGCTTGTCTATTCACAAAGATAAAAAGAAAGAACAAGTGCGCTAATGTGAATTGACTAAATGGTGAAAGTCAATAAAGAACAGATCCACATATAATAATGAAAAGATATCATATGAAGTCCAATGGTGATACAGATCCACACATAATAATGAAAAAATATGGAGTCCAATGGTGATACCATAAATTAGGTCTGAAACATATCAAAATAAAAAGTCCATTCAAATGTCAAAAAAATGCATGAAGAATGGAAGGAAGCCGTGAAGAGGTGAACCGCATCAGATTGAAATTCGGTGCATGCACACCCGTGTCCACCACCGACAATGCAACCTGCTTACCAGAGGTAAGAAACAATTGAGCCCATCCGCAATCCCAGGGGAAAATCCAGAGAAATCCAAGCGTCACTTGATGTTCAGTGGTTGCGTCAAAGATTTCCCAAAAGGAGAGAGGAGACTCGATAGTGCATTATCCAATGCAATGGTTCATGGCCGGGTCTTTCTGATGGTATGGAGGCTTGGTTTAATTGCCGTAACTCCATTGGCCGCTCAGAGTGAGGCTTGGCTTTTCTTCACGGGACAGGTACGGCGGACCGGCCGGTTGTTATGCTTTTTTAATCTCATATTGTGTAAGTGTTTTTATACCCCTTTTTATTAATAAATCTATACATTGGGTAATGCACTATCGAGTCTCCTCTCTCCTTTTGGGAAATCTTTGACGCAACCACTGAACATCAAGTGACGCTTGGATTTCTCTGGATTTTCCCCTGGGATTGCGGATGGGCTCAATTGTTTCTTACCTCTGGTAAGCAGGTTGCATTGTCGGTGGTGGACACGGGTGTGCATGCACCGAATTTCAATCTGATGCGGTTCACCTCTTCACGGCTTCCTTCCATTCTTCATGCATTTTTTTGACATTTGAATGGACTTTTTATTTTGATATGTTTCAGACCTAATTCATGGTATCACCATTGGACTCCATATTTTTTCATTATTATGTGTGGATCTGTATCACCATTGGACTTCATATGATATCTTTTTATTATTATATGTGGATCTGTTCTTTATTGACTTTCACCATTTAGTCAATTCACATTAGCGCACTTGTTCTTTCTTTTTATCTTTGTACATTTTATATGTTATCACATATCACAGGTGCCGCTGTTTATTTGTTTAAAAGCTAGCGTGGTTTATTGCTTCATTTTTTTCTTGTCTATTCACAGCACAGCTCTGCAAGTTTCTTTGTTCCTCTACCTATGTGGAGGGGGTGGGGGGGGGTGCCTTTCAACCAATCAGCTCACACACAGTGTATGCCCAGACTCCCCCCACACTGCTGAAACAGGAAGAACATTTTCTAACATGATGTGCACTTTCTAAAGAATGCAGAAAGCTGAAGACAGCTGAGGCTGTTCACTTCACTGGGTATATGTGAGGGTTAAGCCCAGGTTCACACTGGGCTGTGGGAGTGAAGCTGTGTGAGTTCATCTGAACTCGCACGATTTCACTCCCGCTTGTCAGTCCCGATTTCGGCCGCGATTAGAGAGACATCTGTGCAGTTTTCTGCATCCCGAAATCGCAAAAAGTAGTACAGAAACGACTTTTTGAAATCGGTGCAGCGTCACAGATGCGACGTCGAACCGTCTAGGACAGTGCCATTGCCGGCAAATGCCGCCGATTTGACATGCAATTTCAGATGTCGAATCGCATGTCAAATCGCACAAGTGTGAACCAGGGCTTACATCCACTTTACTGAACCAGCTGAAATTAGAAGCTGATTGGTTGTACAGCTGCATCAGATTTAGCAGTCTCCAGTTTAAGGCCGGGTTCACACTGGTGCGACACGACAGCCGTCCTACTTTGGATCCGACTTTGCCCTGCGACATGAAGCCGACATATGTCCAACTTTCAATGAACAGGGATCTGACTTGGATCCCCGCCAATACCAGGCACTGTGTTTGGTATGAATCCTGAGCGGGAACTCCACGCCAAATTTTAAATAAAAAACCGGCGTGGGGGTCCCCCCAAAATCCAAACCAGACCCTTTTCTGAGCACGCAACCTGGCAGGCCGCAGGGGAAAAGGGGGGACGAGAGAGCGCCCCCCCTCCCTCCTGAACCGTACCAGGCCTCATGCCCTCAACATGGGGGGTTTGGTGCTTTGGGGCAGGGGGGCGAACTGCAGGCCCCCCCACCCCAAAGCACCCTGCCCCCATGTTGATGAGGACAGGGCCTCTTCCCGACAACCCTGGCCGTTGGTTGTCGGGGTCTGCGGGCGGGGGGCTTATCGGAATCCGGGAGCCCCCCTTTATTAAGGGGGCCCCCAGATCCCGGCCCCCCACCCTATGTGAATGAGTATGGGGTACATCGTGCCCCTACCCATTCACTTGGGGGAAAAAAATGTCAATAAAAAAAACACACACAGCTTTTTAAAGTAATTTATTACACAGCTCCGGGGGTCTTCTCTCGACTCCGGGGTCTTCTTCTGACTCCAGGGGTCTTCTTCTGACTCCGGGGGTCTCCGGTGTCGTCTCCGCGCTCTCCGGTTCTTCTCTCGCTCTCCGGTTCTTTCTTCCTTCTGCCGGGCCTCCGCTATCTTCTTTCAGCTCTTTTGCTAGCGGGGGCCCGGTCTTCCCGTCGTCTCATCCGGCTCTCCGTTGTCCTTCTGCCGGCCTCTCCACTATCTTCTTCCAGCTCTTTTGCTAGTGGAGGGGCCGGTCTTCCCGTCGCCGTCGGCGTCTTCTTCCCTCTTCTCCTCCTCGATGTTGACTTGTCGCTTCCTCCCACTGTAATGCTGGCTGTTCGCTCCGCAACGATTTATACAGGCTTCTCATGACGTCACAGTCACATGCTCGGAGCATGTGACTGTGACGTCATGAGAGGCCTATATAAATCGGAGCGCACCGCACAGCCAGCATTACAGCGGGAGGAAGCGACGTGTCAACATCGAAGAGGAGAAGAGGGAAGAAGGCGACGGAGAAGACCGGGCCCCGCTAGCAAAAGAGCTGGAAGAAGATAGCGGAGGCACCGGCAGAAAGAAGAAAGAAAGAACCGGAGAGCGAGAGAAGAAGAGGGAAGAAGGCGACAGAGAAGACCGGGCCCCGCTAGCAAAAGAGCTGGAAGAAGATAGCGGAGGCCCGGCAGAAGGAAGGAAGAACCGGAGAGCACGGAGACGACACCGGAGACCCCCGAAGTCGGAAGAAGACCCCCGGAGCTGTGTAATAAATTACTTTAAAAAGCTGTGTGTGTTTTTTTTATTGACATTTTTTTCCCCCAGGTGAATGGTGAGGGGGACGATGTACCCCATACTCATTTACATAGGGTGGGGGGCCGGGATCTGGGGGCCCCCTTATTAAAGGGGGGGCTCCTGGATTCCGATAAGCCCCCCGCCTGCAGACCCCGACAACCAATGGCCAGGGTTGTTCGGGAAGAGGCCCTGTCCTCATCAACATGGGGGCAGGGTGCTTTGGGGTGGGGGGGCCGCAGGTTGCCCCCCCCCCGCCCCAAAGCACAAAACCCCCCATGTTGAGGGCATGCGGCCTGACACTGTTCAGGAGGGAGGGGGACACCGCTCTCTCGTCCCCCCCTCTTCCCCTGCGGCCTGCCAGGTTGCGTGCTCGGATAAGGGTCTGGTTTGGATTTTGGGGGGACCCTCACGCAGTTTTTTTGGCGTAGGGGTTCCCCTTAAAATCCATACCAGACCCAAGGGCCTGGTATGCTCTGGGAGGGGAACCCATGCCGTTTTTTTATTTAAAATTTGGCATGGAGTTCCATCTTAAGAGCAGCAGAGCACAAGTCGCATGCCAAAGTCGGATCATGCAAGACTGCGGTCCGACTTTGATCCGACTTCAATTATAGTCAATGGGCTGAAGTCGGATCAAAGTCGGACCAAAGTAGTATAGGGAGCATTTTCAAAGTCGGACCGACATGTGTTGGACCAGTTAAGACGGCTCCCATAGGGAAACATTGATTTTCACACGTCATGCGACATGAGCTCCCAATGTCGGAGCGTTTGTCGCCCCAGTGTGAACTAAGCCTTAGTAAATCAACTCCATAATGTTAGGAGCTTTGGAGGAGGCTGAGAGCAATCGAAGGTACTTTTTTAAAGTTATGCATACATATATAAATATATATAATTTTGTTTTAAACCAGAGTTTAGTGTCACTTTAAAGTGGTTGTAAAGACTAAAGTTGTTTTTTTCTTTACCTGAATGCATTCTCTGCATTAATGTAAAAAAACTGAAAAAAAGGGAGGGACTTTAAATATGCCTCTGAGAACCACACCATATCCTGTTATTTACCGTAATTACATCTGATATATGGCTCTCTCATTATATTTGGCTTATATAGATCTGGGTCTTTCCCATGGGGAGGCAGGTGTGACTTTGGAGACTTACTCCTTTTTGGTTTTATAATTGATAATTGATATTCCACATACACTTATTTCTCAACACGTGGATCAAGGTATGATATATATATAATAATATGGATATTTTTCATATATATATATATATATATATATATATATATTTTTTTTTTCATTTCTCCTCTCCTCTCCGTTTCTACTTGTTCATATTGGGGACAATATATGTTTTTTTTAATGATTTTTTGTATGTTTTTTTTTTTTCAGAGTCAGAGCTATGTGTATTGAATGATTCAAATAGTTTACTTGGTCCTGAAGAAGTGGGCGTTCTCGCGAAACACGTAGCTGCAGAGGGTGCTCAACCGCAGCGGCATTGCAGGGGGAATCCTGACTCCTAAGGAACGTGGGGTCACTGCGGAAGCTATCCGATTGGATGTTGCTGCCCCATGTGACCCTAGCAGCCATATTGAGTCAGGCAGAGTCTATTGAAGGCCATGGCTCCCAGGCTTGGCATATGGGTAGTGTAGATACAGGTCACCAGTCTGACAGGGACAGTGATTAGCGTCAGGGGGAGGTTCCAGAAGTTTAGGGAAGTGATAGGAACACACCATCCTTCCTGGAAACCTTCCCATTATGGTACAGACCGGCCAAGCCCCATACCGCCCCTCCAGACAGACACTGTCTGCACATCTGAGACCTGGTCTACTACACACCACTGTTATATGCTGTGAGTGTTCCCGGGTTGGGTGCCTTCCCACCGGGTTGTTGTGACTGGATTCTGCATTAATACAAGTTCTTTTCTCTGCAACCAAAGTCTGTGTAATTACATCCGCCGCACCACACTGCACCTCCCCACAAGCAGGAGCCATTGGCTCCTGCGGCTGTCAATCAAATACAGTGGGGAGGACCGGGGCGGGCGGGCCGAGCCGTGCTTGCTGTGGGGACAAACAATGAAGAGGAGAAGCGGACTGTGCCAGCGGGGGATCCCAGAACAGGAAGTTTGGGGCTGTTCTGTGCAATACCAGGCAGGTAAGTACAGCTTGTTTATTATTCTAACAAAAAAAATTGCCTTTAGTAATGCTTTAACCACTTGTCCCCCGCCCACTGTCAATTGACGGCGGGCGGAGGATACTCTTGTTCTGGGAGGATGTCATATGACGTTCTCCCTTTAAAACGAGCTAGAAGGCGCGCGCTCGCCGCCAGCGGCGCGCGCCCGCCGCGTTCCCAAGGCCCCGGTGCGCGTGCCCGGCGGCCGCGATTGCCGCCGGGCACCCGCGATTGCCCGGGAAACGAGCAGGAAAGTGGCTCTCTGTGTGTAAACACAGAGATCCACGTCCTGTGAGGGAGAGGGGACTGATGGTGTGTCCCTTGTACATAGGGACAACCATCGGTCACCTCCCCCAGTCAGTCCCCTCCCCCCACAGTAAGAACACATTGAGGGAACATATTTAACCCCTTCCCGCCCCCTAGTGGTTAACCCCTTCCCTGCCAATCACATTTATACAGTAATCAATGCATTTTTATAGCAGGGATCGCTGTATAAACGTGAATGGTCCCAAAAATGTGTCAAAAGTGTCCGATGTGTCCGCCGCAATATCGCAGTCACAATAAAAAATCGCAGATCGCCGCCATTACTAATAAAAAAATAAAAAAAAAAATGCTATAAATCTATCCCCTATTTTGTACACGCTATAACTTTTGCGCAAACCAATCAATACACGCTTATTGCGATTTTTTTTTTTTACCAAAAATATGTAGAAGAATACGTATCGGCCTAAACTGAGGAAAATTTTATTTAAAAAAAATGGGTATTTATTATAGCAAAAAGTAAAAAATAGTGTTTTTTTTTCCAAACTGGACGCTCTTCTTTTGTTTATAGCGCAAAAAATAAAAACCGCAGAGGTGATCAAATACCACCAAAAGAAAGCTCTATTTGTGGGAAAAAAAAGGACACAAATTTCGTTTGGGAGTCACGTCGCACGACCGCGCAATTGTCATTCAAAGTGTGACAGCGCTGAAAGCTGAAAAATGGCTTGGGCAGGAAGGGGGTTTTCGTGCACAGTAGGGAGGTGGTTAAGCATTGCACTATGCAATATCATACAAGGTATACAATATCATATAAAACACCATATTAAATGTCAGAGTCATGTTTCAAGGTTTGAACTAAAGCGGTATCTATCCAGTGCTGTTGAGCTGATGTGAATTCATGGCTACCCCTTGGATATTGGGCATTTTTTCATTGCCCACCCTGCAATGCAGATTCAAATGATGGCATACTTTAGCACTTACCACTTTCAAAGCAGGCATCAAATATTAGGTGCCCTCTTTTTGGTTGCCCAGAATAGCCTGGAGGTGTTACAATCAACTTGTTAATGTTTCTAGACATGGCAGCTTCATGTTCCAGTCCACGTCCTGTATTAAACATAAAGAAAATGCATAGTCAGACTATTTTGGTTCATTGCTTACATCACAAGCTCATTAATTACTAAAGATGAATGCCTATCACTACTGTTTCCATGGTGATTAAAAAAAAACCTTGTTCTTAAAGTCAACGTTTCACAGGTTTTGGAAATTTAAACTAAGCATACAATATAAAAAATGCAGAAGCATTAAGCACGGGTATATAGACAGCCGGACTTACTGTAAATGCAAATCTTGATTTTTCCAGGTAAAAGCTTAACTTAGATTCTAACATCATAAGCCTCCCTATTGCTCCTTCAAAGCTTTTTTTAGGGGAGAGGGAAGAAATAAATGGACTAGCAAAAAAAGTTTTACAAAAAGAAATAAAAGCTGATCATTGTAATCACTCCTGTCAGTGGTAAATGGTTTGATCGCTGGGTGAATTGGAAAGCTGCAATATATTACAACTTTTGTTTTTGGGTTTAATACCGCTTTAAAGTGGTTCCAAAGGCAGAAGTTTTTTTTATCTTAAAGTATAACTAAAGGCAAAACCTTTTATTAGCTGTGGATAGAGTGGAGATGGATTAGAACACCTGTCAGTTTTTATTGCTGTCTGTGCCCCTGTTATGAAGATTCACCCTCTCTATTTGTCCTGTTTACCATTATCATTGAAGGTGAAAGTAAAAGAAAACCCCAAATTTCGGGTTTTCCCCAGAAAAGTATTAGTAAATCTTCCAATGGAGACACTAGTTCTGGTGACCAGGGGTCCCCAAGGAATTCCATTAAAGTGATTGTAAAGCTTGCATTTTTTTTTTTCAAATAACAAACATGTCATACTTACCTCCACTGTGCAGTTCGTTTTGCAGAGAGTGGCCCCCATTCTTAAATTCTGGGGTCCCTCGGCGGTTCTCCCGGGGGGTTACCTTGCGGGCGCACTCCCGAGGCCATCATTCGGCGTCCATAGATGCCGAATGTAGGACTCAGCCCCGCCCCCCGCGTTATTGGATTTGATTGAGAGCTGTGGGAGCCGATGGCTGCGCTGCTATCAATCTATCCAATCAAGAGCCGAGAACCCACGGGCAGAGGGGCAGCGTGTCTCGGCCGTGGGAAATTCCAGGGCTCAGGTAAGTAAAACGGGGGGCTGGGGGGCCGGTCACTGTCAGGTGTTTTTTCAACTTAATGCATAGGATGCATTAAGGTGAAAAAACACAAGGGTTTACAACCTCTTTAATTTTCAGGGATTACCTCTCCCTTCCTGTTTGGCTATTGGACCAGGGGCAGATCCAGAGTCTTTTCTCGGGAGGGGCACTGCCAAAAAATGATTTTTTGGGGGGAAATTTATTGGGGAAATGGTTGGTGTCGGCGCTTCAATCATCCCGGCACCATGGTTGTTATGGTGTCAGGATGATTGAAGCGCATTATTTCTATTATTACATTGTAATATGAAATTAAATAGTTCAATGCAGAATCAGTGGGAGCCCCGAGTGTGTCACTTGCCACCGTCGCCTGCAATTAGTGGGAGCCCTGAGCGTGTCACTTGCCACACGTTGTGGATTGTCACTTGCCACGTCACCTGCCACATCTTGTGGATTGTCACTTGCCACGTCACCGGCCACACCTTGCTGATTGTCACTTGCCTGCCACCAGATGCAGATTGTCATTTGCCACGTCACCTGACACAATTTGCGGATTGTCACTAACTTGCCTGCTAAGGTGTCGTTTTGGTTGTCTCTTGCTGTGTCCCAGACTCCCAGAGTCAGGCAGCAGAGAGATAATGTAATCTCTCTGCTGCCTGCACAGTGAGGGCAGAAGTCACTGCAGGAATGCAGGGCAGGCACGGGCGGTGAGAGATGATCTCATCTCTCTGCTCCCCCGCTCCCGGCTAGTTGATTGGCCAGCTGCCACACTGAGCCTGCTCTCTCACTCTCACCTGCACTGCCAACACACAGAGCAGCACGGTCTGCCCACCAACCGCGCCGCCCCCCCCCGACAACAAACCGTGCCGCAAGTGGAGCCGCCCGCTTTCTTACCCGTCTGTGGAGCCACACGCTATTGCACCTGCCCGCAGAGCGGCCTGACGTGACTCACTGACGTCACTCGTTGCTAGACGCCAAGCGGCCCAGGCGTTAGCAGCGAGTGCAGCGAAGAGGCTCCACCCACCTCCTCCTCTGCTCCTGGTATCGTGTCAGTGCGCCACGTAACTACATTAGATGAGTCTCTCTCTCAGCGCCGCTGATCGGCTGATGTGAGAAACTGAGAGAGAGACTCAGAGAGGCAGCGGCAGCCGCAGAACAAGTACTGTATATAATCGAGTATAAGCCGACCCGAATATAAGCCGAGGCACCTAATTTTACCTCAAAAAACTGGGAAAACTTATTGACTCAAGTATAAGCCTAGGGTGTCCTAGGCTTATACTTGCCTCACTTTGCCTCACTGTGCCCATGCCTCACTGTGCCCATGACTAGACTGATGTTTAACATGGAAGTCTATGGAAGGAGTGCCCGGCTTTGAAAAATCGGTTCTCCCTGACACCAAACTTTTCAAACTTATAGAGGAGACATGGGGCTACATGTGTGCCAAGTTTGGGGTCCAGGGGACCTACGACCGGCCGGTACCGGGTCCGCAAAATCACCAGAGAAATGACCGTTTAACATTGGAGTCTATGGAAGGGGTGCCCGGATTTAAAAAATCAGTTCTCCCCTGCCGTAGGTCCCCCAGACACCAAACTTTGCACACTTGTAGAAGAGACATTGGGCTACATGTGTGCCAAGTTTGGGGTCCAGGGGTCCTATGGTCGGCCGGTACGGGGTCCCCAAAGTTCGGAAGATCAGGCGCGAAAAAAAAAAACAGAGCAAGCAAGTGAGTGTGACAGATGGTCTCGGGGGGGGCAATTGCCCTGTTGCCCCCCCCTGGATCCGCCACTGTATTGGACAGGAAGTGAAGGTAAATCTCCACAATGGGACACAGATGGCGGCAAAAAATTCTGACAGGGGTTTTAACCCTCCGTTTCTCTATCTAAAATGAAAAAAAAAAAAGTTTTGCCTAAAGTTCTACTTTAATGCATTCTATGTGTGCAGCAGCCCTTCCAATACTTACCGGAGTCCGCAAAAGGGATTATTTTGGTGGCAAAAGGCGGGCCTACTCAATATTAGGTGGGCGAGCACAACGATATGGCTTATCGGTGTATACTGCATAGAATTTATCATCTTCATATCTCAAAGGAGACCCAGGGCACTTACAGTAGTAGAAGACCTAAATATAAAGGTTAAATAATGTCCAGTGTCATTCATCCAGTGTCATTCAAGCATTTCCTTTTTTCCTGGGTATCAAAAAGATACCTCTTGTTGTCCCCTGAACGCTGAGTAGCATCAGTGTGCATGTTTCTGATAACAGAGGTGGTGCCCCAATTACCCACCCAGCATTACCCACATGAAAATGACAGGCACTGGTCTCCTGGCAGTGAAGACACTCCTTGTACAATCTGTTAACATTAATGCTGCTAGGAAAGGTCCGTGATTCGACACATTGCTCCAGGCATATTTTCTTATACACTTTCCTGCATTTTAAGGATCTATCCTTAAACCACCTTCACAATCCTCTTCTTGGCAGTGTTAATTTTTATGTCAAATTTAGTGTTATGGCCCGTAGACACGATTAAAATATCGTACGAAAAATGTCGTCCGAGGAAGAATCGTACGATAATCGGATCGTTAGTACAGGGCTTCCGTGAGCCGATCATGACAGTTCATCCAATATTATTTTATCGGACATACACGAAAATTTTCCTCGTACGATACCCAATCATACGATTTCCGTTTAGTCAGTACAGTTGTCGTCCGAAAATACAACACAAATACATTACAACACATGACATCACTTCCGATTTTTTTTTCTGTCGTAAGAGAATTTTTGTAATTTTAGTAACCTATTCAATTTCTACTTGCGACTAGTAAACGAAAAAAGTCAGATGATCTGTCGTCCAATTTTCAGATCGTGTGTACGGGGCATTAGTCCTAGTCTTTTTGACTAAAATGCCATTTTAGTTTTAGTCATATTTTAGTCATCTGAATTGTTTTAGCTTTAGTCATATTTTAGTCGACTAAAATCTCCAGTACATTTTAGTCGACTAAAATCTCCAGTACATTTTAGTCGAGAAAAATCTCCAGTACATTTTAGTCGACTAAAATCTAATGGGCTTAGTTAAATTGTAATGCATTATTTTAGCATTTCTCTAGAATTGACAAACTCAATATATACTCCTGAAGTAAAAATCTAATAACATGCTATTATTTATGGAATGTTTTTGACAAACAGAAGTGTAACTTAAAAATATGAAAACACCCAAAAAACTAAACTCTATTCTCTGTATTGCCTTTGCACATATTACCTGAATATATTATCAACATTAAATAGTAAGAAAAAAAAATAAGAAAAGCCTTTTTCTTCATTTCTTTTTCTTTCAGCAGCTTAGTAGACGCCCCCGACGTATTCTTATGTGTTAATTTTTACATTAAATTTTTGATTTAATTCTAGTCATATTCTTTTGACTAAAATGCCATTTTAGTTTTAGTTGTTGTCATAGAAATCCTGCCAGCTACAGGAGTCCTGGACTTCCTGGTTTCCAATCTCGGGCACGTCCGCGCGCTGCGGGGGCGCGCGCACGCTCCACAAAGCGCGCCAGAAGGGCTATTTAAACGTGTCTGTGACAGACAGTCCCTGCTGTCTGCTCTACAGCGTGTAGTACTCAAAGAGACCTGATTCGTAGATTTACCTGCATATGACCCGGCTTACCTTGACCCTTCCAGTTTCCTGCCTGTATCTGACCACCGGCTTGTTTTGACCACTCTTCTGCCTGATCCTCCAGTACCTTGTCGCCAGCCAGTTCTACCGACCCGGCTTGTCTGACCAATCTCTCCGCTGTTGTGTTCCTGGTTCCAGTCCAGTCTGCTTCATCGGTTCCAGTCCAGTTGCTGTGTTCCTGGTTCCAGTCCAGTCTGCTTCATCGGTTCCAGTCCAGTTGCTGTGTTCCTGGTTCCAGTTCAGCCTGTTATACTTCCTGGGTGCCTGGATCCGTCCCAGTTTTCAGACTCTACTCTACCTTGATCCATCCTGCCAGGCACTCGTACCCCTTCTACCTCCGTGCCTCCTGTCTTCACTACCAGGGGCCGCTGGTGGAAGCCGTAAGAGAGGCCTCCCTCTGCAGATCCTGGCTCGTCACCGTCAGGTACGTGACAGTAGCAGACAGCCATGTCTGAGCCCGGGCAGGGAGCCTCACCTATGGAGGAACTTTGTCGGCACCTGGCAGGTTTGTCTGAAGCAGTCAAGAGTCTTCAACAAGGCTACACCCGCCTGGAAGTGCAAGTGCGGGCCCTCTCCAATCCCTCTGCCATCCAAGAGGGGCCCCATGCCTCTGCTTCCACAGCCGGGACAAGTTCCTCACCCACAGTGGTCATGCTTCCTCCCGAACCTAAGGTTCCTACACCCGAAAGATTTTCCGGGGATCGGAGCAAGTTTAGGGCCTTCCGGAATTCGTGTGAACTGTACTTTGCCCTACAGCCCCGCACCTTTTCTCTAGAGGCCACCAAGGTGGGCTTTGTGGTCTCTTTGCTCTCTGGAGACCCTCAGAGCTGGGCCCACCGTCTCTTTGAACAGAAGGATGTATCACTAAACAATCTTGCTGCTTTTTTCGATGCCATGGCCCAGCTATACAAAGACCCCCAGCTCTCAGTAACCGCAGAAGCCGCCTTGCGTTCCCTCCAACAAGGATGCAGACCACAGGAGGACTATGTGGCAGAATTCAGGCGGTGGAGTGCGGATACCAATTGGAATGATGCCGCCCTCTGCCATCAGTTTCGCTTAGGACTTTCTGATTCCTTGAAGGATGAGCTTGCTAGAGTCGGTGTACCACAGACACTCAACCTGTTGATTGACCTAACCATCCAGATTGACCGACGTCTGAGGGAACGGAGGGCTGAGAGGACCACTGGCTTCTCCCGCCCAACCTGGATGCTTCCTCGGGCTCCTAGTCACCTGTACCCGGCTTCTGCTACACCTCCAACCCCCACATCTGACACGCCTGAACCAATGCAGCTCGGGGTCCTTCGTCCATCCCTCGCTCCGGAAGAACGCCAGCGCCGCCGAATAAATAATTTGTGCCTGTACTGCGGGGAACCCGGACATTTCGTTAGAAACTGTCCCCTGAAGCTTCGTAAGTTTCTTTCAGTTTCTTCTAACATGACTAACCTACAAGCCAAAACCACATCTCACCTTGCCCTCTCTGTTTCATTACAGCTCCCAGGAAGGACTCTGCAAGTACCTGCCATTATTGATTCTGGAGCATGCAGCTGCTTTATGGACTCAACCTTTGCAATCAAACACCAAATTCCCCTTCGTACCAAGACCCACGGACTTCGTGTCCATCTGGCTGATAGTTCCGTTATTAAGTCTGGACCTGTGATCCAGGAGACCACCCCTATACCCGTCACCATCTCTACCACCTCTGGAACCCACCAAGAATACTTATGTCTGGACATCATCTCTTCTCCGTTGTTTTCCTTGATCCTTGGTATGCCTTGGTTACAAGCCCACAATCCCACTATCAACTGGGCCACGGGAGTAGTTACCTTTCCTTCTTCCTATTGTCAGCAGTCCTGTGGCTCATACGAACCTCCTGGGCCGGCCTCTTTACTATGCATTGATACAGAAGATGGCACACGTCAATCCATCCCGGAAGTTTACCACGACTTTCTTGACGTATTTAGTAAACAAAGGGCAGAGACTCTACCGCCCCATCGGGCCTATGATTGCCCCATCGACCTACTTCCTGGAGCAAAGATTCCGTTCGGTAGAATCTTCCCTTTAACGGAGGTAGAACAAGGGGCTTTAAAAAATTATGTTGATGAGAACTTGCAAAAGGGGTTCATCCGCCCTTCCACATCCCCAGCAGGCGCAGGCATCTTTTTTGTAGAGAAAAAGGACCACACCCTTCGACCTTGTGTGGATTACCGTGAACTGAATAAAATTACAGTAAAAAATCGTTATCCTCTCCCCCTGGTACCAGAGCTATTTCAGAGACTGGGGACTGCCACCATCTTTACCAAACTTGATCTCCGCGGAGCCTACAACTTAATCCGTATCAAAGAAGGGGAGGAATGGAAGACCGCCTTCCGTACCCGGTATGGGCATTTTGAGTACTTGGTAATGCCATTCGGGTTGTGTAACGCCCCTGCCACTTTCCAGTACTTTATCAACAACGTTCTACAGGACTTCCTAGACCTCTTTGTCATTGTTTATCTCGATGATATATTAATCTTTTCTTCCTCCCTTGATTCTCATCGCAGACATGTCAAGAATGTGTTGGGTCGGCTCCGCCAGCATGGCCTGTATGCGAAGGCCGAAAAATGTGAGTTCGAGCAAGAGAGTATATCATTTCTGGGGTTAATCATTTCTAGCGAGGGCATCAAAATGGATCCTCAAAAGATTACCGCAATCCTGGACTGGCCAGAACCGGTGGACAAGAAGGGAATCCAACGTTTCGTTGGATTCGCCAACTTCTACCGCAAGTTCATCAGGGGGTTCTCAGCTATTATCGCACCCATTACTCAACTAACCAAACAAGGAACACGTTTTCACTGGTCCCCTGAAGCCCAAAAAGCTTTTGAATGCCTGAAGGCCCTATTTACCTTTGCCTCTATCTTGAAACACCCGGACTCTTCACTGCCATTCGTACTTGAGGTAGACGCCTCCGAAATAGCGGTAGGAGCAATACTGTCCCAAAGACAGGGAATCAAGGCCTTGCTCCATCCAGTAGCCTTCTTCTCTCGCAAGCTATCTGCAGCGGAGAGGAACTACGACGTGGGGGATCGGGAGTTACTAGCGATCAAATCTGCACTGGAGGAATGGCGGTACCTGCTGGAGGGCGCGGCTCATCCGATTCTGATATTCACTGACCACAAGAACCTGGAGTACCTGAAGGCCGCGAGAAGATTGAATCCATGGCAACCCAGGTGGGCACTCTTCTTCTCCCGGTTGTCTTTTCATGTTACTTATCGTCCTGGGGCCAAGAATATTAAGCCTGACGCCCTGTCTCGGATGTTCCATAAGTCCAAGGAGACTTCTCCGCCTGACACCATCCTTGCCCCCGGAAATTTCCTTCTTCTACAGGAGAACCTGTTCACTCAGATCAAACAAGCTTCCACTGGGCAGAGACAGTTCTCCGAGCCGGAATTTCAGGTTAAGGATGGACTATTGTGGTACCAAGACAGAATCTACGTACCTGAGGAATTGAGAGTAACCGCATTAGAACTCTGCCACGACCACGCCCTGGACGGACATTTTGGCGTTGCCAAGACCACTGACCTGGTACAGCGCACCTTCTGGTGGCCTCGAGTACGTGAAGACTGTAGGAGGTTTGTAGATTCTTGTACAACTTGCACCCGAAACAAGGGTTCCAGATCCAAGGCCTGGGGACTACTAAAACCCTTACCCGTTCCAGATAGGCCCTGGAGAATGTTGTCCATCGACTTCATTGTCGAGTTGCCCCCGGCTGAGAACCATACCACCATCTTCGTTATAGTGGATCGTCTGTCCAAGATGGCACACTTCATCCCTATGAAAGGGACTCCCTCAGCTCCTGAAACCGCACAGGTGTTCATCAGAGTACCACGGGGTACCAGCCAATATTGTTTCCGATCGCGGGGTTCAATTTACCTCTCGATTCTGGAGATCCCTTTGCAAAACCTTGAAGATCAAATTATCGTTTTCCTCTGCTTACCACCCACAGACCAACGGACAGACGGAGAGGACGAATCAGACGCTCGAGCAATACCTGCGATGCTTCTCCTCTTTTGCTCAGGACAACTGGATTTCCCTACTTCCGTTGGCCGAGTTTGCTTATAACAATTCCATTCACTCCGCTACCAGCCAGACTCCTTTCTTTGCAAACTATGGTTTTCACCCTACATTTCTGCCTAATTCCCTTCCTGAGTGTCCTGTGCCTGCAGTCCAGGAAAAGTTAAATTTTTTCTCGGTCAATAACCAGCTTCTACAAGAGACCATGACCAAGACTCAAGAACGCAACAAGACAATCTATGACAAGAAGAGACGGGGTGAATTAGTGTTGGTACCCGGCGACCAAGTATGGCTATCTACCACAAACCTAAGAATGGCATGCCCTTCTAAAAAACTGGGCCCCAAATTTTTAGGTCCATTCCCTGTTAAGAGGAAGATTAATGAAGTAGCTTATGAGTTGGAACTTCCTGACTCTCTTAGAATCCATCCAGTCTTTCATGTCTCTCTCCTGAAACCCACAGTCTCCAATCCGTTCCCAGATCGGAAGCCGGATCACCCTGATCCGATCATTATTGACGGTGAGCAGGAATTCGAAGTAGAAGCTATCATGGACTTCAGGAGAAGAAATAACCAGAACCAATTCCTAATTAAATGGAAGGGCTACGGACCCGAGGAAAACTCATGGGAACCCGAGGAGAATATCCATGCCAGGAGCTTGGTACAGGCTTTCAAGAGGACTCACCCTGGAAGGTTCACCCGGCTGGGCATCCGGAGGCTGCCCCTTGGGGGGGCAATGTGATCCGGAGGCTGCCCCTTGGGGGGGCAATGTCATAGAAATCCTGCCAGCTACAGGAGTCCTGGACTTCCTGGTTTCCAATCTCGGGCACGTCTCGGGCGCACGCGCTGCGGGGGCGCGTGCACGCTCCACAAAGCGTGCCAGAAGGGCTATTTAAACGTGTCTGTGACAGACAGTCCCTGCTGTCTGCTCTACAGCGTGTAGTACTCAAAGAGACCTGATTCATAGATTTACCTGCATCTGACCCGGCTTACCTTGACCCTTCCAGTTTCCTGCCTGCATCTGACCACCGGCTTGTTTTGACCACTCTTCTGCCTGATCCTCCAGTACCTTGTCGCCAGCCAGTTCTACCGACCCGGCTTGTCTGACCAATCTCTCCGCTGTTGTGTTCCTGGTTCCAGTCCAGTCTGCTTCATCTGTTCCAGTCCAGTTGCTGTGTTCCTGGTTCCAGTCCAGTGTGCTTCATCGGTTCCAGTCCAGTTGCTGTGTTCCTGGTTCCAGTTCAGCCTGCTATACTTCCTGGGTGCCTGGATCCGTCCCAGTCTTCAGACTCTACTCTACCTTGATCCATCCTGTCAGGCAGTCGTACCCCTTCTACCTCCGTGCCTCCTGTCTTCACTACCAGGGGCCGCTGGTGGAAGCCGTAAGAGAGGCCTCCCTCTGCAGATCCGGGCTCGTCACCGTCAGGTACGTGACAGTTGTACTTTAGGGTTAGGGTTAGAATTAGGGTTAGGGTTTTAGTTGACTAAAATTGTGTTAATTTAATCAATGAAAATATTTTGCTTCAACAAAAATATCACTGCTTCTTGGATAAGCTGATTTTTGTGTTACAAATGGATCAGACTGAGACAACTCAACAGACACAAAAGTGCTTTCAAGTCTGGGAATTGTTAACATATTATCAACTTTAACTAAGGAAGAATTAATTCATACAAAATTTTGCTCTGACTTCTTGATATGCCATTAGAACACTTTCCAATGTTCTCCTGGTACACCTAAAGTCCTGTACACAAGGACCGAAAATAAGCGGGTACAGTAGATACCGTGAAAAAGAAAAGTGCCGCTCAAAGCTGTGAAAACTCCAAATGATTGCTCCCGCCTGTCAGGGTCACCTGTGGCCAGGTGACAGATGCACACCGTAGGGGGACAGGAGTGCACCGCGAGGTAGTGAACCCTATGGCTGGCTTCTGTGGATAGGAAACTGGGTGGTTGTGGAAAGCGGGACCAGAGGAGCACAACCGGGATCCCAACGGAAGCGAGAGCCAAGATTCCCCAGGGCGCGGAGTCTAAGACCCAGCTGGTCTTCTCCAGGGCCTCTAGTGGTGAGGATGTTACGCTGCAGGCTGGGACCAGGTCGCGGCCCCTGGAGTTTCCTAGCTCACGCCCCGTAGGATAAGGGGAAGCAGCAGCACACGATAGAGAGAACCGAATAACAAGCCGAAGGTCAGGGGCCACAAGCAGACAAGGATAACGAAGAACGAGCCGAAGGTCAAGGGTCACGAGCAGACAGGGATGGTCGGGGACAAGCCAATAACGTAACAGAGAGACAGACGTAGCACACGGCAGGCAGGAACCCAAACACACAATGCCTAACAAACACGTTGATCAGCAAAGCAGGCTTGCAGTGCACAGGTTAATATAGTGTTCAGTGATAGGGCCTGGGGTGGAGTCAGGCTGGGAGGAGATTATAAAGGAAGCCAGGTGAAGGAGGTCTGGTCTCTAGATGAACACATGAGGAGGAAGGTAAGATGGCAGACAGACATTAATGCATATCCATGACAGTACCCTCCCTCTTACGAGGCCTCCCCCTTCCCCGCCTGGGCCCAGGTTTAGAGGGAAACTTCAGATGAAACTCCTTTAACAGACGAGGTGCAAAGACCTCAGATGCAGTGATCCAAGACCTCTCCTCAGGACCAAACCCTTTCCAATGAACGAGGTACTGAAGAACGCCTTTACAGAGTCGGGAGTCCAGAATTTGACTGATCTCGTACTCCTGATTATCCTCAGAGACAGGCGCCACGGTAGGAAGAGGACGAGAGAATTTATTGAGGACTAAAGGCTTTAGAAGAGCAACATGAAAGGAGTTAGTGATTTTAAGGCTCTTAGGAATCTGGAGTTTGAAACAAACCGGATTCAGTTTAGCAGTTACCGTGTATGGACCGATGAATCGTGGAGCAAACTTCAGAGAAGGAACTCGGAGCTTGATGTTCCTGGTAGAGAGCCAGACTTTGTCCCCTGGCTGAAGAGAAGGCGGTTTACGCCTGCGGCGGTCGGCAAAGCCTTTGAATTTTTCAGCAGCTGCCCGGAGGGAATCATGAACGTGACCCCAAACGGAATTGAGAGACTCCTGAGCCGAAGCCAAAGCTGGAATGTCTGGAGAACAGATCATAGGAAGAGGAAGTTGAGGGTGTTTTCCATAAACTGTGAAAAAGGGTGTCTTCTGCGAACTGGTATTCACATGATTGTTATGGGAGAATTCTGCCCACGGGAGTAGAGAGGACCAATCGTCATGGTGAGAAGACACAAAGGTGCGAAGAAAGACCTCTAACTCCTGATTAACCCTCTCAGTCTGTCCATTGGATTGGGGATGGTAAGAAGAAGAAAAATCCAAGACAATATTGAGGGATTTGCAAAAGGCTCTCCAAAAACGAGACGTGAATTGGACTCCCCTGTCGGAAACAATATGAGAAGGGACCCCATGTAGGCGGAGAATTTCTCGAATGAAAATGGGAACCAAGGCAGGGGCAGAAGGAAGACCAGGAAGAGGAACAAAATGAGCCATCTTGGAGAATCGATCGATTACCACCCAAATGACTGTATTATTCTCAGACAGTGGGAGATCGGTGATAAAATCCATGGCAATATGGGCCCAGGGTTCCTTAGGAATAGGCAAGGGCATGACTGAGGAGAAGTGCCTACATGAAGGGACACCGGCAAGAGCAGGCGAGAAGGTGATGTTTCTGGGTCCAATACTCCACCTTCCAAATGTATTAGACCCGAGCGTTTCCCGGACGAAGCGAGCAGGAGTCACGAAAATGACCCTTGCCCCCACAATAGAGGCACAAGCCCAGAGTTCTGCGCCTAGCACGTTCTTCGGGGGTTAGTCTGGTCCGGCCCAGCTGCATAGGTTCTTCAGCAGGTAGAGGATGCTCCACGGAATGAAGGGAGGGGAGCTCAGACTGGCTAGGACCCAGAGAGTGCTGGCGTCTTTTTTCTAAGGACCTCTCTTGAAAACGAATGTCGATCTGGTTGCATAATGAAATTACATCGTCCAGACCGACGGGAATGGCTCTTCCCGCTAATTCGTCTTTCACTCGGTCAGAGAGGCCATGTAAAAAGGTAGCGACCAGGGCCTCATTATTCCAGCTCAATTCAGCTGTGTGGATACGGAACTGAAGAGCATATTGCCCCACTGAACTAGATTCTTGGCGAAGACGTAAGACAGCACTAGCCGCTGAAGAAGCCCGAGCCGGCTCTTCGAAGATATTACGAAAGAGCTTCAAGAATTCGGACAGACTGGAAACCACCGGATCGTTCCTCTCCCACAGGGGGGCAGCCCAGGCCAAAGCTTCACCGGAGAGGAGGGAAATGATATAGGCTACCTTAGCCCGGTCAGATAGGAAGCTTTGAGGCTGAAGCTCAAAATGAATAGTGCATTGGCTGAGAAACCCCCTGCAGGCCTTGGAGTCCCCAGAGAAACGGAACGGAGCTGGCAATCTTAGTGAGTGTGAGGCTGCGACTGGTGCGATAGGTACAGCCGCTGGTTGTACTTGGGGTTGCGGATTCGGGGTTCCCAAGGAGACCTGAAGCTGCTCGAATCGAGAAGCCAGATCCTGGAGGAATCGCATCACCTGGGTCTGATTTGATTCCTGGGTCTCAAGTCTGCGAACTATGCCCTGCAATGGATCATCCGCGGGAAGCGGGATGTCAGCCGGGTTCATGGCTGATCAAACTGTCAGGGTCACCTGTGGCCAGGTGACAGATGCACACCGTAGGGGGACAGGAGTGCACCGCGAGGTAGTGAACCCTATGGCTGGCTTCTGTGGATAGGAAACTGGGTGGTTGTGGAAAGCGGGACCAGAGGAGCACAACCGGGATCCCAACGGAAGCGAGAGCCAAGATTCCCCAGGGCGCGGAGTCTAAGACCCAGCTGGTCTTCTCCAGGGCCTCTAGTGGTGAGGATGTTACGCTGCAGGCTGGGACCAGGTCGCGGCCCCTGGAGTTTCCTAGCTCACGCCCCGTAGGATAAGGGGAAGCAGCAGCACACGATAGAGAGAACCGAATAACAAGCCGAAGGTCAGGGGCCACAAGCAGACAAGGATAACGAAGAACGAGCCGAAGGTCAAGGGTCACGAGCAGACAGGGATGGTCGGGGACAAGCCAATAACGTAACAGAGAGACAGACGTAGCACACGGCAGGCAGGAACCCAAACACACAATGCCTAACAAACACGTTGATCAGCAAAGCAGGCTTGCAGTGCACAGGTTAATATAGTGTTCAGTGATAGGGCCTGGGGTGGAGTCAGGCTGGGAGGAGATTATAAAGGAAGCCAGGTGAAGGAGGTCTGGTCTCTAGATGAACACATGAGGAGGAAGGTAAGATGGCAGACAGACATTAATGCATATCCATGACAGTGCCCTGATATTCAAGCTGGTGCTGGCTCTGCACTAATGCATGGGAAGAAAAGAGCCCTGGACTGCCACACTCTGTATTGACAATGTATTCTTCAAAAAATAGTAATATAAAATCCAAAATCAATCCATAAATCCAAAATGAACAAAACAGATAGTGGTCATGCAGGGGTAGGTGGCTAAGGCGTTTCACGTCAGATGTTGACGCTTACTCATAGCTAAAGTGTGTGGGAATCCATAGAAAATATAAATAGGAAGTGAAGCTGGCTTCATACCAATCAGTGCTAACTAGGCACAGTGGAATGAAATGAACCTATGGTTATCTCCAACACACTTTAAGGTGGGAAAGGCACCCATATAGGATACAACAACAATGAAGCAAATAATAAAACAAATAATGCCATAATATATAATATCAAACATACATTTGGATCAAAGATGATATATATATATATATTTGCGTGTGCACAGTGCAGTAATGGAAATATGATGTCCAGTGTTATGCAAAAGACACCTATATATGTGAATGTGTCCTCTCGTGTATAAAGAAAAAACTATGTAGGTGACAAAACAACAAAGGTTGTATGAATGTGGTATGTGTGAATGTGATTGTGAAAGTACAAATGTTAGTGGCATAGTAAGACCTAAACTTATGTGAATGGTTTTATATGTAAAAAATTAATGTTGAAAATATGGGAAATAAAAATATGAGAAATGAAAATATAATGAAATAAATAACAGTAGATACCGGACAACATTTAGTCTGTGTGTACAGTTCTTTGTTTGATAGAAGTCGATCTCACAACCAGTGGCGGATATAGGGGGGGCAACAGGGCAATTGCCCCCCGAGACCATCTGTCACACTCACTTGCTTGCTCTGTTTTTTTTTTTTTTGCGCCTGATCTCCCGAAATTTTGGGACCCGGTACCGGCCGGCCGTAGGACCCCTGGGCCCCAAACTTGGCACACATGTAGCCCAATGTCTCTTCTACAAGGGTCCAAAGTTTGGTGTCTGGGGGACCTACGGCCGGGGAGCACTGATTTTTTAAATCCAGGCACCCCTTCCATAGACTCCAATGTTAAACGGTAATTTCTCCGGTGATTTTGCGGACCCGGTACTGGCCGTTCGTAGGTCCCCTGGACCCCAAACTTGGCACACATGTAGCCCCATGTGTTCTCTACAAGTGTGCAAAGCTTGGTGTCTGGGGGACCTACGGCTGTGGAGCACTGATTTTTTAAACCCGGGCACCCCTTCCATAGACTCCAATGTTAAACGGTCATTTCTTCAGTGATTTTGCGGACCCGGTACCGGCCGGCCGTAGGTCCTCTGGACCCCAAACTTGGCACACATGTAGCCCCATGTCTCCTCTATAAGTTTGAAAAGTTTGGTGTCTGGGAGAACCGATTTTTCAAAGCCGGGCACTCCTTCCATAGACTTCCATGTTAAACATCAGTCTAGTCATGGGCACAGTGAGGCATGGGCACAGTGAGGCAAAGTGAGGCATGCATATGGACACCCTAGGCTTATACTTGAGTCAATAAGTTTTCCCAGTTTTTTGGGGTAAAATTAGGTGCCTCGGCTTATATTCGGGTCGGCTTATACTCGAGTATATACAGTACTTGTTCTGCGGCTGCCGCTGCCTCTCTGAGTCTCTCTCTCAGTTTCTTACATCAGCAGATCAGCGGCGCTGAGAGAGAGACTCGTCTAATGTAGTTACGTGGTGCACTGACACGATACCAGGAGCGGAGGAGGAGGTGGGTGGAGCCTCTTCCCTGCACTTGCTGCTAACGCCTGGGCCGCTTGGCATCTAGCAACAAGTGACGTCAGTGAGTCACGTCAGGCCGCTCTGCGGGCAGGTGCAATAGCGTGCGGCTCCACAGACGGGTAAGAAAGCGGGCAGCTCCGCTTGCGGCGTGGTTTGTTGTCGGGGGCGGCACGGTTCATGGGCAGACCGTGCTGCTCAGTGTGTTGGCAGCGCAGGTGAGAGTGAGAGAGCAGGCTCAGTGTGGCAGCTGGCCAATCAGCTAGCCGGGGGCGGGGGAGCAGAGAGATGAGATCATCTCTCACCACCCGTGCCTGCCCTGCATTCCTGCAGTGACTTCCGCCCTCACTGTGCAGGCAGCAGAGAGATTACATTATCTCTCTGCTGCCTGACTCTGGGAGTCTGGGACACAGCAAGAGACAACCAAAACTACACCTTAGCAGGCAAGTTAGTGACAATCCGCAAGGTGTGGCAGGCGACGTGGCAAGTGACAATCCGCAAATTGTGTCAGGTGACGTGGCAAATGACAATCTGCATCTGGTGGCAGGCAAGTGACAATCAGCAAGGTGTGGCAGGTGACGTGGCAAGTGAGAATCCACAAGGTGTGGCAGGTGATGTGGGAAGTGACAATCCACAAGGTGTGGCAAGTGACAATCCACAAGATGTGGCAGGTGACGTGGCAAGTGACAATCCACAACGTGTGGCAAGTGACACGCTCAGGGCTCCCACTAATTGCAGGCGACGGTGGCAAGTGACACACTCAGGGCTCCCACTGATTCTGCATTGAACTATTTAATTTCATATTACAATGTAATAATAGAAATAATGCGCTTCAATCATCCTGACACCATAACAACCATGGTGCCGGGATGATTGAAGCGCCAACACCAACCATTTCCCTGATAAATTTCCCACAAAAAAATCATTTTTTGGCAGTGCCCCTCCCGAGAAAAGACTCTGGATCCGCCCCTGCTCACTGCCGATCTCTTTTGAATGAGCATGCTGGAAAACCGGCAGCCGATAGGCGCTCTCAGCCAATGGCTGTGAGTGCTGATCGGTGTGTTTTGGTGGAGAGGTAGTCCCCCTGTCAGAACACGTAAGCAGAGCGGGGAGATCGCTGTACTAACATTGAATAGTTAGTACAGAGACCTCTTTGTGGGCTGTTCAGATTTTTTTTTCTTTCATTCAGCCCAGCAGGCTTACTGTGTGTACTAGGCCTTAGTCTCTTCCAGATCTGTCTCTTCAGTGATCTTTTCCTCGGGACCCTGAATTGCCAGCCAACTTTACCAACTTTTACCTGTGAAAAAGATCATGCAAAATGTTGCCTTATCTTCCTGGTACAAGGGTTAATACAGTGTTATGCATCAGCAAGTGGTTACCAAGGGTAACAAAGGTTACTCTAGCAGTCTGACGTAAGCATGTACATGTGACAGGCGGGATAGCTTCTTGCAATGAATCAGATGTTGTCGGCACTCCCTCCATGAGCAGGTCCATCTCCAAGATTAGCACCGCAGAGGTTCCCAACCCGCACGCAGGCACAGAAGAGTTAAGTGAAGTGCACTCATGGGTTAGCACTAGATGCACGGCGGGACCCCATGCGGCTACTGGGAGTGAGGTAGCAGAGATACGCTGGACAGGTGGAGAGGGCAAAGGCACTGCTTGTCCCTCCTAATTGCACAAGTAAAAATGGTGATGTATATTACATTGATAGTTTATTAGAGGTAAGTCGTCTGTTCAAGCAAAGGTACCCCGTGTATAAGTCAGTGGCCCTGTACAAAGTGCTTACCATAGCCCAGAAGAACCAACCCCAGTGTAGGCATCTCATGAGACCCTTGCATGGTGCCCAGCAAGGAGGAAAACTTGGAGGACGTGACGACCACCCCATCACCCTACCCCCCTTACATGTGCCACTTTTATATTGTGGCAAAAATACCTGCGTCAAATTCAAGATAACATACCGACAGATTCATATCTTTTAAAAATGGAGCTAATGAAGACCATATCTTTTTTGGCATACAGAGGGAGACCCTGGCACAGACAGATTTTGTGAAAGTGTCTGGCGGGAGTTCTAAAAGTGGCACAGTGTGAGCCAAATTCAAGTACAAGTTCTAGACAGGTACATGAATTTGGCACAGGCTGCACCACTTTTAGAAAGCACCTCAGGCACAAAATCTGTCTGCACCAGTCTTTATGAATTCCAGGGACTGTATTCTAAATACTTCTGAAAGTAATGTTAGAAATAAGACATAAATGCTTATAGACGGTAACCATTAGATGTTGCACATTTGAGCACTACATGCTACAGAATACTAATAATTTATATTTAGGTCCTGTGTTCACCTTTCTCTTAAAAGAGAAACCCACTAGAGAAGGCAAAACCAGCAACAGTTACACAGGGTTGTATTTATAAAAACATTTGCGTAGAAATTCGCACAGTGAAAGTACATGGAAATTCATTCTGTGTGGATAAGGCAATATATTAATTTTATTAGCAGGGCTCAACATTTCAAGTCCTGAGCTACTAGCCAGACCTTAAGGGTTACTCGTCACCAGTTGCCTCACCCAACCCCTTATCCGGCCCACCCCTAATTCCACCCCTAAACACATTCTCATAAATTATCTCATGAAAGTACATTGTTAGATGTTTTATGCAGAATTCAGTTACAAAAATAATAATAAACAACAACTTTATCAGTGCCCATCAGTGCAGCCTCATCAGTGCCCATCAATGCAGCCTGTCAGTGCCTATCAGTGCAGCTCCACCAGTGCCCATCAGTGCCGCCCCATCAGTTACAGCCTCATCAGTGGCCATCAGCACAGCCTCACCAGTGCCCATCAATGCAGCCTTACCAGTGCTCATCAATGCAGCCTCATCACTGCCCATCAATGTAGCCTTATCCGTGCCCATCAATGACCATCAGTGCAGCCTGACCGGTGCACAGGGTTTTAGAAAGAGGAGAGAAAGAGGAGAGCCTGCTGGACCATCACACAGAGTGGGGATATCCCGCTGTGACAGCTCTAATTTGAATTGCCCAGGTACTCGCAGTCAAACAAAGTCCTGCCTCCTGGATCGGCTACTATGATAGACGTCACAAGTCCCGGCATTGAACCAGTGTGCTGTCTATGAAATCAAACCTGTCACAGAGGAAATAAATACGAACATTATATAATTAGCAAAATTTTCGCTGTTCCCGATCACCATTGACACCACCAAAAACATCATCAGAGACAACACATCTCCAAATGACATAATTTCTACAAAACTCCTGAAAGAATGTACCAACATTTTAGCACCTACCATAACACACATCATAAATCAATCATTCAAAGAAGGTATGGTTCCGAACTCCCTCAAGCAAGGCATAATCAAACCCCTCCTAAAAAAAAACAACCTTGACCCCAAGGACCCAAATTACCGCAGACTGGTAACAAGCCTCAACACCATTTCCAAGATCATGGAGAAAGCAGTAGTACAACAGCTACAACTCCATTTGGACACTTACAAACTCTTGGATCCACTACAATCAGGCTTCCGCCCAGGCCATGGCACAGAAACAGCACTTCTCAAAATATGGGATGACGTCCTCGAAGCCACAGATGACGGAGAATCATGTCTCCTGGTGCTGCTGGACCTCAGTGCAGCGTTCGACACAGTAGACCACAAAACTCAACTCATTCGCCCTAAAGAAGTAGCAGGAGTCGCAGACCCTGACCTACCTTGGTTCGCTTCCTTCCTTGAGAATCGTTCTCAGACAGTGAAACTAGGAGCCTTCACCTTTCTTGCGGAGTCCCTCAAGGATCACCCCTGTCACCCCTGCTCTTTAACATCTACCTCCGCCCGCTCCTCAAAATCATCAGCAAACAGGACTTGTGCTACCACTCATACGCTGACGACACCCAACTCTACTTTCGTATCACTGGAAAAAAAGAGCAATATCACGGATTGGAAAAGTGCCTCACATTGATCGATGATTGGATGACTGAGAGTTTGTTCAAACTCAACCGGATCCAAAACAGAACTGCTTCTCCTCCATGCTAACCGAAAGACAAAAACTAAAACTTCTTGGACACTACCCACCATTCTCGGACAGACCATTACCCCGAGCACCAAAGTCAAAAGTCTCGGAGTCATCTTTGACTCTGAGATGTCGATGGACGCTCAAATAGGATCAGTAATCAGCGGATCTCACCATCTCCTCCGCCTGCTGCGCAGACTCATTCCCTTCATCCCAGAAGAGGACACAGCAGTAGTAGTTGGATCAATTATCAACTCCCGACTCGACTACGCAAATGCCCTCTACCTCGGACTACCCAAATACCAGATTTTGCGCCTACAAGTCGTCCAGAACACGGCAGCCAGACTGATAACAGGAAAAAAAACATGGGAACCCATCACCCCTTCACTGAGGACCCTTCATTGGCTAACCGTAAAGGATCGGGTCACTTTCAAGACCCTCTGTCTCACCCACAAGTGCACACAAGGAATCGCTCCTCATTATTTATGCGAGAAGATAAAGCACTACACCCCCAATCGCACTCTCCGAACAACCAACCAAAATCTCCTTCACATGCCCAAGTTTCGCTACAAATCAAACGGAGAACGAAGATTTGCAGTCCAAGGACCACGGCTATGGAACGCTCTACCCACGGACATCCGTATGGAAGAAAACCATCGGGCCTTCAGGAAAAAACTTAAGACTTACCACTTCTGATGGATCATGAAGTTACTGGATGCAAAGCGCCTTGAGGCGATTTAGTTCGCATTTGTTAGCGCTATACAAGTTTTTCACTCACTCACTCAGATTCCCGCTCTGTGTGATGATGCGGCCGGCTCTCCTCTCCCTCTCCTCTCTCTTACCCAGGTTCCTGAGAGAATGGCTCCCATTCAACCTGATGGTGGCACTCCCCCCCCTCCCCCGAGGCAGCCCCACACTCGCCCTTGGGCTACTTTCACACTGGGGCAGGGGGCATTAGCGGTAACGTGCCGCTAATTTTAGTGGGGCTTTACACGCTGTTATAGCAGTGCTTTTCTGCCGCTAGCGGGGCGCTTTTAACCCCTGCTATCAGCCGAATGAAGGGTTAAAAGCGCCTCTGCCCAAGTGCTTTGCAGGCGCTTTGGCAGCGGTGCCCATTGATTTCAATGGCAGGGGCGCACCACCCGAAGAAACCTGCTGGCATTCCTTTTTCTAACAGGCTCGGGCTTTCACACTGGGGCTGCAGGGGAGGCGTTTTTCAGGCGCTTTACAGGAGCTATTTTAAGCCAAAAAGCAACTGAAAAATGCCCCAATATGAAAGGGGTCTTAAGCTTTAGGAACTATCCTAACAACAGCCCTCAAAATTTCCACTCGCCTGCTCACATTTGGCAAGTGGAAATTTTGAGGGCTGTTGTTAGGATATTTCCTATGCTGGTCAAGAGTTTTAATTGACTTCAAATAGGAAATACTGCATTTGGATACAAGATGGTGTTCTAAATATCATCAATTCATATGATACTTAGCGCCATCAAGTGGCCAAATGCAGTATTTTCTGTTTTAAACTAATAAAAACATTCGTCCAGTATAGGAAATAGTCGAATAACATTTTTTCTTATTTTTCTTTTGCTCCGTTTCCATTGCATGGATGTACATCAATTTCCCTTTGCGAATTGCTACGCACATTTTTCATAAATACATCCCTCAGTGTGGTTATTACATCTGCTTTACACGTAGTAGGTCCTGGGCTCTATTCCCAGTAAAACCAATACGTTGAGCAGCCCATGAGACTAGGTCTATAAAAAGTGTATAGTGTCATCAGTGCCACTGGCGGCTCGCTCCCGGGAGCCCAGCGGTGGGTACCGCGGGCTCGGTGTCCACCGACACCCACTAATTGTGCAGTGCACAGGCAGAACGGCAGTCTGCATATTTAACCACTTGCCGACCGCGCCATGTACAAAAGACGTCCACAGCGCGGTCGAGTTATCCTGAGTGGACGTCCCAGGGATGTCCTAACAGAATCTTGCTCCCGCCCGCCCCCTGGGGCGCGCTCCAGGATATGACCGTGACCGCCGGGTCCGGAAGACCCGGCGCATCACGGATCACGGTAGATGGGCGCTAATCGCGGCTGTTTACCACGTGATCGCTCCGTCAAATGACGGAGCGATCACTTGTAAACAGACCGGCGTCATGTGATGACGCCGGTTCCTCCCTCCCCTCTCTGTACCGATCGGTACAGTGTGAGAGGAGAGGGGAGGGAGCGGATCATGTCCGCTCCCTCCCCCATGTCAGCTGTTGGCTGGATCTGTGACAATTGCAGTCACAGATCCAGCCATCCATCCATCCCTGCTCAGCCATCCCTGCGCAATACTCTGTCAATACTCTGCAATACACCCTGCCAATACTCTGCAATACCCTGTGCAATACTCTGCAATACCCTGTGCAATACTCTGCAATACCCTCTGCAATACCCTGTGCAATACTCTGTGCAATACTCTGTTCAATACTCTGTTCAATACTCTGTTCAATACTCTGTGCAATACTCTGTGCAATACTCTGTGCAATACTCTGTGCAATACCCTGTGCAATACTCTGTGCAATACTCTGTGCAATACTCTGCAATACCCTGTGCAATACTCTGTGCAATACCCTGTGCAATACCCTGCCCATACTGTGCAATACCCTGCCCATACTCTGCCCATACTGTGCAATACTCTGCCATATTCCGCAATACCCTGCCATACTCCTCAATACCCTGCAATACTCCTCAATACCCGGCAATACTCCTCAAAACCCGGCAATACTCCACAATACCCGGCAATACTCCACAATACCCGGCAATACTCCACAATACCCTGCAATACTCCACAATACCCTGCAATACCCAGCAATACCCCGCAATACCCGGCAATACCCCGCAATACTCCGCAATACCCCGCAATACTCCGCAATACCCCGCAATACTCCGCAATACCCCGCAATACTCCGCAATACCCGGCAATACTCCGCAATACCCGGCAATACTCCTCAATATCCGGCAATACCCCGCAATACTCCTCAATACCCGGCAATACTCCTCAATACCCTGCAATACTCCGCAATACCCGGCAATACTCCGCAATACCCGGCAATACTCTGCAATAACCACTTCCCGCCCGCCGGCCGTCATATGACGTCCTTAACTTTATGCTGGGATATCTGAATGATGGGAGCAGCTACAGGCATCATTCAGATATTCGCTTTTTCAGCTGGCGATTCCCTGCACCATAAGAACGATCATAGCGGCTGTTCCACAGCTTGATCGCTCTTACGGAAGGTGAGAGGGGATGCCCCCCCCTCCCGCTGCCCTCCGGTGCTTCTACCGACTCACCGCTATGATCAAAGCCAAGATTGTTTTTTTTTTTTGTTTTGTTTTTCAGGCTTCCCAGCCTAGAGGTGAGATGTGGGGTCTTATTGACACCCCCCCCCCCCATATCTCACTGTTAAGAGGACCTGTCATGCCATATTCCTATTACAAGGGATGTTTACATTCCTTGTAATAGGAATAAAAGTGATAAAAAAAAAATTTGGGGCGGAAAAACATGTCAAACTAAAATAAATAAAGTAAAATGAACAATAAAATATATATATATTTTTTAAAGCGCCCCTGCCCCCGCGAGCTCGCATGCAGAAGTGAACGCATACGTAAGCCCCGCCCACATATGAAAACGGTGTTCAAACCACACATGTGAGGTATCGTTGCGAACGTTAGAGCGAGAGCAATAATTTTGGCCCTAGACCTCCTCTGTAGCTCAAAACATGTAACCAGTAAAAATATTTAAAGCGTTGCCTATGGGGATTTTTAAGTAGCAAAGTTTGGCGCCATTCCACGAGCGTGTGCAATTTTGAAGGGTGACATGTTAGGTATCTATTTACTCGGCGTAACTTCATCTTTCACATTATGCAAAAACACTGGGCTAACTTTACTGTTTTTTTTTCTTTTAAGCACAAAACATTTTTTTCCGTAAAAAACGCGTTAGAAAAATTTCTGCGCAAATACCGTGCAAGATAAAAAGTTGCAATGACCACCATTATATTCTCTAAGGTCTTTGCTAAAAAAACATATATAATGTTTTGGGGTTCTATGTAATTTTCTAGCAAACAAATGATGATTTTTACATGTAGGAGAGAAATGTCAGAATTGGCCTGGGTGCTCCAGAACGCCTGAAGGTGCTCCCTGCATGTCGGGCCTCTGTATGTGGCCACGCTGTGTAAAAGTCTCACACATGTGGTATCGCCATACTCGGGAGGAATAGCAGAATGTGTTTTGGGGTGTAATTTGTGGTATGCATATGCTGTGTGTGAGAAATAACCTGCTAATATGACAATTTTGTGGAAAAAAAAAAGAAAAAAAAATCTTGATTTTTGCAAAGAATTGTGGGAAAAAATGACAACTTCAAAAAACTCACAATGACTCTTTCTAAATACCTTGGAATGTCTTCTTTCCAAAAAGGGGTCATTTGGGGGGTATTTGTACTTTTCTGGCATGTTAGGGTCTCAAGAATTGAGATAGGCCGTCAGTACTTCAGGTGTGATCAATTTTCAGATATTGGCACCATAGCTTGTGGATTCTATAACTTTCACAAAGACCAAATAATATCCACCAATTTGTACTTATTTTTACCAAAGATATGTAGCAGTATAAATTTTGGCCAAAATTTGTAAAGAAAAAATACTAATTTGCAAAATTTTATAACGGAAACAAAGAAAAATTCATTTTTTTACAAAACTTTCAGTCTTTTTTCTCTTATAGCGCAAAAAATAAAAAACCCAACAGTGATTAAATACCACCAAAAGAAAGCTCTATTTGTGTGAAAAAAAGGACAAAAATTTCATATGGGTACAGTGTTGTATGACTGAGTAATTGTCATTCAAAATGTGAGAGCACCGAAAGCTGAAAATTCGTCTGGTTAGGAAGGGGGTTTAAGTGCCCAGTTGTCAAGTGGTTAAACAAGGCATATTTAAACAAGATATTTAAACCAGATCACCGTTCTGTCAGTAGGGAAGGCATTGATCCTGTGTTTTTGCCAAACAGGGACACGGATCTATGCTTTCCCTTAGTAAAAGCACCTCCCCCACAGTGCACAAGCACTGGCTAGGAACACATTTAACCCTTTGATTGCCCCTGATGTTAACCCCTTCCCAGCTAGTGTGATTAGTACAATGACAGTGCATATTTTTAGAACTGATCACTGTATTTATGTCAATGGCCCCCCAAAAGTGTCAGTTAGTGTCTAATTCATCCGCCGCAATATCGCAGTCCTTCTATAAGTCGTTGATTGCCGCTATTACTGGTAAAAAAAAGTTTGTAGACACTATAACTTTTGCGCAAACCAAAATATATATCAATATACGCTTATTGTGATTTTTTTTTTTTTTTTACACTTAACGAAGATGCCGGCGCCTCTCCCCAGCAGCCGAGGGACAGATCGGCTTCGGGTGAGGACGTCATGGGTGCCCTGGACAGGTAGGTGTCCTAATATTAAAAGTCAGCAGCTGCAGTATTTGTAGCTGTTGACTTTCCTTTTTTTTTTCGTCGGAATTTCCGCTTTAAGCAGGAGGTGAGGGGGAACCTTCAGATGGGGACACGTGTTGCAGTGACAACTGTCTAACTTTGGAGAGATGTCCTCTCACTTCCTGTAGTATCTTTGAGACAGGAAGTAATGAGAAGTTTCATCAATGGGATACAACAAGAAGTGGTCAGGGTTTAACTATGTTCTACTCTATCCAAAACCAGAAAAAGAAAACAAAATGTTTTGGCTGTAGATAGACTTGAAGATTTATGGCCGGTTTATACTTTCTGCATGGAGATGAAATAGCTAGATTGTTCAGTTGCGTAGACTGATTGCTCCGTCACACAATCAGTAATCTCCTGGGTGCAAGGTCACATTGAAATCAGTGTGATACAAACAAAGTGATCAGTCTTGGCAATGATTTACATTTTGTCTATTGCAGTATAAAACTTCATATGATTTTATGCCTTGTGTGTAACGGAATTTGTCTGATAAGGGATTGTTTACAGGTTTGTGCTTGAAATGTATGCATATTCATTTAGATTTTTAATTGGTTTTTGATTGGTTTTCAAGTGTTCTGCTGTACTTTGAAGCTGAGCTCCGGCCTTCCCTTCAGTCTTGCATTTGTACAGGCTCCTCTCCTGTACTGAAATTGCTTACTCTGGTTTCACTGTAAGCTTCTCTCAATATGGATTAGAAGCTGCAGCAAATCAGACAGAGCCCCCCTCATTTCCTGGCTGGAGGATGTCCAACCTCATCTAGCTCTTTCCTTCCCAGCTTTACTGTCCCTAGCTTCCCTCTCTCATTCATTGGAAACCAATTCTTTCAATCAGGGAGGCTCAGCATCACTTGTAAACATCATCTAAGTCTTGTCTCCATATGCAGTCTGTCCAGGAATACCCACTCCTTCAGACTGACACCCAAATATCAAGTTATTTTCAAAACCCCTTTGAAAGAGCCACCCACTACTTGCATCAGGATCGAGGGCTCTGGAGAGGAGTACTAAGGCAGGATGTAGCGATCTTTTCAGTAAGCTATGTACAGCACTCTGATAGCCCCTCCCACCAGCCATAATCCGCCTACATTCCATTGAGAGCACAGGGACCCAGAGATGACTTTACTGGGTCTAAAATGAGGCATGTATTGGAAATGGAAAAGTTTTTTAAACATTTTACTAGCATGTTATGGAGGGGGAAGGAGGAACCAGGAAAGGCAAAATGTAGGCTCGTTACCCATTCCCACATATCCCAACATCCCTTTAAAAAGTTCTGAATGCTCAGGGGGTGAAATGGATCAGCAATCATGTGACCACTGTGATTGGCTGTCACCATGGTCACATGATTGCATAGTTGCCAACAGTCACAAATTGGCCGGGACATTCCCGGGATTCAAACCCTTTTCCCGGATTTATTTTGTCCCGGCCAATGTCCCGGCCAATCCGATTTTTCCCGTTTTCCCCGAATTTGGACGCCGCAGGCCGCCGCCGCTAGAGGTCCACGGCTGGCGGAGACAATGTCTCGGCCGGCCGCCATGTTCAAGAAGACCAAAACACGGATGTAGTACAATAGAAAATAAAGCCGCTGCGGTGCCGCCCACACCCCGCACCTCCCCGGGGGTGGGCGGCGCCGCAGCAGCTTTATCTTCTATTGTACTACATCTGTGTTTTGGCTGGCCGGCAGGCCACCCCCCGCCCGCCCCGCTGCAGGTCTGTCTGTAATGGAAAGGGGCGGGGGTCGGCAGCGCCACAGCTTAATATTTTTTTTTTTCAGCCACACTGTCGGCTCCGCCTCTATTTTGTTCCCCTTCGGGGAAGGGGAAACAATAATGGCGGCCGAGACAGGAGACGCCTGTGGTTAAGGGGGGACTCCGCTGGGGATGCCTGTGGTAAGGGGGGACTCCGCTGGGAACGCCTGTGGTAAGGGAGGACTCCGCTGGGGACGGCTGAGGTAAGGGGGGACTCCGCTGGGGACGCCTGATGTAAGGGGGACTCCGCTGGGGACGCCTGATGTAAGGGGGGACTCCGATGGGGACGCCTGATGTAAGGGGGGACTCCGCTGGGGACGCCTGAGGTAAGGGGGGACTCCGCTGGGGACGCCTGATGTAAGGGGGGACTCCGCTGGGGACGCCTGAGGTAAGGGGGGACTCCGCTGGGGACACCTGAGGTAAGGGGGACTCCGCTGGGGACACTTGATGTAAGGGGGACTCCACTGGGGACGCCTGATGTAAGGGGGGACTCCGCTGGGGACGCCTGATGTAAGGGGGGACTCCGCTGGGGACGCCGGATGTAAGGGGGGACTCTGCTGGGGACGCCTGATGTAAGGGGGACTCCTCTGGGTACACCTGATGTAAGGAAGGACTCCGCTGGGTACGCCTGAGGTAAGGAGGGACTCCTCTGGGGACGCCTGATGTAAGGAGGGACTCCGCTGGGGACGCCTGATGTAAGAAGGGACTCCTCTGGGGACACTTGATGTAAGGGGGGACTCCACTGGGGACGCCTGATGTAAGGGGGGACTCCACTGGGGACGCCTGCATAGTTACCAACAGTCCCGAATTTCCCGGGACAATCATGATTTTTGGACCCTTGTCCACAAGTGTGGAGGGGGCTCTGCTGGGGAGGCACCTGATGCAAGGACGGACTGCTGGGGAGGCACCTGATGCAAGGACGGACTGCTGGGGAGGCACCTGATGCAAGGACGGACTGCTGGGGAGGCACCTGATGCAAGGACGGACTGCTGGGGAGGCCATCTGGTGGCAGGCGACGTGGCAGGTAACACGCTCAGGGCTTCCACTGATTCGGCATTATGGTGAGTTGAATGATTTCATTTTATATTACAATGTAAAAATAGAAATAATGCACTTCAATCATCCTGACACCGTAACAACCATGGTGCCGGGATGATTGAAGCGCCAACAGGTGTTTTGGAGTATCCTTATCTGCCAATTTTGTTACACATTACTATTGTGGTGTAGGATCTGGCTTCTTTCTTTCTATTTCTTTCTCTCACCTCGGACTCTAGCCACACCCCTTTGAACCACGCCCATTTAAACCACACCCACTATCGTGCGTAAACCGCGCGCCGCATTTTTCACTCCAGCATGACACGCCTACAAACGAATACCCCGCCCCCTGATTATAGCAAGGCTCCGCCTCAATACAAAAAAAATGTCCCAGATGTTTTTTTTGCAATGTTGGCAACTATGTGATTGGGAGCTGGTCCCACTGACTAAAAAGAAAAACTGAAAAACTGCGCTAAGACTAGTAACAAATTATAAAAAAGGCAAGCAGCAATAATGTGATAAGCATATACAAACTAAAATAAAGAAAAAAGCTGCGCCAACATTGTTATAAAGGACTCCTCAAGAGTCTCAATCTTAAAGTTCAGAAAATGGTAGTCCATGTAAGAGAAATAGGTGGAGTCAGTCCATTGATATAGGGAATTCCAACTCGTGGTATGTTGTAAACACAAATTACACCAATCACAGTCACCAATGTACGAAATGCCTCCTTACCACAAACGAAAAAATATTATGCAGATGACTTTAACCCAGCCTAGGTCTTTATCCCTGGGAGAAAATTCACCGGATCACCAGATAGTCCACAAGGCTGATAGGGGAACGCTCCTGATGGCTCCGTGGCAGATAGAACAACAAAAAATATATACCATAGGGTGATACCGTTTTCCACAAGGTATAATGTATTCCCACCACCGTGCAAAAAAAAAGGGTTAGAGTGACCACCACCTATATATGAATTGGCTCCTTACCAGACATACACAGGGGATAAACATGTATCAGCTGCTTCCAGCCGCGATCCTTCCAGACAGACCCTATATGTGATAAACACTGCTGATCGCACTGGAGTGTAGGATGCTGGTCCCACTGACTACTTATGGTGAGGACATAGAGGTGTCTATTCCTGAGCAGTGAGTTTTCACCCTCTTATATGAAACATTGATCACCCAGTGATATATATGTGTGGTGTGTGGGCGTTAAAACCCACTATATGGTAGGTGGTGTGCAACAGGCTAAACTTCAGTTTCAAAGGAAAACTCCCGTCCATTATTTTTTAATGCTTTGGATAGAGAAGGGAAGTGTTTTGGTCACCAGTTCACAAAAAGGATATCAGGGAACTGAAGAAAGTGCAGAGAAGGGCAACCAAACTGATAAGAGGCATGAAGGAGCTCAGCTATGAGGAAAGATTTGCAGGGATATGCAATTAGCGGACCTCCAGCTGTTGCAAAACTATAAGTCCCATCATGCCTCTGCCTCTGGATGTCATGCTTGTGGTCTTGCTATGCCTCAGAGTCTTGCTATGCCTCATGGGACTTGTAGTTCTGCAACAGCTGGAGGTCCGCTAATTGCATATCCCTGGTTTAGAGGAACTGAATTTATTCTCTCTTGAGAACAGAAGATTAAGGGGGTATATGGTCAACATGTACAAATAGATAAGTGGTCCTTATAGTGAACTTGGTCTTGAGGTATTCACTTTAAGGTCATCACAGAGGACAAGGAGGTACTCTTTACGTCAGGAGGAAAAGAGATTTAATCTCCCAATATGGAAAGGTTTCTTCACAGTAAGAGCTGTGAAAATGTAGATTAGACTCCCCCAAGTGCTGGTTCTGGCCAGCTCCGTAGTTTGCTTTAAAAAAGGCCTGGTTCTTACCAAATAGGAAAAAGACCTTCAGGTCACTTTTACGGAACAACAAAAAGTTAGGATTCTTTTTTTCGCTCACAAATCATCGCTATGTAGTTAGTACAAGGAAACCACTTACAAATTCATGACACGGTGGTATAGAACCCCATCTATATTAGCCAAACTATTCCCACAATTGGGCGATCGTTGCTGGAGATGTGATTCCTACAAGGGCAGTTTTACACATTTTCTGGGAATGTCAAGGCATCCATCCATTCTGGCAGCAAGTCCTCCAATTTATCCACAAATTTACGAATATCTCATTGTCCAGAGACCCCGCAGCAGTTCTTCTTAACCCAACCCCTCTTTCCCGGAAAAAATACCATAAATCGTTACTTAAACATTTTCTTAATGCAGCTAGAGCAGTGGTTCTCAACTTGGGGGTCGAATGATGATTTGCCAGGGGTCACCGAATCCTGGGCTGTTCCTGAAGCTCGCACCGCACTCCCAGACTTTTTTCGGCTGCCCAGCTGGGCTGTTCCTGGAGCCTGCGGCCGTCCACTCAGCCTCTTCGCAGCCACCCATTCAGTTCATGGTATGGCTGGGGGACAGAGACTAGAGGTCAGCTGACTGGTGAGGAATGTGAAGTGGGAGGGGCTGGAGGAGACCCTATCTCCTGATTTCGGCATAGGTGTCACTGCTGCGAGACACCACAAAGTCGGAGACACTGTGAAGTAGTTGCTATTAAAAGTACAGTTCTCAGATCAGCAGATGACCTTGATCAAGAGCACCTAAGTTGGCTGATCAGAACTCCCCCAGCATTGCCACTCATCCTAACTCCCACCAGCACTGCCACTTATCCCAACTCCCACCAGTACTGCCACTCATTCCACCCCCCCCCCCCCCCACACACACACACTAAGGAGTAAGAGAAGGAATAAAAATAGAGAATACATGGAAGGGAGAGGAAATGAGGGGGAGGAACAAAGAAAAAGGGAGAGAAAGAATAAGAGAAAGAACAAGAAAAGCGACTAGAGAGAGGGATGGGGAAAAAAAACAAGAAATTAGGATAGAGAGAAATAAAAGGGAAATAAAAGAGAACAAAGACAAAGAGTGGTACATCCTAAAATGTACCATAAGGGGTTTTAATACTGTACGAGTGGAAGGGACTCAGGGAGCGCTAAATGTCTGTGGGTTAGGGGCGCAAATTACTTGTCTTGCCTTGGGTGCTGACAATACAAGCTACGAAAATAATTTTACTGTTAGGGGTCCCCACAACTAGGGAAATTTTATCAAGGGGTCACGGCACTAGATGTAGAGAACCACTGAGCTAGAGCATGCATCCCAGCCATGGGGAAACAACAATGTCTTTCTACGCTTGCACAATGGTTCGTTCAGAGTGAATGATATAGAAAGCATTGAGCATCTGACCTCTGCTCTTCTGGACAAATCGGAACAACACAAGACCAGATGGTTCTACTGGGATCAGTTCCGTTTTTATGATGAATATTCTCAATACTTATTAACAATTTTTTGCCTATCGTGGTCTGAATGGTGTGTGGCTATCCGGGCGTTGCTGGCACCCCCATGCTGGAGCAAATTGGATCACGCTTGGCTGGGGGCTAGGGGCTTTCTCTGGATCAACTGTGGGTATAGGATTGCGTATATAGAATTGTATGATTCCCCCCCCCCTTTTAATGGTTAAACTAGAAGGACTTGTGTCTTTATTCAACCAGACTATGTAACCAGGGGAGAGATTTACTAAAGCTGGTGCACTCAGAATCTGGTGCAGCTGCACATAGAAACTAGGCTTGTGCAATTCGTTTCGTAACGAATCAAAATTCGTCCGAATTTAGCAACTTTCGGACATTCGGAAGCATTCGAATTTCCGAACAAAGCAATTATGAATAAAACCGAATCCGAAATAAATTATACCGCAAATAGCGAATGCCCGAATGTCTTCGGCATAATTCGTTATGAAAAATTTACGAATGTACGAATCCATACGAAGCACAATAACACTCACTCTGCTCTGCTCTCTGCTTCTCCCACACCATGCTGAACTCCCTCTCAAAATGGTGTACAGGGGCGGAGGCTATAGCCGCATGTAAAAAACAAAAGTAAAATACGAGATTTCGAATCCATTCGAAGCACAATAACACTCTGCTCTGCTCTCTGCTTCTCCCTCACCGTGCTGAACCCTCTCAAAATGGTGTACAGGGGCGGAGGCTATAGCCGCATGTAAAAAACGAAAGTAAAATACGAGATTTCGAATCCATACGAAGCACAATAACACTCTGCTCTGCTCTCTGCTTCTCCCTCACCGTGCTGAACCCTCTCAAAATGGTGTACAGGGGCGGAGGCTATAGCCGCATGTAAAAAACGAAAGTAAAATACGAGATTTTGAATCCATACGAAGCACAATAACACTCTGCTCTGCTCTCTGCTTCTCCCTCACCGTGCTGAACCCTCTCAAAATGGTGTACAGGGGCGGAGGCTATAGCCGCATGTAAAAAACGAAAGTAAAATACGAGATTTCGAATCGTTACAAATAACCGCTATGTATTTAGAAAAGTACAAATCCATTCGAAGCACATTAGGCATAATAGGCAGCGTCGTCGTGAGAGAGACACAGAAAATTACGAATCAACGAACCCAAAAAAAGTTACGAAAGTAGGAGTTGTGTCCAGAATCAACGAAAAACAATGTACTCTACCGAAAGTACGAATTATAAATCAACTAAAAATTCAACGAAAAATGTCGCTTGCGAAAATACGAATTAGTCCGAACACGAAAAATCCCGTCTAGCAAAATTACGAATGATTACGAATCAACAGGACCGAAAAGAAATGAACCGAAACTAAACAAATTTTTCCGTTGTGCACAAGTCTAATAGAAACCAATCAGCTTCTAACTTCAGCTTGTTCAATTAAGCTTTGACAATAAAAACTGGAAGCTGATTGGTTTCTATGCAGAGCTGCATCAGATTTTGCACCCACTAGATTTAGTAAATAACCCCTTATGTGTTGGAATTTCAAAGTGTATTATCTGTGCCGCTGTGTATATGTGCAGCTGCAGGACAGAGAATGCCTTTGGCGCTTATGAGTGACCTCTTTCTGGTGGGATAGCTCAGGTGGGTTCAGACTAGGATCCAAACATGCCTGAGCTTATCCCCAACTGGTAAGGGGATCGGAACTATCCCTTTAACCATCTAACAAAAGGTACATCTTATTAACCAGGAAAGAAATTTGCAGTTTGCGTTCACAGAATTACAATTTTGCTTTATATATAAAATACACCTGTAGTCATAGGCGTGCGCACGGGGTGTGCCGGATGTGCCTGGGCACACCCTAATCACCCCTGCAGTGTTTGTGTAGCCCCATGCTCTCCTGAGATCTGCCCGCAGGGCTGCTGTGAAATGCTGCTTTGAATTGCCGTGCTGAGACAGTATCACATTGAGCGGATATTGGGGATTGTAAGATCCGCTCAGTGTGTGACACTGTCCTCCTGTATTGTAACTGCTTGCAGGGAGACAGAGGATCTGTCAGATTTCAGAGTTGACGTCGGGGTGGGCGGGGCCTAGCAGCTATCGAACCCCAGCCAATAGGAGGAGGAATGGGCGTACTGCTACGTATGTGGCCCCGCCCCTTTTCTTAAACAGCCCAATAATGGCTTATGTTCGATAGCTGCTCAGTCCCGCCCTCCCCCATATCACCGCAGAATTATGAAGCTCCTCTCTCTCCCAACAAGCAGTTACAATAGATGACAGTGTCATCTATTGTAACTGCTTGTAGGGAGAGTCTGCAAGGAGCTTCATAATTCTGTGGTGATATGGGGGTGGGCGGGACTGAGCAGCTATCGAACATAAGCCATTATTGGGCTGTGTCACACACTGAGCGGATCTTACAAGCACCAACATCTACTCAATGTGATACCCCCCTCTCTCCTCTGTCAGTGCTTCCAATCCGTGCCACCAGTCAGTGACAATCAGTGCCACCTGTCAGTGTCAGTGCCGCTTGTCAGTGCCAATCAGAGCCAGTGTCGCTTGTCAGTGCCACCAGTCAGTGCCAGTGCCGCTTGTCAGTGCCAATCAGTGCCACCAGTCAGTGCCAATCAGTGCCAGTGCCACTTGTTAGTGCCACCAGTCAGTGCCAATCAGTGCCGCAAGTCAGTGCCAATCAGTGCCAGTGTCGCTTGTCAGTGCCAATCAGTGCCAGTGCCGCTTGTCAGTGCCAATCAGTGCCAGTGCTGCTTGTCAGTGCCAATCAGTGTCACCTGTCAGTGCCAGTCAGTGCTTCCAATCAGTGCCACCTGTCAGTGCCAGTCAGTGCTTCCAATCAGTGCCACCTGTCAATGCCACATGTCAGTGCTACCTGTCAGTACGACGTGTCAGTGCCAGTCAGTGCCAATCCGTGTTTCCAATCAGTGTCGCCTATCAGTGCCATCTGTCAGTGCCAAACAGTGCCTCCTATCAGTGACAATCAGTGCCACCTATCAGTGCCTCCAATCAGTGCCACCAGTCAGTGCCCATATGTTCCAATTAGTGCTGCCTATCAGTGCCCATCAGTGCTGCCTATCAGTGCCCATCAGCGCTGCCTATTAGTGCCCATCAGTGCTGCCAATCAGTGCTTCCAATCAGTGCTACCTGTCAGTGCCCTTCAGTGCCGCCTATCAGTGCTGCAAACCAGTGCTCATCAGTGCTGCCTATCAATGCCCATCAGTGCCACCCATCAGTGCTCATCAGTGTTGACTATCAGTTCTGCCTTTCAGTGCCCATCAGTGCTTCCCATCAGTGCCACTAAATGCTGCCAATCAGTGCTACCTATCAGTGCCAATCAGTGCTACCTATCAGTGCCAATCAGGGCCCATCAGTGCTGCCTTATCAGTGCTGCCAATCAGTGCTGCCAATCAGTGCCCATTAGTGCCACCTATCAGTGGCCACCAGTGCTGTCAATCAGTGGTGCCTATCAGTGCCAATCATTGCTGTCAATCAGTGCAAGAGTGCAGGGATGAGGCGATGAACTCAGCAGACAGGCACATTGTCCATGGGTTGCCGGCCTGGTGAGGCACAACAGAAATCTGTTGATGTTTATTAATGCCACATGCCGATCTTTAGTATAATAGGTAATCACCACACTACTATTTACAATTATCTACTGGAGGTAAAATAAAAAAGTGTCAGTAAAAGGCCTGCCACTAAGCACTGATATGTGTTCCCACACCACAAAAAAAAAAGTGCATCACTAACCTACTAAACAATAACTTAACAATAATGGTGGAACCCTCTAATGTTTGAAAATCTCAATAAACTTCAATATTACCACAATACCGGTCTCTGTGATATGTAACAACACATATAATACACATCACACTGAAAATAAGACATACTGTATAAGGCCCCTTTCATAAGGGCGGACCATTCAGGTCCGCCTGTCAGTTTTTTGGGCGGACCTGAACGGGCGCTCCATACCACTTAATGGAGCGTCGGATGTCAGCAGTGACTGGGATGTCATTAAAGTTCATGTGTGTGTAAAGGCAGGTGTCCCAATACTTTTGACAATATAGTGTGTGTGTGTATATATATATATATATATATATATATATATATATATATACACACACACACACAAACGTTGAGCTTTGGGTGCACACCCTAATGAAATAGGCTGCGCACGCCTATGCCTGTAGTATCATTTACAATCACATTGCAGTTGTAGAAAAATTATTTCATGATATCATTGGAAAACAGGGACTGAGTTGTGAGCTGTGCAAGCCAGTTAAACATGTGTAAAAAAAAAAAAACTTGAATATGTAATACTAAGCCCACTGGACATATCAGCTTTAAAAGTGAAGAAAATAAAGACGCAATTGTGCATCAAACACACTTCCTAAAAATATCCTCAAAATGCCCTGTTTGTAGCCTGTGCTATTTCTTTCCAGTCCCCTATAATTTGACTTTGCTGTGACTTTCAATTTTCACTAGCTGTGCGCAAATACATGTTTTCAGGTTCTCCCTCTAGTGGTTATTTGTATGCAAACTTCTTGAAGGAAACCTGCCAAGAGAAAATATGTGAGCTGCTACTGCTCGGCATCTTCTGGTATTGCTAGTCACATACCTATTGTGATCCTATGGCTTTATTGCAATCTTATTCGGTGGCTTGAAATAAGTATACAAATCATGAGGTTTGACATTACGTAATGCATAAGGAGGACAGCAGTGGCAGCATATTTTTCTTATTGTGGGTTTCCTATAAAGTAGATTTGGAGTGTTTTCATATAATACAAAATAATGCTATGATGGCATAGCAACATACGGTGCCATAGTATTCTTTGCCTCCCATAGTGTTTTCTGAACCCCCTGGAGAACCTATCATTTCTGGCCATACATAGGTTGGTTCCTGGCAGGGGATGACTGCATTGGGATGTCAGGGCTTACTGTTTCCACCGGCGTGCCCGATAAACAATTCAACAGTGCTTTCAAAGGTAAAGGAAAGATTTGGGGTCTGACCCCAGATCTCTCCATAAAGAGGATCTGTCATTCTTATTTCTATTACTATTACAAGGGATGGAATAAAAGTGATCAAAAAAATGAAATTAAAATAAAGGGACAGTGTAAAAACAAAAAATAAATAAATAAGAAAAACGAATTTAAAGCAGAAATGAGCGCATACGTAGGTCGCGCACGCACATGTAAACAGTGTTCACACCACACATGTGAGGTATTGCCGCGAATGTTAGGTCTAGTGCTATACTCCCTCCTTAACTCTAAACAGGTAACCTGTAAACAAGTGTCACCTATGGAGATTTTTAAGTACTGTAGTTTGTCGCCATTCCACGAGCATGCGCAATTTTATACAGGGACATGTAAGGTATCTATTTGCTTGGTATAATATCATCTTTCATATAAAAAAAAAAAATGGGGTATATATCGTGTTTGGTTTTTTTTAAAATTCATGAAAGTGTATTTTTTCCAAAAAAACAACATTCCAAAAACCGCTGCACAAATACCGCGTGACATGAACAATTGCAACAATCGCCATTCTCTGCCTTTTGTTTTTGGCTCTGGCGAAAGGAAACCAGCAGAGGCCTAGAATAAAGCAGGAGGATTCCACTACATCACTGCGCACTTCCAGGTCCACACAGAACCTTGATTGGCAGACCCAGGGATACGCAGTGATTTTGAGACAAACAGGTGACTGCTGGGAATAGGATCCCCTGAGCTCCCCTGAGTTTGCACATCACCAAGTTTGCATCTTTGCCCTGTGTCCCAGCACTGACTGTAGGTGTTACCCTTTAGGTGAGGGTAGATAGAGAAATGTCTCAAATGGTTTAAAAAGGCCATTTCTGAACTATAGAGAGACCCAAATTAGATTGTATTAATCGAAAAGTGAGAGGCCAACGATTTCCAAAACAAGATAAATAAGGGAAGAAACCTGAGCTTTCATAGCGCTGAAAGCCAAACCCATTCCATTTTACCACCTGCCACCATCATTATGTATGTTTTTTATTTATTTATTTGTTTGTTTATATTATTTACAGATTTTTTATCATTTCATTTTTTTATATTTGTAACATTTTTATTTGTTTATTATTATATTATATACGATTTATATAGCGCCAACAGTTTACAGTATGTATCGCTTTACAATATAGAGGGGGGACAGCACAATTACAGTACAATACAGAAGAAACAGGAGGGCCCTGCTTGTAGAGCTTACCGTATATACTCGAGTATAAGCCGAGTTTTTCAGCACATTTTTTTGTGCTGAAAATGCCCCCCTCGGGTTATACTCGAGTCACCTTTTGCGCCTGATCTGCCGGACTTTGGGGACCCAGTACTGGCCGGCCGTAGGTTCTCTGTACTCCAAACTTGGCACACATGTAGCCTCACTCTTCCTCTACAAGTGTGCAATGTTTGTTGTCCGGGGAATCTACGGCCGGGGAGCACTGATTTTTCAAATCCGGGCACCCCTTCCGTAGACTCCAATGTTAAATAGTCATTTCTCTGGTGAATTTGGGGACCCGGTACCGGCCGGTCGTAGGTCCCATGGCCCCGAAACTTGGGACACATATAGCCCCATTTCTCTTCTACAAGTGTGCAAAGTTTGTTGTCCGGGGGACCTACGGCCGGGGAGCACCGATTTTTCAAAGCCGGGCACCCCTTCCATAGACTCCCATGTTAAACGTGAGTCTAGTCATGGGCAATGTGAGGCATGGGCACAGTGTGGCATGGGCACAGTGTGGCATTGACACAGTGAGGCATGGACACAGTGAGGCATGCACATGGACACAGTGAGGCAAAGTGAGGCATGCAGATGGACACCCTTGGCTTATACTCGAGTCAATAAGTTTTCCCATTTTTTTGTGGTAAAATTAGGTGCCTCGGCTTATATTCGGGTCGGCTTATACTCAAGTATATACGGTACATTCTAAATGGAGGGGGTGATGGTACAAAAGGTAATAGCTGCAGGGAATGATTTGATGGGGGTGGCTTGGGGACAGTTGTTAGGTGGGTGTGGGATAGGTTTCTCCTGAATAAATTAGTTTTTAGGGATCTCCTAAAAGTGGAGAGGTTAGGGGCTGATCAGACATACTGGGGCAGGGAGTTCCAGAGAATGGGAGAGGCTCTAGTGAAGTCCTGAAGGTGAGCATGGGAGGAGGTAACAAGGGAGCTAGAGAGCAGGAGGTCCTGGGAGGAGCGGAGGGGGCGATTTGGGTGATATCTGCAGATGAGGTTGGTGATATAGATGGGGGCGATGTTGTAGATGGCTTTGTTTGTTGTGGTTAGCATATAGAATTTTATACGGTGGGGTAGGGGAAGCCAGTGAAGGGATTGGCAGAGAGGAGCAGCAGTCACGGATCGGTTAGTGAGGTTAGTTAGTCTAGCAGCAGCATTCATAATAGACTGAAGGGGGGATAGCCTGCATGAGGGTAGGCCATTAAGGAGAGAGTTGGAGTAGTCAAGGGGGAAATAATCAAGGAGTGAATAAGTTGCTTTGTCATTAGTCAGGAAGGGTCGAAATGACTGAATGACTATTCATTTTTGCTTTATCTCGTAAGGCTACAAGTGACCATATCTATGGACTATTGGGTGATAAGGATGTACTGTACCACTGGCTGGAGGTGGCCCTATATGAGCTTGAGGCAGCCTGCCTTGCTGAACCTGTCATGTTAGAGGGAGCCTTCACTGCTGGGAAGGAATTGAGTGACTGAGAAACGAACTTTTAATAATCAGGGGTGGTGTTTAAAAAAAAAAAAAAAATGCAATGAGGTAACAATGCTCTTTCCCCCCAGAATATTACACTGCCCAGGAATATTACATTGTTTTTACAAAAAAAGTTATTTAAAAAAATTGCAGCCAGCAACAATTTGGAAATATGCCCTGTCAAAAACACATGCAGCTGGTTATTAGTGTATTGCATGTGGACAGGGACAGATTGTAAAATACACTTATTTCAGCGGAGATATATCTTGTGAAAAAACACATGCAGTCTGCTATGTCTGTAGTGCACGTGGAGAGGCTGTAAAGGGACTGTAGGACACACATCAGCAGCATTAGGCCCCTTTCACACTGAGGCGTATTTCAGGCGTTTTTGCGCTAAAAATAGCGCATTAATAACGCCTGAAATACTCCTGCCCCAGCATTCTCAATTCGAAAGCCCTGAGGGCTTTCACACTGAGGCGGTGCGCTGGCAGGAGACAAAAAAATCTGCTGCAAGCCGCATCTTTGGAGCGGTGAAGGAGCGGTGTGTATACCGCTCCTTTACCGTTCCTTCCCATTGAAATCAATGGGACACTGCGGTAATACCGCCCGCAAACTGCGGCTATAGCCATGGTTTGCGGGCGGTATTAACCCTTTTTCGGCCGCTAGCGGGGGTTAAAACCGAATATATCGGTAAACACGACGGTATAGGGCGCTGAAAATCGTGCCGCTATACCGTCACCGCATGTGCCCGCCCCAGTGTGAAAGGGGCCTTAGAATGAAAAAACCCTCCCCTTCCCCCACCCCCAAATGCCCCAAAATATACAAAAATTTGCATTGACATTTAGTAAAGATTTACTTTAAAAGACAGTGCCTACGAGTCCTAGACTAATCTGTGAATCTATTCTATGAATTTTATCAGCAGTGTTTCCTAGCATTTCCCTTTCACAGCTAAGCATATTGTCAAAATGGCTGCTTTAAACCCAGACGTTTATAGTGATGAGGCTGGCTTATTCATACACCCCCTTATTGGCTCTACTAAGCCATCTTACCAAATTTAAAAGACCTGGAAGTGCACTATTAGTAGTTGATTGCTATGGCAGCAAAATCATGCATTGATTTGGCATGTCCATGATTCATGGACAACCTGGATTTGAATTTAACCCTAATGCCCCGTACACACGACCGGTTTTCCTGTTGGAAAAAAAGACTGATGAGAGCTTTTGGTCGTGAATCCCGACTGTGTGTATGCTCCATCAGACTTTTTCCAACAGGAAAACTGCTGGAAAAAGATAGAGAACAGGATCTCTTTTTTCCCGTCAGGAAAAAAACTGTTCGGAAATTCCGATCCTGTGTACAAATCACGACGCGCTAAATTCCGACGCATTTTCAGAAACAAATCGACGCATGCTCGGAAGCATAGAACTTAATTTTCTCGGCTCGTCGTTAGTCTTTTACGTCACCGCGTTCTTGGCAGTCAAAAGTTCACCGAACTTTTGTGTGACCATGTGTATGCAAAGCAGGCTTGAGAGGAATTCCGTCGGGAAACCATTGTTTTTTTTTTCCCACGGGAAAACCGCTCGTGTGTACGTGGCATACCTGGATATGTTTTTGACTCAAACCTAAATCTCATCCTTAGTCTGAGTAACAGTGTAACTATCGACAAGTTTTTCAATTACAGACATTTACAGAGCAAAAAGTTGTTTTCCTCCTGGAGGGGAAGAAAACAAAGTAAAGTCTATAGAGGTGAATATCCAAACAAAAGAACTCGCTGCTCCAGGTGAGATGGGAAGCCTGTAATTTCACAGGTGCCCGCCCCGACTCGCCTCCGCATACAACCAACAATGAAAGAGATGGCTGCACTCCAAGATCAATCAAAATTCTTTAATGTCCGAACATCCCAAGTGTTACAAACAGACTAGTACAGGTAGACTAGTTTCACACACTAACAGGTGCACTTATTCATGAATTACCTCTTTCATTGTAAGTCTATAGAGGCGCAGAATTTTTGGTGTGTAGTGCTCATCCCCAAAAGAGCTACTGGCTGTATTGGTTCCCTTCTGCCCTAAGCCTGTGATGACCTGCCCTTACCTGGATCCATGACTAACCTGGCATACCTTAGGCAGCTTAAATGGGTTTAACTTAAAGGAGCACTAAAGCTTCCCTTTTTTTTGCTTAAAAATAACAAACATGTTATACTTACCTCCACTGTGCAGCTCGTTTTGCACACAGTGGCCCCGATCCTGGTCTTCTGGGGTCCCTCGGCGGCTGTCTTGGCTCCTCCCCGCAAGGACTCCACACCTTAATGCGAGTGAGCTTGCATGGTGTGGAGTGATTGCGGGCGCGCTCCCGTGATACAGCGGCGGCCATAGCCGCCGACTGTATCACTCGGCCCCGCCAATGGCATAGGCATAGGAGGCATAGGATGCATTAAGGTGAAAAAACATGTAACTTTACTACTCCTTTAAAGCGGACCTTCAGTCATTTTTTCATCTTTCCGTCTATTAAATCTTCTGCCCTTGTCGTTTAAACTTTGGTTAGTAAAAGTTTTTTTTTTTCTGCCAGTAAATACCTTATACAGCCCCTGCCTAGGCTTATGACATCATGCACATCTCTCTCTCTCACCCTCGTGAGCGTTTGCCAGGAAGGGAGTGGGGGTGAGCCAATGAGAGCTGCAGGGCTGCAGAGCTGGAGGTGTGCCCACAGCTGCCCACAGTTAAAATGGCCTGCAGCCAGACTTAGTGGAGGGAGATTTCTGCAGCACATTTGGCAAGTACAGAATCACAGTATATATAAAATAATATGCAAAGTGGTTGGAGGGAAGCTTCAGAATGGCAAAGATGTTTTGATTACAAATTGTGTGAGCAGACTGCAGTTCCACTTTAAAGCGGCGTTACACTTGTTTGTAAGATATTAAAAGTCAGCAGCTGCGCTCTCTTAGTAGGTCAGGCAATCTTCTGGAACCTGTGACGTGTCCCAGAAGATTGCAGAGAGAGTGGGGGAGAGGAGGAGCAGCGACGAGAGCAGGAAGTTGGAATCGGGGTAGCCGCTCCCTCCCAAAAAAAAAAAATGACATGTAAGGGGGCGAGGAGTGCTTAAAAAGGAATTTCCAATTTTGGGTGGAACTCCGCTTTAAGAGGCAAAGCCCTGTCGATGGATTAAACAAGTAGAATAACAGTAGAGCAAATACAGTTTGATATGTGACACCAGATACAAATTTAAGCCAGCCACAGCTCACTAAGCCGGCATGAATGAGCAATGAAATTACAGTATTAACAGAGGTAGTGTAAGGGGCCAATGGAACACTATATCAGTCCTGCTGGCAATGGGGCCTTTGTGTTGGAGCACTTAACTGTATGAACAATATGGTGGCCAGAAGCCCCTCACCACTGATGTCTCCAGTTCCTGTCACATAAGCAATCTCCCATGGCTGTCGAAAGGGTCCTTCCTTTTGAGCCAGGCTTCTGCATCTGTAGCAGGTGGTGGCTGGAACATGGTTTGCTGCCACCATCTTTGTTTTAATGTTTTGCTCCTATTGTTTACATCTGGATTGACCGTCATTCGAGTTCCAGCTTCATCTACATCTGTGTGAGTTCCAAGGTTCATCATAGGAGTTCCATGTTCTGGCATTCTAAAGGCCCGTACACATGATCAGATATTCCGACCACAATTGTCCAATGGACGTCTTTTGTCGGATAATCCGACCGTCTGTATGCTCCATCGGACAATTGTTGTCGGAATTTCTGACAACAAATGTTGGATGTGCATGCTCCTAAATTGTCCGACAATAAATGTGTTCTGTCGGATTATCCGAGCGTGTGTACACAAATCCGTCGGACTAAAATCCAAAGTACAAACACGCATGCTCCGAACCAATGCTAACCAACAGACATTAGCAGAAGTTGCCCAAAGGGTGGCGATAAAGAGCTGAAAAACAACGTAGTTTTGTGTACGTTGGCTGAAAAAGTTCTGCCGTCTGTATGCAGAACAAGTTCACGGCCAACGCCCTTCGGACAAAATTCCACGTATTTGTCCGATAGAAGTCCGATCGTGTGTATGAGGCTTTAGCGTGATTGATTTACTGTCGCTGACATGTGAGTCCACTTCATTCGGTAAGAGTATTTACCCCTTATCCTTGGTGGAGGTTGCATCATCCCTGCTGTTATGTGTGCTGTCATGGCTGTTTCATCCTACCTCTGAATACCAATTCCATTATAAGGGTGGACTAGTCCCATGTTCTATCTTATTTGAACTTACTTCATGATATAGCGATCCATCATTTGCTCAGACCTTTGGGACTTTTATTTTTACTCTCATTTTTACAGCACCATTTTATTCACCATACATGTTTTTCACCGTTGTATGTTGTATCACATTATTATACGTTTTTATCACTGTAAGACATATTGCACTTTATACAGTTTGCTATCACTTTAGCGCTACATTTTGTTATATACACTGAAACAACAGTGTAGCACATGGTCCTCTCAGCAGTCTTCCCTGCAGCAGCACACATCTCTGAGGCTCACTCCACCGGTGGAAACAGCAGCAACCTCTGACCTAGACATGTGCGGTTCATTTTGATCCAAATTAAAATTCGGACTAATTTATGTTTTTCGGAAATTCGGATGCATCCGAATTTCAGAATTACAATAGTATCGAATTTAAATGAATCATAAACATTTTCGAATAGTTTTCGAATTCAAAAAGTTTTCGAATTCGAATAGTTTTTTAAATTTGAATTAAAAAAGTTTTTGAATTCGATTAGCTTTCCAATTTCCAAAGAGAATAAAATAGAATAGAAAATAAAGGAATATAATAGATACAAATAATAATAGACTAGAACAGAATATGACAGAAAATAAAAGAATATAATATAATACAGCAAAACAGAACAAAATAGAATAAAAATAAAAGAACAAAATGGACTAGAATATAATAGAAACAAATAGAATAGAATAGAATAACATAGAAAGAATATAACCATCTTCTGAAATTTGAATTTAAAATAGAATATATTTGAATAAATAAGAAAAGAATAGAAAAGAATAGTATAAAAAAAGAATAGAATAGACTATAATAGAATAGAAAATAATAGAATTAAAAAATAGGATAGAATAGAAAGAATATACCGGTAACCGTTTCCCAAAATTCAAATAGAATCATTTTGAATTTGAATAGAAGAGAAAAGAATAGATTAGAATAACAAATAACAGAATAGTATAGAAAAAAACAACAGAATAGAATAGAATAGAAAGAATATAACCATCTTCCGAAATTCGAAAAGAAAATAATAGAATATAATAGAATAGAATAAACAAATGAAAAAAAAAGAGTATAATTAAAAAAGCAATAGAATAGATTAGAATATAACGAATATAACGATTTCCCAAAATTCTAAAAGAATCAATTTGAATAGAATAGAAAATAATAGATTAGAATAGGAAGATGGTTATATTCATTATATTCTATTTTATTCTGTTGTTTTTTTCTATACTATTGTATTTGTTTCTATTCTATTCTACTCTATTCTTTTATATTCTATTCAAATTCAAATTGATTATATTACAATTTTGGAAAATGTTTATAATATTTCTATTCTATTCTATTGTTTTTTTAATTATTTTCTATTCTATTCGAATTTCAGAAGATGGTAATACTCTTTCTATTTTATTATATTCTTTTATTATTCTATTCTATTCCTTTCTATTCTTTTCAATTCCATTCTAGTCTGTTATTTTATTTTCTATTCTATTGTGTTCTGTTTTACTCTATTATATTATATTATTTTCTGTTATATTCTTTTCTATTCTATACAATTTTTCTATTCTATTCCTTTATTTTCTATTCTATTTCATTCTCTTTGGAAAATAGAAAACTTTTCGAATTCGAAAACTATTCGAAATTGAATCAAAAAATTTTCAAAATTGCTTCAAAAACTATTCGAAATTGATCCGAAAACTTTTCAAATCGATCCGAATTAAAAGTCGAAAACTGTCGTTTTGAAAACGAATAACCAAAAGAATTCCGGAACACGAATTAAGCGAATGAAACAAATTTAACTAAACAAATTTATGTAAATAACGATTCGAAACGAAACTAAACAATTTTTTTGGCTCAGCACATGTCTACTCTGTACACAGTAGCACAGTCTCTCTCTGCCTAAGAACTCAGAAAAGTCCTCTTGCTGCTTTTTTTCTTCAGCACACATCTGCAGCAGATGATCCTTTAGCTCCAAAGCCCAGTACACACTCTCAGATTCACACCAGTCGGCACAAGGTCCTGCAGCTCTCACCGGCAGTTTCTATCAGTAGCAGTCTTGGTCAGCACTGAACACTGTACACTGGCTCTCAGTATGGTCTAGCAGCAGAAATTCTGAGCCATTGGCCTCGTACACACGGCCGAGATTCTCGTTGAAAAAAACATGTCGTTTTTTTCGACGAGATTCTTGGACAAGAAACTTGTCCCGGCCGAGTGTACACACGCTCGTTTCAAAGAACCCGCGGTTCTTTGAAAGGAGTGTACGCGGTGACGTCATCGACTACGTCGAGCATGCGCTCGTCACATTCGATGCCGTCGCCGCCATCTTGGTATACCCTACGTATGCCTAGGAAGCTACCGCGCATGCGTCAAATTCATTTCGAACATGCGCGGGCTTCCCGGCGAACAGGTAAGTGTACACACACTCACTTTTCTCGTCGAGAAACATGCCGAGGAGAATCTCGACGAGAAAATAGAGAGCAGGTTCTCTATTTTCTCGTCGAGGTTTCTTGTCGGTTTTCTCGACGAGAAACCCGATAGCAGCGTACACACGACCGATTTACTCGGCAAGACCTCTCTGCCAGCAAGTTTCTTGCTGGTTCTTGCCGAGAAAATCGGTCGTGTGTACGAGGCCATTCTCTCATTCTCTGAGCAGATGACGTGGCTCCCCAAACCATCACGGACTGTGGAAAATTTTGCATTTCATTTGGAAATCAAGTTCCCAGAGTGTGGAGGAAGAGTGGAGAGGCACAGAATCCAAGTTGCATGAAGTCCAGTGTGAAGTTTCCACAGTCAGTGATGATTTGGGGAGCCATGTCATCTGCTGGTGTTGTTCCACTGTGTTTTATCAAGTCCAAAGTCAGCGCAGCCGTCTACCAAGAAATTCTAGAGCACTTCATGCTTCCCTCTGCTGACCAGCTTTATAGAGATGCCGATTTCATTTTCCAGCAGGACTTGGCTCCTGCCCACACTGCCAAAAGTACCAATACCTGGTTTAATGATCATGGGATCACTGTGCTTGATAGGCTAGCAAACTAATCTGACCTAAACCCCATAGAGAATCTGTGGGGTATTATCAAGAAGAAGATGTGACACCAGACCCAACAATGCAGATGAGCTAAAAGCTACTATCAAAGAAACCTGGGCTCCTATAACATCTCAGCAGTGCCACAGGCTGGTCGCCTTCATGCCACGCCACATTGATTCAGTAATTCATGCAAAAGGAGCCCCGACCAAGTATTGAGTGCATACTATACTGTACATCAGGGGTGCCCAACTAGTGGCCCGGGGGCCACATGTGGCCCGCGGAGCCCTCTGATGTGGCCCGCGGCCTCCTGCTCTGGGATGGTGGATCCCAGCCCAGATTGCTGGTCGCTGACCCCCCATCCCAGAGCATCAGGTTTGTGAATGAAGCCAGTGGTAGAGGAAGCAAGCGGCTACAGAGCAGAGCTGCATAAGTCCTGTCATAGGCGGAGTGATACCAAATGCACTCTGCCTGGGACAGCAACAGGTGATACCTAAATGGTTATTTAAGGTAAGCATATTACATTATTTTCACCTGTATTTATGGGCATATCTGTTCTGCAGTGATTACTGGGCTGCTTTCAAACTGATACGCAGGTAATACGCAGGTGCAAAGCAGTGCACCTGCGGGTTACCTTCATTGAATCATAGACTTCTGTTATTACCTGCGGATTTGATGCGCTTTCAGAAAGTGCACCACACTTGCAGGATATAATAGACGTGTATGGCAAAGTGCAGCTAACCCGCAGGAAAGCCATAGGTATACTGCTCTGCATCCACGGTGGGGGTAAACCCCAGCACATCAGTGTGAAAGCAGTTTTGGGCCCCTTTCACCAGATCGGTCCAGCCCATTCGGACCCTCCATTCACCTCTATGGAGCTGCTGATGTAAACTGACTTGTGTCTGATTACACCCATCTACCTCCAATCCGATCTGCTAATCCATCTGGGAAGATAGGTGGCCCCATAGAGTAGAGTGGGCTTTGTCTGCTCTGCATATGCAGAGTGGACACAGACCTGTCATCCACCCGGAGCAGAGCGCTCATTGTGGCCCGTGAGCGATTACCAAATCGCTTAAGTGGCCCTCGCTCTTCAAAAGTTTGGGCACCAATGCTGTACATGGACATACTTTTCAGTAAGCCAACATTTCTGTATTAAAAATCCTTTTTTATTGGTCTTATGTAATATTCAAATTTTCTAAGATACAGAATTTGGGGTTTTCACTAGCTGTAAGCCATAATCATCAAAATAAAAAGAAAGAAATGACTGAAATATATCACTCTGTGTGTTTTGAATCTATATAATATGAGTTTCACTTTTTTAACCACTTGCCGACCGCCACACGAACATACACGTCGACAGAATGGCAAATGGCAAATGGGCGTACAGGTACGTCCCTTTAAATTTGCCGCCGCGTGGTCGCACGCGCGACCCTGCCGTGAGCTCCTTCATCGTGCCCGCGGGACCCGCAGACTCGATGTCTGCCTGTGTCCCGCGATCGTGTCTTGGAGCTGAAGAACGGGGACATGTCAGTGTAAACACAACATCTCCCTGTTCTGACTAGGGATGGGCCCGGTGCTCGATTCGAACCCATGTTCGAATCGAGCATCGGGCGTTCGCTCGCTCGTCGAGCCCAGAACTATTTGGGCCGTTCGCATCACATTCGTGTGATGCGAGCGGCCCCGCAATGCATTGCGGCCGGCGCGGCCGGCGCAGTGCATTGCTGGCTGATGATTGGCCAAGCATGCACTGTGACCCCGCATGCTTGGCCAATCACAGCGCCCGAAACTCGGAGAGCAATAATTGGCTACAGGCAGGACGGCTGTAGCCAATTACAGCTCAGGGGCTTTAGTACACGCCCCACCATTTAAAAGGCCGCCACGCCATCGGCCCCGGTCACATGAGTTCCGGCTTTAGGAGAGATTAGTCTGCTGATTCTGTCTTTGCTTGATACTGAAAGATTTGCTCTTCTTTGCTAAACCATTGGCTATTTCTTTGCTAAACCATTGCTACCTAAGTCATTGATCGTTCATTGCTGCTGATTGCACAGTTAGTGTGTTATTAGCTGCTGCTGGGGATTAGTCTGGTGCGTGCTTACTGTTAGTACAGTATTGCAGTAGTACCAACCGCAGTGCTGTTAGCACAGCATTGCACCCCAACAGCACCCATAGGACTTCTAGTGTGTTAGTGGCAGCAAACAGAGCTCCTATATTTTCTTCTCAGCAGCACCCATAGGACTTCTAGTGTGTTAGTGGCATCACACAGAGCTCCTATATTTTCTTCTCAGCAGCACCCATAGGACTTCTAGTGTGTTAGTGGCAGCAAACAGAGCTCCTATATTTTCTTCTCAGCAGCACCCATAGGACTTCTAGTGTGTTAGTGGCAGCAAACAGAGCTCCTATATTTTCTTCTCAGCAGCACCCATAGGACTTCTAGTGTGTTAGTGGCATCACACAGAGCTCCTATATTTTCTTCTCAGCAGCACCCATAGGACTTCTAGTGTGTTAGTGGCAGCAAACAGAGCTCCTATATTTTCTTCTCAGCAGCACCCATAGGACTTCTAGTGTGTTAGTGGCAGCAAACAGAGCTCCTATATTTTCTTCTCAGCAGCACCCATAGGACTTCTAGTGTGTTAGTGGCAGCAAACAGAGCTCCTATATTTTCTTCTCAGCAGCACCCATAGGACTTCTAGTGTGTTAGTGGCATCACACAGAGCTCCTATATTTTCTTCTCAGCAGCACCCATAGGACTTCTAGTGTGTTAGTGGCAGCAAACAGAGCTCCTATATTTTCTTCTCAGCAGCACCCATAGGACTTCTAGTGTGTTAGTGGCAGCAAACAGAGCTCCTATATTTTCTTGTCAGCAGCACACATAGTACCTATAGTGTGTTAGTGTCAGCACCCATAGGACCTACAGTGTGTTGTGAGCACACATAGGAGTTCTATTTTTTATACTATATACACTACCGACTACAATGGCTGGAAGACCGCCAAGGAGAGGCAGAGCGTGCCGAGGCAAGAACACAGGGCAGGCAGGCTCTGTTTCTAGAGACAACAGTGCTGGCCGTGGACGTGGTCGTGCATCGTCATCAGCACGTGGCTATGGGACACGCTTGTCTTTGTTTTCGGCAGCTGGACATGTGGAGCCGCATCATGCCGAAGGCTTGGTAGAATGGATGACCAAGCCCTCCTCATCCTCCTCATCCTCTCTCACCCAGGCTCAGGGTACTGGCAGAGCAGCTGCCAACGCGTACTCAATGGCATCATCAGCCACCCCTTCCCTAGACCCACCATGTCCTCCTGAGGAGTCCCCCGAACTGTTTGAGCACAGTGTTGGGTACATGCTCCAGGAGGATGCCCAACGATTCGAAGGCTCGGATGATGATACCCAGCTTGAGGAAGTCAGTAGTGTGCGCGCAGAGAGAGGGGATGCTGAAGGACAGCAATCTGGCAGTAGTGTTCCACCAGCTGCAGCTTACTGCCAGGTTTGCTCTAGTGGTGAAGAGGGAGGGGATGATGAGGTCACTGACTCCACGTGGGTGCCTGAAGGGAGAGAGGAGGAGGAGGAGGAGGATGCAGCGTCACATGTCCAACGAGGCAGGATGCCCCCTGGAGGCCAGCTAGAGGCCAGCACAGCAACTGTACCACACCGCAGAGCTCCGCCTGTGCAGGGCGCTGCCTCTGCACGTTATCACAAAAGTTCTTTGGTGTGGGCCTTTTTTGAGACGAGTGCATCAGATCGCACCACTGCTATTTGCAATATTTGTCTCAAGCGTATCTCGCGTGGCCAAAACATCAGCCGCTTGGGCACCACAAGCATGAGCAGACATATGTCGACCTGCCATGCAGCTCGTTGGCAAGCACACATAAAAGACCCACACCAAAGAACAAAGCGGACCTCTCCTTGCTCCTCATCAGCTGGGATCTCCATCCCCACTATATCTTCAGTCCTCTCTGAAAGCTGCTCTGAGAGGACTGAAGGTGTAGAATTAGGTGTGTCACAACCAAGTACTTGCAGTACACCGACGTCCGATTGTAGCAGGCAAATTTCCCTGCCCCAGCTGCTGGACCGTCGAAAGAAGTATACTCCCAGCCATCCACATGCCCAGCGGTTGAATGCTAGCTTGGCTAAATTGCTAGCACTTCAACTGCTGCCTTTTCAGTTGATAGACTCGGCCCCCTTCCGTGAGTTTGTTCAATGTGCGGTTCCTCAGTGGCAGGTTCCCAAACGCCACTTTTTCTCACGGAAGGCGATTCCGTCTCTCTACTGGCATGTGGAAGGCAATGTCCATGCCTCGCTGGACAGGGCGGTCAGCGGTAAGGTGCATATTACCGCTGACTCATGGTCCAGCAGGCATGGACAGGGACGTTATCTTTCTTTCACGGCCCATTGGGTCACTCTATTGGTAGCTGGGAGGGATGCAGGACAAGGTGCAGTAGTGTTGGAGGTTGTTCCGCCACCACGCCTCCAAAATGCTACTACTGGTTGTGACACACCTCTCTCCTCCACCCCCTCCTCTTCTTCTTCCTCCATGTCCTCTTCGAGTGCTCTGTCCTCGGAACCAGCGGTGCTCCGTAGGCGTACAAGGGGCTACGCGAGTACGCAGGCAAAAAGATGCCATGCCGTGCTTGCGCTGGTGTGTTTGGGGGACAGGAGCCACACTGGGCCAGAGGTTCTGGCAGCTCTGCAGGGGCAGGCCGAGAGGTGGTTGACGCCACGCCAGCTTAAGCCAGGAATGGTCGTTTCTGATAATGGCACCAACCTCCTCTCCGCCCTGCGACAGGGGCAGCTCACCCATGTGCCCTGTATGGCTCACGTCCTCAACCTGGTGGTGCAGCGGTTCTTGGGCAGGTTCCCAGGCTTACAGGATGTCCTGAGGCAGGCCAGGAAAGTCTGTGTGCATTTCCGCCGATCTTATAATGCCAGTGCTCGGCTGACTGAGCTGCAAAAGGAGCTGAACCTGCCCAAGAACCGCCTAATATGTGACATGCCCACCAGGTGGAACTCAACGTTGGCCATGCTGCAGCGACTGCACACGCAGCAGAGGGCCATCAATGAGTACCTTTGCGACTACGGCACCAGGACAGGGTCAGGGGAGCTTGGCTTTTTTTCCCCACGCCAGTGGAGCATGATCAGGGATGCATGCACTGTCCTCTCACCATTTGAGGAGGCCACGAGGATGGTGAGCAGTGACAGTGCATGCATCAGTGACACTGTACCTCTTGTCCACCTGTTGGAGCATACGCTGCGTGGGATAATGGACAGGGCACTTGAGGCAGAACAGAGGCAGGAAGAGGAGGACTTCCTTGTCTCTCAAGGCCCCCTTTATCCAGACAATGTTCCTTCTGTCCCACCCATCACACAGGAAGAGGAGGAGGAGGAGGAGGAGGAGGATTGTGTGAGCATGGAGGTGGAGCCTGGCACTCAGCATCAGCAGCAGCAGTCTTTTAGGGATGATGTACAGTCCCAACAAACCAGTGGACTTGTACGTGGCTGGGAGGAGGTGGCTGGCGATCATGTCATCCTCAGTGACCCAGAAGACTCCGGACCGAATGCCTCAGCTAACCTACGCTGCATGGCCTCCCTGATCCTGCAAAGCCTGCGGAAGGATCCTCGTGTTCTTCGGATCAAGGAGAGTGACCATTACTGGCTGGCCACTCTCCTTGATCCACGGTACAAGGGTAAGGTTGCGGACCTTATCTTGCCGTCGCAGAGGGAGCAGAGGATGAGAAATCTCAGGGAGGCCTTGCAGAAAGGTCTGTGCAACGCGTTCCCAGAAACTGGGAGGTTACAAACTCCTGGTCCTGGACGACAAGTTGCTGAGGCTTCGGTCAGTAGCAGAAGGAGCGGTGGGGAAGGTGGACGTCTGACCGATGCGTTCAGACAATTTTTTAGTCCGCAGCCCCAAGGTATGATCGGTTCCAGCAACCATCGCCAGCGTCTGATATACATGGTGCAGGAATACCTAGGGGCAAGGTCAGACTTGGACACCTTTCCCACCGAAAATCCTCTGGCTTACTGGGTCCTGAGGATGGATCACTGGCCAGAGCTTGCACAGTATGCAATTGAGCTACTGGCCTGTCCTGCATCCAGCGTTCTTTCCGAACGCACATTCAGTGCTGCTGGAGGATTTGTCACCGATCATAGGGTGCGCCTGTCCACCGACTCGGTTGATCGACTGACCTTCATAAAAATGAATCAGTCTTGGATCACCACCAGCTACCAGACACCTGAAGCGGATATAACGGAATAATTTATAATGTCACATCCCTTCAAGACTGCCTATGCTGATGCTGAGTGACTGTCCTGTTATGTTCACTGACTATCCTCTTCCTCCTCCTCAATGATCCATGCCACCACACCAGTGCCTAAGGCACAATTTTTCAGCCCCTGTATAACAGGGGCGTGTAATTACAATTTTTTAAAAAGATGCTTCGCAACAGGTGTGACTGCTGTGCTCAGAGTACAGTATCTGTGAGGGGTTGCAGTGTTGTGGCACCAGCACCAGTGCCTAAGGCACAATTTTTCAGCCCCTGTTGGGGCGTGTAATTACAATTTTTAGGCAATGCTTTGCAACAGGTCTCATTGCTGTGCTCAGAGTACAGTATCTGTGAGGGGTTGCAGTGTTGTGGCACCAGCACCAGTGCCTAAGGCACAATTTTTCAGCCCCTGTATAACAGGGGCGTGTAATTAAATTTTTTTTAAAAGATGCTTCGCAACAGGTGTGACTGCTGTGCTCAGAGTACAGTATCTGTGAGGGGTTGCAGTGTTGTGGCACCAGCACCAGTGCCTAAGGCACAATTTTTCAGCCCCTGTTGGGGCGTGTAATTACAATTTTTAGGCAATGCTTTGCAACAGGTCTCATTGCTGTGCTCAGAGTACAGTATCTGTGAGGGGTTGCAGTGTTGTGGCACCAGCACCAGTGCCTAAGGCACAATTTTTCAGCCCCTGTATAACAGGGGCGTGTAATTACAATTTTTTAAAAAGATGCTTCGCAACAGGTGTGACTGCTGTGCTCCAAGTACAGTATCTGTGAGGGGTTGCAGTGTTGTGGCACCAGCACCAATGCCTAAGGCACAATTTTTCAGCCCCTGTTTAACAGGGGCGTGTAATTACAAATCTTGATCTAATAGTTCACAGCAGGGCCCATTCCTGCGCCCACCAAGAGTAACTATGAGGGCCTACAGTCTTGTGGCAACACCGTCCACCACCACCACCACCACCAAAGGCCCAATTTTTCTGCCCTGTTCAACAGGTGCATGCAATTACAAATCTTGATCTAATAACTCACAGCAGGGCCCATTCCTGCACCCACCAAGAGTAACTGTGAGGGCTTACAGTCTTGTGGCAACACCGTCCACCACCACCACCACCACCACCAAAGGCCCAATTTTTCTGCCCGGTTCAACAGGTGCATGCAAGTACAAATCTTGATCTATTAACTCACAGCAGGGCCCATTCCTGTGCCCACCAGTCTTGTGGCTACACCAACATCTAATAGGGCAAATTTCTGCAGAGTATATACGGCAGGCCCCTACTTTCAAACATCCAACTTACAAACGACTCCTACTTGCAAACGGCTAGAGAAAACAGGAAGTGAGAGGAAATCTACCCCTAGGAAGGAAAATTCTATCCTGTTAGATTTAATTTGGGAAAAAGGTATCTCCTCTCTACTGATGCTTTATCACCAATCCTTGTTTCAATTAAAACCCCACTTTTCCAAAAACATTTGTCATTGGGACGGAAAGTGAGGTGACATGTTCTGAACAGATGTGCAAAGACAGCAAATGTTACAGGGGTGATAACCCCTCCCTATGTTCTCCAAAAAGCTTAAAAATTGATTTTTTTGGGATGTAGCTACACTTCATAATGTACCTGTTCAGATTCTACTTAAGAACAAACCTACAGTCCATGTCTTGTTTGCACCACCTATATACTGCTGTTCAGAGTATATAGGGTTGTAGGTATAGGGTTTTATTTTGGGTGCGGGGTCCCCCTTAGTATCCATACAAGACCCAAAGGGGCTGGGGTGGGGGGGGGGGGGGGGTGATGGGGTAGCCATGCCATTTTTCTCAAGGATTTTCAGCCATATGGCGGCCAGGACAAGACATGACATTAAAGCCGCAAGTGGTTTTAAATGGCTTCTTTTTTTCCTTTACAAATGTCATTTTGTGCAAGGACAGTTCTAAACACGGGAAACATATGCCACTTCACAGGCATACTTTAGACACCCCCCAGGTACCATATTTAAAGGAAAATTTCACTTTTTTTTTTTCACTTTATGCATCATTAAAATGACTGCTCCCGAAAAAACTTTAGTTTTTAAAATTTCTTTTTGCATTGATATATGTCCCCTGGGGCAGGACCCGGGTCCCCAAACCTGTTTTATAACATTAACATGCATATTGGCCGTTGTAATTAGCAATTTTGATTTCGAACGTTCGCGTCCATTATAACGAATAGGGTTCGAAAATTCGCGCGAACTTTCGGTCCGTTCGAAGGTTCTGGTGCGAACCGAACCCGGGGGTGTTCGGCTCATCCCTAGTTCTGACTAGTGACATGTCATCGATCGTATGCACCCTCTCATCGGGAGCAGCGATCAGTGATGGGTAACTCGTAGTCATGCCCCCTAACAGTTAGAACACATCCCTAGGACACACTTAACCCCTTCCTAGCCCCATAGTGGTTAACCCCTTCACTGCCAGTCACATTTACACAGTAACCAGTGCATTTTTATAGCACTGATCGCTGTATGAATGTGAATGGTCCTAAAATAGCACCAAAAGTGTCCGATGTGTCCACCATAATGTTGCAGTCACAATAAAAATCGCTGATGGCCGCCATTACTAGTAAAAAAAAAATATCAATAAAAATGCCATAAAACTATCCCCTATTTGTAGATGCTATAACTTTTGCGCAAACCAATCAATAAACGCTTATTGTGATTTTTTTTACCGAAAATATGTAGAAGAATACGTATCGGCCTAAACTGAGGAGAAAATTATTTTTTTATATATTTTTTGGGGATATTTATTATAGCAAAAAGTTTAAAATATTGAATTTTTTTCAAAATTGTCGCTCTATTTTTGTTTATAGCGCAAAAAATAAAAACTACAGAGGTGATCAAATACCACTAAAAGAAAGCTCTATCTGTGGGAGAAAAAGTATGTAAATTTTGTTTGGGAGCCGCGTCGCACAACTGCGCAATTGTCAGTTAAAGTGACGCAGTGCCGAATTGCAAAAAGGGGCCTGGTCCTTTAGCAACAAAATGGTCCGGGCTTAAGTGGTTAAAGCGCAAAAAATAAAAACCGCAGAGGTGGTCAAATACTCCCAAAATAATTCTCTATTTGTGGGGAAAAAAGGACGTCAATTTTGTTTGGGAGCCACGTCGCACGACCGCGCAATTGTCAGTTAAAGCGACAGAGTGCCGAATCACAAAAAGTGCTCTGGTCTTTGGCCAGCCAAATGATCCGGGGCTGAAGTGATTAATTGAATTACTGAAATTAATTTACTTTTTGATGATATTCTAATTTTATGAGATGCACCTGTATATATAATTTCTGATGTAGCCCATAGTTCCACTTTAACTGCATATGCCTCACTTCAGTCTGTTTGGCAAGCCTTGGGAGAAATAGTGGTGGGTCCCAGCAGCTCAGCAGGAACTCACTAGTGAAGAATCAGCGAGCAGGTGGAACCACAGTGTGCAGAGGAAGAGGCAAGCATCCAACACACACAAGACATGCAGGATACTAAAGATCATAGCGGCACTTCCAGCTTCTTTAGCAAAAGAGACAAAGACTGTATTTACTAGCAGTGGTACTGCTAAGAATCAGACATGTATTTTAAATAGACACTATCATGAGGATATGTACATGTATCCTAACTGCAGTGTCTCTTTAAAGCGGAGTTCCGCCTAAAAAATTTTAAATAAAAGTCAGCAGCTACAAATACTGCAGCTTTGACTTTAAAAAGAAGGACACTTACCTGTCCAGTGCACCCGCAATGTACTCAGCCGAAGCCGATCCGTCTCCTCGGGTCCAGGCGCAGGCGCCAGCATTGCTAGTAAGGGAATCAGGAAGTGGCCTGGTTCCCTCCTGCGCATGCAAGAGTCACGATGCACGTTCTGAGTGGTCCCTGCTGTCTTCTGGGACCTTTGTGTCTCCCAGAAGACAGCAGGGGGACGGATGAGGGGTCGGACATGGCATAGATCGCCGCGGATCCTGTGGCGATCTTTCGCCGGAAGTGGGAGCAAATACCTGTATTAGACAGGTATCTGCTCCCGACTGAAAGGTGCCAAATGTGACACCGGAGCGGGGGAGGAATCCAGACAGCGGAAGTGCAATTTTTGGGTGGAACTCCACTTTAAGCAATAGAAGGTTGAATCAAAATGTATTCCTAGTTCTTACAGTTATTTGCATGTAGCGGGACCCACACAATGGGCCCACTGGATATACTGTATATAGTGACTTGAGTTCTCCCCTGTACAGAGGCTGCCAGCCCGCCAAAGCACAGTCTAAAGCACACTGACACAAGAAAGCAGTCTAGAGGAATATCTTTTCATGATTCATTGCCCGAATTTGAACAGTGGGAGAGGGTACAGGGTATGGGATACTCTGAACTGCGAAATTCAATAAAATTACTCCCTTTTCTTCTGTGCTACACTCCTCAGAGATTTTCTACTAATCTTCAGAATACAGTTCCCTGCAAGAAACTAAGGGAAGACTAGAGGTAGAGGTACCCATAAAAGAAAAACGACTTGACTCAGGTATCCCAATAGTACTCGGAAACCAGGATCTTGAACAGACAGTACTTAAAAAAAACAAGGAGCAGCTAAGCCCATTCAGCTTCATCCAGATGCCTTCTAGACTGGATCTGTCAGGTGAAATCTCAGGGTGATGCAGACACCTTTAGGAGTAGCCCCTCCAGCTCTGCCACAGTTGAGACCTTGAAGAGCAGCAACTTGACTCAGTAGTATCTTTTACAATGGAAGGAGGTAGCCCCCCCCCCCTCCAACCCCCAAACTGGTGGAAGCCCTTCAACGGGAAGATCCTGCTATTCTGGAGTTCACACTATATAACCACCTCTCCAGCTACCTACTGGGCCACCCTCCCCCAGAGATTGGATGGGACTCAATAATGATTCAGGCTACTTATTTGGCCCCTCACACACTATGTTCTGGAAACTTCCAGAAAGCAGGAGGGAGTAATCAAATCTGCAGCCTGTGAACTTCAGATCAGCCCAAAGCAATTGAGGGCCAATTAACTGATTACAGTAAGACCAACAGAGAAAAAACAATTACCTACCACTTAGCAGCCTACCTAGGAGGGTGCTACATGAATTTTATTCAACAATTTAGTAATTTTATCAATTATTTCTGGAGAAAGGCATTTTTTTTTCTAAATATACTATATGATTAGAAACCTCTCACAGATACAACCAGTACAAACATATAGTGAAGAGGGGATGATCCCTTAAAAAATTTAAACCGTGATGCTCCAGTATTTTTTATAGAATACTCCAACAGAGTCTGGCAGCTTACATGACAAGCTGTCACTTATAAGTATTCATATTATTAAGGTGCCAAATACATTCACATTTTATATTCATCTTTTCGTCGCATAAATACTGAAGTTTTGACATGCTTAAATCAAAACTTGAAGCAATGTAGAATTAAATTATATTAATATTCTCTGTAAATCCATGTTTACTCTACAGTCCCTGCCAATATGTTTACAATATTGCTTCGTCACTTGTGGCTCTCCCTCTGATTTTTACAGTAATCGTAGCCCAGGACGGATTCATTATTGGAATTAATACCGCTGAGGATGAAGTTTATGAGTCAGCTGAGAGTAAGTAGTCAGAGCGTAATATTTCAAAGAAAATAATACAGACACAGGGGACACAAAAAGAATGTACACAATAAAATTAACAAACAAAAATACATTTTGAATTGAACAGAAGGTAGCATAGTAAAAGAGAAGTTTTTCAGCAGAATGTTATTGTTCATTTCCAGGGTCTAATTGGATCAAAAATATCTATTTTTTTTCTATTTCTTCTTTATGGAGACATCAGACATTGGTTTTTGTGCTCCTCTCCCTTCATACTTTCTTAAAGCTGAACTCCGGGCAAACAGCTAAATAAACAGATGAAATACCGTATTTTTCGCTCCATAAGACGCACCTGACCATAAGACGCATCTAGGTTTTGGAGGAGGAAAACAGGAAAAAAAATATTCTGAACCAAATGGTGTACTAAAATATTTACCAGTGCCCATGAAATGCAGCCTGAACATTGTCATTATTGCAGCCTGACCATTGCCATTAATGCAGCCTGAACATTGCCATTATTGCAGCCTGACCATTGCCATTATTGCAGCCTGACCATTGCCATTATTGCAGCCTGACCATTGTCATTATTGCAGCCTGAACATTGCCATTATTGCAGCCTGATCATTGCCATTAATGCAGCCTGACCATTGCCATTATTGCAGCCTGAACATTGCCATTATTGCAGCCTGATCATTGCCATTAATGCAGCCTGACCATTGCCATTATTGCAGCCTGACCATTGTCATTATTGCAGCCTGAACATTGCCATTATTGCAGCCTGACCATTGTCATTATTGCAGCCTGAACATTGCCATTATTGCAGCCTGATCATTGCCATTAATGCAGCCTGACCATTGCCATTATTGCAGCCTGAACATTGCCATTATTGCAGCCTGATCATTGCCATTAATGCAGCCTGACCATTGCCATTATTGCAGCCTGACCATTGTCATTATTGCAGCCTGAACATTGCCGTTATTGCAGCCTGACCATTGCCATTAATGCAGCCTGACCATTGCCATTATTGCAGCCTGACCATTGTCATTATTGCAGCCTGAACATTGCCATTATTGCAGCCTGACCATTGCCATTATTGCAGCCTGACCTTTGTCATTATTGCAGCCTGAACATTGCCATTATTGCAGCCTGATCATTGCCATTAATGTAGCCTGACCATTGCCGTTATTGCAGCCTGAATGCCGCGTACACACGATCGATTTTTTCGACGGTGAAAACACCGTCGAGAAAATCTACGTTAAAAACGAGGAACAGCTTGTTCCCCCCACACACGGCCGTTTTAAATGTCATTTTTTTTTTTGGTAGAAAAAAACGACCGTGTGTGGGCTCCGCGGCACTGTTGCCGCGGAAAACATGTCGAAAAAAACGACGAGAAAAATTAGAACATGTTCTAATTTTTCTCGTCGTTTTTAATGCCATTTTTCTCGTCGAAAAAAAACGACAGAAAGCCCACAGACTATCGTTTTTCTCGTTGAATGGGAAAAATGTTGTTTTTTTCGACTGGAAAAACGGCCGTGTGTACGCGGCATCAACATTGCCATTATTGCAGCCTGAACATTCTCATTATTACAGCCTGACCATTGCCATTAATGCAGCCTGAACATTGCCATTATTGCAGCCTGAACATTACCATTATTGCAGCCTGAACATTACCATTATTGCAGCCTGAACATTCTCATTATTGCAGCCTGACCATTGCCATTAATGCAGCCTGAACATTGCCATTATTGCAGCCTGAACATTGCCATTAATGCAATCTGACCATTGCCATTAATGCAACCTGACCATTGCCATTAATGCAGCCTGACCATTGCCATTAATGCAGCCTGACCATTGCCATTAATGCAGCCTGAACATTGCCATTATTGCAGCCTGAACATTGCCATTATTGCAGCCTGAACATTGCCATTATTGCAGCCTGAACATTGCCATTAATGCAACCTGACCATTGCCATTAATGCAGCCTGAACATTGCCATTAATGCAGCCTGACCATTGCCATTATTGCAGCCTGAACATTGCCATCGCTCGGGCTGCTCGGTCTTCTGTCTCAACAAGTATCTTCCGCCAGCTTGTTTGACTATGCTCCTACTCAATGATCCAGTACTACACTTGGTTTCCCTGCTAGTCGGCTGTCATCATCCCAGGGCTTGGGATGTCTGCCCTCCGCTCTCTTGCCTCTCTTCCGGTACTAGCATGGCAGTGGTGGCAGGGGGCGGTGCGGGCAGCAGCGGGGGGAGGGGGGGTGGTGCCTGGTGTATATTCGCTCCATAAGACGCAGAGACATTTCCCCCCCATAAAAAAGTGCATCTTATGGTCTGAAAAATATGGTACCTATGTTTACCTATTACCTTTACCACACACTGATCACTTAGTGAATTCTTCAGATGAGTAAAATTCTGAGATTTCACTATGCCAAGGTCTTGCCAAGTTTCGAGACATTTTGATGTAATTTTACCATTGTAGTAATAAATGTTGTGGATCAAGAAAACATTAAGATGGATTTTGTTGGTTTGTAAGGGTGCAGTGGAGATTCAATAGGCCTTGTGTCTTAGAAAAACTTTTTTTACTTATGCTGAATCTGTTTTGTGGCCACAAAACACTAAAGCCTCGTACACACGATCGGATTATCCGACGGGAATTGTGTGATGACAGGCTGTATGCGGAAAATCCTACTGTTTGTATGCTCCATCGGACAAATGTTGGATGCCAGGCTTTAAAATTTTCCACAAACAACGATCTGTTGTCGGATTTTCCAATCGTGTGTACACAAGGCCGTCGGACAAAAGTCCAAAGTACAAACACACATGCTTGGAAGCAATGCTCACCAAACACAATATTAGCAGAAGGTGGCCAAAGGGTGGTGCTAAAGAGCTGTGTTTGTTGGCCGACAATTGTGTGCCGTTTGTATGCAAGACAAATTCCTGGCCAACGCCCTTCGGACAAAAGTCATACGCTTTGTCTGCGGAAAATCTAATCGTGTGTATAAGGGTTAAGGCTACATTCACACCTGTGATTTGTAGCAGCAGAAATGTTCTGATTTCTGCTTCTGTTCTGAGTGGCTAGGTGTGGGTGCTGGCCACATTAACTATAATGAGAGGTCCCTAGTGGCCAGAGGTATTTGTGGCTCTCTGCACAGCCTACAATTACCTTCTTTCTGCCACAGTTTCAGACACAATTGGTTCAGCCGCCAAACAATTGGTTCAGCCGCCAAAAACCTATCATTATAGTGATACCCGCACCTAGTGGTTCAGAGCTGCAGCAGGAACCAGAAGATTTCTACCGCTACAATTTGCACTAGCCTAAATCGTTGGTGTAAATAAGCCTTACTTTAACACTTATTCTAGCACTAACCTGAGGCCGGGTTCACACTGGTGCAACACGACACTTGTCCTACTTTGGATCCGACTTTGCCCTGCGATTTGAAGCCGACATACGTCCGACTTTCAATGAACGGGGATCCGACTTGGATCCCTGCCAATACCTGGTACTGTGTTTGGTATGAATCTTGAGGGGGAACTCCACGCCAAATTTTAAATAAAAAACCGGCATGGATTCCCCCTCCAGGAGCATACCAGGCCCTTCGGTCTGGTATGGATTTAAAGGGGAACCCCTACCTAAAAAAAACGGCGTGGAATTCCCCCCAAACCGTACCAGACCCTTTTCCGAGCACGCAGCCCGGCCGGTCAGGAAAGGGGGAGGGAACGAGCGAGCGCCCCCCCCTGAACCATACCAGGCCACATGCCCTCAACATGGGGGGGTGGGTGCTTTGGGGCAGGGGGGCGCCCTGCGGCCCCCCCACCCCAAAGCACCCTGTCCTCATGTTGATGAGGACAAGGGCCTCTTCCCGACAACCCTGGCCGTTGGTTGACGGGGTCTGTGGGCGGGGGGCTTATCGGAATCCGGGAGCCCCCTTTAATAAGGGGGCCCCCAGATCCCGGCCCTCCACCCTATGTGAATGAGTAGGGGGTACATCGTACCCCTACCCATTCACCTGGGGGGGAAAAATGTAAGGAAAAAAAAACACACTAGACAGGTTTTTAAAGTCATTTATTAGGCAGCTCCGGGGGTCTACTTCCGACTTCGGGGGTCTTCTCCCGACTTCGGGGGTCTCTCCACGCCGTTTTTTCGGTGTAGGGGTTCCCCTTAAAATCCATACCAGACCCAAGGACCTGGTATGCTCTTGGAGGGGAAACCCATGCTGGTTTTTTATTTAAAATTTGGCGTCGAACCGAGGCAAATTTTCCCATAGGGTTCAATGTAAATCAGGTCAATACGTTCTGAACCTTTTTTTGTTTATATATAAAATTATGAAATGTATGTACAGTACAAAAAAAGGATTTTAAACATATATTACATACGGTCTTTTACATTAAAGCGGAGTTCCACCCTAAAATGGAACTTCTGATTTTCTGAATCCTCCCCCCCTCCTGTCTTATTTGGCACCTTTCAGGGGGGAAGGGGGAGCAGATACCTGTATAATGCAGGTATTTGCTCCCACTTCCAGGCATAGATAGCCGTAGTATCTGTGGATATCAATGCCATATCCGGCCCCTCCTCCGCCCCCCCCCTCGCTGTCTTCTGGGAAACACACAGGTCCCAGAAGACAGCAGAGAACATTCAGATTCGCGCATGCGCAGTAGGGAACCAGGAAGTGAAGCCCTAAGGCTTCACTTCCTGATTCCCTTACTGAAGATGGCGGCAGCAGCACCCGAGAGCTGAGGGACAGATCGGCCTCGGGTGCCGACATTGCGGGCGCCCTGGTCAGGTAAAAGTCAGCAGCTGCAGTATTTGTAGCTGCTGACTTTTAAAAAAAAAAAAAAAATTGGCGGAACTCCGCTTTAAGCTGACCTCTTTCATATGTACATCTAAAAACGAAAAAAAATATATAGCTCCTCTTTAATCCTTGTTTGAAACAATCCCAAACCCCAATTTAAATGACTAATCTAGGGGCCAGAAAACAGCAGTGTGCATCCAGGAAAAGATCATCTGAGGGCATGACAAATTTGTAGAATTCACATGAACTGTTTTTCCATGATTCCCAATCAAGTGAGCCCACCCTCATGGTAGTCAGGGGGCAGAAACCCCTATCTGAGTGAACTGGTTCTCCTAAAACCGCGCACACACGATCGGAATTTCCGACAGCCAAACCGTGAATTTTTTTCCGACGGATGTTGGCTCAAACTTGTCTTGCATACACACGGTCGCACAAATGTTGCTCGGAAATTCCGAACGTCAAGAACGTGGTGACGTACAACACTACGACAAGCCGAGAAAAATTAAGTACGAATTGATTCCGAGCATGCGTAGAATTTTTGTGCATCGGAATCGGATACACACGATCGGAATTTCTGACAAGAACTTTTGTTGTCTGAAAAATTGAGAACCAGCTCTCAAACATTTGTTGTCGGAAATTCCGACAGCAAATGTCCGATGGAGCCTACACACGGTCGGAATATCCAACCAAAAGCTGACAACGAACATTTGTTGTCGGAAATTCCGATCGTGTGTACTCAGCATAATACTCTTATCTTGCACTGCTCTTCTCAATATGAACGTGTCAGAGTAGGGAAGATGGCTGCGGCTCGAGTTCGTGAACCGAAGCAGAGTTTGCGTACCGAAGCTAATTTTTGTGAACTCTTCTGTTTGCGAACCGAGTTGTTCGTGAACAGAAGCGTTCGTGAACCGAGGTATCACTGTAATGTGATCACCATCACAGCACTGTGATGGAAAATACAAGGCTCCATTTAACACAGGAATGGAGTGTTGATCAACAAAGCCAGATCATACAGCAATGAAGCTTTAGGCTTCATTTAGACATGCGGTTGGGGTGTGGTAACAAAAATGCATGTCTGAGTCACGTTTTTGCTGCCTACAAACCTCCCCCCTTCCCATTAAGTTGCAAAAGGCAGCGGACCGAGGTGTTTACATGCCATGGGCACGATGCTTCGTGCCTGCAGCAAAGTTTACCTGATCTGTAACGATTGGCAAGTGGCAAGCCTGCCGAATGCTAGACATTCAAGTAAATGGGGCAGAACCGCAAACACCCCACAACCGCGTTTGACAGCAAAAATGAGCAATGAGGTGACATTGCATTGCTTTTGTCACTTCCTGTCAGTAGCCTCTGGACTGTGATCGGAATGTGGTTTAGGCTTCAGAGGAAAGGGAGATTTAGGAGCATGTCTAAATCTACTCTTAAAGTGACAATAAACTTGTTTTCAGGCTTCTTTTTGTTGTGTGTAGGTCCTCTATCCTCCACTGACGCACATAACCGCTACTGGTGTACATCAAGCAGTGCCGTTATTTGTGGTCACGTGATCCAATCTATGTGTCCTATAATTCTCATAGAGCTGAATGTGTCCACAAGTAGATACAGTAAGTATGTAGTCCATCTCAGGGCAAGCAGAACAGGGTATCTACATTAACATATTTAAGCACTTCTCCACCAAGGACGTCATATGACGTCCTTGACTTTGAGGGGGATATCTGAATGATGCCTGCAGCTACAGGCATCATTCAGATATCATTTTGTCATGCCAGCGATTTTGCGCACCATAATAACGATCATAGCGGAAGTTCCGCCGCTTGATCATTCTTATAGGCGGCGGGAGGGGACACCCCCCCTCCCGCCGCCATCTGGTGCTTCTCCGGGCTCTCCCGTGCCATCGGGGGCCCGGAGAACGAATCGGCTGGCCCTGGCTCACGACGATAGAGATTTCCAGTGACCAGATGGTCACCAGTCATCTCTATGACCGTCGGAGTCCCTTGGTATTGAACTTCCCTTTTATAGTGCCGTCGTACGTGTTGTACATGACCGCGTTCTTGGCGATCGGGTCACGCCCGGTACCCGGAAGTAAACAAAGCCGCAATTGCGGCTGTCAGCATGAGATCTGTGAATTTTTTTTCACCAATCTCATGCTTTCCAGCCTGGAGGAGAGATGTGGGGTCTTACTGACACCGCATCTCTCCATAAAGAGGACCTGTCACAATGATTCCTATTACAAGGGATGTTTACATTCCTTGTAATAGGAATAAAAGTGATAAAAAAAAAATGTAAAAAAAAAAAAGGGTCAAAATAAAAATAAAAATCAGTAAAATAAAGAAAAAAATGAAAAAAAAAATGTAAAAAATCCCCTGTCCCCGATAGCTGGCGCTCAGAAGCGAACATGCATGTAAGTCCCGCCAACATATGTAAACGCCGTTCAAACCCCACATGTGAGGTATCGCCACGTGCGGTAGAGTGCAAGCAACAATTCTAGCACTAGACCTCCTCTGTAACTCGAAAATAGTAACCTGTAAAAAAATTTAAAGTGTCGCCTATGGAGATTTTTAAGTACCAAAGTTTGGCGCCATTCCATGAGTGTGCGCAATTTTAAAGCGTGACATGTTAGGTATCTATTTACTCAGCGTAACAGCATCTTTCACATTATATAAAAAAATTGGGCTAACTTTACTGTTTTGTTATTTTTTAATTCGTGAAACCGTTTTTTTTTCCCCGAAAAAAGGTGTTTGAAAAATGATTGCGCAAATACCGTGCAAGATAAAAAGTTGCAATGACCGCCATTTTATTACCTATGGTGTCTGCTAAAAAAAAAATATATATATATAATGTTTGGAGGTTCTGATTAATTTTCTAGCAAAAAAAATATGATTTTTACATGAAGGAGAGAAGTGCCAGAATAGGCCCGGTGGAGAAGTGGTTAAGAGAATAGCAGTAAAAGCTTGCATTTGAGATCCGAAACAACGGAAATATAGCAAGTGCATTCTACTTACACTAAGTCTCCTACACAAAAACAAGCTCCGTTCCGAGAGCATGTTTGTAAGTCCAATTTGTTTGTAAGTCCAACAAAGTTATCCTCATTTCCCAACCAACACAATCGCCAAATAAATTACTGTAATGCCGTGTACACACGGCTGTTTTTCTCGTCAAGAAAAACGACATTTTTTCCTTTCGACGAGAAAAACGTTCGTCTGTGGGCTTTTTGCCGTTTTTTTCGACGAGAAAAACGGCATTAAAAACGACGAGAAAAATTAGAACCACAACCACCAGAAATGTGGACTAACTCACACGATTGAACGTGCAAACACATGCTTGTATCTGAAAGTTTGCAACTTGAAGTTTCGTATGTAGGGGACTTACTGTATATTTAAACATATTGCACTGTTTTTATTTAAAAAATAAAGGGAGCTTAGTGTCACTTTAGAATTCAGAGAACAACGAACTAAATAATTGACGTACATAAAGTACATGGGTGTTAATGACATTATAATAACTATGGGACTACAATAAATAATGTTTTTATATTTGCTTAGATTTCAGCTTTCCATTCAAGGCATTCAGGTTCCATTAGTCCGCCACCCCTCCCACTGATATGTATCTTCCCCATGTTCCCCAACAATCCTGTTAACTCGCTGGCAGTGGCAACCTAAATTAAAAATATTGTGTGAGCTCCATGTCAGACAGTACTGGAGCTTACACAGGGCTGATCATCTTCTCCTTACCCCATGTGACACAGTTCAGGCCTGTTGATTGGCCAATACAGTATTCTGCATCATGGAAGGAGGAAGGGTTATGCTACCCAATTACCCAAAAAGTACCAGATAAGTCCAAAGTCTCAGGGAGGTGAAATGAGTGTGGGAAGAACATAGTGAATATTAGCAGGATAAGGGGGTGTCGTATAAAGACAACCAGACCCTTTGGCCTGAATAGCGTTAAGGGGACCTAGGCATCTGTTTCCAAATTACAGCTCATATCTTGACTAGCTGAACGGAATCAACATATTCCTGCAAAGCCTGAAGGGATTGCTACAAACACTCCTTAGAAACGGCTAAAACGAATAAAGCATATCTAAGCCCATAAAGAAAAAAAAAATATATATATATATATATATTAGGGCTGTTACTGATTAAAATTTTCGTGTTCGATTAATCGATTTTTTTTAAAATCGATTAATCGACTAATTTCGATTAATTATAACGCACATAGATCCAACTACTTTTAGCTGATCTCCTTGCAGGCCGATTCCCAGTGCAGCTACCAACCACTGGAAAAATGGATAGCAGGATACAAAAAACACACAAAGGCAGCGCTCGATGGGAATAGCATTAAAACTATTATAGTCTTCAAGGAGATAACAAAATAAATATTGCACTGGAGATAAAATCGATGTAGCTACATAAACTGTAAAAATGGTGCGAGTAAAACCAAACGGTAGCAAAAGCAGTCATAAAAACAGGTAGCTAAGTATGATACTGGTATAAAAATGTGTACAACGATACCACTGCTGAATCCAGATTAGGAGGGGTTAACATCAGTCCGTCGGCATGTAGATGTCCCATGAAGGGAACTATCACAACTCCCAGTGGATGGCTGTAGAATCCCAGGTTGATAGACGGAAGTGATAGAGGGAAGTGTAACAGCCCTTGCGTGTGGCAGATAGTAAGGTCCCGCCGGCATGCAGATATGAAGGCACAGCAAAGGAGCCCTTCAGATGGACACGGCAAGCCCCGCCGGTGTCCGTGGCGTCACCGGATCTCCCTGAAGACCCGGAAGCCGGGGGAGAGGTGAGTACCGATCAAAAGAATTTTAATCGATCAAAAGAATTTTGATCGATCAAAACAATTAATCGATTAATCGAGGAATTAATAGTTAATTTCCACAGCCCTAATATATATATATATATATTTATATATTTATAACCAGCACTTGACAAACTTGATTTGAATCTAGGAGACAGATTTTTTTTTACAAACTCCTTTTTTCTGTACGGCACTGCGCTACTTCAACCACTTGCCGGCCACCTCATTTGTTTGCAGAATGGCACCGCTGCGCAAACTGGCGTACCTGTACAGCGGCTCCTTTAATAGCTGTAGCAGGCGCGAAAATATGTAGAAGAATACATATTGGCCTAAACTAATGAAGACATTTTTTTTTCTTTAAATTGGGGGGTATTTATCATAGCAAAAAATAAAAAATATATTTTTTTTTTCAAAATTGTCACAGAGGTGATTAAATACCACTAAAAGAAAGCTCTATTTGTGGGAAAAAAAGGACGTCAATTTTGTTTGAGAGCCACATCGCACGACCGCGCAATTGTCAGTTAAAGCGACGCAGTGCCGAATCGCAAAAAGTGGCCTGGTCTTTTGGCAGCCAAATGCTCCGGGGCTGAAGTGGAAAACTGACGACGGCTGGTCGGCAAGTGGTTAATACATTTTTTGTAGTTTTTTATTTTATTTTATTTTTTTGTTAAAAGTGAAGTATCCCCCAGACCTTTTACCATTTTTGTTAACTGTCATTATATCTTATCTTATCTTTCTGTAAGTGAGGTCTTCAATACTGGACACAATATTCTACATGAGGTCTCACTAAAGATCTGTATAGTATAGGACATCAATTTTATCTGGGTACAACGTTGTACGACTGCGCAAAAACCAGTTAAAGCGACGCAGTGCCGTATCGCAAAATGGCCCAGTCAGGAAGGGGGTAAATCCTTCCGGGCTGAAGTGGTTAAAGGGGAGTTCCAGCCTTTTTTTGTTTATTAAAAGTCAGCAGCTACAAAAAGTGTAGCTGCTGGCTTTTAATAAACATACACTTACCTGCTCCACTGTCCAGCGACGCGACGCCCGGAGCTCCGCTCCTCTCCCCCCCTTCTCCGCCGGCGCCTCCATTCATTGTGTGGGCACCCGGCCGTGACAGCTTTCGGCTTCACGGCCGGGCACTCACTGCGCATTCGCGAACGGCGCAGCGCTCTCGGAGTGGACAGGCAATCGCCTGGGACCTGTCACGTCCCAGGTGATCGCCTACGGGGAGGGGCCGCCAAAAGGCGATATGACAAATCGCCTAGGCGGCCCCAGGGTGGAAGGAGGAAGTGGGACAGGAAGTCCCACTCCTACTGAAGCCCCCACCCCCCCCCCCAAAAAATAATTACATGCCAAATGTGGCATGTAAGGGGGCGAGGAGTGGATTAAGCGGAATTTCCAAATTTGGGTGGAACTCCACTTTAACTGACAATTGTGCAGTCATGCAAAACGACGGAAAATTTAAGAAAAAAAAAACATAACTTTTTACTATAAAACATAATCCATTAAAAAAATAAAATGTCTTCATGAATTTAGGCCAAAATGTCTTCTGCTCCATGTTTTTGGTAAAAAAAAAAATCCCAATAAGTGTATATTAATTGGTTTGCGTGGAAATTATAGCATCTACAAATGATGGTATATATACTGGATATTTATTTTATTTTATACTAGTAATGGTGGCGATCAGCCACTTATAGTGGGACTGTGATAGTATGGCGGGCATTCTGACACTGGCATCACC